>CM035839.1:314671055-315271055 GCA_020510985.1 Pholidichthys leucotaenia | reverse complement strand
CTGGGTCCGGACGAGGGGGAGGTGGACTCCCTCATCAGGCAATATCCTTTAATGATCAGAGAGCCCGCATAGATGAGTCAGTGGTAGTCAGAGCATGTCTGTGTTTTTCCTCTTGTTTCTGTGAATGCTGTGTTAACAGGCCATCACTGTCCAGACGTGTCTGACTGTCCCATTCCAGGGATATCAGAGGCCAATATTGGGTTTAATCACTGCCTGTGTAATTGCAGCTTCACCTTGCAAATTTGCCAAAAATCTGGATTTCCTCTGATCATTGGTTATAACGGTGGTTTAAAAGTAATTTATTGCAACAGGAAATGCAACATCTCATAGTCCTACTAGGGTTGCCAACTTTCTCGCAGCGAAATAAGGGACAGAGGATTTTAACTATTGCTCGATGCCATGATGCTGTGGACAGTAGTGCTGTCATAATACTGGGATTTTTTTTTACCTTGATAATACCTTAAAAATCTGATATTCAATAGCCATGTTTACATGGACACAAGTAACCGGATTAAAAACCTGATCGGAATAAAAATGCTTCATGTAAACACGCCATTCTGAACATTCTGACCCGATCACACTCCTTTGGATCAAAATTTCCTCCTGATCGGGGTGGGTTATGCCAATTGTTGATCCAGTTGGTGTGCATATAAACACTTCCGAAGTTTGGGTAGAAAATATGTTTACTGTGCATCTAAGTTGCTTCTTCTACCATTTCCAGAATGTCAGACAATTTTGCACGTCAAAATGATTTAGTGCGTTCAAATGTGTGACGCATGTAAACGCACGTCATAATCGGATCAGCTTTTTCAGGGTCCATGTAAACAGTAAAATTCTGATCTGAACTGTAATCAGACTGAAGAAATTTTGCACATGTAAACATGATGTTTAATACTACAAGGGAAAAAATACCACACTATATACCTAGAAATTTCAGATTTTACAGAATACAGAATCTCAGTTTAAAAATGTGTAATAACTATGTTTTTAATAATGGATTGCATGACACCCAAAGACACTATAATAAGTGCATTCACTCCACAGACAGTGATAGTGGTAAACTACTTCTATAGCCACAGCTGCCATGGGGCAGACTGACAGAAACATGGCTGCCAATCCATGCCAGCGGCCTCTCTGACCACCATCAAACATTTAACCACATTCATACATCAGTGTCATGAACCATGAACACACTGGAGGCAAGATGGGAAAAGTGTCTTCCCAAGGACACAACAGCAAGGTGGGGGGGTGGGGGGAGTGGGATTCAAACCGCCAACCCTCTGGTGACCTGTTGGGTGACCTGCTCTACCTCCTAAGCCACTACGGCCTCATTTTTGTTTCTCTTTGAGAAATAATGCAACTTTGAGCTAGAAAACAACTACATTGCAAAAAGTCAAATATACAGTGGATATATAATAGTCTACACACCCCTGTTCAAATGCCAGGTTTTTGTGATGTAAAAAAATGGAACCAAGATAAATCATTTCAAAACTTTTTCCACCATTAATGTGACCTGTAACCTGTACAACCCAATTGAAAAACAAACTAAAATCTTTTAAGGGGAAAAATTAAAAATAAAAAACTTACAATAACCTGTTTGCATAAATATGCACACCCTTATACTAATACTTTGTTGCAGCACCTTTGGCTTTTATTACAGCACTCAGTTTTTTTGGGTAGGAGTCTATCAGCGTGGCACATCTTGATGTGGCAATATTTGTCCACTCTTCTTTGCAAAAACACTCCAAATCTGTCAGATTGTGAGGGCATCTCCTGTGCACAGCCCTCTTCAGATCACCCCACAGATATTCGATCGGATTCGTGTCTGGACTCTGGCTGGGCCATTCCAAAACCTTAATCTTCTTCTGGTGAAGCCATTCTTTTGTTGATTTGGATGTGGGCTTTGGGGCATTTTGTGCTGAAAGATGAAGTTCCTCTTCATCTTCAGCTTTCTAGCAGAAGCCTGAAGGTTTTGTGCCAATACTGACTGGTATTTGGAACTGTTCATAATTCCCTCAACCTTGACTAAACCCCCAGTTCCAGCTGAAGAAAAACAGCCATAAAACATGATGCTGCCACCACCATGCTTCACTGTGGGTATTGTGCTCTTTTGGTGATGAGCAGTGTTGTGTTTGTGCCAAATATACCTTTTGGAATTATGGCCAATAAGTTCAACCTTGGTTTCATCGGACCATAACACATTTTCCCACATGCGTCTGGGAGATTTCAAATGTGTTTTTGCAAAATGTAGCTGGGCTTGGATGTTTTTCTTCATAAGATAAGGCTTCTGTCTTGCCACCCTAGACGGGAGATTGTTGTCACATGTACTAAACAGCCAGTATTTGCCAGAAATTCCTGCAGGGTTGCTGGTGGCCTCTTGGCAGCCTCCCTGACCATTTTTCTTCTCGTGTTTTTATCAATTTTGGAGGGACGTCCAGTTCTTGGTAATGTCACTGTTGTGTCATATTTTCTCCACTTGATGATGACTGTTTTCACTGTGTTCCATGGTCTATTTGATGCCTTGGAAATTCTTTTGTACCCTTCTCCTGACTGATGCCTTTGAACAATGAGATCCCTCTAATGCTTTGGAAGCTCTCTGTGGATCATGGCTTGTGCTGTAAGATCTGACTACAAAAATGTCAGGAAAAGCCTACTAGAACAGCTGAACATTATTTGGGGTTAATCAGAGGCACTTTAAATGGTGGACGGTGTGTGCTGACTCCCATTTAACATGCGTTTAAATGTGATTGGTTAATTCTGAACGCAGCCACATCCCCAGTTATAAGAGGGTGTGCATATTTATGCAAACAGGTTATTGTAAGTTTTTTATTTTTTATTTTCCCCTTAAAAGATTTCAGTTTTTTTTCTATTGGGTTGTACAGGTTATAGGTCACATTAATGGTCGAAAAAGTTTTGAAGTGATTTATCTTGGTCTCATTTTTTTACATCACAAAAACATGGCATTTGAACAGGGGTGTGTAGACTTTTTATATGAGATGATGAGATGAGATTCAACTTTATTGTCATTACACATGTATGAATACAAGGTAACGAAACGTGACTTGGCATTTGGGCACGCTCTGCAGAGCGCATCCAAGGCCGGGGCAGCCGCTAGGCGCCAGTCATAAAGAAGAAAAGAAAAAAAAGAAAAGAAATGATATGACACAATAGGCGAGAGAAAAAAACATGTTTTATCAAATTGACGCTTAATGGGTAAGCGAAATTTTGATTGCAGGCAAAAAAACCCTCAATGCATATTTAGCAAACATTTAGTAGACAATCACACAGCAGAGGGAGGGAGAGCAGTGTGTGTATATTTGCATGTCATTGTGTAGTGTAAGTGTAACAGTTGTTAGTGAGCAGCAGAGGGCGCCTCCTGGCAGTGGATAGATGTTATAATCATGTGACTTATAAACAAGTCCAGAGTTCAGAGTCTATCTCTCTTCTCTCTTGCTTGCAGAAGGCACATGGGCATTGTCCTTGAGAGTCCAATCCGCTGACGACAACAACTGATTGTTGATTGTATGGGTAGACATAAGAGCCGGTTCTTCCGCTAATCTCAGTCAGGAGGAATGTAAACACGGGGCAAACAAGGTCAAATCAAATCAAATCAGCACAGTGCACTCAGAGAGTAGAATTTGTCCTCACCCGTGTAATTCTGTGCTTCCATTATATATGCAGGCTTAAACTGTTTTTCCATAGAGAGCACAGGGCTTCAGATATATTCCTTCACTGAATCACTGTCATTCAGTTCACCGTTTGCCGCTACTCGTGCCCTCCCCAACTGGTCGAATTTGATGAAGGAGCTGGCTGGGTCCGCTTGATCCGCTCTCTCACCTTCCTTCAATTTCTGATGCATCAGGGAACTCCACAGCCAAAAATAGAAGTCCTGAGATCATAGCCAATAATATTTCCATAGACGCATGGATTCCAATGTCCATGAGTCTCTCGTAGGTTCCAATTCTTGGGCTCCCCCTTGGCCCAATTCTTGTTGAAAAATAGTGACAATAGCACATTTAAGCCGCTTCCAAATCCATAATTTCCGTTTAGATTAAGATTCAGCAGAAGAAGAGCGACTAAACACAGACAAAAACGCAACATTGCAAAAGCTGGGAATAGATCAGGAAGGCAGGGGAGGAGGGAAGAAAAATGCGACTGCTCTCTCTCAAGGCAAGAAGGAAAGATATATCCACTGTAAGTAAAATGAAATAAATTAAGGCTTTATATGCTTGTCTTTTTGTCTGACAAGATATTTATTCTTGCTGTGCAGTTTATGTGTAAGAAAGTTTTACATGCTTTCCAATAGTTTTAACTTGTTTTACGTAATTTGATAAACCAAATTTTCTTGCTCTATTGACAGATAATTTTACTTAAAATAAACAAAAGAAAATTCTGGCAATAGATAATTCTAGTTAGAATTAGAAAAAAAATATCTGCCAGCAAAGTAAGATTAAATTGCTTGCTCCTGGAATTTCCCCATTGTGGGACTAATAAAGGCTTATCTTATCTTATCTTATCTTAAAACAAGTAAAACCTTTCATAAAGCAAGTAAAATCCTACAGAAAACTGCACAACAAAAAGAAATTCTTGTCAAAATTTTCTTGAGAGAAAAACAAGCATAAAGCCTTAATTTAGGATATTTTATCTTACTGAAATTTCCCTTTTTACAGTATGACAGGTGCCTTTGGCAAATGTAACCCAGCTGAGAAAATGACCCTTTTTCTCAGATTTCATTTGTATTAATGAAAGTGTGTGATTTTATTTTGAAAACCGACTATCTTGGGGAAGAGGAAGTGCGATCCTCGTCATCCAACTTTTGAATTTCCGGTTCATGGTCACGTTGGGTGATCTGGTTCTTTCCATTTGTTAAGAGCGATATTAGCCCCGCCTTCCGAGTAGAGGCAGTGAGCGCGCACTTGGAATTCAGTCTTTCACGATATGAGCGCGGACGAGAGAGGTTGTGAAGCGGTCTGATTCACACAGATACCTCTTCTTGTTGACGGGAGCACGAGCGTGAGGGGCATTGTGGCTGTGTCCTTTGCTGTATTCACACTGAAACCTCATTTTGGCTAGGTTTTTTTGGTTGCCGACCAAAAACCTTCTGGATCCTGGATTTTCTCCGAATGGAGATGGTGAGCCTGACCCGAGATTGAACTGAGATCTAACCAAGATCTCAATTGAAGAGCACCCTTCCTCTCTCCAGTGCCCAGGATTCAAAGTGGTAACAACCCAAGTCGCCGCTTTAAAAGAGGAAAAGAAACCTGAGTCTGGAGATACGAGATATCTTGAATGGTCAAACGACTAACCCGAAAGGACAAACAAACACTGAGCTCAGTAGGACACTTTTGGGGTTTTATTTCATGCCGGCCGTTGCTATATTTGTATATTTGTACATTGTTTGTATATTTTGCTCCTTCTATATTTATTAATAACAGACATGAATTGCTCATTTCTTGCCTCCAGCTATTTCATTCCACACTCACTCTAATTCCCTATTGTAACCCTTACGAACCTAGCAACTGGTCTACACTTAATTATTTCCCTTACCTAATTAACATAAGGCAAGGGTTACACAAACAGTTACATCAGTGAAGTATTCCTTATTCAAACAATACACAGGTGGCTGGAAAACACTGCAAATAGCATGTCTTACCTTTTTAGAAGTTTTTTTTTTCTTCTGGCCTTCTTCAAAGAAAAATCCTTCATTATGTCCTTTAAGTCCAGCTTACAAATATCGTCATACTCTATGGATGCCTGTTTGATCCAGTCTATTTTTTACTAAGTTCGGAGTCCACTGTCCCACGCACAGCTGCCTGATGTAAGCAGTCATGGCCTTTCTTCTCCCTTCGCCCTTCTCCTCCAGGTGAGGGTTTTAATGGCTCATCTGTCTTCTCCATGCAGTAATTAGCAGCCTCCTCCACTCAATGCTCCAGCTAAGAAAAATCCTTTACGCTTTGGGAATTTTTGAGCAATTTGTTTTCCCAAAGCTCTTTTCCTCTCAATAATTTTATGAGCATCACTCCCAAACTTTGTTCCGGACATTTTGACTGAGCTAATTACTTCTTACTTTCACTGGCACTTGCATAGTCACATGTCAAAACAATTCCTCTGATAGGCTATTGTTACTGGTACCCACGTGAGGCAATTGTAAATTAGACCAATCAGCAGCCACACATGAATATCAAGTGATGGACATAAAATCTGACCAATTAACAACAATGTGATCTTTTTCATTGGCTCATGATAGGTCCTGATCTCTGTAGGCCCCTGGGCTTCAGCCCAGCCTAGCCTGGTCATTAAGGTGGCCATGAATATACAGGACAACACACGTCCCGCTTGGGACAAACATATTTAGCCCAATAAACGGGACGTCCTGGCTGAAATGGGACGGTTGGCAACCCTACATAGACCTATAAGCCAAACTGATTGAAAATGTGCTTGATTATACTGTAATGAACAGAAACAACTGCATTTTTTTTTGCCATTTAAGTAAAAAAATTTTTGGTTAAATATCATTGTATTCTTTGGTGCTCAGAACTGAAATCATTGTTCTGTTTTGGCTTTACACATTTTTGAGTACCACAGTTTTTATCACAAACTGTTTAAAATTCATTAGAAAAACAATGAACCGTCGAATGCTAACTATAGATACGACTTCAGTCTGATTGGCCAGGACGTTCTATGCTGTATTAAAGGCAGCGGCTACAGGTATGGGAATCTGTGGCATTTATTTGTTTCAATTTTTTTTAATTAATATATATTTATTGCCTTTTTTTAAACATTACCCTTTCCCAAATCCTAAGGCTAACCTCTTAATTTTAAATTGCATCTCATGTCAAATAAAACAGCATAGGCATGGCAGCCAGAGCTGGAAGCAAACCACTGACCCTCTGATCAGTGGTCGATCACACTCTTCACCTGCACCACAGACACAGCGAGCTTGAACTGGTCTGAAAAGGTTGATTCAGATTGTCAACTCTTCCGTATCTGTAGACACTCCCTTTATTATAAGATTGACATGAATTTATGCACAAAAGAATCTACAAATGTATGAAAAAAAGAATAGTTTTACAAGAAAAATGCCTGACTTTTATGAAAAACAAATATATGAGATTAAAGTTTCAAATATACAATAGTCGTAAATTAACAAGGAAAAAAACACAAACCTATGAGGGGAAAAGGTGTAAATAATAGACTTTTTTTCTTTACAAGTAAAGAGTTTAAAATTTACTGAAAAAAAGACATAATTTAGAAGAAAAGCCTATTAAATTTGCAAATGTCATAACTTACTGCTCAAGTAACTTTTTAAGTAGATACTTTCTTGCTGCTGTGTCCTTAACCCTCCTTGCACAGGAAATCTCATGGAGGCTTTACATGCAGTTCTGAAGAATCCACCAATCAACACAAAGAATCAGAACATCAAGGTGGGGTCATTTTTTCCTTTAGCAGTGCAGAATTTGTGTGCTTTGACCTAAACCCCCCACCCCCCCAAACCTATGATCGTACCAAAATGCTTCAGACCTGTGACAGGGTAGTAAATCACCCACCTGTGTAGCAGTCTGGTGTTTAGCTGTCTCCTCTATTTGGTCCAGGACCGTGCAGAGGGTCTGGTGCTGAAGGTGCTCAGTGCCTTTAAAAGCAGCGACATCGAGAAAGGCGTGCAGTCATTGGACAGGAATGGTGTAGACTTGCTGATGAAATACATCTACAAAGGCTTTGAGAGGCCGTCGGAAAACAGCAGTGCAGTCCTACTGCAGTGGCATGAAAAGGTAAATACTGTTCTATGTGATCCTAAAGTGACAGGTGGATTATTATTATGTTTTTGTTCTAACAGATGCTTCAATTCAGCATTTTCTGTAGTTGCACTGATTCATGGCTCAGTGAATGCAGTGCCTTGTCAGATGTTTTGATGGTCACCTGCAGAGGGTGCTGCTAACAGCTACCAGGCTGGCGAAATAAAATATGAGGGAGACAATTAACTGCTTTGGTGGGGGTGGGGGCTTCCCGTAGGACCATCTGGAATATCAGTTTTGGGGCTCAATATTGGGGAGTAAATATCAGGAGTGAATGTCCCAATATTCTGTATAGTCTTTCTTGGGGCTGCACCATTTTCTGATGCAGTTGCAGTCCCAATGATTAAATTAACTTAACTCTTATTTTACAAACAATATGGTACAAACTTATGGGTTTTTTTTTGTTTGTTTTTGCAACTTAATATTTGAGTTGAGAAATAAACATTTCAAAATGATCGATTTACTCATTTTATAATTTCTTTTGTAACAAACTTTAGCAGACTCATGAAAACATCAGTTCAACAAAATAAATGACATTGTAAATCACTATATTTGGGATAAGGACCTGTACTTACATATTGCTTTTCTACAGGTACTTCTCAAAAAATTAAAATATCATGAAAAAGTTCAATATTTTTTGTCACTCATTTCAGAAAGTGAAACCCATATATTATATAGATTCATTACACATAGAATGAAATATTTCAAGCCTTTATTTCTTGAAATTTTGATGATTATGGCTTACAGATAATGAAAACTCAAAATTCAGTGTCTCAGAAAATTAAAATATTACATAGGATTGATAAAAAAAGGTATTTTAAACAGAAATGTCAGGCTTCTGAAAAGTATGTTCATTTCTATGCACTCAATACTTGGTTGGGCCTCCTTTTGCATGAATTACTGCATCAATGCGGTGCGGCATGGAGGCGATCAGCCTGTGGCACTGCTCAGGTGTAATGGAAGCCCAGGTTGCTTTGGTAGCGGCCTTCAGGTCATCTGCATTGTTGGGTCTGGTGTCTCTCATCTTCCTCTTGACAATACCCCATAGATTCTCTATGGGGTTCAGGTCAGGCGTGTTTGCTGGCCAGTCAAGCACAGTAACACCATGGTCACTGAACCAGCTTTTAGTACCTTTGGCAGTGTGGGCAGGTGCCAAGTCCTGTTGGAAAATGAAATCAGCATCTCCATAGAGCTTGTCAGCAGAAGGAAGCATGAAGTTCTCTAAAATTTCCTGGTAGATGGTTGCGTTGACTGTGGACTTCAGAAAACACAGTGGACCAACACCAGCAGATGACATGGCAGCCCAAATCATCACTGACTGTGGAAACTTCACACTGGACTTCAAGCAACATGGATTCTGTGCCACTCCACTCTTCCTTCAGACTCTGGGACCTTGATTTCCAAATGGCATGCAAAATTTACTTTAATCTGAAAAGAAGACTTTGGACCACTGAGTAACAGTCCAGTTCTTTTTCTCCACAGCCCAGGTAAGACACTTCTGACATTGTCTCTGGATCAGGAGTGGCTTGACACGAGGAATGCGACATTTGTAGCCCATGCCTAGGATTCATCTGTGCGTAGTGGCTCTTGATGCACTGACTCCAGCCTCAGTCCACTCCTTGTGAAGCTCCCCCAAATTCTTGAATGGATTTTGCTTGACAGTCCTCTCAAGGCTGCGGTTATCCCTTTTGCTGGTGCATCTTTTCCTACCACAGTTTTTCCTTCCACTCAACTTTCTATGAATATGCTTGGATACAGCACTTTGTGAACAACCAGCTTCTTTAGCAATGACCTTTTGTGGCTTACCCTCCTTGTGGAGGGTGTCAGTGACTGTCTTCTGGACATCTGTCAAGTCAGCAGTCTTCCCCATGATTGTGTAGCCTACTGACCCAGACTGAGAGACCATTTAAAGGCTCAGGAAACCTTTGCATGTGTTTTGAGTTAATTAGCTGATTAGGGTGTGATACCATGACTTTCCAGTATTGAACTTTTTCACAATATTCAAATTTTCTGAGACAATAAATTTTGGGTTTTCATTATCTGTAAGTCATAATCATCAAAATTTCAAGAAATAAAGGCTTGAAATATTTCACTCTGTGTGTAATGAATCTATATAATACAATATATGGGTTTCACTTTCTGAAATGAGTGACAAAAAATGATGAACTTTTTTGTGATATTCTTATTTTTTGAGATGTACCTGTAGTTTCAAAGACCACTCAAAGTGCTTCACTCATTCTAACCCTGTATTCTAAGGGCCTATCAGAGATGGATACCTAGGGACAATTTAGAATCACCAATTAATCTAACATGCATGTCTTTGGATTGTGGGAGGAAACCGGAGCTCCCAGAGTAAACCCACACAGCACAGGGAGAACATGCAAACTCCACACAGAAAGGTTCCCACCCCCGCCAGCCTGGGAATTCGATCCTGGAATGTTCTAGCTGTTAGGCAACAGTGCTAACCACTGTACCACTGTGCTGGGCCATAATCTAGGAAGTGATTAATTGTGCCATTATCACAATTTCACGTTTGTTTCGAAATGTCCAGCCTTTGTCTTTCCTCTCCCTCAGTGGACTGCATCAGCATCAGTATCTCATCAGATATATTTTTATTAGTTTAGATTTTTTTTCAGTGTATAACTTTTTCATAAATTTGAAGCTTTTCTTATAAATCTGAAACATTTTAGACTTGTACATTTACTGCATTTTTCCTACAAATATTTTTTCTAATGCAGTTGGGAAAATAAGTATTGAACACGTCAACATTTTTCTCATTAAACATATTTCTAATGGAGCCATTGACCTGAGATTTTCACCAGATATCAGTAACAACCCATGTAATCTATACATATAAAGAAATCATTGCAACTGTGTTCACAACACAAGTTGTATTTAATAAAGCAGAATGACACAGGGAATAAAGGTGCCTTCAGACCAAATGTAAACAAGCCGCACAAATACAAAGTCAATGGAAAGAGACGAGTACACGCAACTCTCGCGCAGTTGCGCATTCACATACAAAGAGTACCGCTAGCCCTGAGATTCTACCATCTCTGGAGTAAAAGTATCAATATTGGAGAGTAAATTAGTTTGAAAATGAGACTGACACTCACCTGGAGACAGAAGGACTGGGAGCTTGCCTCTTTCCATTGACTTTGTATGTTTTTGCGCCGCCCATTCGCGTTTGGTCTGAAAGCACCTTAAGTATAGAACACACTTGGTGAAATTCATTTAGCAGAAAAGACTGTGTTGGTAATAACAGCTTCCAGATGCCTCCTGTATAGAGAAACTAGGCACAGGCATTTCTCAGGAGTGATTTTAGCCCATTCTTCCACAGAAACTGTCTTCAGATCTTGAAGATTCCGTGGGTGTCTTCTATGAACGCTGATCTTCAGTTCATTCCATAGATTTTCAATTGGATTCAGGTTAGGTGACTGACTGGGCCATTTTAGCAGCTTTATTTTCCTTCTCTGGAGCCAGCTGAAATTTTCCTTGGCTGTGTGTTTGGGATCATTGTCTTGCTGAAAAGTCCACCCTCGTTTCATCTTGAGCATCTTGGCAGATGGCAGCAGGTTCTTATCAAGGATGTCTCTGTACATTTGTCCATTCATCTTTCCTTCAGTTATATGAAGTCTGCCGGTACCATGTGCTGAAAAACACCCCCACACCATGATGCTCCCACCTCCAAACTTCACTGTTGGTATGGTGTTTCGGGGCTGATGTGCAGTGCTATTTCTCCTCCAAACATGCTGTGTGTTCTGGCATCCAAAAAGTTCAGTTTTGGTCTCATCTGACCAGACTGTATTCTCCCAGTACTTTACTGGCTTGCCCAAATGTTGTGCAGCAAACTTTAAACAAGCTTCAACATGCTTCTTCTTCAGCAATGGAGTCTTGTGAGGTGAGTTAGTTTTCAAGTATGTCTCAGGGATGTGTGAATGGCTGTGTTGGGGTGGGGGGTGAGGGTGTGTGTGAGTGTGTCTTAAATTATGTTCGTTTTACTTATATGGGTGCCGAGAGAAACGCAATTTCATCTTGCCTGCACTACAGTTGTATGTACAGCAATATAACAATAAAGGTTGATTTGATTTGATTTGATTTGAGCGGGCACAGAGCCCATGTCGGTTGAGTGTATTACTTATTGTTTTATTTGAAACAGCAGTACCTACTAACTGCAGGTCTTTCTGGAGCTTTCCACGAGTGGTCTTTGGCTCTTGGATAACTCTTCTAATAATTATTTTGACTCCTCTGTCAGAAATCTTGCGAGGAGCTCCTGGTCATGGCCGGTTTATGGTAAAATGATGTTCCTTCCACTTCCAAATGATGGCTCCAACAATGCTCACTGGAACAGTCAACAGTTTAGAAATGCGCCTGTAATCAATACCATCATTATGTTTTGCAACAATAAGGTTGTGAAGGTCTGGAGAGAGCTCTTTGCTTCTACCCATCATGAGTTCTTTGTGGTGTGACAATCTGATATTCACAGACCTTTTTAAAGGCTATCAGTCAGGACTTAACCAGCTGAAATGAATTTGCACTGATGGGGGATGGGATGGCGTCCTAAATTCTGATGGATTTCAGCTGGCTTATTGGTTTTCTACGCCTTTTAGCACCTCTTTTTTTTCACGTGTTCAATACTTATTCCCTGTGTCATTCCACTTTATTAAATACAACTTGTTTTGTGAACACAGTTGCCTTGATTTCTTTGTATGTGTGGATTACTTGGATTGTTACTGATATCTGGTAAAAATATCAGGTCAATGGCTCCATCAGAAATATGTTTAATGAGAAAAAGGTTGACATGCTCAATACTTATTTTCCCTGCTATAAAGTGAACCTTTTTTCTAAATTTGTAGCTTTTCTCAAAAATGTATTTTTTTCTAATAAATTATCAAATTTTTATCATATAAATTTGAGTCTTCTTTTCTTTTATCTTTGCAAATTTTTTAAATTGTAAACTTGTGAGCACTTCAATTTTAGCTCATTCCAGTGAAGCCAAAATAAGCTAATGCGATGATGCAGTATCCACCTGTCTGTCCATCTACATTTCACGAGAATCACTAGTCCTCCTAGGCATTTGCCCCAATGACCACCAAACTCACTGATCCTAAGGTGGGTCTGCATCCAGGCTGAGCTCAAGGCCACTGTCAAAATTCAGGGGCCTCATGTACAAAGACTTGCATGGATTTCCTACTGAAAGATGACATACATTTAAATCAAGAAAACGGTGTACGCTGGAATCCAAGCACATTTCCTCTGTACATCCCAATCTACCTGAAATTGAGCTACATGAGGGAATACCAGACTCCTCCCTTGACACATCTCTATTTGAATGTGCAAATAGATGTACATCTGCCCTGCATGTGAGATTCTCCTCACCGCAGGATCAGAAATCATTTCTACACGTGGGAAGAAGAGGAACTTGACACTTGAAATGACTTCAACTGACATAAAAATGTAATTCTATCTTTATTGCATTGTTAAGTTGAAAATATACAGTATACTGTAGCATTCTGGGGACTGCAACCACAAGGGCTGATGGGAAATGATTAATGTCTAAATATAAGCATGTTCTCTTTAAATAAATTGTCTGAAAACAAGTTAAAGGCTCAGTTACTGTGCTAAAGTTGTTCTATTGAGATTTTCTTCTGTTGTAATTTTCATGTCGGCACATGGCTGCTGGTTTCATCATTGAAGTCTGTTGAACCTCCTGTTAAAAGCTATTGACACTACAATACAACAGAAACACAAGCAAATAGTATAACAATATGGAAGTACAAATAAATCTTGAGTTGTAGAAAATTTATAAAACAAAAAAAAATATATACGGAAAGTTGAAAAATATTAGTTCAAAATTAGAAAAAAGTGGAAACATGAATAATTCACATCTTGAGTTGATAGTTATAAAACAAAAATAAAAAATTATAGGTTGAAAAAATAAATATTAATTTTTATGTACATTTTTCAACTTTCTATATCCTTCTTGTTTTTTTTATACAATTCCATATTTTTGTGAATTGTTTCCATACTTTTCTATTTATTTATCTTTTAAAAACATTTTATGCATGTTTTCACCTTTCTGTATTTTTTTTTTTTTTAGATTTTTGATTTATACTTAAGCTATATTATACAAGACTGAGTACAGTATCAATTTATATACTGGGCATTAAGCCGTACCACACCCACAGTTACTATATATATTCATACCGTACTCCGTCCCGTGTAATATTGCTTTTATATAACAGTTCCGGCAAGCACAATTTATTAAATGACAGCAATACTGGACAAAATATTATGATTTGTTTGTTTAACCAGTTATTTTGCGCAGCTGATGAAAAATAGTCCCTTCTAAATGTAACCAGTAACTGCTGCTAAACATCTCAATCAGCATGAAGACGTCTATCGTCATTTCATTCACATGGAAACAAATTAAATATTGCCAAGTGCAAAAGTAACAAGTGTTTATAAAACACATACGTACCTGTTGAGTTGGTACTGCAGAAGACCCCAGATCAAAATGTATCCAACACTGGTTGTAAGAACACCAGTAGCTAGCAGTTAGCATGCTAGTGATTTAGCATACTTTGCTCGCTTTTCTTCACATTTTCAGATGAAACAGAGTCCATCACCACAAAGGTGTTGTGTTTTGTTAATCGAGACAATAAATCAAACTCTAGCACTGCCTATTTTTAAACAGATGTGAAATGGCTTAATGAGCTTAATGACGGAAGGGTAGACGGGTAGTGTCACCATGGGTTGAGATGCCGTCTCGGCACTGAGCCCATGTTTTCCCTCATCCCTGCCTCCCATTGAGCAGCGTCTCAGCTGGCCCCAGCTGGCAGCATTATGGACGGCTGGGGCCAATTAGTCTTCATCAGCTGGGGCGCTGCCAATGAGGATAAATAGGAGCAGCCTCGATGACTCGGGGCTGCGACATAAGCACTGCTAGGCTGAAGCCCCTTCGTCTGGTGTCAGCCTCAACTCCCCTTGCAGCATTCCTGTGTTTGTATCCCGCTGTGAGGATGTACGTCTTGCTACCCCCACGTCCGGTACGAGCTGCTTACCTCTGCGCTGTGCAACCTGTGAGTGTACCTCTGCATGAGTATCTGTGCTCTCCTCATCCCTTATCCCTTACCCAAAATAAACCATCTCGACTCACTGGCTTGTCCCTGGCTCTGATTGCCCGGCTCCCTAGAGCCGGATATGACAGTATGTCGCAGCCAGAAGAGTTGCCGGCGGCCGTGAGTCGCTGTGGAAATGTACCTTTCTGTCCGGGTGTCAGCGCTGCTAGCATGCCGTTTCCCAGGAGTCACTTCCGGCGCCAGGGCGACGAGCTGAGGTCCATCTCGGAGGCTGTCGACGGGACGTTCTTCACCCTGCACGACGCCTCCAACGTGAGACGCTGGCATCCGGGCCGTGCTGAGGAACTCCTGGACTGTCACCCTCACTCTCTGTACCATCTGGAGGACAGTGCCAGGATAGACGCTGCAGGTACACAGCAAGAGAAGCTCCACGGGGTGGATGGAAATCCCGGCAGGGAGTCGAAGTGGGCGACGTCTTTCCCCGCTTCGGAGTCCCGTTCCTGCCGCTATTCCAGTCCGGGAGTTCGCGCCAACCAGAGGACTTCCCCCGACCTGCGCCACGTCACTCGGGATTCCCTTCTAGGAGCCGCAGCTGACAGCAGTTATGTCCGGGGTCGAGTGGCTGTCGCGAGCTCTACTGTGTTTCCTGTCACCACCTTCAGGCATGTGGCGGCGGCAGTGAGATTAATGGTGAGGACTTCAGGGCTACGAAGCTTTCCCGTGCTCGACGCCTCCCTCGTCTCGATCTCCGATCTGGAGCGGCGAATCCTGGGTTTCCCCCTCGCTTCGTTCCCTGGGAGTAGTCGTCATCACATCGCCGAGTCACCTCTGCACGAACCTCGTCCGGATCCAGTTCTGGGTCATCGTCAGGACCGTTCCTCCCACGCAGCTGTCATCCCTTCGCCTCGTCAGTGTGGAGATTCTACAGCCTCGTCCCCTGAGCCTCGTTCCCCCGCTGTCATTCCTGGACATTCGGGCTGGCTCACCCCGGCTGTTTCCCCCTCCTCCTCGACGCGCTTCCTGACCGCTGTGTGTGCCTGGAATCCCGGCCTGGTGAGCTCTCTGCTGGAGACAACGCGAGCGATCCTCAGACGAATTCCCGGGGGGTCCTCCGTTATCGCCGGGCGGGGAGAGGAAGAAGCAGATTCCACTACAGCAGGCGATGCTCAACCTCCAGGGGGCAGGCAAGTCATTGTTTTTTCACACCTGCTTAATGATTTGCTCTGTCACATCCCTGGAGGAGAAGTTCAGGGTTCGCAGCTCCCTGAACTCTCCCCACCTGCTGTAACCTGTGTGCCTAATCCCGCATCCTCTGTGTCTCTCTCCGCCGAGCGGTCCCCGGCTCCGGGTCAACGTGGTGGGATATGGAGAGGGCCTGTGGTTCCGCAGCTACATTGCGGACGGAGGAGGGGGACTGACTGCTGCGTGGAGTCTACGCTGACGACTGAGCGTCCCTGGGTCTCCACGGAGGAGCGGTTCGGTCCAGCGGGACGAGATTCTTCTGGCTTCACGCCGAGTGGATCGTCGGCGGGGTCACCTGAGCTGGAGGAATCTCAAGCTGCGCTGACCATCGTGCTGGCTGCGGGGCCCGACGCGGCTAGATGGGAGCCTGACAACGACCTCCTGACGACGGATCCTGGATCTTCGCAGTCCTGGACGGCGTCAGAACCCGAGATCAGGCGAGTGCTCTCCTTTCTTTTCTCTCTTTTTATCTTTGAGCACTTCAGCCTATCTCCAGGGGAGACGAGCAGGGTGCAGCCGCCCGTTGCGTCTGAGCTCGTCTCGCCGGGTTCTGGCGCTGCCGGTGATCCTGATCCCGGTTCTGTTTTCTCTTCTGAGCCTTCTTCCAGGGTCACCGGCGAGGAGTTGCTGTTCCTCGTGGTGCTGGAGGGTCCGGGTTCAACGTTGGAGGTCGGTTCTGGTGCAGTGTCCAACGTGGGTTCGCCCGAGACCCAATCGGGGTCCAACGTGGGTTCGCCTGAGGCCCGATCGGGGTCCGATGTGGGTGCTGCCCCAGTGTTGTCCAGGTCCGGTGAGGAGGTGGCCGTTTCCCTGAGGCCCGCCGCCCTCGTCATCGGCTCTCCCCTGAGCCTCTTCCACCGGGATCCGCTCTGACCCTTCGTCCGTCTCAACGGTCCTGGTGGTTGAGTGATGCGGGTCGACGACCCGACCCGCAAAACTTTCGGTTCGGCGATCTGGTTTCCCCCCACTGGTCTGTGTTTGCCTTTGGGCGGCCTGGTTCGGCAGCCGTTGGACTGGATTCCTGGGATCTGGGTCCAGAGTTCGCCGTCCGAACATTTCTCTTCCCCTGATTCGCCAGCTGGACAATGGGCGGGGAGATCTCCGGAGCCATCTCGGCTATTTTTGGACTCTGCCTGCCATACACCTCGGGTGTCACTTTTTCTTTTATCGTTATTAAGGTCACTTGGGTGTAATGTCTGTCCTGTTGGTGGATGTGTATTTATAGTGCTGTGCGTTTTCCTTCCCTCGTACCCAGCATTTTATTTTTTGTACCATGTTTTTAGTCTCGTTTTTGCATTGTAGAGTTATGTTTTGTTCCCTTTCAGACCATACTCTGCAGTTGCCCATTCATTCCAGTCACTTTCATTTCTTTAGGTGACTGTGGGTATTTATATATTCATGTGTGTGGGTTTTTCTTTGCCTGCACTCAGTATTTCTTTTTTATGCCCTGTTGGTTCATTATAGAGTCATGTGCCTTGTTTTCCGTAACACCATGCTCTGTAATTGTCCATTTGTTCCAGTCACTTTTCTTGGTGACTGTGTGTATGTACTTATATTGGTGCTGTGTATTGTGTTTTCCCTTTATTTGACCATACTCAGCATTTTTTGCCCTGTACCTTTTTGGTGGTTCTTTTTTTTTTCTTGCTCTGGGTCACGCATGGTTGGTACTCTCTGGGTAGTATGTAACCGGCGTGTTGACCCAGTTCTTCTCCCCATCTGTACCTGGGTTAATTATTCAGTTTTGTCAGTATTGTATTTGGGTTTTTCTTTCCCGCTACCCTACATTGCCCCATTGGTGTTGTCCTTCCCTTGGCTTCTTCCCCTCCGGTCCGCCTCCCTTCCTCCCACCCTAGGTGGGGGGGGGGGGGGCTGGGATGTTCCTGGTCGTTCAGGAGCCCGACCTTGAGGGAGGGGCTCTGTCACCATGGGTTGAGATGCCGTCTCGGCACTGAGCCCATGTTTTCCCTCATCCCTGCCTCCCATTGAGCAGCGTCTCAGCTGGCCCCAGCTGGCAGCATTATGGACGGCTGGGGCCAATTAGTCTTCATCAGCTGGGGCGCTGCCAATGAGGATAAATAGGAGCAGCCTCGATGACTCGGGGCTGCGACATAAGCACTGCTAGGCTGAAGCCCCTTCGTCTGGTGTCAGCCTCAACTCCCCTTGCAGCATTCCTGTGTTTGTATCCCGCTGTGAGGATGTACGTCTTGCTACCCCCACGTCCGGTACGAGCTGCTTACCTCTGCGCTGTGCAACCTGTGAGTGTACCTCTGCATGAGTATCTGTGCTCTCCTCATCCCTTATCCCTTACCCAAAATAAACCATCTCGACTCACTGGCTTGTCCCTGGCTCTGATTGCCCGGCTCCCTAGAGCCGGATATGACAGGTAGAAGGAAACAGTTTTTTTCAAAAGGTGGGACATCCGGGTTGGGATGTATAATTTCTTGTCAAGCAGCGCCTCACTGTGGAAATTAAGGTATCCAAAACAGTACTGCAATTGTCAGAGAGTTGATAGTAAATTACTGTTAACTATTAATGGTCACATGAACACCTTTGTAGCAGAGTGATACATATCTTGTGAAGTTGGAGTGCAATTATCATGGATTATAGTAACTCCTGACATCCCTATTGTCCAATCAAATTGCTTGGACATAATTAACTGTTTTGTAAACTTTGTACAATCCAAGACTTGTGAATTATTCTTGTTTACACACACACCTCGGGGAGGGTGGGTGGTTGACACCACGTTGATGTATTACTTGTTCACCATGTGTCTCTGGTGCATACAGTGGTTGTTTTCACATCATTAACAGTTTCCCACCCAGCAGTGTCGCCAGCGGACCAATAACTGTAGAACCATGCGTACACCAGCCATGAAATTGGCGTGGGGCTGCACACATTTCCACGGTCATTTCATTCTTGAGGCATCTGAAATTTTGCATGGAAAAGGGCGTACGCCATGTTTTTGTGCATAAGTAGCCTTTGTACATGAGGCCCCAGAAGATCTCAGCACTTATACAATTTTATGAAAATCATTAATCCTCCTAGGAAACTGCTTCAGTGTTTGGTAAACTCATGCACAGTGATCCACTAGTGGCTCTGCATCTAGTTTGTGGTCAAGGTCAAAGGCCAGGAGATAGAGCCTTCTCGGGGTGATTTCATCATTCCACAATGAGCCACTCTGTCATCGATGGTCTGGTTTTGATTTTATCATCAAGATGCTATTTTTTTCCTATAAATTTGTGAAATTTTTCTTCTAAATTGCAGTTTAAAAAAATAGATAAACTTGTACTTTATCTTTATTATAATCAAGCTGTTTTGGGAAACAGTGAATATCTGAATGCCAGCGTAACGAACAAACATCCAGATAAGACGAATATTTGGGTTCAACCTCTGCTTGCCGAGTGTGTTCTAGTTCTGCAGTTGGTTTGATATGTTTCAAGGTTCTGCTGATTTTAGGTTAATTTGCTGTGACTGTAAAGGCTGGTTTAAAGTTGACTAAATCTGTTCCATCTGAGGTTTTAACCAGGACTATTGTTTCAGTTTAGGGTAAATAACACAGCTGTGTTTTCCTCTCTGTGTCCTCAGGCTCTAGCAGCGGGAGGAGTTGGTAGCATCGTCAGGGTCCTAACGGCGAGGAAGACCGTCTAAAGGAGGAGCACATCACGAACAGATTTGAAGGGGGGTGGGGGTGGAGTTCATGGAACAGATGATGTAGAGACTAATAGGAAAAAATATTTTTAACCCAATATGATCCTATGGCCAGACTGACAAAAGCATGAAATCTGGGGCATTTTGGGTTGAAACTAGCTTTCCTTTTTCAGTCATCTGCATGATCCCACTCTACACCAGAGTCATCGCAGGTGCTGTAACTTACACCACATGTGACTGTTGATTAACAGATATAACGACCCCCTCCCTCCTCCATGTCATACCTGTACGGCATGAGCTCTGGGTAGACCACAGTGGTTTCCAACCTCGGTTAGAGCCGTCTGTAAACAGGCATACAACAGACTTTTTTTAGGACTCAACCTTTGCTCACCAGGAAATATTACAAACCAGTAGATATTTGTTTTAATTAAAGATGAGTGCGAAAGCTTGGGCACCACTGTTGGACTCCCGCACTCATACGAACACACTTGTTGCTTCTTTCAGCTTTTGTCTCGGGAAGCTCTCGGAGAAGTCGGTTTCTCTTGTGTTACCTCAGACTTCCTGCTAGAGTAAACGCCTCTCATGGTAACCCTTCTTTAGCGACGGGACTCTCCTGAAAAGCACAGTCACAGATGGAAGGGTGGGGGAGGAGGGTCCCATCCGTCCATCCTGCTGCCCCAGTTTAGGATTATTACCCACAATGCAGCTCCACCACCACTCTTATTAATCCCACGATGCTCTTCCTAACGCTCTGTGTTGGTTAAACGTTCTGATGCTCCCCTCAGTGACTGAACAGGGCATTATCTGCATTTACATACTTAAAATATACCTTTAACAACACTTTATTTAACAGAACTCTATTAATAGACTTCATTCTATTTGTGATTTTTTTCATTGTTTTGACGAATAAGGATTTTTGCCTCAAGGCCATACTGTCAAAATTAAAAACTACTCACTACTTTGATCACACAACATGCTCACTAATATATATCATATATAGATATTGTTTGATCTTTGTGAATTGAGAGGGAATTTAAATTAGCATGATTTTGTTCGTGTTTTTTCAGTAATTTTCTAAGCATTTCATGTCCATTTTTTGTTTTGTCTCACATCTGATTAATTCTTTTTTATATTAAATCTGTATTTAAATGAATGTTTAAACAGTGTTGTTTCAGAGTAGGAAGTTGCACATTTTTCTACTCCACACTGACTGAAAGTGGAGTTCCTGCATGCTTTTTTATAGTGAGGAAAACTGGAAATGTGACATATTTTGTCTGCCTTATCGGGTAGATCACATCTGTTGCCAAAATTTTTATGTTTATTTTGCTTTCACCGAATAATACTTTGGTGACTTAGTTGAGCTTTTGTATTAGATAAGGCAAATTTTGGATTTATGAGCGTAAATGAAGACAAAATTAAACCCCAAACGCCTGTATCCCAGGTGATATTAGAGGTTTCAGTTCCCATTTTATTCCCACTCATTTCAAAACACTGGTTTGTCTTCACAGAACACAAGTCATCACGTGTGGTCTGTTTGAATACGGTTATCTGTGGTAATGCATCTAGACGTTAGATTCCTTTTCTAATGCAGTCATGACTGGATTTAGATGGGGATAAGAATGTCTTCGTGACTTTTCTCTACTGCGTTCCTTGTCAGTGATGCTCTTCTAGCCAAGGGTGAGAAGACGGTGGAACATACCAAACTGATGTAAAAACTGCCTTATGCAAATATTCATTTTCTATGTTTGTGCTTTTTTTTAAAAAATAAAAAGTATGAATGCTGATTGTGGTTTTGTCTCATCTCATTTCAGGGTAAGAGTACAAATTCTGTGGTGGTGCTGAGTGATGTTTACTTGACCCTACACAAAATAGTGCATCTTTAAAAAAAACCCACAATATTAAGTTAGACAATAAGTAAAACTTCAATTTTTTTCTGTATTTATCACACATAAAGTGAGCTACAGTCAGGTGAAAAAAGTAGGACACCCTGTATAAGCCTGTGTTGTTGTTTTTTTTTGTTTTTTTTTTTACATATTTGGCATATGGATATTTAATATCAGTGTTTAAAATACTGGGAGATTCATGTAATACAACTAAACTATTAAAAATGAATTAAAGACTTTTTTTTGAATGAATGAATGAATGAATCTTTATTTCGGATAGATTAAAAGTAAAGATTAAAAGAAAGGAACAGAATAATACAACAAAGGGGAAAAAAAAACATCTTACAAGGTCAAATTAAACAATAACTCCTCTGATTATACAGTTCAACATAAGTTATCCAAAATGGGTGATGGCTGAAGCCGCAGCTAATATTGCCCACCCATATTCCATTTCTGTAAAATATAATTCTAAACATATAGTGAGGAATAAATTAGGACACCCTCCATCTTTTTTAGGACACCCCCACATTCATTCCCCCTTAAAATGGCTAAAATAAATGTTAAAAAATGCAAATAAAATCAAAAACAAGGTTAGACATAGATATGTGAACATTTCTTAATAAAGAACTGAATATTTAATAGGGTGTCCTAATTTTTTCACATGACTATTTCAAGCTTTTTCATTTTAAATTTTGATAATTATGACAAGGACTTTTAAAGTGCTAAGGGCCCCTCACACTGCTGCCATGCGATTTGTTCCATGCCAAATGAAATGCTCCTCTGTATGCCAGTGGCCTGCAGCAGCCCACACGCACATTGTTTTTTGTTTAGCACGGTTCCCAGCAGGGGTGTGTCATATCACATCGTTCATGATAATACCGATATAAAGTTTGATATCGGTGTAAAAATGAATGTTGCAATATTTGGAGTGGGCTGCGTGATGATGTCACGCTACTGCTGAGTTAGGTGTTTTTATAGTTACATTGCATAAACAAACTTGGCAATATATGCATCATCAATGTATCAAACCCTGGTACCACCCTGGTACCAAGTTTCGAAACAAACAGAACAAAACTGTAGGACGAGTTGATTTCGTAAATGTGGGACAGACGGATGGACTGCCCCATAACATAATCCCCCTTTGGTCTTTGCCCAAAGAGGTCTGTGCAACAGTGTGGATAATTTGCCTGTGAATTTTTCCGTATGTCAACAACACCGCTCCATCGTGAAGTTGCTGGGGTACAGAGGACTATTTTCATCCCTTTTCAGCCACTTCAGGTTGAATTTAAGCAGCCTCCTAAAGTTTAACCCCCCACACTGTTAATCTGAGCCACCGTTGATAAACAGGAGAAATATTTTTTGTTTTTACTGAATATGTTAACAAATGATGCTGATGTGTGAAACTGTCCTTTCTTAACTAAAAAGAAAAAAAAAACCAATATTTTGTAAAATAATTTGTTCCTTTCTTGAGACGACCTTGAGCAACCGTTCCAAAGCTGGGGAACTATTCTGTTCTGCAGAACAGTGGGGAGCGATCACACTTACCAAGTGTTCCAGACTTTGGGGGTCAAACGTCAGTCAGTACAGAACCGAGAATACAGTGTGACCAGGCCCTAAATCATGACATTCTATTTTTTGAGATGCACTTGTACAATCTTATGGGTTGATTTCATGGGATGTTGAAACCCTTCAACTTATAGGTCAGGGGTCAGATACTGCTAACGTGGAAAGAGCCATTTTGAGCAATTTTTGGCAAAAAAAAAAGAAAAAGAAAGTCATAAAACCATTCTAAAAATGAAAGTAAAACAGCTGCATAAACTAAACTAGGTTGTCAAAAGTGTTCAAAGAAGCAAATCGCAAGGTGACATTGTAGGGGTTTAATAGTATTTTGAAGGAAATTCTTGACTATCATGCACCAGTTAAGAAATTCACTGTCAGAAATATGCAAAGTCCATGGTTAGATGTAGAATTAAAAAAATATATGAAAGAAAGGGATGAGCCAAAGAAACAGCAATTGCATCAGATTTGAAATCTGACTGGCAAGTATATAATAAACTAAGAAACTTTGTTACTAAGTTGAATAAGAAGAAAAAGAAATTGTATTATGGAAACAGAATATATGAAAACAAATATGATCCCAGCCAGCATGCCCATGTGGGCCCCACCATAGGTTAAATCTGGGCTTCTCTTAAGGGTCCCATGTGGGTTTGCTTGCAGGTTCTGTGTTTGCCCACCAGTGTCACTGAAACCTCGCTCGCATTAAACCCATGTGGGGCTCAGATGCATTTAAAGTGGAAAAAGCAGATTACCAGCTTACCTGTATCACAGGTAAAGTCCATGTGGGCAAACACAGATGGGGCCAACATGGAGCCCACAGACACACCCACATGGGACCCATAAGACAGCTCAGATTTAACCTGTTGTGGAGCCCACATGGGCATGCTGGCTGGGCTGTTCCAGTTGTTCAGTAGGTAATGTGAGAAAGCTGCATATAGTTCAGAATAAAGTGGCCTGGGCTGCATTGTCTTGTGGAGTAAGATCAAATGTTGTTAAAATGCATGAAGCATGGTTAGAAGTTAAAAAATATTTTGTTTTCCTTGATTAATTTTATTTGGAATATGATTACTGTAAAAATATCTCCTATGTTTTATAAGTGATTAACTTTTAGTAAAGAAACACACTCATCAAACAAGATAAGCTATTGGTGGTTGTTTCACATTATCATAATGTAAAAGTGAAGCTGTATATGTGTTGAAGAAAATGCTAAGCGAGTATTATTTAAATTTGAACTTTAAAAGATAGTACACTGTATTTATTTTACCAGTCTTGCACCCCCAGCCACAGGAGGTGCACAAGCCAGTGTACTCCTAATGCTGGTCCCAAGCCCGGGTAAATGGGGAGGATTATGTTATTGAAGGGCATCCAACATAAAATCTTTGCCAAATCAAACATGTGGATCATGACAAATGAGACTTTTATACTGGACTGGTCGAGGCCCCGGTTAACAACGACTGCCATCGGTGCTGTTAACTGACAGGGTGCCGATGGAGATTGGGCTACTGTTGGTCAAAGACTGAGGAGGAGGAGAGGGGGAAGGAGTGTTAGGAGGGAAAGAGAGAAAAGGAAAGGTAGAAGTGTGGAGGTAGGGGACGTTAAATGTAGGGACTATGACTGGTAAAGGCAGAGAGTTGGCTGATGTGATGGAGAGAAGAAAGGTAGATATACTGTGTGTTCAAGAAACCAGATGGAAGTGAAGCAAGGCTAGGAGCATTGGAGGGGGATTTAAACTGTTCTACCATGGTGTAGATAAGAGAAATGGAGTAGGAATAATCTTGAAGGAAGAGTATATGAAGAGTGTTCACGAGGTAAAGAGGGAACCAGACAGAATCATGAGTGTGAAGCTAGAAGTCAAAGGTGTGATGTTGACAATGCGTATGCCCCACAAGTTGAATGTCAGGTAGAAGAGAAAAAGGAATTCTGGAGTAAGTTGGATGAAGTGCCAGAGAGTTTTCCCATGGGGGGAGAGAGTGGTGATTGGAGCAGACTTTAATGGGCATGTAGGTGAAGGGAACAGAGGCGATGAGGAGGTCCTGGGTAGGTATGGTCTTAAGGAGAGAAATGTGGAAGGACAGATGGTTGTGGATTTTGCTAAAAGGATGGAAATGTGTCTGTGGTGAATACATACTTTAAGAAGAGAGAGGAACATAGGGTGACTTACAAGAGTGGAGGAAGGTGCACACAGGTGGACTACATCTTATGCAGAAGGAGAAATCTGAAAGAGATGGGAGACTGCAAGGTGGTGGCAGGGGAGAATGTAGCTTGACAGTATTGGATGGTAGTCTGTAGGATGACTTTGGAAAGCAAGAAGAGGAAAACAGTGAAGGCAGAGCCAAAGATTAAGTGGGGGAAGTTACAGAAGGAAGAAGGTCACACAGAGTTCAGGAAGGAGTTGATACAGGCTCTGGGTGGTAGGGAAGAATTACCGGATGACTGGGAAAGTGCAGCAAAAGTATTGAGGGAAACTGGTAGAAAGGTATGTGGTGTATCCAGTGGACAGAGGAAGGAAGACAGGGAGACTTGGTGGTGGAATGAGGAGGTACAGGAAAGTATCCAAAGGAAGAGGTTGTGGAGGATGAATCAGATGAGACACGAACAGCTAAAGACACACGCTTTATTTCCTCCAACAAATAGAACAGACTGATCTGGGTGCCAGAGTGAATCTCTTTATTACAGCTTTATTCCCGCCCTTGGCACCCAGAGTACACACATTAACATACACGACAATAGAACATGACTCAACACAATACTTTCACACCAAGCATACCCAAGTTGTGAATAGCGTCTTCTGCCCCACACAATAGGTTCACGCCTGGCAAACCAAGAGCAAAGACGCATCTTCATTTGGTTTATTACCCCCTAGCGCTCTGGCACCCGTCCTTGGTTCCTCTCCCTTCTTCTCCTCATTTCCATCCCTCCCCTCCTTCCCCCAATTCCCCAAAGTCCTGGGTGGATCTCCTGTTGTGTCACCACACAGCCCCCTCTTCCCCCCCGAACATCCAGAAGGGGCTTTAACCCTCCAGTCCTTTGGGCTTGAGCAAGCGCCTTTAACAGCTGTAACGTGGAGCTGTCAGGCCGGCCGAAGTGCCTTGCTGTGGAGGTGGGAAGGAGAAAAACTCGGCCTCTGGCGAGCAGTCTTCTGGAGGGGGAAAGAGTGGGGAGGGGAAAGATTTGGTTCCCTGAAAAAAGTTCTCTGTAGGGGGAACACCAACCTGTGGACCCACCGTAGGTGGGCATGCACGCTGGGGAGCCTGGGCCAGCAACACCTGCTCATCTACCAACACATTAGTGGACTTCAGCCTGTCTATGCAGATGGTTTCCTTATGCCCCCCAAGGTCTAACACAAAATGTTTCGCCACGGTTTCCAACACTCTGAATGGGCCATTGTACGGTGGACATAGCGGTATTCTGTGGGCGTTGTGCCTAACAAAAACTAATTTGGTGTTTTCCAGATGTTTTGGATCATAAGTGCGGGGAAAGCAATGGTGCACCAGCCCTGGGACGCTGCCAGCCTTTGCACTGGAAAAAGGGCGCGCAGATGGGTCAGAACTGGGTGTGGGGCTCTCTGGCAAAAATTCCCTGGGGCTCCGCAACAGCTTAGAAAAAAAACAATGACCGGGGATGACCGGTGGAGACATCGCAGAGCAGGGGGGGCATCCTTCTTGTACCGCCCTGCTCTCCAGTTTTAATCTGGTACCTGCCGACTGGAACATGCGAATGTCCGTGTCCCCAGTTTGGTCACTGGCCATTGTGGAAAAATCAATACCCATGTAGGCCAGAGAGACCAGCGTGTGCGACAGGCAGTCTGCCACAACGTTAAGTTTATCGGCTACATGTTGGATGTCGGTTGAGATCTCCGAAATTGCGGACAAGTGCCATTGCTGCCGAGCCGACCACAGTTCCGAGACTTTGGACATCACATAGGTTTGTGGTCTACAAATGCGGTAAACTTGCTATCTTCGAGCAAGAACTGAAAATGACATGTAGCCAGGTGGAGAGACAACTACTCTCTGCCAAAAGTGCTATACTTGTGCTCGTTGTCGCGCAAAGTACGGCTGAAAAAGGCGAGGGGTTGCCACGAACCGGAGACATACTGCTCCATCCTGGCTCCTTCTGTGACAACCGATGCGTCAGTGGTGAGCGCTATCCACGCTGATGGGGCTGGGTGGGCCAGCAAAGCCGCATTGGCGAGCACCGTTTTGGCATCTGTGAAAGTCTGGACCCGATCGGGGGTCCAGTCAATGCTATCCGTGGGTTTCTTCTTTTTGAGCACTCCATACAGCAGTTGCAGCAGCTGGGCTGCGCAGGGGAGGAAGCGGTTGTAAAAACTGACCATCCCCCAAAATTCCTGCAGTACCCTCATGGTCTGCGGACGTGGAAAATCTGACACTGCGCACACCTTCTTCGGCAGCGGGATCACACCCTCTGGTGACATGCGGTGGCCCAAGTGGTGGCCCAAGAAGTTGATTACCGGCAGCCCGAACTGACACTTCACCAGATTAACAATCCACCTGTGTGCTTCCAACCACTGGAAAACTTATTTGAGATGGGCGAGGTGCTCCTCCTCTGATGCGCTAGCCACCAAAATGTCGTCTAAGTAGACGAAAACGAACAGCAAGGCATGGAGCACCGCGTCCATCATCCTTTGAAAAGTTTGTGCTGCGCCCTTTAACCTGAAAGGCATGCTTAAAAACTCAAAAAGACCAAAGGGAGTTATTACCGCCATTTTGGGGACGTCCTCGGCGCAAACTGGGACCTGGTGGCAACCACAGACCAGATCCACTTTTGAAAAAATGCACGTTCCGGCCAGGTAGATGGAAAAATCCTGGATATGCAGGATGGGGTAACAGTCATGTTCGGTGACATTGTTCAAGCAACGGAAATCACTGCACAGCCACCACGACCATCGGAACTTGGGCACCATGTGCAGCAGGGACACCCAAGGGCTGTTGGAGCGCCTAACAATCCATAGGCGTTCTAAGTTAGTGAACTCCTCGTGTGCGATGGCTAACTTAGCCATCGTCCAGGTGGTGCAGATGCGCAAAAACTGGCGGGCCCTTCGTGGTGATAAAGTGCTCAACCCCATGCTTGATTACGGTAGCAGAAAAGGTGGGCACCGTTAGTGCGGGAATTCGGCAAGCAAATGCTGGTGCTTACCCCCTGGAGCTAAAACATTTGCGTGTGTTAGTGGCCCAACTTCCCCAAGCTATGTAGGGTAATGAGGAAAAGGAAACAGCATCCACTAAACGTCTGTTAGCAATATCAACAAGGAGAACATAAGCACACAGAAAATCAGCACCTAAAATAGGAACCAAACATGCAGCTACCACAAAGTCCCACTCATAATTGCGTCCATACAAACATGCAGTCACCGACCATTCACCAAACGTCCTGATGGGGGATCCATTGGCAGCCGTTAATGACGGACCGCAGCCTTCTACCAGCCTGTCCACGCTGACTGGCAAAACGAGGCTCTTCTGGGAGCCAGAGTCCACCAAGAACCATCTCCCAGAATGTGTGTCCTCAATGAAAAGCAGTTTCTCCCTGTTGCCAGTGGCCGTAGCTGCTACTGATCGCCGGCTGGCCCGTTTTCCAACTTCTTGAAGCGACATGGCGGCAGACAACGTTGCACTTCAGCGCCAAAACACCAGTGATAAAAACACCTTGTCCCATTCCTACATAACTGTCCCGGCCACCACCATCAGCTCCTCGACCTCGTTGGACTCCTCTGCAGATCCTGGTTTCACTGCCTGAACACTGAAACACCTGTTTGCCAGGATGATGTGGTCTGCTTCCTCTGCCAACACTCGGTAACCCTTGGCCACCAGCAGCGGTGAGTTTGCTATGATTGCTCATGCCAATGCTGGGAGCTTCTTGAGGAAGAGGTGGGCGAAGAGGAAAGACCCATCATCCGTACCTATCAGCGTGAGCATGCTCTCCATCAACTCCACAGCTGATCTGTCCCTCAACTCTGTGTGGAAGAGAAATTTTTCTGCCCTCTCTCCATCCAAAAGGGTGTAACGTCGCAGCAGCAGCTGCTTGAGAGTGTCGTATTTTCCTCGGGCTGGAGGAGCTTGGAGTCGGTGCATTGCGCACTGGGTGGAGTGCGCATCCAGCAAAGCCACCACATGATAGTACTTTGTGTCGTCTGACTCCGCGGTGGGCGAACTGGGCTTCCACATGGATAAACCAAGTGGCTGGGTTGTGGAGTCAAAAGTCTGGGAGTTTGACTGCTCCGGCTCATGCAGTGGGGGGAGACTCCAGCGGGAGTGTCTCCATGGAGGTGCTCAGTCCGTTTTCCATTTTCATGTCTCTAGGTCACCACTGTGGAGGATGAATCAGATGAGACACGAGCAACTAAAGACACATGCTTTATTTCCTCCAGCAAACAGAACAGACTGACCTGGGTGCCAGAGTGAATCTCTATATCACAGCTTTATTCCCGCCCTTGGCACCCGGAGTACACACATTAACATACACGACAATAGAGCATGACTCAACACAATTCTTTCGCGCCCAGCATACCCAAGGTGTGAACAGCATCTTCCACACCACACAATAGGTTCATGCCTTGCATACCGGGAGCGAAGGTGCATCTTCATTTGGTTTATTACCCCCTAACACTCTGGCACCCGTCCTTGGTTCCTCTCCCTTCTTCTCCGCATTTCCATCCCTCCCCTCCTTCCCCCAATTCCCCAAGTCCTGGATGGAGTGCGATCTCCTGTTGTGTCACCTCAAGGTTAGAAAAGAAAAAGTGGGATAGTCAGGGAGATGAAGAAAGTACACAGGAGTATTTGGTATCTAGGCGCATGGTAAAGAGAGGTGGAAAAGGAAAAGGATAAGGCATATAGTGAGTTGTATGGGAGGCTGGACGCTAAGGAAGGAGAAAAGGACTTGTATCGACTGGCTAGACAGAGAGATCGAGCTGGAAAGGATGTACAGCAGGTTAGGTTGATTAAGGACAGAAATGGTAATATACTAACAAATGACGAGAGTGTGTTGAGAAGGTGGAAGGAGTACTTTGAAGAGCTGATGAATAAAGAAAAAGAGAGGGAGGAGGATGGATGAAGGAAAGATAGTGAACAAGGAAGTTCTGAGAATTAGCAAGGCGGAAGTGAGGGCAGCTTTGAAGAGGATGAAGAATGGAAAGGCGGTTGGTCCAGATGACATACTTGTATAGGTATGGAGATGTTTGAGAGAGATGGCAGTGGACTTTTTAACCAGATTGTTTAACACAATCTTGGAGAGTGAGAGGATGCCCAAGGAGTGGAGAAGAAGGGTTTTGATACCAATTTTCAAGAATAAAGGTGATGCTCAGAGCTGTAATAACTACAGAGGCATAAAGTTGATCAGCCACACTATGAAGATATGGGAAAGAGTTGTTGAAGCCAGGTTAAGAGGAGAGGTGACAATCAGTGAGCAGCAGTACGGTTTCATGTCGAGAGAGTACTACAGATGCAATGTTTGCTCTAAGAGTGTTGATGGAGAAGTTTAGAGATGGTCAGAAGGAGTTGCACAGTGTCTTTGTGGATCTAGAGAAAGCATATGATAGGGTGCCAAGAGAGGAAGTGTGGTACTGTATGAGAAAGTCAGGAGTGGCAAAGATGTATGTGAGGATGGTGCAGGAAATGTATGAGGACAGCGAGACGGTGATGAAGTGCGCTGGAGGAGTGACGGATGGATTCAAGGTGGGGGTGGGATTACATCAGGGATCGGCTCTGAGCCCCTTCTTGTTTGCCATGGTGATAGACAGGCTCACAGACAAGGTCAGGCTGGAGTCTCCATGGACCATAATGTTTTCAGACAACATTGTGATCTGCAGTGAGCGTAGGGAGCAGGTGGAAGAGAACCTGGAGAGGTGGAGGTATGCTCTGGAGAGAAGAGGAATGGAAGTCAGTAGAAGAAAGACAGAATGCATGAGTGTGAATGAGAGGGAGGCAGGTGTAACAGTGAAGACGGAAGGAGTAGCGGTAGTGAAAGTAGATGATTTTAAATACCTGGGGTCAACCATCCAAAGCAATGGAAAATGTACAAGAGAGGTGAAGAAGAGAGTGCAGGCAGGGTGGAGTGGGTGGAGACAAGTGTCAGGGGTGATTTGTGACAAACATAGCAGCAAGAGTGAAAAGGAAGATTTACAAGATGGTAGTGAGACCTGCTATGATGTATGGTTTGGAGACGGTGGTGCTGACAAAAAGACAGGAGGTGGAGCTGGAGGTGGCAGAGTTGAAGATGCTAAGATTTTCATTGGGAGTGACTAGGAGGGACAAGATTAGAAATGAGTATATCAGAGGGACAGCTCGGGTTGAGTGGTTTGGAGACAAAGTAAGAGAGGCAAGGCTGAGATGGTTTGGACATGTGCAGAGGAGGGATAGTGGATATATTGGACAAAAGATGTTGAAGATGGAGCTGCCAGGCAGGAGGAAAAGAGGAAGATCACAGAAAAGATTCATGGATGTAGTGAAGCAGGACATGGAGAGGGTTGGTGTTACAGAGGAAGATGCAAGGGACAGGGTGAGATGGAGACAGATGATCCGCTGTAGCGACTCCTAAAGAGAGCAGCTGAAAGAAGATTTATTTTATCAGTCTTATGAGTTTTGAGTCAGACAGTGGTTTAAAATACATTTGTTAAATCAGATTAGTCACAGCTGGAGCTTGTCTGTCTTTTATGCTTACAATTGTTAATTTGATTTGAAAGAGGTTTGGAATATTGTGTGTCAAAAAAGTTATAATTGCATTGTTCAAGATTCATTTTCTTTTTGTATTTGTGTTTTTTATTGCTTGTGTTAGTATGTTATATATGAGGAGTTGATAGTGTTTTGTATTGTCACAATGAAATAAGCTTGACACCAGGAAAAATAACCAATGCTATGCAAATGCTAATGCGGCTCTAATAAACAAACCAACCAAAAATGGGTGAATTTTCAAAGAAAAGCTGAAGGTGAGCAGCAGCTGTAACAAGCTGGTACTTGGGGTCTTCAAAAAAAAAAAAAAAAAGCATAGCTCATGTTAGAGTTACTAAAAACATCTGATTAAATTTGTTGCATTTGTGCCGGCAGCATAATTATTTCCTTTTTTTTTTTTTTTTTTTTTTTACAATTTAACCTACAATTATAGTTAGATGTCTGCATATTATATCTACATAGGGATATTATTGAACACTGTTGTTGTAAACATGAATAATTTTACAGAAACGCTAACAATAAAAAAGATTTATTATTTGAATGACGCATAATTCTTCAATGATTACTCTCCTGCTCAAACCATAATAGTACAGGTGACAGTGCATACAGATGCTTGATTAATCCTTAAACATTTCCATGGCCCATATGTGAAATGTTTTATAATCATCAGGGCTGTTTTATGGAGTAGTGTTGTATATCTCCTAAAGTAAGTATGGATTCATTTATTTATAGCATTTTTATTACAAAATGGATGCAATGAAGTACAAGAATACATTATGAGAAGAAACTGTACAAGTCATAAAATAAAAATAAAATACATCCTGTATCGTTATCAGATGGATTATTAATGATCAAAATAGCCATTAATAGAGTTTCTATGGGAGGCATTTGTGTGTCTGATAATTACCTGAGCTCCACATCTGAACATGACCTCTTCACTTTGGTGATTAATGTATAAGCTAAACAAAGATTAGAACTGACCATTTTCTCACGTTCCAGCACTTTCCAATAAATTAGCAATAGGTATATGTAAAATAAAAGCCAAGCGAGGTTGTTTTGTGCGAGGTTAAAACTACTTTGTAATGCATTGGTGTATATTTTGGCTTTTAGAACTGTAAATTTTAAATAAATATAAAAGGGGACAAATTTTAAAAAGGTGAAATATCAGGAATTTGACAAAAATACAGAACAACTGTGAAGTTTTTTCATAAACTACAGTCAATTTTTACATATTTTTATCCAGCTGATGCACCCATGGGCATCTCTTCCACCCAGCATGTCTTTATTCAGTCCGACAACTGGGGCGCTCACTTGTCTCACATCACACCCAATATCGTGCACCAAGTCTGTTTTCGTAGTGCTGCATGTGGAGGTTCTCTTGTCCTTTAAAGTGCTCTCAGTATGGGTAGGCGGACACAGCGATATAGACGATGAAGGTGGTCTGGTACTCGATACCTCCATCTTTGCTGTAGGAGAGGGCTCGGACCTTCATGCGGTATGTGCGGGGCTCTCTTAGAGCCTGCGTGGTGAACAGCACTCCCTTTAGGTTCTCGTCTCGCAGGGCGAAAGGTAACGTCACGTCCTCGTCCACCACCAGGAAGGTGGTTCTGGGGTGCATCACTCCATCCTGTGTGTAGGCCACCAGCCTGATGAGGTCTTGGTTTGCAGCGATGCCAAAGGGAAGAGAAAGCAACTTGTACTCCAGAGCATATGGGCTCAGGGCGCATTCCAGGTCATTGGGTGGACAGTCCCTCAGACAGAACCTAAGACAAAGTGGATTTAGTTAAATATGCTGCTGAAAAGTAAATGTCTTTGACTACATTAAACAAAGCAAAAACCGCTGTTTACATGCTTGCCCCATGCTTCTTTTTGCTCTCAAAAACATTTATCCTCTTGCTCTCTCATCGTGTAAGATCCCTGCACGAAAACTAACATTTAATGTGACTCAGTTCTCCCATAAGACATTTATTTGTTCATGTTTTCACTTTTTTCTGAGCTATCTTCCACCATCTTTGGGTTAAGTTGGTTTACATGAAGAATATGACAATTTAATGTTTCTAAATGTTACTTTAGGTGAACCACAGACCTGAAAGGAAACTGTCTTTATCTGATGTATTTCCAACAGAGAAAAAAACTGATGAACAAAGTTTTCCATTCGGCTCAAGTGGAAACAGAGGCACTTTTTGCATGGTAGGATAAATGCTTCAGTTATCCTTGCCTTTAAAGTTAAAATGTATCTCTTAAGCTTTTATACATTTTTATATATACACTACTCACAAAAAGCTAGGGGTACTTGGCTTTTGGGTGAAATTTACGGAAAATATAAAAAGCTCATGTTACAGTGATATAATATCATGAAAGTAGGGCATTTAAGTAGAAGTATGCAATGGTGATTTCCTCATCTCAAACAATTTATTGACACAAAAGCCAACAACAGTGGTGGGTATTCCACAACTAAAAAAAGTCAGTGTCTCAATAACTTGCCATGTGCCCTTGAGCATCAATTACAGCTTGACAGCAACGTCTCATGGTGTTCACAAGTCGACTTATTGTCTGCTGAGGCATGACATTGCACTCTTCTTGAAGGGCGGCCCTCAGGTCACTGAGGTTGTGGGGTGCAGGGTTATGAGCCTCCACAAGACGACTCAACTGATCCCATAGGTTTTCTATGGGATTCAGGTCAGGAGAAAGTGCAGGCCACTCTATTTCAGGTACTCTAGCCTCTAGCAGCCATTCCCTAATGATGCCACCTTGATGAGCTGGAGCATTGTTTGCCATGAAGATGAAATTAGGCCTGTGTTGTTCATGCTGGGGCACAATGACTGGATTAATGATGTTATTCAGGTAGTATCGGCTTGTTAATGTACCATTCGCAAGGTGTAGGGCAGTTCTGTATTGATTAGACACACCTGCCCAGACTGTAACATGGTGACAACAGTGGCTGATGCATAGTGCTCTCCTTGACATCTCCAACATTGTTGGCGGCCATCGTTTCTGCTCAGCGTGAATGAACTTTTGTCAGAGAACAGCACTGAGGCCCACTGGTCCCTTGTCCAGCATAAATGCTCCCTGGCCCATGCCAGACAATGACACCTGTGCCTGGTGGTGTGGTCAGGTACCCTTGCAGGTCGTCTAGCACACAGACCACGCTGATGTAAACAGCTCTGAATGGTCTGACGTGACACTTGGATGCCTCTCACTTCCCTTAAATGTACCTGGAGTTGAGTGGCATTCATCATCTGGTTCTGCAGGGCACTGGTCACAGTGAAACGGTCATCAGCGTGTGATGTGGCCAAAGGATGTCCACTTCTATGCCTTTCTGTGACTTTTCCAGCCTCTCTGTTGCACCCTGCTGATGACACTCTGTGAGACTCTAAGCTCAGTGGCCACTTCCCTCTGACAACATCCTGTTTGAAGCCTCGTAATGGCAAGGTACTGTTGATCATTTGTTAGGTGTCATCTTGGTCTCATGATGTCAAAATGTGACCAACACGATGAAGAGGACTGTTTAAATACCAATTCTAATTGAACCAGAAAATTTATTGGTCGATTCATGGATCAAACACCTGTTGTGAATTTTGCCATTAAGCACCTTGTTAGGGAACAGCAAGTTATGCAAAAAGTATTGAAACATTAAATATACTCTGTGTGTGTGTAAAAGATAAGATAAACCTCTATTAGTCCCACGATTGGGAAATTCATGAGATATACAGCTGAAACTAGTTGACACACAACTTTTTTTTCCCCTCACTGTCTGGCATTAAATCAGACTGAACTTTTCCTGTTTTAGGTCACTTATAATTACCAGAATTAGTTGTTTTTTGCTAAATAATTTTAAAATTTGCTAAATTTTTTTAGAGAATTTTTTTTATTACTTTCTTCAAAGTCAGAAGTTTACATACATTTCCTTAGTATTTGGTAGCATTGCCTTTAAACTTGTATGACTTGGGTCAAACGTTTTGGGTATCCTTCCACAAGCTTCTCACAACAGTTTGCTGGAATTTTGGCCCATTCCTCCTGACAGAACTGGTGGAACGGAGTCAGGGTTGTAGGCCACCTTGCTTGCACACGTCTTTTCAACTCTGCCCACAAATTTTCTGTGGGATTGGCATCAGGGCTTTGTGATGGTCACGCCAAAACATTGAGTTTGTTGTCCTTAAGCCACTTTGTAACTAATTTGGTGGTATGCTTAGGGTCATTGTCCTTTTGGAAGACCCATTTGCGCCCAAGCTTTAACTTCATGGCTGATGTCTTGAGATGTTGCTTCAATATTTCCACATAATGTTCATTCCTCATGATTCCATCTATTTTGTGAAGTGCACCAGTCCCTCCTGCAGCAAAACACCCCCATAACATGACCCTGCCACCCCCGTACTTCATAGTTGGGATGGTATTCTTAGGCTTGTAAACTTCACTCTTTTTCCTCCAAATGTAACAATGGTCATTATGGACAAACAGTTCAATTTTAGTTTCATCAGACCACAGGACATGTCTCTAGAAATTAAGGTGTTTGTCCCTGCGTGCATTTGTAAACTGTAATCTGGCTTTTTAATGTTGCTTTTGGAGTAATGGCTGCTTCCTCGCTGAGTGGCCTTTCAGCCCATGTCAGTAAAGGACTTGTTTCACTGTGGATAATGACACTATTTCACCAGCTTCAGCCAGGATCTTCACAATGTTTTTTGCTTTTGTTCTGGGATTGATACACACATTTCACACCAAAACACATTCATCTGTGGGACACAGAACCTGTCTCCTTCCCAAGTGGTATGATGGCTGGAGACTCCCATGGTGTTTATACTTAAGTATAACTGTTTGAACAGAAGAACATGGAGACTCCCATGGTGTTTATACTTAAGTATAATTGTTTGAACAGAAGAACATGACACGTTCAGGCATCTGGAAATTGTACCCAAGGATGAACCAGACTTGTGGAGGTCCGCAATTCTCTTCCTGATATCTTAGCTGATTTTTTTTTTTAATTTTCCCATGATGTCACAAAAAGAGGTAGTGTGTTTGAGGTGTGCCTTAAAATACATCCACAAGGGTGTCTCCAATTATCGCAAATGTTGTCAATTAACAATTAATTAGCTTCCAAAGCCATGACATCATCATCTGGGCTTTCCCAAATTATTTAAAGGCATAGTAATCTTAGTGTATGTAAACTTCTGACTTTGAAGAAAGTAATAAAAACTCTCAAAAAAATTATTTATCCATCCATCCATCTTCTACCACTTTTCCGGAGGTCCGGGTCATGAAGGCAGCAGTTCAAGCAGAGAAGCCCAGACTTCCCTCTCCCACCTACTCCAGCTCTTCAGAGAGGATACCAAGGTGTTCCCAGACCAGCTGGGAGACATAGTCTCTCCAGCGAGTCCTGGGTCTGCCCCTGGGTCTCCTCCCCGTGGGACGTACCCGAAACACCTCAAGTGGGAGGCATCCAGGAGGCATCAGGCATCCTGATTAGATGCCCATACCACCTCAGTTGACTCCTTTCAATGAGGAGAAGCAGCGGTTCAACTCTGAGCCTCTCCCAGATGACTGAGCTCCTCACTCTATCACTAAGGGTGAGTCCAGCAATCCTGCAGAGAAAGCTCATTTCAGCCGCTTGTATCCGCAATCTCATTCTTTCGGTCATTACCCAAAGCTCATGACCATAGGTGAGGGTAGGAACGTAGATTGACTGGAAAATCGACAGCTTTGCCTTAGGGCTTAGCTCCCTCTTCACCACAACAGATCGGTACAACGTCTGCATCACTGCAGATGCTGCCCCGATCCATCTGTCAATCTCTCGCTCCATTCTCCCCTCATTCGTGAATAAGACCCCAAGATACTTAAACTCCTCTACTTGGGGCAAGAGCTTGTCCCCAACCCAGAGAGGACAATCCACCTTTTTCTGGCTGAGGACCATGAACTCGGACTTGGAGGTGCTGATTCTCATCCCAGCCACTTCACACTCAGTGGCAAACAGTCCCAGTAAGACCTGTAGGTCATTGCTGGATGAAGCCAACAGGACAACATCATCTGCAAACAACAGAGATGAGATCCTGATCACCAAGCATGACACCCTCCGTTCCCTGGCTGCGCCTAGAAATTCTGTCCATAAAAATTGTGAGCAGGATCAGTGACAAAGGCCAGCCTTGGCGGAGTCCAACTCTCACTGGGAATGAGTCCGACCGAGTGTTGGCAATACAAACCAAACTCTCACAACGGTCATACAGAGACCGACTAGCTCGAAACAACACGCCCGACACCCCATACTCCCGAAGCACCCCCCCCCCCCCAACAAAACACCACGAGTGACGCTGTCAAATGCCTTCTCCAAGTCTACAAAACACATGTAAACTGGTTGGGCAAACTCCCACGAACCCTCGAGAATTCTCGAGAGGGTAAAGAGCTGGTCCGATGTGCTACGGCCAGGACAAAAACCACATTGCTCCTCCTGAATCCAAGGTCTGACCAATGGCCGAACTCTCCTCTCCAGTACCTTGGCATAGACCTTTCCAAGGAGGATGAGGAATGTGATCCCTCTAAAGTTGGAGCACACTGTCCAGTCCCCTTTTTTGAAGAAAGGAACTACCACCCCAGTTTGCCATGCCAAAGGCACTGCCCCCAACCTCCATGCAATGTTGCAGAGGCGTGTCAACCATGACAGCCCTACAACATCCAGGGACTTGAGGTACTTGAGGCAAATCTTATCCACCCCCAGGGCCCGGCCACCAAAGAGATTTTTAACCACCTTGGCAACCTCAGGCACTGTGATGGGCGAGTCGTCCCCCTCGACAACATGCCCTGCTTCCTCTGTGGAAGGCGTGTCAGTGGGATTAAGGAGATCCGTGGGACTTTGGAATATCGTGGACATAAACTCCAGTTCTACGAGGATTATAACGCCGACATTCAGAAGCAACGAGCTGAATATAAGGAGGTTATGTTCGAATTGTACAAGAGAGGTTTTCGTCCTTCTCTTCTCTTCCCCACCAGGCTCCGGATAACTCTTTCAGATGGCAAAAACCAGTGGCTGGCGTCCGTCTCGGAGGCCACCCGCTTCATGCAAACCATGGAGAGAAACCAGCGATTTTCGCCCTGAACTGGACATTCCTGGGTTGATCAACTACCACACTGGACTCCTTGATTACTACTTCATTAAAGCTGCACTGACTGGACATCGATGCATTTTTAGATGTTCAAAAACAAGGTAAAATTGGCTCCCTAGACGTTGTTGTTTACTTAATATATATATATATATATATATATATATATATTTTTTTTTAGGGTAAAATGTTCATACTATGCAGGATTGAAGCCAGTTGTATGGGAGTATTTTGTTAGGATGAGAATAGAGCAGGAGATGGAGCGGTTGCTGTTTTTTGCAACCAGCTGGAGTGTTGTTATAAGATAAGATAAGATAAGATAAGCCTTTATTAGTCCCACAATGGGGAAATTCCAGGATTGCAACAGCACAGGGATAGCAACACTCAGAGCAACAATCAGAAGGCAAGAAAAAACAACATCTAGTAAACATGTGTCCATATTACTATAAATGTATATATATAGACACACAGTGCAGAGCATTATGGCTGGTGAATGTGCAGCAGAAAGTCTAAGTTCTCTCTCCGCGGATGCAGCGGGCCAGCTGGAAGTCTTTGGGCATGATGGTGACCCCCTTAGCGAAGAAGAGACCACCAGGTGGGTCTCGCTGGTCTCCTGCAGAGCCATGACGGCGAAACTCAGGAAACGCAGGACGGTCTTGAAGTCCTGAGCGATCTCCCTCACCAGGCGCTGGACGGTTTGGTTGTTGAATTTTTTTTTGTTTGTTTGGGTTTTTTTTGTTTTGTTATGGATTTATTTACACCCCCCCTTACCCCCCCCTTTTTTTTTTTTTTTTTTTACCCATACCTCACCCTCTTCTTTTTTGGGCTACACAACACAATGTATAAATTTTACTCTTTGAATGAATAGTAATCTTACTTTGGTAAGCTGGAATGTGAAGGGGTTGAACCATCCAATTAAACGAAAGAGAGTCATGTCACATCTAAAGCAATTTAAGCCTGGGGTACTGTTTTTGCAGGAAACTCATTTGCAGGATTCCGACCACTTGCGCTTATCAAAATGTTGGTCAGGACAATTTTTTCATTCAAATTTTAAAGCTAAGGCCAGGGGCGCTGCTATTCTTATTGATCGAAATATCCCATTTATTCCCTCTAATGTTGTATTAGATAAAAATGGACGATTTGTAATAGTATCAGGTAAACTTGGCAATAAACATGTCACCTTGGCTAATCTGTATGCGCCGAATTTTGATGATGTACACTTTTTTCGCAACCTTTTTTCGCAACTTCTAGATTTAAATACTCATTCTCTAATTCTTGGGGGTGACTTTAATTTGTATATGGATCCGATCTTAGACCGCTCATCCTCAAAACCTGCTAGTCTTAATAAATCTGCAACTTATGTTAAGTCTTTTCTTGAGGAATATAGCCTTACAGACCCTTGGCGTTTTTTACATCCTAACGGCAGGGACTATTCTTTTTTCTCTCACGTACACCATACTTATACCAGAATAGATTATTTTTTTGTTGACAATTTATTAATTAATAACCTTTGCTCTTGCAGTTATGATAGCATCTCGGTTTCTGATCATGCCCCTCTTGTACTTAAAATGATCCTCCATGGATGTGACTCCATGAGAAAGCATTGGAGATTGGATCCATTATTACTTACAGATGAAAAATTGGTTGCGAATATTTCTTCTAAAATTAATTTTTTTTGAAAGAAAATAAAACTCCTGGTATGCCAAACAAAACGATATGGGAGGCCATGAAGGCATTTCTTAGGGGGGAATTTATCTCATTGGCAGCATTTAAAAGATGATCCATAATACAGGAACAGAAGGCTATTTTAGATCAAATCTTGGACATTGACACGGTGGACATTGCTGCATGGTGGTGCAGTGGTTTAGCACTGTGGCAGCACAGTTTTACCCTCGGCTGGGGGACCGCGGGGATCATGAGATCGTGGGTTCGATCCCAGCCCCCGACCAACAGTGAGCTGTGTGGAGTTTGCATGTTCTCCCCGTGTTGCGCGGGTTTACTCCGGGATTTCTCCGGTTTCCTCCCGCATACCAAAAACATGTAGGTTTAGGGCGCTCGCGCACGCAGCGACCAGCAGCCAGTGGCTTGTCACCAAACTGCAAACCAAGTCTACCTACGGGTACAAATAAGTAACAAAAAAAAAAAAAAAAAATTGACAGACAATATGCTCAATCTCCATCACCCGCTTTGTACAAGGAACGTATGACATTACAAACTAAACTTAATTTACTTTCTACTCAACAAATTGAAGGTTATTTAATAAGGAACAAGAGTGAATTTTATGAACATGGCGAAAAAACCAGTAAACTTCTAATCAACTGCGTGGTATTAGAGCTAAGCAAATTATTATTGGAGTTAGGACAGATAAAGGAGAGGTGACATCTGACCAACAAGTGATTAATGATATTTTCAGGTCATTTTATTCCAAATTATATACCTCAGAATATACAACAAACTTAAAGGATTTAAATTTTTTTTTTGATTCTATTGATATTCCTTCGATTTCCTCAGAATCTCGGCAAATTCTAGAAGCTCCCATCACAAAAGAAGAAATTCAGCTGGCAATATCATCCATGCAGTCAGGAAAATCTCCAGGACCTGATGGGTTTTCCGCTGATTTTTTCAAAAAATTCTCTGACGACCTTGCCCCTTTCCTTTGTCAAGTTTTTACAGAGTCGCTTGACTCCGGTACACTTCCTCCTTCATGCTATCAGGCCTGTATCACTGTGTTGCTTAAAAAAGATAAGGATCCTGTTGATTGTGCTTCTTACAGGCCTATTTCCTTGTTAAATACTGATGTTAAAATTTTGTCAAAGTTGTTAGCTTCAAGGTTGGAAAAGATTCTTCCTTTTATAATTTCACAGGACCAAACCGGTTTCATTAAAAATCGCCATTCTTTTTTTAACTTGCGGCGGTTGTTTAATATTTTTTTTTGTTACTTATTTGTACCCGTAGGTAGATTTGGTTTGCAGTCTGGTGACAAGCCACTGGCTGCCGGTCGCTGCGTGCGCGAGCGCCCTAAACCTACATGTTTTTGGTATGCGGGAGGAAACCGGAGAAATCCCGGAGTAAACCCACGCAACACGGGGAGAACATGCAAACTCCACACAGCTCACTGTTGGTCGGGGGCTGGGATCGAACCCACGATCTCATGATCCCCCGGCCGAGGGTAAACTGTGCTGCCACAGTGCTAAACCACTGCGCCACCGTGCAGCCCTCTATTTATACTCCTCACCACAACATACCTGAATGTCTTATTAGTTTGGACGCTGAAAAGGCATTCGATAGGGTTGAGTGGGAGTATTTGTTTTTTACTTTGGAGAGGTTTGGTTTTGGTCCTTCCTTCTGTTCCTGGATTAAACTTCTCTATGCTAGTCCTTTAGCTTCAGTGTTAACTAATTGTCGCTATTCTGACTATTTTAGACTTTACCGTGGTACGAGGCAAGGCTGTCCTTTGAGCCCGTTGCTCTTTGCCTTGGCAATTGAGCCGTTAGCTATTGCAATCCGTGGGAGCCGGGACTTTCTAGGCATTCGTAGGGGTGGCATCGAGCATAGGGTTTCACTCTATGCCGACGATCTTTTACTATTTCTCTCCAACCCACTTACTTCACTACCCGCTATACTCAACATTTTGGATAGTTTTAGTAGGTTTTCTGGTTATAAAATTAATCTTAATAAGAGTGAATTGTTTCTGATTAATGAAAAGATTCGAGTTCAGGATCTTGAAAATTTTCCTTTCAAGGTTGTTATTGATCATTTTAATTATCTTGGGATATGTGTCACTAAACAACTTAATTACTTGTTTAAAAGTAATTTTCTCCCCTTATTTGACCAGTGCAAGCTAATACTTTCCAAATGGTCCCCATTATCCTTGTCCTTAATTGGCAGAATCATTTCTGTAAAAATGATGTTACTGCAGCGGCATGAAAAAATAAGCAGCTATGCTGTGGTTTTAAGCAGGTTTTATTAATCATACCGCCGTCACGGGAACTCGGCTCCAGCCCATAGCGTGAGCAGGCTGAAGCCGAATTCCTCAGGCTCTCAGTGAAGAAGAAGAGAGGCGGACACGTGTGTGTCTACCAGTTGCAGGATCAGAGTGAGAGAGGGAGATTGCGTTACAGAGTTGCACCTTAAATACTTGACCATAACAATACATCAAAGGGATTGATTATGTAAAAAATTTAAACATAACTCTTGAAGAAGAAGGTGAATGATGTGTGTGGACCTTGTAAATTCCAAACTGGTGAACATAATATGTATACTTATGTATTGGATTGTCTAGACTAAACAGAGGAGCATTGTTGAAGATTTGATTTTGTTGGTGGTTGTTGGTGTTTTTTAGTGCATTTTTTTTTTTTTTGTAGTACTTTAGTGTTAGTGTTTGATTGTTTGTATCATGTTTGTTAAAAAAAAAAGGTTCAATAAAGATATTGTGGGGAAAAAAAAAACAATACATCAAAGGGACATACCCCACAGTTAGAATGATCAAAGCAATAACCGAACAGGCAGGAGGTATTTGCATTTGTAAGACATACATCACAATGGGCAGATTAGCTAGACCTCGCTCCAAGTGTCAGACAAAGAGGCTAACAAGCACATCTACATATTGATCTGAGTCTCTAGGTCACAGTAAGGGCAAAAATGCATGAACACTTTAACTTCAAGGCTGTAAACTCAGCATGCAGCGGAACAAACCCCAGGAGTGCGAGCTGACTGTCTCTGTGTTCTGTTTGTGTGTTGTGGGGGGTTTAATCAAACCGCTACACTGCTCCCCCCAAGAGGGAAACGGTAGGGGACCGTGACCTCGATGTTGCAGTCTGGGCAGCGAGCAGGGAAAAGCTCTGTGCAGGAGGAGGGGGGGGGGTAGTCGCGCCAAAAGTGTTTGCTGCTCCGCGATGTCCCGTCTGAACATGCAGAGATCAGAAGAAGAAAAATTAGTCTCTGACTCCTCTCGTGGCCATGAAGAAAAGCAGGAGCGGCTGTAAGAAAAAAAGTAAACAAAGCAGAGGGACTGTTGGGAACAGCTGACGGCTGAAATCCCTTTGTGTCATGGCTGAGACTGTTAACAAATCCTTCGAGCGTGCTGCATGCGTGCCTCAGGTGAACGAGCAGCCCTGAAGGGCAGCGGCGAAGGAGGAAGGCAGTCTGTGGAGCCGTTACTTGTCCCGTGCGTGATGCGCCGTCCTCGTAACTCCCCGATGCGTGCGCCGGGGTTCAGTGCGTGGGTGGGCCGCTGGAGTGGCGAGTCAGGGTGCAGAAACTTGGTGGAGATCGGCGCAGACGGCGCTGATAAAATCCAGGTTGAACTGTGGCTGTAGATTGGTCATGGTGCGTTGGAGCGGTGAGAGGAAATAGACGATCTTTAGTCCCTCAGGCCCGTGCAGATGCGTTGGAGCGGCGGGAGGGAATAGACGATCTTTTGTTCCTCAGGCTCATGCAGCTGCGTTGGGGCGGTGAGAGGGAGGAGACGCGTTGGAGCGGCGCGAGGCAATAGGCGATCTTTGTGCCCCGGGCTCGTGCAGGTGCGTTCAGTTCCACGCGCTGTGCTCTCCGTCGGCCCTGGAGGTTGCCGTCGTGGAGAGAGGACGAGGTGCGTGCGCTCTCTGTGAGAGCGGCCGGTCCAGCGTGGATGTGTAGATCTCAGGCGTGCAGATCTCACCGTGAAGCGTGAAGCGGTCACCAGTCGCGATCCGGACCAGAAGTTTGCTTCGCACAAAGCGTGTGCGTGTCCGGGTGTTGCGTTCGCTGGCCGCTCGTTTTTTTCAGCGTCGGTTCGCCAGCGTGGCCGTCCAAATCAGAAGGCTGCGTCGCACAAAGCGTGTGCGTCTTCAAGGGGTCATCAACGCAGCTGTGCGGCTGTCCAGCTCGGAAGGTTGCTTTCGCACAAAATGTGTGCGTGTTCGAGGGGTCACCAGTGCAGCGGCATGAAAAAATAAGCAGCTCTGCTGTGGTTTTAAGCAGGTTTTATTAATCATACCGCCGTCACGGGAACTCGGCTCCAGCCCATAGCGTGAGCAGGCTGAAGCCGAATTCCTCAGGCTCTCAGTGAAGAAGAAGAGAGGCGGACACGTGTGTGTCTACCAGTTGCAGGATCAGAGTGAGAGAGGGAGATTGTGTTACAGAGTTGCACCTTAAATACTTGACCATAACAATACATCAAAGGGACATACCCCACAGTTAGAATGATCAAAGCAATAACCGAACAGGCAGGAGGTATTTGCATTTGTAAGACATACATCACAATGGGCAGATTAGCTAGACCTCGCTCCAAGTGTCAGACAAAGAGGCTAACAAGCACATCTACATATTGATCTGAGTCTCTAGGTCACAGTAAGGGCAAAATGCATGAACACTTTAACTTCAAGGCTGTAAACTCAGCATGCAGCGGAACAAACCCCAGGAGTGCGAGCTGACTGTCTCTGTGTTCTGTTTGTGTGTTGTGGGGGGTTTAATCAAACCACTACACTACTTCCAAAGTTTTTATATTTGTTTCAATGCCTCCCCATTTTTATTCCTAAATCCTTTTTTAAGTCTTTGGATTCTCTGATTACCTCATTTATTTGGAATGGTAAACATCCGAGATTGAGGAAAGTTTTTCTTCAAAGACCCAAATCAGTGGGTGGCATGGCTCTGCCTAACTTTCAATATTACTACTGGGCAGCAAATATCAGGTGCATGTTATATTGGAAACATTTCTATCTGGAACCCAAATCACCCATTTGGATCCTTATGGAGTCACATGTGGACAATCAAACCTCCCTACCGGCAATTTTAGGTTCACCACTTCCCCTTGCTTTGTCTACACTGGGTAATAATAAAGTAGTTCGTCAGTCTCTTAGAATTTGGTCTCAATTCAGGAAAAATTTCGGTCTTCAGTTTTTCTCCATTAGAAGTCCAATTGCCACAAATCATTTATTTACCCCATCAACTATTGATAGTGCATTTCATATATGGCACAGAAAAGGTTTAAAATCTTTTGCGGATTTATATTTTGATGGTCAATTTGCAAGTTTTTCTCAACTTTCCACTAAATTCGACATCACTTCTACACATTTTTTCCGCTTCCTCCAGGTCAGACATTATGTGCAAACCATGACAAAACAATTCCCTCAAAAACCTTCTGATAATCCTCTAGATGATTTTTTATTAGTTAAACCAACTTCTAAGGGGGTAATATCAGTTTTATATAATTTAATTTCAAATTTACAATCTTCTTCTCTGGCCGCTATTAAATTGAATTGGGAACAAGATCTTAATTTTACTTTTACTGATGAACTGTGGGACTCTACTCTTGGCCAGGTTCATACTGCATCAATGTGTGCTCGTCACGCTCTTATTCAATTTAAGATTGTACACCGGGTGCACCTGTCCAAGGTTAAGTTAGCACGTATTTACTCGGATATAGACCCAACTTGTGAAAAGTGTGGTAGCGCTCCTGGCACTTTGCTTCACATGTATTGGTCCTGCCCTTCATTGATGAATTTTTGGCATTCTGTTTTTATCACTATGTCTGAAGTCCTGCAATATCAAATTAAACCTGATCCATTATGCGCCATTTTTGGTGTGGCTCCAGAACTTGTCTTGCCAAATTCCAAATTAAAAGTATTCAAATTTTCATTATTATTGGCTAGACGTGCTGTATTACTGAAGTGGAAAGACTCTTCGCCCCCTTCACATTTACAGTGGATAAAAGATATAATGTCCTGTTTGGATTTAGAAAAAATCAGATACACAGTTCGTGGCTCTGAAAACAAATTCTATAAATTATGGCACCCGTTTCTTGATTTCTTTGAAAGACCCACGATTATAGTTTCTGAGTAGCTCATATCCCCTTTACCCCACCCCCACCTCACACACACAATTTTTTATTTTTTTAATTATTGTTTATTTAAAGGTTTTTGTGTTTTGAAGCATCCACATTTGTTAGTTTTAAATTCTAGTTTTGCACTGTTTGGTTAAAACAAAAATGAAAATTTCTAATATTTTGTATTGTATTGATACTTCAATTAATAATAATAAAAAGACCTTTGAAAGAAAGAAAGGAGATCCTCGACGTATTCCTTCCAACGCCCGATGATAACCCCAGTCAAAGTCAGCAGTGCCCCATCCGCACCATACACAGTGTGGACAGGGAGCTGCTTCCCCCTCCTGAGCCGCCAGACAGTTTGCCAGAATCTCTTCGAGGCCGACTGAAAGTTTTGTTCCATGGCCTCACCGAACTCCTCCCACACCTGAGTTTTTGCTTCAGTAACCACCCGAGCTGCACCGTGCTTGGCCTGCCGGTACATCTCAGCTGCTTCGGGAGTCTCACAAGCCAACCAAGCTTGATAGGAGTCTTCTTCAGCTTTATGGCCCCCCTCAACACTTGGTTTGGGGGTTGCCACTACGAGATGCACCAACAACCTTGCGGCCACAGCTGTGGGCAGCCGCTTTAACAATGGAGGTGGAGAACATGGCCCATTTAGACACCATGTCTCCAGGCTCCTTCTGAATGTGGTTGAAGTTCTTCCGGAGGTGGGAGTTGAAGACCTCCTGGACAGGGGCCTCAGCCAGACGTTCCCAGTACACCCTCACTATACGTTTGGGTCTACCAGGTCTGAATGGCATCTTCCCCTGCCATTGGATCCAACTCACCACCAGGTGGTGATCAGTGTACAGCTCTGCACCTCTCTTCACCCGAATGTCCAAGACATACGGTCGCAGGTCTGATGACACGATAACAAAATCGATCATTGACCTGCGACCTAGGGTGTCCTGGTGCCAGGTGCACATATGGACACCCTTATGCTTGAACATGGTGTTCGTTATGGACAAACTGTGGTTAGCACAAAAGTCCAATAACTGAACACCACTTGGGTTCAGATCGGGGAGGCCGTTCCTCCCAATCACCCCCCTCCAGGTTTCACTGTAATTGCCCACATGTGCATTGAAGTCCCCCAGTAGGACAGTGGAGTCTCCAAGAGGAGCACTCTCCAGCACCCTAGTCAGAGACTCCAAAAAGGGTGGGTACTCTGAACCATCACTTGGTGCATAGGCACACATGATGGTCAGGACCCGCTTCACAACCTGAAGGCGCAGGGAAACAACCCTTTCGTCCACTGGGAAAAACTCCAATATAGAGGCAGCAAGATGGGGGGATACAAGTATACCCACCCCTGCTCGTTGCCTCTCGCCCGGGGCAACTCCAGAGTACGCCAATCTCCAGCCCCTCTCCAGGAGACTGGTTCCTGAACCGGAGCTGTGTGTTGAGGTGATGCTGACTACATCTAACCGGTATCTCTCAACCTCATGCACCAGTTCAGGCTCCTTCCCCACCAGAGAGGTGACATTCCACATCCCGAAAGCCAGTTTAGGAAACTTGGGATCAGACCGTCGAGGTCTCCGCCTTTGACTGCCGCCTGATCCACATAGCACCGGACCCCCATAGTCCCTCTAGCCGGTGGTGAACCCACTGGAGGGCAGACCCTTGTAACTCCTTTGGGCTGAGCCCAGTCGGGTCCCATGAGCAGAAACCCAGCCACCAGATGCTAGCCATCAAGCCCCTCCCCCAGGCCTGGCTCCAGGGTGGGGCCTCAGTAACCCCATACCGGGTGGGGTACATTGAATCCTTGTTATGGCATTCATCATGAGAGTCTGTTGGATCCTGGGTGAAGTCTGGCCCATCACCCAGGATCAGTTTGTCTTGGGTGACCCTACCAGAGGCAAACTGCCCTGGACAACATAGCTCCTGGGATCACTAGGGCACGCAAACCCCCCTCCACGATAAGGTGACGATCCATGAGGTGAAAATTATTTATCAAATATAAAAATAATTTTTATATATATTTTGTTTATATTTTATATAAAATTATTTATCAAATATAAAAAATTATTTAGCAAATAGAAATAATTTTCATAATCCTAACGGACCTAAACAGGAAAAATTTAGTCTGATTTAATGTCCCAACAGCACGTGCACGCACGCGTGCGCGCACACACACACACACACACACACACACACAAAACAGTATACGCTCTCTGCTCTTGTTTCATCATTGTCTTTGACAGGCTCATCCTGTGAGCGCGGCAGAAGCATGTTTTTGTGATGACATACCCTGTTGCTGGATCCCTCTGGTAGTTTGGTGGACAGGGCGTGTCAATGCACTGGTAACTTCCTCTCGTGTTGAAGCACATCCGGTTCACGCCACACTGGATATTCTGTTCTAGACACTCGTCTACATCTGTGGACACAGATGACAGCTTATCACAACTCATTTTGGTGTGGAGAATTTGCAGAATGTCTGTATAAACCAGCTCTTCTTTAACTGAGGAATGGTGATATTTGGGCTTAAAGGGCATACAGGTACATCTCAAAAAATTAGAATATCATGAAAAAGTTCAATATTTTTTTGTCACTCATTTCAGAAAGTGAAACCCATATATTATATAGATTCATTACACAGAGAGTGAAATACTTCAAGTGTTTATTTATTTTAATTTTGATGATTATGGCTTACAGCCCATGAAAACCCCAAATTCAGTTTCTCAAAAAATTAGAATATTACATAAAATTAATTTTAAAAATAGTTTTTTAATACAAATGTGGACCATCTGAAAAGTATGTCCATGTACACACTCAATACTTGGTCGGGGCTCGTTTTGAATTAATTACTGTATCAATGTGGCGTGGCATGGAGGTGATCAGCCTGTGGTACTGCTGAGGTGTTATGAAGGCCCAGGTTGCTTTGATAGTGACCTTCAGCTCGTCTGCATTGTTGGGTCTGGTGTCTCTCATCTTCCTCTTGACAATACTCCATAGATTCTCTATGGGGTTCAGGTCAGGAGAGTTTGCTGGCCAATCAAACACAGTGATGCCATGGCCATTAAACCAGGTTTTGATACTTTTGGCAGTGTGAACAGATGACCTCTGTTCAGATAAAAGTAAATTTTGCATTTCATTTGGAAATCAAAGTCCCAGAGTCTGGAGTCCCAGACTCCCAGAGTCCCAGAGTGGAGAGGCATAGAATCTAAGTCGCTTGAGGTTTAGTGTGAAGTTTCCACAGTCAGTGATGATTTGAGGAACCATGTCATCTGCTGGTGTTGGTCCACTGTGTTTTACCAAGACCAAAGTCAGCGCAGTCGTATACCAGGAAATTTTGGAGCACTTCATGCTTCCCTCTGCTGACAAGCTTTATGGAGAAACAGATTTCATTTTCCAGCAGGGCTTGGCACCCCCCCCCCCGCACACACACACACACTGCCAAAAGTATCAAAACCTGGTTTAATGACCATGGCATCACTGTGTTTGATTGGCCAGCAAACTCTCCTGACCTAAACCCCATAGAGAATCTATGGAGTATTGTCAAGAGAAAGATGAGAGACACCAGACCCAACAATGCAGACGAGCTGAAGGTCACTATCAAAGCAACCTGGACCTTCATAACACCTCAGCAGTGCCACAGGCTGATCACCTCCACGCCACGCCACATTGATACAGTAATTAATCCAAAAGGAACCCTGACCAAGTATTGAGTGTGTACATGGACATACTTGTCAGTCGGTCCACATTTGTATTAAAAACTGTTTTTTAAAATTAATTTTATGTAATATTCTAATTTTTTTAGAAACTGAATTTGGGGTTTTCATGGGCTGTAAGCCATAATCATCAAAATTAAAATAAATAAACCATTGAAATATATCACTCTCTGTGTAATGAATCTACAGTATATAATATATGGGTTTCACCTTCTGAAATGAGTGACAAAAAATATTCAACTTTTTCATGATATTCTAATTTTTTGAGATGTACCTGTATATGACATATATCAGTGTTGCTGCTCCTGTCCTGAAACTCATAACTGACTTTTTTAAACTGTCCATGTTATTGCTTGAGTGCTACTGTCTTATTTAGCTTCATTACCTCACCTTGGAATTAAAATATGAGGGAAATAGTCAGCTACCATGTTGTAGGTTCTTCCAGGGCTTTCTTTTAGTACTTTCTTATGAGCTAAGGTGGGAAGGCTGTCAAACCAAATTGCCCATCTGGGACAAAGTTTTCTGAATCTGAATCATATAAAAGTTAACAAAATAAGTTAGAGTGCATGGAAGGATGGTTGAATGAAGGATGGTGGCAGACTGAGGATTCTCACCTTGACATGTTTTCCCATTGGTCATGAGATGGTAACCAGGGGGACAAAGACACCTGTGGCTCCCCGGTGTGTTTATGCACTCGTGCTGACAGGTGTCCCTCACTTCACACTCATTGATGTCTGGAGATGCCACACACACACACACACACACACACACACACACACACACACACACACACACACACACACACACACACACACACACACACACACACACACAGAACAGAAAAACAGGGAGGAATGTTAAGTTACAGATTCACAAATCCTTAAACAACATCAATGTACAGTAGTTCAAAGTTCCTTTTAACCAGGGGTTGGCAACCTCAACTATAGGAAAAGTAATTCTAAGCAACTTTTATTAACCACAAAAACATGTTCATGGAGCCATAAAACATATTTCAGAAACAGCTAAAGTATATACTTGCTTGCCAACATCAGTAGAAGTTTTTCGTCTCTTAAATATCAAACTTTTCTGTCATAAATTTGATGATTTTTCTCATAAATTTCATCATGGTAAAATTGTGACTTCTTGTAAATGCTCAACATTTCTGATAATGTACTACTATTAACTTGTTAACGCATGACTTTTTACTCAATGTGCAATGTTTTTCCTCATTAATTTGGTACTTTCTTATAAATTTGGTACCTTTTACACCTTGATATTAATGTGTAGCTCTTCACATAAATGTTTTTTTCTCATAATTTTTTTCCGTTTTGCCTTTTTTCTTGAGTTTTTTTCTTAATGTGTTGTTAATGTGTGAATTATTTCTAATAAATGTGCAACTTTTGTAAATACACTAACTTTTCTTACAATTTTCAACTTTTATTATCATAAATGTGCTTCTTTTTATGCAAATTTGCATTTTTTTCTCACGAATTTGCAATGTTTTCTTGTCTGTTTGTTATTATTATCAATAATATATTTATTTGTTTTTGTTTTATGACAAAGTCATATTGGAGGCAATATAGGTTAAAAAAAAAAAAAAACCTCCAGCCCTACAGCCTGCAGACCCAGTCTCTTAACATTCACCCTAAGTCATGTTCATCCTCTATAGTTACCTAAGCAGTGGCCAACCCTGAGTTCAAACCCTTGCAGACAAGTGAGGAGACCCAGATTTGGGAAGCCTGCAGGAGTCTCCCTGCGGCTCCGGCTCCTATAGCGGCCCCTGGTGGTGGCTGCGTAGGAGTGGTAACTCTGAGAGGCAAAGTTGTGGTAGAGCTGTTGGTTGGGGCTGCTCTCAGGAGAGGACTGAGACGTGCGGTAGCCATATGAGTAAGTTTCATAGCTGGGCAGCCGCTCCAGACCAGCACAGGACTTGCCGTCCCCCAACAGGTGGAGCCCCGGGGGGCAGGTGCACTTGAAGCTGCCAGGGGTGTTGATGCAGTTGTGGGCACAAGGCTGTTGCTCACACTCGTTTACATCTGCCCTCAGTACAAAGAAAGACCAGCACCAGAAAAAAGGGGGAAGGACAAAGTGACAGAAAGGAAGGTTGGAAGGAAATAGAGAGATGAGAAAAAGAGAGTGCACAAGTAATGAAAAAAGATGAAGGGGATGATTAGGTAGCATAGACCATGAAAAAAGAGGAGAAATGTGGGGGGGGAGGGGGGACAAAAGGGGATATATCAATTACCCCAGTATATAACAATACATTTTCTTGTCCCTGAGGCAGAAATGTATTGAGATTACAAAGTAGGGTTATTCCATCTTAAAGACCCACTGCAGTCAAAATCAACTAACTTTTAACATGCTTAAAAAGAGTTTATCATCACTTCCAACACATATCAATAACAACATCAGCCATAGAGCCTAAGACTGCGTATTTTGAGGGTGATTCTGACTACTTCTGGTTCAAGCCTCAACTGCACCATTCAGATCTGGCCTGACTCTTCTACATCGCAGAGCCAAACCAATCTGCTCCAATCTCAACCTCCTACCAGGAGACTGTAGGAAATGAGCCACAGAAGGCTGTGGGAGTGGCTTCTGAGCCTCCGGTACACATGAGGAAGGAGCTGCGATGCAGGAGAGGGGCCCTCTAGCCAGAGTCACATAGCTAATGAGCATCAGGAATGGTGTTTCTAAATAAAACTTTTTAGGTTGATCTAAGTCATTTTTTTTTCTTTTGCTAAAACATTCATGTGAAAAATTTTAAGGCATAAATATCACATTTTGGAGGGAGTTTAAGCCATTGCAGTTGGTCTTTAAATCATCAGTAGCCTCTGCTTGAGGCTCCTATGATTTGCTTTAAAGCTTTTTTAAAATAAAAATCATCATCATCATCCCTCTCATCATCATCACCCTCATGGATCGTCATCTTATTGTGGTGGGGGGTTGTGTGCCCTAGCGATCCCAGGAGTTATGCTGTCCGGGGTAATTTGCCTCTGGTAGGGTCACCCAAAATAAACTGGTCCTGGGTGAAGGGCCTGACTAAGAATGATCCAACAGACTCTCATGATGAATGCTTGAACAAGGATTCAGTGTACCCCGCCCAGTATGGGGTTACCGGGGCCCCACCCTGGAACCAGGCCTGGGGGAGGGGCTCGATGGCTAGTGTCTGGTGGCTGGATTTCTGCCCATGGGACCCGGTCAGGCTCAGCCTGAAGGAGTTACATGGGTCCGCCCTCCAGTGGGCTCACCACCTGCAGGAGGGACCATGGGGGTCCGGTGCTATGTGGATCAGGTGGCAGTCGAATGCAGAGACCTTCGCGGTCTGATCCCAGGCTTCCTAAACTGGCTTCTGGAACGTGGAATGTCACCTCTCTGGTGGGGAAGGAGCCTGAACTGGTGCATGAGGTTAAGAGAAACCGGTTAGATATAGTCGGCCTCACCTCAACACACAGCTCTGGTTCTGAAACCTGTCTCCTGGAGGGGGGCTGGAGCTTGGCGTACTCTGGAGTTGCCCCAGGCGAGAGGTGACGAGCAGGGGTGGGTATTCTTGTATCCCCCCCACCTTGCTGCTTCGATATTGGAGTTTTCCCCGGTGGATGAAAGGGTTGTTTCCCTGCGCCTTCGGATTGGGAAATGGGTCTTCACCATCATTTGTGACTATGCGCCAAATGTCGGTTCAGCGTACCCTCCCTTTTTGGAGTCTCTGACTGGGGTGCTGGAGGGTGCTCCTCTTGGAGACTCCATTGTCCTACTGGGGGACTTCAATACGCACATGGGCAACGACAGTGAAACCTGGAGGGGGGTGATTGGGAGGAATGGCCTGCCCGATGTGAACCCGAGTGGTGTTCAGTTATTGGACTTCTGTGCTAACCACAGTTTGTCCATAATGAACACCACGTTCAAGCATAAGGGTGTCCATATGTGCACCTGGCACCAGGACACCGTAGGTCGCAGGTCGATGATTGGTTTTGTTATTTTATCATCAGACCTGCGACCGTATGGCTTGGACACTTGGGTAAAGAGAAATGCAGAGCTGTCCACTGATCACCACCTGGTGGTGAGTTGGATCCGATGGCAGGGGAGGATGCCATTCAGACCTGGTAGACCCAAACGTATAGTGAGGGTGTGCTGGGAATGTCTGGCTGAGGCCCTTGTCTGGGAGGTCTTCAACTCCCACCTCCGGAAGAACTTCGACCACATTCTGAGGGAGTCTGGAGACATGGAGTCTGAATAGACCATGTTCTCCACCTCCATTGTTGAAGCGGCTGGCCAGAGCTGTGGCCGCAAGGTTGTCGGTGCATCTCGTAGTGGCAACCCCCGAACTAAGTGGTGGACACCAGTGGTGAGGGGGGCCATAAAGCTGAAGAAGGACTCCTATCAAGGTTGGTTGGCTTGTGGGACTCCTGAAGCAGCTGAGGTGTACCGGCAGGCCAAGCGCAGTGCAGCTCAGGTGGTTGCTGAAGCAAAAACTCGGGTGTGAGAGGAGCTCGGTGAGGCCATGGAACAAGACTTTTGGTCGGCCTTGAAGAGATTCTGGCAAACTGTCTGGCAGCTCAGGAGGGGGAATCAGCTCCCTGTCCACACTGTGTATGGTGCGGATGGGGCACGGCTGATTTCGACTGGGGATATCGTCGGGTAGTGGAAGGAATACTTCAAGGATCTCCTCAATTCCACTGACACGCCTTCCACAGAGGAAGCAGGGCTTGTGGACGAGAGGGATGACTCGCCCACCACAGGGGCTGAGGTTGCCAAGGTGGTTAAAAAGCTCCTTGGTGGCTGGGCCCTGGGGGTGGACGAGATTCACCCTCAGTACCTCAAGGCCCTGGATGTTGTAGGGCTGTCATAGTTGACACGCCTCTGCAGCATTGCATGGAGGTCAGGGACAGTGCCTTTGGCATGGCAAACCGGGGTGGTGATTACTCTCTTCAAGAAAGGGGACCAGAGGGTGTGCTCCAACTTTAGAGGTATCACACTCCTCAGCCTCCCTGGGAAGGTCTATGCCAAGGTGCTGGAGAGGACAGTCCGGCTGTTGGTCGAACATCGGATTCAGGAGGAGCAATGTGGTTTTCGTCCTGGCCGTGGCACATCGGACCAACTCTTTACCCTCTCGAGAATCCTCGAGGGTTCGTGGGAGTTTGCCCAACCAGTTTACATGTGTTTTGTGGACATGGAGAAGGCGTTCAACAGTGTCCCTTGTGGTTTTTTGTGGGGGGTGCTTCGGGAGTATGGGGTATCGGGCATGTTGCTCCGAGCTATCCCGTTTCTATACGACTGTTGTGAGAGTTTGGTTTGTATTGGCAACACTCGGTCGGACTCATTCCCAGTGAGAGTTGCACTCCGACAGGGCTGCCTTTTGTCACCGATCCTGTTCATTATTTTTATGGAGAGGATTTCTAGGCGCAGCCAGGGAATGGAGGGTGTCATGCTTGGTGACCACAGGATCTCATCTCTGTTGTTTGCAGATGATGTTGTTCTGTTGGCTTCATTCAGCAATGACCTACAGGTCTTACTGGGACGGTTTGCCACTGAGTGTGAAGCGGGTGGGATGAGGATCAGCACCTCCAAGTCTGACTCCATGGTCCTGAGCCGGAAAAAGGTGGACTGTCCTCTCTGGGTTGGGGACAAGCTCCTGCCCCAAGTGGAGGAGTTTAAGTATCTTGGGGTCTTATTCACGAGTGAGGGGAGAATGGAGCGAGAGATTGACAGATGGATCGGGGCAGCATCTGCAGTGATGCAGACGTTGTACCGGTCTGTTGTGGTGAAGAGGGAGCTAAGCTCTAAGGCAAAGCTGTCGATTTACCGGTCAATCTACATTCCTACCCTCACCTATGGTCACGAGCTTTGGGTAATGACCGAAAGAATGAGATCGCGGATACAAGCGGCTGAAATGAGCTTTCTCCGCAGGATTGCTGGACTCACTCTTAGAGATAGGGTGAGGAACTCAGTCATGCCTTCCACTTGAGGTGTTTCGGGCACGTCCCACTGGGAGGAGACCCTGGGGCAGACCCAAGACTCACTGGAGAGACTATGTCTCCCAGTTGGTCTGGGAACGCCTTGGTATCCTCTCAGAAGAGCTGGAGCAGGTGGCTGGGGAGAGGGAAGTCTGGGTTTCTCTGCTTGAACTGCTGCCTCCGCGACCCGGGCCTCCGGAAAAGTGGTAGAAGATGGATGGATAGATGGATGGAAAAATCATAGTCTCCGTATGTTTACATTGACAGCCTCATTTTTTAAAATTTCAACTAATTCATAATCAGATATTTTCAAACATTGTCCAATGCTGCAGATTCTGATATGACAACGGGATAATAAATACTAATTTCCTGTTTTTATTGTTAACATTTCATGAGGCACTGAAAAAATAACGTGCTGAAAGTGGGTCAAAGGCCACTGTTTTTTAAAGCAGCACCATGTAACTTTCTTGTTCTGGGTAGGAACACTGAAAGGCTGTTGCTGCACTATGGTTACAGCAACAGCCAATTACAGGGCACAACTTTAGCCCTGTGGCGCAGGTGTAGTGTGGCCCACTACTGATCAGAGGGTGAGGGGTTTGATTCTCCCTCTGTCTGCAGTCTGCATGTCGAAGTGTCCTTGAGCAAGACACTGAACCCCCAGTTGCTCCTAGTGGGCCAGGCCAGCACCTGTGTATGGCGGCTCTGCCACCATTAATGTGTGACTGTGTGGATAGCAGGATCTATAAAGCTCTTTGGTCATCCAGGGATGAGTAAAATGCATTATATAAGTCAATACCATTTCGCCACCAACAAATCCACCTTATTTCTGGGGGTGCCACTGTTGGAACGATTTTGGATGGAACTTGCGGTTTCGGCTGACCAAGTGTTAAATCAGTCAGTAAGAACTGAGTAGCAGAGGCATTTAAAATAGCATTTTTAAAAGTTTTTCAAATTCATTTTAATGTATAGTCTACATACTGTATGTGTTTTGCACTCAAGTGGCAGCTAATTTCAGCTCTATGTTAATGTTTTGAGGTGCAAGAGTTCCGTGTTCCTGCATTTCTGATGCCGAAGTCATTGCTTTTTAACAAGAAAAAAGTGTCCCATTTCAGTGACAACCATATGTTCTAAACTAGTACCGGAAGTTTCTACCATAATTTGCGCAAGACATCATGGGGCCTAGGAATAAGGTGGATAGGCATCCTGTGATTTGCTGTTAGGACTGAGGTCATAGTTGGCATAGTTGTAGTTTTTTCAGTGTTCCTACCGAGAACAGAGCTGCTGCAGGCTATGTGGGCCCACTCAGACAATGGGGGAAGAGACATTCACTCGGTCAAACAGTGGTGTACCATCACAATAATTTTGGAAACATTATTTTAAGTTGAAAATCTTACATAGTGTTGCTTTAAAAAAACAAGTATTTGCATAAGAATTGGATATATGAACTTAAAAGCTTAAAGTTATTATTTTGTATAACCACATTTAAGGGGAATCTAAGGAGTATTAGGGCCACATTAAAAATAAAAAAAAGTTTTGAGAATAAAGAAATTTTGAGAAAAAATCATGAGTATTTTCAGAAAAAAGTTGTGTGTGCTTGTCGTGTGCAGAGTGTGCACATATGTTGGCCATTGGAGGTGCATCCAGATGCCTCTCCATCCTTTCTGAAGTGTAGTAGTAGTAGATTAGTTTATTTGACAGGGACAGTGCAATAAACATAGACAATTAATCAAAGACAATCAATCTGATGTGTTGCACATAGAGTGTATAGCTATTAGCTAATTTGCAACTCTTGTCCCTGGATGGGCTTTAGAAAAAAGAATCAAGATAAAAATATACACAATAACCACATACATCAATGCAGAAAAATTATAAATACACAATTATAAATATTATAAATATTATAAATACACAAATATAACAGCCTGACTCACCTTTAACATAAATATTATAAATACACAAATATAACAGCCTGACTCACATTTAACACATATAACATAACTCACATTTGCCTATTTCAGGCCTTCCTCCCTCCGTCACTCACTATAAACAAACACATTTATTCCTTCCCTTCATTCACTCTCACTTTGCAGACAAATAATTCATACATGAGTACATTCTTGTTTATTTTTCAGCCAGTTTTTAACATTTTTAGTGAATGTTTTAAAGTCCGTTATTATTTTAATTTCATTTGGCATTGTGTTCCAGATGTGACTGCCCTTTATAGAGAAAGCTGTTTGTCCAAATGTGGTTCTGCGGTGGAATATTTTACAGTTATTGTTAACAGAACTCCTGGTGGCTCTGCTGCTGTCCTGTCTTTGGACGAAACCAGCAAGTGGCTCGGGTGCTGATTTATGGAAACATTTGAACGTTAATTTCAGAAGACAGAGGTCAATGAAGCTCTCAAAACTCAATAGGTTGTATTTTTTTTAAAACATTACAGTGATGCCACCTAATGGGCTTTTTGTCCAAGATTTTTAGGGTTTGATTATATAATGAACCTATATGTCTTATTGTGGAAGGGGCTGCTTGAGCCCAGACTGTCAAACAGTATGATATATGAGAAAAAACCATAGAATGCATATACAGTGCAGCTGCTTCGTAAGGTATGTAATATCTAATTAATTTAAAGCAGTTCAGATTTTTTTTTACTGTTTTTGAAATTTTCTTTATATGAAGATTAAATTTGAGTTGAGGATCTAGTACAATGCCAAGGTATTTGAATTCTGTAGCTAAACTGATGTCATGATCATGTATATTAACTTTAAAATGTTGCAGGTTACATTTTTTGATTGAAAAGCACATTGAGACTGTTTTCTGAAGGTTCAGCAATAGATGGTTCTTGAGGAGCCACTCTTGGACATCAACCATACTTGTAGACAGTACATCTGCAGCCTGTGCTGGAGTCTTGGCAGCTGTGTAAATAACTGCATCATCTGCATAAAGTTGGCATGTTGCAGCTGAGCAGTGTAACGGCAAGTCATTAATAAAAATGCTGAAAAGTAAAGGACCAAGAATGGACCCTTGTGGGATACCCATGCGGTTGTTTAAAAATGAGGATTTATCCTGGTGAACTTTTACACACTGTTCTCTATTCTGGAGATAAGATGCAAACCATTCTAATGTATTTGGGGAGAAGTTAAAAGATACCATTTTGGATAAAAGCAAACTGTGGTTTACAGTATCGAAAGCCTTTTTGAGATCTAGAAAAACAGCTCCTACCACATTACCCCTGTCCAAGGACTGTTTGACGTTTTCAATAAGGCAACAATTTGCTGTTTCTGTTGAGTATCCTGGTCTAAAACCAAATTGATGTGGATGAAGAAGTTGACTGTCTTGTAAGTAGTCTATCAGCTGTGTAGCTACAACTTTTTCAAGAACCTTAGATAGGACTGGTAAGATAGAGATTGGGCGGTAATTGCATATATCCTCTTTACTGCCTGATTTATGAACTGGTATGACGACAGCTTTTTTCCAGCCAGATGGAAATGTACTAGACCTAATGGAGAGATTAATGAGATGAGTCAGTGGTTTGATTAATATTTTGCTGTGCATTTTGAGAAAGGAGGTGCTCATATTGTAGATATCACTAGTTTTTGAGTTTGACAGTGTTTTAACAATACCAGCAATTAACTTCTCATTTACCTCATCGATGTGAAAAGTATCTGTTGGGAGTATGGAATTTGTGTTGTTGAGCACATTTGGCAGCACAAAATTTTTTGTTAAGTCTTCCACAGAGCCCACAAAGTGTGAATTAAATTCATTTGCCAAAGTAGCCTTGTCACTGACGGTCTTGCCATTGATTCTAAGTTCCTTTACCCCCTTCTGATCGTTTTTTTTATTAGTTAAGTTATTTAAATGCCTCCATAGGGAACTGTTGCTACCCTTTGCATGATCTATCAGTTTATTGTAATAAGATATTTTTGATTTTCGCAGCTCATGTACCACTTTATTTCTTAAACTTTTGTACACAAGGTGATCATTTTGTAGTTTGGAGGTTAGTGATGTTTTCAGTGCATAGTCTCGCCTCTTCATAAGTTTTCTTATTTCATTATTTAACCATGGTAGGCTAATCTTCTGTTGTCTACTTTTAATTTGCTTTGAAAATTTTTCTATAGACTTTGTGATTGTTGCAGTTATAAAATTACAACAATCATCTACTTCACATGTTGCCATGAGCTGCTCCCAATTTTGATTCTCTAAGTAATGTTCAAACTCCTCATTTTTTGATTTGGGGATAATAAAATTTGATTTGTCAATATCGACTCCCCCAAAATACTGTAGTCGCTTTTTAGTAAGTTTCCTGACAGCAAGAACCATGTTATGATCTGAGAGACCAGTTACAAGATTATAGGTTCTGGTTATTCGTTCTGTTTTATTAGTAAATACCATGTCAATAAGTGTTCTGGATTGTTTGGTTATCCTGGTGGGTCCTTTGATGATTTGCTGGTAATTAAATTTAGTCATGAGGCTTTTCAGTTTTTGTTTGTCTTTTTTATCAGACCAGTTGATATTAAAGTCACCATGAATTATTGTTTCTCTGTTCTTCTCAAGTTGTTTAACCAGATCACTTAATTCATTATAAAAGGAAGAGTTGTGTGACGGTGGGTTGTACACTACTGCAATGTTGAAATTCATTACCGGAGAGAGACATACATTAACAGCTAAACATTCAAGTGAAGTATTCAAATCAACCAGTTGACATTTATATTTCTCTTTGATGTAAATTAAAACACCTCCTCCCCTCCCTACCTGCCTGTCTTTTCTGGTCAAACTGTAGTCAACAGCACTGAGCAGAGCAAGATAGAAGCCCTCTGCTTGTCATCATATTAAACTTAATGGCTCATGTAAACATCTGATTGTTTTAGTTCTGACTATAAACAACAGTTTCTCCATATTTTGACTTTTTTCTCAAATATTCTTGACTTTTTTCTCAAAATTTTGACTTTTATCTCAAAATTTTCTTTTTTCTCAAAATACTATTTAGATTTTTTTTCTCCAAATACTCTTCACTTTTATTTCCTCAAAAGACTTTATTCTCAAAATTAACTTTTTTTTTTTTAATTTTTAACGTGACCCTAAAAGTCCTTCCTACAAATCAGACATCACTCAGGACAAAATTTCTAAAAAATGATCTAACTTGACATAGAATGATCCAAAATATACTGCACTTAATTTGAAAAAATGGTATCTCTCATGCCAGTAAGTAAAATCCATTCCACATTTATCTCAAGAGCGATATCAATTATAAAAATTATAAGCAATATTTGATTAAAATAGGTAGCACTACCTGGTGTTAATATCACAGAAGGAACTGGACTATATGCCATAACAAAGCAACACCAGGAAATAGCCAGATCCAAATACACAGACAGTTTGATTGAGATATAAATGAGAGAAATGAAAAACAGTGACAGAACAGTGAAAGGATGGTGCTGGTCTGTTTCTTATATTCTAATTTTCCGTTCATCACTTACCTTTCCCCTAAATGTTGTAACAGTGTGGAGTTGTGAATGCAACAGCCTAATATTTTTCTGATCTAACACCATGCAGTACATTTCTGCAAAAACATCTATCCATTTGCACATAATTTAAAGAGTTAATCTGCAATGGCATTTTTAGCATCACAAGCAATGGCAAGAAATGATGTAATTGTAGATGCAGTTATCATTTTTCACACAGGTGAGTCACTCATAAAATGAAAAAAAGGTGTCGGTCAAAGCGAGAGATAAAAAGTGTACAAAGAAAAGCAGTGCAAAAATAGCTCAAGATACTGCACAGAGAAGCAAATAAGTAGCAAACTAAAGAGCAACACAGTAGAAAATGATGACTTTACTATTTAAGAGGATCTTTGAACACCACAAAAATAAAGATTGTGTTGATTTGATGATGATGAGCAGCTAAAGAGAGAAGACGAAGCATACCGACACAGGGCCGTCCCACTCCCTGAGATCTGAAGCCTCGTGGGCAGGTGCAGTGGTAGCTGCCCCTGGTGTTCTCACAGATCTGGTTATATCTGCACTGATGGGTGCCGTCTCTGCACTCATCAATGTCTGCAGCATGAAGAAAAAAAAATTCTCACCAATCGCAACTGCTTTAAACTGGTCAACAGATGCTTAGGGCTGCTGGACACTCACCTACACAGGTTCCATTCCCTCCTTTGGTCATACCTTTGGGGCACAAGTCAATACAGACATAACCTCCTCGAGTGTTTTTGCACTGCTGATCCAAGCGGCAAACTCTCTGCCTGCACTCATTTATATCTGCAGTGAACAGAGAGAGGAGAACCAGTGTAAAAAAGCAGCTTAAAGGGAGCTTTTTTAGCCTCTACCAGGTGTTGGCAGCCACTGTCTGGGTGGTTGTGGTTCCAGTACCACAGGAAGTAGACCCTTGGTTTAAACAATAACATCACTGCAGCCACATGATGAGAAAACAAAGAGGAGTGGTAAACTCACCAAAACAGCGTCTATTCCTGAGCTGGAAGCCTGGCTCACAGGCACAGCGGTAGCTACCAATGGTGTTTAAACAGTGTTGATTACAGGGATTGGACTCTTGGCATTCGTTCACATCTAGGAATCAAAGAACATATTGTACATTTTTAAACAAAACAAACTGATAAAAAAGTGTTACTCACACATGTTTTCAAACCTGTGCAGCCGAGTCCATCAGATGTCCTTCTAAAGCCCCGTCCACAGCGCATGACACATCTGTAAGAGCCAATGGTGTTCTCACAGTCCTGCCCACCGTGACACGTGTTCCCAACCAGAGAACACTCATCAATGTCTAAGAAAGGAGAGCGGTGGATAAACTGGCCATCAAAACATCGCCGTGACAACAGGACTCAACTCTAAGGTGCAGTGTGTGGCTGTGTTTTGTACCCTGACAGGTGCGGCCATCAGCTGAGATGGTGAGGCCTCGGGGACAGGAGCAGTAGTAGGAGCCCATGGTGTTGTGGCAGGCATGAGAACAAGGGTTCCCAAGCTCACATTCATTCTCATCTGTGGCACATAAAAGACAGAATCAACAATATGGAGGTAATCAGAATGGAAACAAACCAGCAACAAAGGTCCAGTAGGTAATCTGTCAAGAGAGACTGAGCTTGTAGATAGCTACAAGACAGGACTGTTAAGGACTATATATGTGTTGAAACACAGTACAGCATAAACAATACATAATCTGTTCTTAAATTTATTGTGTTTGCTCAGAATTATGCTGTGAAATCAAACGTATTACTTCTGAAAGTTAATCTGGTTGAAATCATTCTAAATGTACTAGTATTTTAGTACTTTTGACTGTTAGAAGTAAAAACTGTGAGTGTTAAACCTGCGTCTGATAAAGCTGAGGCATGTCCAAACATGTTAAGCCATGAGCTGGTCTTGGGGGAGTGTTTATGGGAGGAAAGAAAGAGAGAGAGGCATTAAGCATAGTTTGGTTTTTTAAGATGGTGTTTTCACCCTTAGATGCATGAGAGTGACTGGACCCTACACTCCTGCATAAGTGCGTCAAAAATGAGCTGTGTTAAATTCAATGTGTATGCCATTTTGGTTAAGAATAATTATTTGTATTACAGTCTATATTATACACTGCCTGGCCCCCCAAAAGTCACTACCATTGGAAAAAAGGATTCAATTTGCTAGGGAGCATAAAGTTGTACTCTGGAACAATGTCATGTGGTCTGATGAGTCAAGATCAGGGACTACTGATGGATATTAGTGAGAGCAATTGTCTCAAAGTTGCTCATTGTTTCATAAGGCCTCAGTTTCAACATCACTAATGTTGGCTTTACAATCTTTACTGCTTGGGCAGATCTGACACCTCTTTCTCTATGGTTGGCCCTGTCTGCTTCTTTCCTGTGGCTGAGTTGTGGCTTTTTGTCATCCCACACCTTCTCTTTGCTTCGGTGCAGTTAGCTAGCTAGTTTTGCAAACTATAAAATGGGCAAATTTGATGATACATGATTAAAAAAAAACACATACTCTTTCGCACAATACTCAGGAATCACACACACGCACACACACAGAGTAATATTAGTTGTTTAGTTAGCTATCTAGTGTTAGCTAACTTTAAAGTAGGCTAATAAGCGACTTTCGCATTACGAGTGTGCGGACTATGTGAAGTTCAAAGTTCACGACTACCAAACATTCCGGTAGCCGCCTTGCTTTTGTATACAGACAGTACTGTCAAACATGAACAATTGCCGTTTAAAGTCTGCTTTAAGCTTTAAATCTCCGTTATGCCAGGTGCACATTGTGCCGTAGTTTAGTGTGAGAACGGCATGCATCATCTAGAGCGGTGGAAAAGCGAACTTGCAGCATAGTAGTAGGTACGGACAGGCAGGCCTGGATCTAGGATATAGTTCTTTGTATATTGGTAATGAAGCTTGATCTACACACACATATATTTAAGGCCATTGATAAGTAGGCTGGTATAAAATAAAATTGCAAATCATTGAAAACGTGTGGTACTTAAACTATAGTAGTATCAACCTATAGATCTAAGTAAGCAGGCTATGCCTTGTAGTGAAATTTACTCAAAATGACAAAACCAAAGTTGAGCTGTCAAACCACTCGCTTACCTTCTTTGTAGTCGTTTCAGAGTCTCGCAAGTAAGGGTGCTTGGTCCTTTGACAACAAAAAATCTGCTATGTCAGCGTACATACAGGGGGGCCATTTTGGCCGATTTCTGCAAAGTGGCTGCGAATACGCACAACTAGTTCATCCTTGCGTTTGTAGGTACAACCGGGAAGACACCTATGCATACAATATGCTTGTAGATCAGGAACTTTCCATAAATTAAATGTATCGATAGAACATGTTTGGTAGCCACACTCCCATGATGCTTTGCGCGAGCCGAGATGCGAAAGTCGCTTATTTGTCGATCCTTGATAACATTCTAACACTATTGTCATGAATGACAGACACACACATGACACACACATGAATGTGAAAGTATGTATTTCTATAAAAACATCAGCTAATCAGTGCATTCAGACCAAATGAAATGAACCTTTTTAGCATATGTTGTCTTCCTGCTTCCCATTGTCTGTGCTTTGCAATGCAATCTGTCAGTGGTGTGGTATGATTCTTTAAATATGTATAAACTAGCAGTTGTCACCATCCAGTGAAAATAGATCCAACAACTAAACAGTTCATATGTCACCTAAAATTGCCATTTCATTTTTAAGATATCAGAGAAGGTTTACTACCAAACTGCCAAGATGGGCAATCCAGAAATCCATGAACAGCCCACCTATGATAATATGTGTTGTCCAATCAGTAGTATCTAGGTGTTTACACAGCTGTAAGAGGCAAATCTTGTTTTGCTTTCTGAATACACTGCCTACTGAGGCTTTAGCATTAATTGTAAATATCATGCTATTTGGATAGATACAATATAAATGTGTGGTGAATACCGGCACAGTATGGTCCAGCAGATACCAAAGTGAAGCCATGAGGACACTGGTTACTGCGATCACCTGGAAATCCCATAAAAATGCCAACTGTTAATTTGGACCACAGATTTAAATAGCAAAAATATAAGCTTTCATGTCAGAAAAACTAACCAGAATTATTTTTTATTCTTACCCTTTGTGATACTAGCTTGGATGCTATACTCCAAAACTTCCGCTAGAGGGTGGTAGCGAGCACTAATGGCAGTGGCCTTCAGCATTTCCACCAGATAAGGCATTTTCCCTTTGGATGGGTCATAGGAGATGGTGTGGTTCCAGGTGTAGGGCACGCTCTCCATGTTGATGCTGAACATTCGGGTTGACAGAGCATACAACTGGCCTGGACCTGTCTGAATGTAGTCCTCCATGTAGTCCTGAAAAAAATAGTGTATATGTAAAGGACGGAGACACTTTTTGTTAGAAAACTTTACTTTAGTTTGTTTCAAAATCTGTTAGATAACCTTCAGTTTTAGTTAGTTTCCACTTTAGGACCAGTGACTCAACTTTCCTAATTTTATTTCAATGGGACAACTTGACTGGTTCAAGGTCCTCCATGAGCCTTCTCTTGTGAGAAAGAAAATCTAAAGCTGCCAAAAATGAAGGCAAAAAAACAACAAAGGTCTTCAAAATTGAAAACTTTTAACATTCTATTTAAAAGAGGCAACTGTAAACTCGGGGGTTGTGCACACAACAAATGTTTTACTTGAAACTGGAAAAAAAAATATTTGCGTCATCACAGAAAAAACACAGGCTCACACGGAGACAAACCGCTGCAGAGCAGGCTAAATTGTTTGGTGAGTAACACCAACCCTCTCCATGTCCTCCTTCACTACATCCATGATTCTTCTTTTCCTCCTGCCTCACAGCTCTATCATCAACATCCTTTGTACTATATATAGGAGACGGGGGGCTGAAATGTTCATAGTGGTCAAATTTGACCAAATGTGGTTTATTTTTCAACCACTGCAACACCGATGGAAGAAGTGTGTGGACCAAAGGGGAGACTATGTTGAAAAATAAACTACATTTGGTCAAATTTGACCACTATGAACTTTTCAGCCACCCCTCGTATCCACTATCCCTCCTCTGCACATGTCCAAACCATCTCAGCTTTGCCTCTCTTACTTTGTCTCCAAACTGCTCAACCTGAGCTGTCCCTCTGATATACTCATTTCTAATCCTGTCCCTCCTGGTCACTCCCACAAGACGCTTAGCATTTTCAATTCTGCCACCTCCAGCTCCACCTACTGTTTTTTCACCGTCTCTAAACCATACATCATAGCAGGTCTCACTACCATCTTGTAAATCTTACCTTTGACTCTAACTGCTATCCTTCTATCACAAATCACCCCTGAAACTCATCTCCACCCACTGTATAATGCCTGCACTCTCTTCTTCACTTCTCTTGTACATTTTCCATTGCTTTGGATGGTTGACCCCAGGTATTTAAACTCATCAAACTTCACTACCTCTACTCCTTGCATCTTTACTGTTACAATTGTCTCCCTCTCCTTCACACACATGCATTCTGTCTTGCATTTACTGACTTTCATTCCTCTTCTCTCCAGAGAATACCTCCACCTCTCCACATTCTCTTCCACCTGCTCCCTACTCTCACTACAGATCACAATGTCGTCTGCAAACATCATATTCCATGGAGACTCTTGCCTGACCTCGTCTGTCAGCCTGCCCATCACCATAACAAACAAGAAGGGGCTCAGAGCTGATCCCTGATGTAATCCCACCTCCACCTTGAATCCATCTGTCACTCCTACAGCACACCTCACCACTGTCTCACTGTCCTCATAAATACCCTGCACCACCCTCATATACTTTTCTGTCACTCCCAACTTCCTTATACAGTACCACACTTTTTTCTCTTGGCACCCTTGGCACTATGCTTTCTCTAGATCTGCGACAGCACAGTGCAACTCCTTCTGACCTTCTTATAATTTTTCATTAACATCCTTAAAGCAAACACTGCATCTGTGGTACTTTCTTGGCATGAAACTGTACTGCTGCTTGCTTTTTGTCACCTCTTCTCTTATCACCTGGACCACCTACAAAAGAACTGAACACTGAAAACACTACAGGCATGTTTTGCAGCCCGAGTCAAATTAGCTAATCATAGGGTACAACTTTAATGACTAACTAAGCACCCTGTGATTGGCTATTGGGACTCAGACTGTAAAATGTGCCAGTTGTAGTCTTTTCATTGTCCCTACAGGAACAGGAAAGTTGGATAGTGCTACTTTAAAAATCATTATGATTATAAATATTACTTATTATGAGTAGAATTGTAGCTAGAAGAAGCAGGAAGTAAAGTAAAATGGAGTAGAAATTGTATTATATATTAAATATTATATTTCTATTATTTATGAAGTGGTAGAAAATGGATAGATGGATATTATTTATGAACCTTAATGGTGATGTCAGCATGTGAGGGCAGCTGTAGGATGTTTCCATTCACTACAATGTCCAACAGTAATGCTCCATCAGAGTCCAGGCCTCTGGCAATGTGGGTCATCCTCAGGATCTCACCTGGCAAAAATGACACATCACACATGCTCACTAGTCTAACACACATTAGTTTTTATTCTCCCATTTTCACCACCAGAGCCTTCCCACCTGTAGCGAATTCCACTTGTGTCTCTCGTCTGAAAACGCCTCCTGTTAATGTGTGGCCATTGACGGCCTCTCCCACTTCCCGGGCAGTGGTCCAGTAGACGGGGTTCAAGATGGAGATGAGCTTCCTCATTGCTGGACCTTTAATTGAAACAACTTCAATTTAATCTGTTTTGGATTGAGGGAGATTTAATACAGTGTGAATATAAGCAGGAAAGTTGGACACAAACTGACCTAATGTCCTTGGAACATTAGAAATAGTTGCTGTGATTATTCTGCTGCCTGAGTTGCTGTCTGTGATGGAGGCATTTAGGATGGCAATACCAAGCTCGATATCATTGATGTTTCCTATAATGCTTCCACGAGCCTTCTGTGGGCCACCTGACCAAGAGAAGTATATTCAAGAGTTTTGAAAAAATATAAATTCATGAAGAAAAACTCACATATTTAAAACTTACTTACCTGGGCAGGCCTGGGTTTTACACCTGGATAGCTGGCTGGAGTCACCAGGACATGGACGGCCGCCATTACCTGGAGGCGGACTGTTACAGAGTCGGAAACGAGTCCTCTCTCCACCTCCACAAGAAGCTGAGCACTCTCCCCATGGCTGCCATGAACCCCAGTTACCATCAACTGCAATGACAGGATTTAATGTTTTTGATGCATAGCAATTAATAAAAGATAAACATTCATTTTTCATGTCAGTACCATTTAAATCACACTCCAACCCCATCACAGCCATACACATGCTGACTCACCAGGACATTTGGCTGTGTTGCATCTCTGAATCTGTGTATCAGCGCCTGCACAAGCTCGCCCACCATTGGCAGGTCTGGGGTTGTCACAGGTCCTGTAGCGCCTCATCTGACCTCCATTACAGGTTTTACTGCAGGTGCCCCAGCTGCTCCATGGGCCCCAGTTACCACTGACTAACAAACATCAGTGAAAAATGTTACGTCCACAAAGTCAGGTCAAAGAAAACAATACGCATTCCTAGGTACTCACTGGGGCAGGGGTTGCTGTTACAGAAATCAATAAGAACATCAGTCCCCTCACACTGCCTGCCACCATGCAGAGGGGCGGGACTGGCACACAGGCGGGTCCTCGTTCTGGTCCCACCCCCACAGGAAACACTGCAGGCTCCCCAACTCACCCAGGAGGACCACTTTCCATCAACTAGAGGACAGAGTATTACAAATGTAAAACCTGTTTTAGTAGTATGTATGTTTCCAGTTAAAGCAATATTAGATACGATTTTCACCTGAAAGTAACGTTTCCAAAATAATTTTAATGGTATATCAATCTTTGACCAGGTGAACGTCACCTTCACTAACACTAAACACTACAACTGCACACTGCACAGCTGGGTCCCAACAACCAATCACAGTGTCACTATTAGATATAATATGAATCTATTTAGCCTGGTATTTTCAAAACAGACATCATGGTAGAGCCAGCGACAAAACCAAAGAGGTTTCTTGTCGGATTAAACAAAGTAAAGCAAGCAGAACGATTAAGCAAGAGCCCAGATGAGTGCATACTGGACAGGCTTACACTCCCTCTTAGGAGCTAAAAGAGAAAAAAGGGATGCAAGACTGATAGTGACCTGGTTTTTCTGCTATTGGACTGGTAAGTCATGTTTTTTGTTTCCTCTCTATGCTTTGGCTGCTTCCAAATGAAGCCAAGAATTGTGAATTTGGTTCCTTATCCGTTAGTATGTAAACAAACACACATAACTCACAAGCTAACAAGTATTTATGACAACGATAACAAACAATTATACTTCACAACTGTAGAGGCATCCCAGGAGGACCAATTCTTCCATAGTGATTCTTCAAGTTGAGCTTTGGTTATAGGTAAGGCATACTGTCCTTGTCCCAGTATACAAACACAGGAGGGGAATGAACCATCAAAGCATGTTCATCTAGCTGGGCTGGCATGCTATTGCGGCGACAGAGTGCTGGCGGTGGGGGCAGGGACACGGGGTGGAGGCGTGTGTGTGTGCATCAGTGATGCCTGGTGCCGTGACTCTGTTGTTGTTCACAGACATTGCTCTCCTTTGGTAGAGTTTATGATCATCAAGTGCAGACCCTTTTAAACGTCTAGAGAAATTTCATCGGTTCTGCTTGCCGCCGTGTATGTCCCGCCCAGCAGTGGCAGCGAGAGGAGGGAAACACTGAAAGTACTTTATCAAGCTATAAGTGAGACATGGGCAGCGTGTCCGGATGGATTTCTCGTCGTGGCAGGGGACTTCAGCCACGCAGATTTAAGGGCCCTCCTACCGAATCTTTACCAACGTGTGGACTTTGCAGTGGGGGGAGACAGCCTGCTGGATCTAGTGCGAATGGCCCATGGGGATGCATGCAGGCCCTCCCTCCTCCCCTCTCTGGGCCTCTCTGATCACATCACCGTCCTGTTGGGGCCACCATGCAAACCTAGAGTGAGGGCCATCAGACCAACAAAGAAGTGGGTACGTGTGTGGCCAGAGGGGGCCTCTGATGCTCTGAAGGACTGCTTCAGCACCACAGACTGGGACATTTTCAGGCATGCAGCCACTCACGGTGGACGTGCAAACCTGGAGGAGTACGCCGGGGCTGTTGTGGCATACATAGCCAAATGTATTGATGATGTTACTCACTGCAAGACCATCACTGTTTGTGGCAACCAGGGGCCATGGATGACAGCGGAAGTCCACAGACTCTTGAGGGCTCAGGACCCAGCCTTCAGGGCTGGTGACACCGCAGGACTAACGGCAGCTGGAGCCGGCCGGCCCCGTGGCATCAGGGAAGCAAAATGACAGTACAGCAAGAGAATGTCCAGACACTTCAGCAACACCAGAGATACACGTTCTCCCTGGCGTGGCGTGTAGACCGTCGCCGACTATAGGCCTCCACCTCAGGCCTGTGCCAGTGACATTACACTGCTCAACAACCTAAACAACTTCTTTGGCCGATTTGAAGCACAAAGCAGCAGACCAGCACAGAAGACCACTCCTCCTCTGGACGAGCTGGTCCTGAGTCTGGATCCAGCTAACGTGAAGAGGACCCTGTGCAGGATCAACCCACGCAAGGCAGCTGGCTCAGACAGCATACCGTGTCGCGTCCTGAAGGACTGCGCAGAGGAGCTTAAGAATGTCCTGGCCGACATTTTCAACATCTCCCTGTCTCAAGCTGTTGTCCCCACATGCTTCAAGACTGCCACCATAATACCAGCCCCGAAGGGGCCCGCCCCATCCAGCTACAATGATTACCAGCCGGTAGCACTGACCCCTACTGTAATGAGGTGCTTCGAGCAGCTGGTCATGCAGCACATCAAGTTCACCCTAACTCCCTCTCACGACCCATTCCAGTTTGCATACAGGTCGAACAGATCCACCGAGGATGCCATCACTGCTACTCTCCATCCGGCCCTTGCCCACCTGGATTCAAGAAACTCTTACGTGCGTATGCTATTCTTGGACTTCGGCTCGGCATTCAATGCGGTCATCCTCCAGCACCTGATTCAAAAACTCAGACACTTGGGACTCGGGACCTCTCTCTGTGGCTGGGTGCTGGACTATCTCGCGGGGAGGCCACAGAGCGTGCGGGTTGGCAGCAGCACCTACTGCACCATCACACTGTGCACAGGGGCCCCACAAGGGTGCGTGCTCAGCCCACTGCTCTTCACCCTGCTGACCCATGGCTGCATGCCAGCCTACAACACCAACCACATCGTCAAGTTTGCGGACGACATGGCGGTGGTGGGCCTCATCACCAACAACGATGAGACCAACTACAGAAACGAGGTGAGCCAACTAGTCCAGTGGTATAAAGACAATAACCTCTTCCTGAACGTGGGAAAAACCAAGGAGATTATGGTCGACTTCAGGATGGGTCACACACAGCACCCCCTCTGATCATCGACGGTGCAGCTGTGGAGAGAGTGAGCAGCACATCTCTGAGGACCTCACCTGGACCAACAACACCATATCACTGGCCGGGAAGGCCCAAACTTGCCTCCATTTCCTCCGCAGACTGAGGAGAGCACAAGTCCCACCCCATATCATGCAGTCTTTCTACCGGGGCACCACTGAGAGCATCCTCACCAACTGCGTTGTGGTGTGGTATGGACGCTGCCGGAAGATACTACAACGCATAGTGGATGCAGCCAGCAATGGCTCCCTGCCCCCGCCTCTCGGACATCTACCCCACCCGCCTCACCTGCAGAGTCATCAACATCACAGGCGACACCTCCCATCCTCTACACTCCCTCTTCAGCCGTAGCCGTGCCGTAGCCTCCGGGCCCGCTCCACAAGACTGCTAAACAGCTTTGTTCATCAGGCCATTAGGATCCTGAACTCTGTTCAACCCCCCCCCCCCCCCCCCCAGACAGTAACACCTGCATGGTAACGGCCTTGGATGTTGGCGCAGAGGGACTGGCACACCAACAATAATACTGTTGTTCTGTTGTACTTTTGCTGCTATATGTCTCTGCACTTTAATCGCAACCATTTGTACAAATGCTATATCTGCTGCTGTCTGTATATCACTGCAATACTGATCATCTGCAATCATATCTGTCACTACCTGCACCTACACTACCGCACTGAAATGCAACTACGGATATTCATCTCCAGCTGTCTGAATATAGGATTGCTGGGTTTATTACCACTAATTGTTTACCTCTATGGAGGGCAGAGTCCTTCCAGCTGCCATTGGTTGCATCACTGTATATAGACTGTACACATAGACTGCTGCTGTCGCTGTTTGTTCGTTTTTCTTTTTTTTTAATCCAGCCTTATTCCTTTTCTTTTTATAAAATGCACGCTAACTAACTAACTAACTAACCTGCACTTATAGAGAAACACCATTTCAATTCTCCTGTATGTCCTGCACGTATAGTAGTATTGACAATAAAATCTTGAATCTTTGCTATGATAGTTGACAATATGCTTCCTTTAAGCATATTGCTGGGAAAAGCAAAAGGCCTTAAACAATTATCACATCCTCACCAGGACAGGGTCTCTCTTTGCACACTTGTGTTTGGGTGTCACTGCCCTCACAGTGGGACCCATCAAATGCAGGAGGGGGGTTGTTGCACAGACGGATTCTGGACTGCATGCCTTTACCACAAGTCTCACTGCATGGGTTCCATGACAACCAAGGACCCCAGTTACCTGCCACTGTGGGAACATAAAGAGACAAAAAAATTGAGACACCACAGAAAATCGGATCACTACCAACCTATGGCTGCTCTGCATTTATTTTGTTACTACATCTGTGGAAAATACAGATTTGAATGAATGAATAAATGAATGTGAATTTCATTTGGTAATGTTTTCACACCTGGACAAGGCCTGACACTGCACATGATGGCCTCTACTGCTTTTCCTTCACACGGCCTGCCTCCATGCTGAGCTGGAGGGTTACTGCAAGTCCTGATCCTGGTTCTGTTTCCCTCACCACAGGTACGTGAACACTCCTCCCAGGCAGACCATTGTGACCAGTTACCATCCACTGAGAAGAGAAAAAGTTACAGATTTTTCCAAATATTTGTGCTATTTACACACACTCTTCTGTACAAGAACCATCGGTTTGTGTCCAAAACACTCTCACCTGGACAGGGTTTTCCCTGACAGCTGCGTGTCTCTGCGTCTGATCCTGCACAGTGATGGCCTCCATTGGCAGGTAAAGGATTGTTACACTGCCTCAGCCTCTTCTGGGCTCCGTTGCCACACGACACACTGCAAGGACCCCACGGTGCCCACTCTGAGTAGCCTCCATGGACTGAACAGCATATGGACAAACTTTGTTATTTTACATATGGCCAGTGCTGAAATGCATTATTTCCTTTAAAAAGTCCACAATTTTCTCACCTTTTACAGTGACAGTGACCCTGATCAAGATGGATCCGAGCAGGTTTCTGGCCACACATTCATAGTCAGCTGTATCCTCTTTCTGGGCACTATTGATTCGGAGGGAACCATTGGACAGTGTGAAGAAGCGCTCGTTGCCCAGTAGCGGACGCCCCTGACGAGACCACTCTATCGTAGGAGTAGGCTCACCCTCTGCCTGACAGTTAAGCACAGCTGTAGTTCCAGCATCCAGTATAGTCTCCACTGGCTCTGTAACAATGGCGGGTGCACCTGGAAGAAAAGGGAACTTCTATCAGACCTCATTATCATTTCTTCACCAAAATTACACACTCACAGTAAACACTTACTCTGTAAAGTGAGCATGACACTTCTTTCCACTACCCCTACATCATTTGCTGCCACACACATGTAGACACCGGCATCTTCACTCTATCACGCACATGATTGCACAAAAGTGAGATGTCTTTGGTTTTTATAGGACATACAACTTCAATCACAAAAGAGGCCTTAGTAGTAGTTTTCCTACCACTGTGCCATATATGGCCAAAGAGCCATTATCCAGCTGACGAATTCGGTTGCCAATTTGGATGTTTATTCCATTCTTGCTCCACTGGATGGTTGGTAGAGGGTCTCCTCGAACCTCACAGTTCAGGATAGCATTGCCTCCAAGAGGTTCGATACGGTTAGCGTGAAGGTCCCCATCAATGACCGGAGGCTCTGGAGAACAAGACTGCGTGAGGCCTAGTTGTGAGTAGCAAATGTGAGATGAAGTAGAGTTGACCAATTTCACAGACGTGTCGATTTACCTTTGACATAGACAAAGCCCAGTGACTTGATGGTTCCCACATTGTTTTCTGCCTCACAGGTGTACGTGCCTGAGTCATCTTTGCTCACTCTCTCTATCACCAGCTCACTGTGACCATTTGTGTGATCATAGTGCACTAGAGTGAATGAAAGAGGTCAGATGTGCCAAGTTAAAAAGGGAAAACAACACAAAGTGTGACAAAGCTGTAGAGTAACCCCTCATAAATAACATTTTCCCTTAATAAAGTATACCTGGGATAATGTTGTTGTTGAAGGCCCATGTGATTCTGGGTAGGGGGATGCCACTGACCCCACAGGCCAGTATGAGGCGTTCTCCTTTGTTGAGGGTCACATCTTCAGGCAGCATAGTGAAGGCAGGGTGAGTGTGAACAGACAGGGTCACTGTCCAGCTGTCTTGCCCGATGGAATTAGTGGCAACACAGGTATAGCTGCCCGCATCATCAGGCTGGGACAATGATATGATAAGGATAAGAGACCAAGAAAATTATTATTTATACACAAGACGAACTTAAATAACCTGCTAATGTGATTTTTACTATAGCTAAATCCGTTTCATATTTCCCCATCCTTTTTTTTTTTTTTTTTACCTCAGCAACATCAATAACCAGCTCCCCAGATGGCAGGATTGTGTACTCCCCTGCATCTGCACTTAGACTGTTCCCATCCTTTTCCCAGTTTAGACTGGGCTGTGGGACGCCCTCTGCCACACACGCTAGCTGGGCCTGGCTGTTTTCCACCACCACAACCTCCCGCTCTCCTCCACGAATGGAGGGAGGAACTGAAAAGGCAAAAGGAATAAAAGTAAAGTAAATTAAAAAAAAATTAAATGTTGGGAGCAATGTGTTAAAAAAGTAACAAAGCTACTGTAACACAACTACTTTTGCAGTTAACTGTTCTTCAACAAAATGTTTCAAATTAAATAATGTTTCAATTACTGAAATTATAACAGGCTTGTTATTCATCATTTTTACTTTACATAACCCAGACAAATGCACCCTACCATACACTGACATGCAGCTATCACTCGACGTAACCCGTCACACTGAGTATGAATCAGTTTGACAGTGACTGATGGGCAAGAAAGTAGTGAGTTTCTTCTCATGGAAATATTAAGTTTTCCTTTCTTGAGGTTACAAACAATAATATATTTGTGAGTTGCAAACTATGTGCTGGTGTGAAAACCTACTCCTCATCAAGAAATGGTTGACTCAAATCTTCAGAAGCACCTGATTTAGCAACATGCTCTGACAAAGCTAGTCACAAAGGAAAGGTCATACACTAGCACTGCTGATTATGGAGCCACTTCACCTAAACAGCTGGATTTCAACTCAGGTATACATGTGGACAGTGTGTGACCCAGCAAGAATTAAATTGACTGAAGACGTGTTGTCATTATCAACAGTCCAGCCAGTTGCCTTCAGACAGATGATTAGTAAAATACAGTGACAACCAAATAATGTGAGACACTGCAGAAAAAACATTTTCCTGCTATCTGGATGAAGATTATCCAAAAATGGATTTGATCTCCAAAAGACATTTTTGGATAATCTTCATCCAGATACTGGATCATATCTGTACCACAGCAGACATTTGGACTGGACATAAAATTTTTCTTTGGATCACTGCACACCAATATCATAGATACAAGACAAACATGAACAGTTTTCATTTCCCAAACACTGACATATACTCAGTGATACCAACAATACTGTATGTGTGCAAGACAATTTAAGAACGTATATGTAATATAGTCATAAGTGTGAGACTAAAGCCTGATTTATACCTCTGCATTAACACTACCTGGAGTCCAAGACACAGCCTATACAACTGACCCCATGCCGTTGTCAGCATTTATACTTGTGGTTATGTTTGAATGTGTAGTTCCGCCCTCAAAACGGAACTCCACTATGAGTGATTTCTTTTGTGTACTTTTTGTGATTTTCTTTATTCAATGGCAATGAGTAATAATAGTGATGGAGTTGGAGCTAATAAATGCTGAACAACAGCTACATTTACAACAACTACTGCAATGGAGAAAAGAGAGACAACATCAGAGGAGATAGTATATACAATGACTGCCATTGTCATCATTTTGCCGGCATTAATCTTTGTAATGGAGTAAAAACAAATCATACAAATGTTCTCATTTGCCAACTTCCTTGGTTAATCTCTCTCAACTCAATCCATTGGTTATCAAACTCGACTTGGAAGTGGCGCTGCATTGAATTAGCAGAGATAAGAAGTTGGAAATGTGTAGGAGGAGACGAAGCAGACCAATCACAACTGCTGTGACGGGTAGTCATATTTCTAAAGAGGTACACATCAGATTACGGCATAGGCATAAATAAGGCAGTAATAAGTAAGTAAGGCAGTAATAAGGCAGCCACATGTAGTACTAATTCTAAAAATGTTACATCGAAGACGCACTACAAATAAGACCAGGACAAGTACCTGACAAGGATAATAATACTGAGAGGCACCACAAGTGTACTGTGATGGAACATACTTTGCACAGTGAGGCTCATTTCCATGCTGGCTGTTCCTGCTGCATTGGCTGCAGTGCAAGTGTACCGTCCAGCATCACTTGGCTGAATAAAAGCAATCTGCAGAGATCCTGAATTGAGCACCCGCTGGCGGACAGATTCACCGAACAGCTGCCCATCTTTGTGCCATGTGACAGAGGGTAAGGGTGAGCCGTCAGCTTGACATTGTAAGGTCACCGAGGAGTCCACAGGTGCCACATACTCCCGAGTCTCTGAGCTGATCACTGGAGGGACTACAGGACACAAAGCAAGCAGAACTACAATGTTTACTAAGTACGTGCAGCATTTTAAATTACTTGGAAATAGCAATGACAGAGTAGCTCATTCCGACCTCAACTTCCTCTTCCTCAGCTTTTCAATTTAAATGAATGCTATGTGAATGTAAAATATATATGCAATGTTTTACTGTGCTGTTAACTAAAATACGCATCAAATAGACCATTGTTGCCAGCACCATCTTCTTTGCTGCTGTCTGTTGGGGTAGTAGTATCAGAGCCAGCGACACCAACAAACTGGACAAGAATATCAAGAGGGCTGGCTCTGTAATTGGTCTCAGGCCGGAGACCTTTGAGAGAGTGGTGGAGAGAAGGACACTAAATAAACTGCGATCCATCATGGACAATCCTGATCCCCCCCCTCCACCACACACTGGACAGACAGCGGAGCACTTTCTCCAGCAGACTGCTATAGCTTTGCTGTCAAACAGTTAGGTACAGGAAATCTTTCCTGCCACATGCCATTTCTCTGTACAATAACTCACTATGATGTTGTATTCTGGTCATAACTATGCTGCCATACTGCACCTTACAGTCTAACTGGTACCTCACATCTCACTCTGCTCCTGATAGTCCTGCATTGCACAGCGGGTATGATTCATGTGTCTATATGGGTCACCATCTATTCATCTATGATGTAGATAGGCTTTTTTTTATAGAAGTTTTACTTTCCATGGATAATCCCTTTGTCGGTTATGCTGTGTGTGTTTCTGTCGTTTGGTCGTCTACTGTCATCCTGCTGTTACACTGCAATTTCCCAGTTTGGGATCAATAAAGTACATCTATCTATCTATCTATGTCATAAAGTGCCCTTTAAGAGCTACTGAAGGATGCCAAATGCACACTGTGGTTTCTGCACATTTATTAACGTAAAGACAAACAAACAGGGAATGCTAAAATACAAATACAAAATAATAAAGCACTGGAGGAGAGTGGGGCTCGATGTCACAGGGGGAGCGGAAACCGGGGAACGCTGGGCAACGGGCAGAATCCAGCCGGAGCACTTCCGAAGGCAGCGGGGCTCACGGCTGGAAATAAAAAGGGAAAAACTAACCTGGATGGAGCTCTCCTCTTTCTTCAACAGCAAAGCACAAAAACACTCAAAGCTGGACTCTGCATCTGAGGACGTACTGTGATAGAAGGACACGACCACTGGCAAAGATTATCGTGCCCTTACAGTGGTGTGAAAAAGTGTCTGCCCCCTTCCTGATTTCTCGTTTTTTTTTGTATAGTTGTCACACTTAAATGTTTCAGATCATCAAACAAATTTAAATATTAGATAAAGATAATACAAGTAAACACAAAATGCAGTTTTTAAATGAAGGTGTTTATTATTAAGGGGAAAAAAATCCAAACCTACATGGCCCTATGTGAAAAAGTGATTGCCCCCGTTAAAACATAAATTAACTGTGGTTTATCACATCTTTGGAAAGCTGAGTTCAATTTCTTTAGCCACACCCAGGCCTGATTATTGCCACACCTGTTCTCAATCAAGAAATCACTTAAATAGGACCTGCCTGACAAAGTGAAGTAGACCAAAACATCCTCAAAAGCTAAACATCATGCTGTGATCCAAAGAAATTCAGGAACAAATGAGAAACAAAGTAACTGAGATCTATCAGTCTGGAAAAGGTTATAAAGCCATTTCTAAAGTTTTGGGACTACAGTAAACCACAGTAAAAGTCATTATCCACAAATAGCAAAAACATGGAACAGTGGTGAACGTTCCCAGGAGTGGCCGGCCAACCAAAATTACCCCAAGAGCGCTGCGATGATTCGTCCAAGAGGTCACAAAAGATCCCACAGCAACATCCAAAGAACTGCAGGCCTCACTTGCCTCAGTTAAGGTCAGTGTTCATGACTCCACCATAAGGAAGAGACTGGGCAAAAATGGCCTGTATGGCAGAGTTCCAAGACGAAAACCACTGCTGAGCAAAAAGAACATAAAGGCTTGTCTCAGTTTTGCCAGAAAACATCTTGATGATCCCCAAGACTTTTGGGAAAATACTCTGTGGACTGACGAGACGAAAGTTGAACTTTTTGGAAGGTGCGTGTCCCATTACATCCGGTGTAAAAGTAACACAGCATTTCAGAAAAGGAACATCATACCAACAGTAAAATGTGGTGGTGGTAGTGTGATGGTCTGGGGCTGTTTTGCTGCTTCAGGACCTGGAAGACTTGCTGTGGTAAATGGAACCATGAATTCTGCTGTTTACCAAAAAATCCTGAAAGAGAAAGTCCGGCCATCTGTTTGTGACCTCAAGCTGAAGTGCACTTGGGTTCTGCAGCAGGACAATGATCCAAAACACACCAGCAAGTCCATCTCTGAATGACTTAAAAAAAACAAAATGAAGACTTTGGAGATTGCAGTTGTTGCTGCTAAGGGTGGCCCAAGCAGTTATTATGTTTAAGGGGCAATCACTTTTTCACACAGGGCCATGTAGGTTTGGATTTTTTTCCCCTTAATAATAAACACCTTCAGTTAAAAACTGCATTTTCTGTTTACCTGGTATCTTTGTCTAATATTTAAATTTGTTTGATGATCTGAAACATTTAAGTGTGACAAACACAAAAAAATGAGAAATCAGGAAGGGGGCAAACACTTTTTCACACCACTGTATTTCACAATTGTCTGGTCAACTTAATTTCAATTCTTTATTTTGTATTTCATTAAACATCCTTTCCTGGATTTCTGCACCAGAACAATGATCCAAAACACACCAGCAAGTCCACCTCTGAATGGCTTCAGAAAAACAAAATGAAGACTTTGGAGTGGCCTCGTCAAAGTCCTGACCTGAATCTGATTGAGATGCTGTGGCATGGCCTTAAAAAGGCGGTTCATGCTCAAAAACCCTCCAGTATGGCTGAATTACAACAATTCTGTAAAGATGAGTGGGCCAAAATTCCTCCACAGTGCTGTAAAAAATTCATTGCCAGTTATCACAAACGCTTGATTGCAGTTATTGCTGCTCGGGGTAGTCCAACCAGTTATTAGGTTTAGGGGGCGATCACTTTTTCACACAGGGCCATGTAGATTTGGATTTTTTGCTCCCTTAATAATAAACACCTTCATTTAAAAACTGCATTTTGGGTTTACTTGTGTTATCTTTGTCTAATATTTAAATTTGTTTGATGATCTGAAACATTTAAGTGTGATAAACATACAAAAAATGAGAACTCAGGAAGGGGGCAAACACTTTTTCACACCCCTGTATATGCCGTTTCCTAATGAGTGACAGGTGTGGATACATGAGTGGAGAAAATAATACAATCAATGACAACTGCACATCCCGCGGACCAGTTTGACAGTCGGGAACTGCGCAGCGCTGTCAAAATAAAACACAAACCCCAAAATGTAAGTAATACCATGAGATCAGAATGACAATCATAAAACAGGGTAAACAAGGAAACAAACAGACAGAGAAGACTAAACGTAAACTGGAGACTGGGCACAGCGCCCACCCGTGCCCAGGATCATAACAATCTATCCAACCAAACTGTGGGCTCATCCAGTTCAACCGTGACAGAAGCACAGAGGAGATATGGAAAACTCAGAATAAACTGAAATATGAAACCACAGAGATGTGGATGGAGAATAAATCTTACAGAAATGGATCTAGTGGACCCGTGCCAATGAAACTGGACTGGAAGTGTCTGATTATTATTAATGCTGGAACTGCAGGGAGCTGTGATCTGTAAGTGGCTGCTATTATACTAAGCTAAGCCACAAACATGTTTGTTGTGCTGTTTGTGCTGTGGTAACTGTATGTCAGATCTGGTGATATTGGTGACCAGATAGATGAAATTCTGGACTTTCAAACGATGTGTGTCATGGCAGGTTTCTAAAGCACATAATCAGAGGATAAAAACATGACTCAGCTGGTTGTTTGATTTATTTATTTATAATCCTAAGAAGGTGAATGGATGGTGAATCTTGCTTGAATGGATCTGTTTTATCTCTGGCAGTGACATGGGACTGGAGTTGTTGATTCTGGGTATTTGGGGAGGCTTGAAGCTTTTTGTCACAGTGATGCTTTTTTTGTGCTGGCTGGTTTGTTTCTAGTGTTGTGACTCTACCTCAGATCTGTTTTAATAACCAAATATACAAAATCCTACACTTTCAAATTGTGTATGGCATGACTACCAACTCAAAACAGGTTTACTACACTTCACTCTGACTGCAAAAAAAGTTGCATAGGGTTGCATGCCTCCCCTGAGCGGGACGTTGGAATTTTAAGCCTTTAAATGAAATATACAGTTCATATGTCCACAGAGTATGACAGCAATGCTCCAGTAACTTGATTTGAACACCCAGAGTTAATGCTTGTTGTGTGGTGAGAAAATGGCAAATGAATGGCAAAATGGCAAATGACGGTTGTGGGTCTCAGCAAATAAATATGCATCTTAATAAAAATACCATCACGTAGAGCAGGACTTACTTTGTACTCTGAGTTTGGTCTTCCCCAACGCCGTACCAGCAGGGTTTTGAGCTACGCACATGTAAGTCCCAGAATGTGACAAAGAGGCCTTGGAGATCTGCAGACTTCCATTGGGGAGCACTGTAAAACTACCACCTGTCATTCAACAAGAGACGCAATGTCATGAATTATTGCTGACAATTACTTTAACGCACATACAGGGTTAATCACCTGTGGTGGGTATTTTGATGCCCTCTTTCTGCCAGATGATGGTAGGGCTGGGTGAGCCTGTGGCCCTGCAGGGCAGAGTGATGGGACCATTGACAATCACGTCCAAAGTCTCAGGATGGGATTGAATCGTTGGGAGTTCTGATGAAAAGTAACAATATTTTTTTAGATACAGATGAAGACGATATAAAATATTCTTAAATTAAATAATGAATGAAAAAAAGGACCCAATCCATCATTTATAACTGACAGTTTTCATGAAAAAGGGATCAATGACTATAAAATATATTGGGTTTTTGCAGATGTACACCTTTCAAACAGCAGTGTGTGTAAAAAAGTTGTGTTGCTTGTTTGGAAGTTTTTACCCTGCACTGTGAGCTGTACGTGGCGGTGGGTGGAGCCTGCAGCATTCTTAGCGGTACATGAGTAGCGCCCCGTGTGACTAAGCTCAGCTGAGGGAATCTCTACCACACCTGAATGTACATCATCATACAAAAGTTACACACAAATAAGAACAGCTGAAAGAAGAAGAAACAAACATCTTGCTTTTTAATATCCGTCCTACATTCAAAGTAACATTAGCAGACTCTTGGTTGCTGCTTCTGACCTGTTGGTAGGATATTATATTCTTGTCCCTTTTCAAGAAGCTTTATGCCATCTTTGCTCCAGTGGATTGTGGGCTCTGGAACGCCGGAGGCAGTACAAGCAATGACCACAGGAGAAAGTCGTGTTACAACTAGCTCTGTGGGTTCATCTGCTATAGATGGAGGGACTAGAGAGACAAACAAGTCTTACTTTAAATCCTTTCATTCACAAATAAGCTGCTAAGATGTTAAGTTTAAGGTGCAAAGTTCAGGTATTTCACATAACATAGAAATTACAATGGATTACTAATAACTGTTGAGTTACTCACCATGAACAGTGAGACTGATGGACCTGGAGTCTTCTCCTGCCTCATTAGAGACCAAACACTCATACACTCCTGTGTCCTCCACTGTAGGTGCGATAACTACCAGTGAGCCCGATGATAATAATCTGCAAATGATAAAGAGGAAATGTCAGTGTTCAGAAGTAGTTTTATTGTACTGTATATTTTATCAAATTTAATAGGGAAAGAGAGGGGAAAAACCTGGATCAACCTGTACATATTCTGGTTTGGGTCAGTGTTGATAAACCGACCATTTTTCGTCCATCTGACTGTGGGTTTGGGAATGCCGGTAGCCTCACAATTCAGGGTGATCTGAATGTTGACTATGACCGTCACTTTGGTGCGACTGTCAGCAATTGAAGGAGGCACTAAAAGGGAAGAAGTGGAATGAAGTGATGCGATAACTGTGGCTGTTTTGAAGTATCCTTGCGTTCTTCTATATGTGTATATTTCCCACCAACCAAATATTTGCAGATCCACTCTCTTGCGTTGAGTCCCAGCCGGATTTGTTGCCATGCACAGGTAGCGACCAGTGTCGGTCACCTGAGCAGAATGGATGTGTAAAGATCCATCTTCTGCAAATCTGTACCTGTGTACATATTCTCAAGCTGAGTGAAGCAAAGTCATAATCAAAACCGTGGTTCAGTGCCTGGACACAATGCTCTGTGATGAGTCTTACCTGGGGTTGCTTCCCACCAATACGACACCATTTTTCCTCCAGGTGACCCGAGGGCGTGGAACTCCTCTGACCACACATTCAAGCACCGCTGGCTTGTCAATGTGAACCGATACCATCTGGGGGCTGTCTTTGATAGTTGGGGCCACTGAGGGGACAGATGTTCATACATGTAACCAGATGGACTTTTATTCAACTCTAAAACTAATCTAACAATAGGAAAGCACAAACAGACATAATATATATGAACATGTAGAGCTGTATTTGTACCATTGACGGTTAGGTTAAAATGCCGTGAGGTCTTGCCAGCGATGTTACTTGCCACACAGGTGTATTGGGCGTCATCACTAAGCTCTGCCATGTTGATCTGCAAATAGCGTCCACTAGAGAGAACACGAACACGAGCAGAGACCTACACAAAGGTGGAAGAACATCCAATCAAAAACATATTGTATGATAAGAACAACCATAGTACTGTTTTAAAGTTAATATGTTTGAATTCGAACCTGCAGGGGTTCGCCATCTTTTAGCCACATCAAAGTTGGAGGTGGAACAGCATCAGATTTGCACTCCAGAGTCACTTGTCTGTTCTGCAGCACTGACACATCCTGAGGAGTGCTGTCTCCCACGATATTTGGGGGAACTGAGAAAAAGCGATTGTCATCTTTGAGAGTTACTGACAACAACACTGTTTCTGCACTCTTAACTTGACAATAAATGAGGGTAGGGTCACCAAACTTGGCACACAGGGTGGCCTTGGAGTTAGCACCTGTGGCTATGCTTTTAGGGTCATAAGATCAAATGTCAGGGTCATAGAGTCTCTGAGTGTTTGTTTTTCAAAACTCTAGAACAAGAATGGTAGGCATCAGCACCCAACCAAATAGTAGCTGAAAAGTTCTAGACATGCATTCATTTTGAAGTCAAAAAGTCAAAGGTGGGTGGGGGGGGGGTGCTGCTGAGCGGTTAATGGAGTAGGACGCAGATTCGGTGGCTCCTGCCAACTTCGTATAAAATTGTTATTCAGTTGTACAGTTTTCCAAAAACCTAGTGTTTTTTCTTGGTTCTTTTTCGCTGTGTACCTCAAGAGATACTTTTGAACTGTTTTGCAATGTCGGGGAGAGGAAAAACCCGCACTATTCAGACGCACCTGAGGCCTTGCCCACAGACCCCGACTTCCGAGCCGCTAGCTCAAGATGCTGAACCAGCCCCTGTTTTGGACGCTGAAGCCTTGAAATTTGAGTTGCTTTCCTCTCTAAAAGAAGACATTGCTGGTATTATTAAGAAGGAGCTACAACAGATTATCGGAGACGCTTTGGCACCTCTTAAGCTTGAGCTGCAGTCTGTGAAATCACAGTTAGCAAGCGACAATGCTGCTATCGATGCTAAGTTGGCTAAGCTAACGGGTACCATGGGGCACATGGAAGAAGCGCTCACAGGATGTACGGATGGCATGGCTGACATGAAAACAAGCGTTGAGCGCCTCACTGCCAAGGTTGCTATGCTGGAAGACAAATGTGAAGACCTAGAATCAAGATCGTGACGCAATAACATGAGGATCATTGGTGTTGAAGAGGGCCCTGGCTCTTTCTCTCCCACAGCTGTGGCTGCGTTGCTGAAAGGTGCTTTTTCTTTGGATAAGGAACCGCTAGTGGATTGGTCTCATCGTACTCTTCAGCCTAAACCTAAACCGGGTGACCGACCACGAGCCATTGTGTGCAGGCTTCACTACCACAGTGACTGTGTTGATATATTACGGCGTGCGCGAGAGCTCCAGCGGATTAAAGTCGGAGGTATGACTTTGTCGGTCATTCCGGACTACACCGCCAAGATAGCACGGGCTCGGGCTGCATTCAACGAGGTCAAGCGGCTACTCCGTGGCATCGAGGGAGTCAAATACGGACTTTTCCATCCGGCGCAGCTACGCATTACTTACCAAGGGACTGAAAAGAAGTCCACTTCGCCGGAAGATGCGAAGGAATACGTCAAGACTTTGATCTCTGGGTGAGCTGTGAACCGTTCATTACAATCCATATATCTGTACGGACTCTAGACTTGTTGCTATTACCTGGACATTTGCGCTTATTTGCTTTATTTTGAGAGTGATCATTAGAATCTCGTACAGAATTGTTGAGTTTAACATTATCATTACCTTTTCCTACTTTATTGTTCAGATTATAATACTGGAACAAAATAGTATGTAACTTAATCATTGCACATACTATAATTCAATTTTCGGAAGTCGGCAGGAGTCATGTTTTCCACTGGCACTTCTTCCTCTGTTTGCTCGGCTTTGTCTCCTGAGTTGTTCCTATTTTACTGAGAACAACCTTTTTTGTCGTGTGTGTGACGTTGCTGTCTCCATTGGTTTTTGGGTGTTTTTTTTTTTTAACATGGAGACTTTGGGTGTTCTTGTGTTGGGGTTTTCTTGGGTGTTTTACCTCAGCTCACGGTAATAATTCTGTTGTTTCTTTATTTTTCTACGTGTAAATGGCTAGTACCACTATAGGCCCTGGTACAGCTTTGATAGGCACATCTTTGCGATTCATTAGCTGGAATGTTAAGGGCATGGGTCATCCTGTCAAAAGATTAAAAGTTTTTAATCACTTAAAACAATTAAAATCCTCAATAGTGTTCCTGCAGGAGACCCCTCTTCGGATAAAAGATCACCATCGGTTGTACTGCTCATGGGTGACCCAAGTTTTTCATTCAGAGTTTAACTCTAAATCAAGGGGGGTTGCTATTCTCATAAATAAAAATGTACAATTCTCAGTTACTAACATTATAGCTGATAAAAACGGCAGATACGTGATAGTTGCCGGTACTTTGATGCAGAAAAAGGTTTTGTTAGTTAATGTATATGCCCCAAACATTGACGATGTTGAATTTGCTAATAAATTATTAAGTAGACTACCATTTTTGAATTCACATTTGTTAATCTTAGGGGGCGACTTAAATTGTGTCTTTGATCCATCACTAGATCGATCTAATCCCCGTAATCTAAATAAGTCTTTAATGTCTCAAACATTTTCTGATTTTATGACACAGAATGGCTTTGTCGATCCTTGGAGATCCCGCAATCCAACCAGTAAAAAATTCTCCTTTTTTTCTAAGGTGCATCATTCTTATTCTAGGATTGATTACTTTTTTTATTGACTGTACTCTAAATTCCTGTGTAGTTTCCTCTGATTATTTAAGTATAATAATATCTGATCATGCACCATTACTATTAGGTATTCAGTTGGGTGCCTATAAACGTAGTCTTCCCTCATGGAGGTTTAATTCTCTTCTTTTGGCAGATAAAGAGTTTTGTGATTTTATTTCCAATTCAATTGATGAGTTTTTGTTGTTTAATAAAAATGATTCTACTTCATATTCACTACTATGGGAGACACTTAAATCCTACCTTAGAGGACATTTACTACTCTGCACTTTCTAATAAGAGACGTCACGCTAAGCTTACTGAACTCACTTTAGCTATCAGTAATATTGATCAAAGATATGCCTTAAATCCTACACCGGAATTATTTAAACAGCGCATGGAGGTACAATCAGAACTTGATCTAATTTCAACCCAAGAAGCTGAACGGCTATTATTATAAAGTCACGGAACTCATTATGAATATGGCGACAAAGCAAGCCGTCTAGTGGCACATCAGCTACGGCATCAAGCAAACTCTCGGATTATAAGTAGTATTCAGAATATCCAACATATAATCACGACGGATCCTAATGAAATCAATGCCACATTTAAAACATTTTATTCTTCTCTATATACGTCGGAGTTCCCAACAGATTCATATAACATGAACACATTTCTTCATGACCTCTCGAATCCTGTAATTGACTCGGATACAGCAAAAAGCCTGGATTCCCCACTCTGCCTTGTCGAAATAATTAATTCAATTAAAGCAATGCAATCAAACAAAGCACCTGGCCCTGATGGGTTTCCCATCGAATTTTATAAAAAGTTTATAGAAAAATTAGCACCATTACTTTTAGCTACATTTAATGAATCATTAGAACGAAGTACCCTTCCTCCAACTCTAACACAAGCTTCTATTGTTTTACTTCATAAAAAGGACAAAGACCCAACTCTATGTAGCTCTTATAGACCACTATCATTGCTTAACGCTGATGTGAAAGTGTTAGCCAAAGTAATTTCCTCCCGTTTGGAGAAGGTTCTCCCTTTGATTATATCTGAAGAACAGAACGGTTTTGTTAAGGGACGACAATTATTTTTTAATATACGTACTCTCTTTAATATAATTTATGCAAAGCAGTCATCTGATTCACCAGAAATAGTCATATCGCTAGACGCTGAAAAAGCGTTCAACAGGGTAGAGTGGGAATATTTGTTTGCGGTTTTGAGGAAATTTGGATTCAATGAGAAATTTGTTTCTTGGATTCGTCTCCTTTATACATCCCCGAAAGCAAGGGTCCAAACTAATGATATGTTTTCCGATTATTTTCCTCTTGGACGTGGTACACGACAAGGCTGTCCATTATCACCCTTGCTTTTCACTATTGCCATTGAGCCTCTGTCCATTGCGTTGTGGTCTTCCAATTCATTTAGAGGGATTTTCCGAAATGAAACTGAACACAAGTTGTCGTTATATGCAGATGATTTGTTGTTATATGTGTCAAATCCAGTTAGTTCCATCCCCAATGTCTTGAGTATCTTAAATAATTTCAGTTCCTTTTCCGGTTATAAATTGAATTTGGAAAAAAGCGAATGCTTTCCCATCAATACGACTGCCTGTGATCTTCAGCAGTCTGACATACCCTTCAAACTTAGTCATACAGGATTCAAGTATCTAGATATAAATGTGACACGCTCTTTCTCTAGCCTAGCTTAAGCCAATTTTTCTCTTCTTATTGCCAAAATAACCTCTGACGTCCAGCACTGGCGAAATTTCCCTCTTTCACTCTTGGGTAGGATTAACGTTGTCAAGATGAATATCTTACCAAAATTTCTTTTTTTATTTCAATCAATTCCTCTTTTTCTGCCTAAAAACTTTTTTGATTCTCTGGATAAGATAATTTGTGGCTTTATCTGGAATGGTAAACCGCCTAGAGTTCGTAAAAAATTATTGCAAAGATGTAAACTTAGCGGGGGACTTGCATTACCTGATTTTCAATCATATTATTGGGCGGCACATATACATAAAATCTGTTACTGGTTAAAGTCTTATTGCTCCCCATGGTGTAGAATGGAATTATCATCCTGTCGTGGGTCGTCAATACCTGCATTAATTTTTTCCTCTTTGCCTCCAAAACCCTCTTTGTATACGGACAGTCAAGTGGTTCTCAACACATTAAAAATCTGGTTTCAGTTTAGGCGGCGCTTTGGTTTTGTAGCTGCCTCCTCTTTGTGTCCTTTAACTAAAAATCATTTGTTTCCCCTGTCTCTCTCAGATTCGTCTTTCTCCGACTGGCATGACAGGGGTATTGAACATATAAGGAATTTATATACATCCGGGCTTTTTGATAGCTTTACCAATTTATCTTCCAACTATAACTTACCCGGCACCCATTTGTTTCGTTATTTTCAAATTCGTAACTTTGTTTCTAAGTGTTTCTCCAACTTTCCTTCTATACCTCCTGATCAGCCCTGGGAAAGTATAGTTTCACATGGTCCACAACATAAAGGGCTGATATCTAAGCTTGTCTCAGAGTGATGCTGAGAAACTGATCCACGCTTTTGTTAGCTCGAGATTAGATTATTGTAATTCTTTATTATCAGGCTGTCCTAAAACATCTTTAAAAAGTCTTCAGCTGATCCAAAATGCTGCAGCAAGAGTTTTAACAGGTACTAGAAAGAGAGATCATATCTCTCTGGTTCTGGCCTCCCTTCATTGGCTTCCCATAGAGTTTAGAATTAAGTTTAAAATCCTTCTTCTTACTTACAAAGCTCTAAACAATCAGGCTCCTTTTTATTTAAAAGATCTGATACTACCGTATTATCCTAACAGAGCACTACGCTCCCAAAATGCAGGATTACTTGTAATACCTAGAATCTCCAAAAGTACAATGGGAAGCAGAGCCTTCAGTTATCAAGCTCCTCTCCTGTGGAATCAGCTGCCAATCTGGATTCGGGAGTCAGACTCGATCTCTGTTTTTAAGAATAGGGCTAAAACCTACCTTTTTGATATAGCCTACAATTGGGGAGGGATCATGTGTTTCTGAACCCTCCCTTAGTTATGCTGCTAATAGGTTTAGTCAGCCGGGGGACCTCCAGTAATGCACTGGGCCTCACTCCTTTCCTCACTCTCAATGAAATATTTTTTTTGCTGGTCATTAACATTTGTTTGTTCTCTCCCATAGATTGAGTCCTCATCGTGCTGTTTGCTCTCTACATGTCTGTTCTTTTCTTCTTCTCTATCCCCTCACCCCCCAGCCAGTCGCAGCAGATGACTGCCCCTCCCTGAGCCTGGTTCTGCTGGAGGTTTCTTCCTGTTAAAAGGGAGTTTTTCGTCTCCACCGTCGCCAAGTGCTTGCTCACAGGGGATCGCCTGATTGCTGGGGTCTTTTGGCAACTGTGGGGGTTCCCCCTACAGTTGATAGTGCTGTGAGATGACTGTTGTTGTGAAATGGCGCTATATAAATAAAGTTGAATTGAATTGAATTGAATTATAATTCCATTTTAACATTAAATGATGAATCAAGTGTCAAAATAAAAAAAAATTTGGGAGAAAGAATTGGGTATACAGATGACTGAAGAGCTTTGGGAGGATGCCATTAACAGAATTAGAACGTCTTCCTCATGCGCTCATCTTAGCTTGATTCAGTCTAAAGTACTATATAGAGTCCATTTTTCAAAATCGAGACTCTCTGAGATTTACCCAGAAGTTGATGGTAGCTGTGATAAATGTAAGGGATCTCCCTGTCACCTTGGCCACATGTTTTTTCTTTGTCCGGAATTATACATTTTTTGGTCTAGTTACTTTACAATTATCTCCACGGTTCTTCAAGTGACTCTGCTGCCTTCTCCATTTATTGCCATATTTGGGATCCCCGACTCATCGGTAGTTTTGAATTCGGCACAAAGGGATATTGTGGCCTTTACATCCTTAATAGCAAGGCGTACTTTATTGCTGCATTGGAAATCTGTCAGATATCCCTCAATTTCCCTATGGCTTAAGGATATGATGTTTTTTCTAAAACTTGAGAAAATAAAATATACGATAAGAGGATGCACAGAAAGGTTTTACCAGAAATGGTAATGTTTTATATCTTACTTTTCTAATCTAAAAGTCTTACCCATCTAATTATGTCAGCATGTGCCTTGTCATATATATATATATATATATATATATATATACTGTATATATATATATATATATACACTACCGTTCAAAAGTTTGGGGTCACTTAGAAATTTCCTTATTTTTGAAAGAAAAGCACTTTTTTTCAATGAAGATAACTTTAAACTAATCAGAAATACACTCTATACATTGCTAATGTGGTAAATGACTATTCTAGCTGCAAATGTCTGGTTTTTGGTGCAATATCTACATAGGTGTATAGAGGCCCATTTCCAGCAACTATCACTCCAGTGTTCTAATGGTATAATGTGTTTGCTCATTGCGTCAGAAGGCTAATGGATGATTAGAAAACCCTTGTGCAATCATGTTAGGTCTGCAATGCTGTAATTGCTGCAAATGGAGGATTCTTTGATGAAAGCAAAGTTTGAAGGAAAAAATTATTATTTCCAATACAAATCATTATTTCTAACCTTGTCAATGTCTTGACTATATTTTCTATTCATTTTACAATTCATGGTGGTAAATAAGTGTGACTTTTCACGGAAAACACAAAATAATTGTCTGGGTGATCCCAAACTTTTGAACGGTAGTATATATATATATATATATATATATATATATATATATATATTTGTACTTTTTTTTGTGTGTGTGTGTGTTTTTGTCTCCTATTATACACCTGTTGAGGTACTTCTTCCACTGATTTTGTGAGCTGGGGTGGGGGTGGGGGTTGTTCTAGGGATTAAAAAAAAAATAAATAAAAATATCTGTTGTTTTAGTGTGAAGTACTTGTTGATGCACTATTAGATCTTATACATATACTGTATGTATATGTGCTTAATAAGTGTATCTCTATTTCTTGTTTCAAGAAGTATTATGCAAACTTCTCTGTAATTTCTGAAATGGATTTTAATAAAAATATATTGGAAAAAAAAAAAGCCAAAGGTGAAGGTGACAGAGAACATAGATCGGCATCTCCATTTAGTGTCCTCTATTTTGATAACTGAATTGTATGTTTTTGTTCTTGTCTCCTTATTACCCAGTTTGTTTTTTAATATACACCTTGCATATTGGATGGTGCATCCGTGCTACTCACCATGCACTCGGACTAGGAACTCCTTGTCATCATCTCCAGCTGGACTGTTTGCTAAGCAGCTGTATCTTCCTGTGTCCTCCAGCTGAGATGATAAACGAGACAGGAGGGATGCATTGTCATAAAATATGGGAAGGGTTCACAAGTTGTTTTTTTTTAAGATCGCATTCTAACCTAGTTCTTCAGCACAACTTTCAGCTTCCCATTTCTTATTTAGTAGTACAGTATAATCAAGTCTTTATCCATATTTATTCATGTTATTTCAAGCATTAAACTGAATAATTTGGGCCATTTTGTAAAAATCAATAAGTGCCTCCCACCTGACCCCGTCAGAATCACTTGATTTTTGGGGACTTTGGATTTGTCTTATTTTAAAGACAATAAAAGGAAGTTACTTCTCTACAGTAGGGTGACCAGGTGTCCAGCACAAAGTGGGACGCACCTAGGTTGACCAGGTGTCCCACTTCGAATAACAGCGAAGGACACTGTGCATATAGCAGGTGTAAGATATACAGTGTTTTACTACAAATCCATTTCCTTAGTAACCATTAACTTTCCCACTCAAACTTATTCAAATCCACTCTACTCTCTGTTTTTTATTCAACTGTAATAGAGAATAGGGCGTAAAAGTTTAATTTAAACCATATTATTAACAACTGCAAAACATACCAAACTACTCCTTAACCATTATTAAATGCTATTGTGTGCATTTGAGCAATAGAATTTGATTTAACAGAACAATCCAAAGTCACTGACCTGGGCAGAGGCCACTTGGAGCACCTCACCTCCCAGGAGGAGGCGCAGGCTGTCTGCTTGTGGGAGAGGGCGTCCATCCTTCAGCCAGGTCAGAGAGGGTGTAGGGATACCTGAGGCCTCACAGTGGAGCTCCAGGATATTATTGACCACCACAGACACTTCGGCTGGGACACCAGACCCCTTGATCTGTGGAGGGTCTGACAAAGAAAATTTAAGTCAAGCATTTTTCTCCTCATCCACAGACACGAGACATATAATCTTTTACTCACCCAAAATTTTCACATCAAAGTGGCGACTTTCTTGACCAGCAGTGTTGCTGGCTATGCAGGTGAAGCGTCCCGTGTCACTGACCTGGGCGTGGCTAATCTGTAAGGTAGTATTCAGGTCAAGGAGGACATGATGACGGTCAGGGAGAAGAGCCGCACCATCTTTAAGCCAGGACATGGTGGGGGTTGGGATCCCGTCAGCAACACACTGTAGTGAAGCCAAATTTCCTTTCACAACAGTCATATCTTCTGTGCTTCCTGCTCCATCCAGACTAGGAGGGACTGAGGAAGGTGTGTATGCATGAATAAATCTGAAAACTACACAACTCTAAAATGTGTTTCAACCATAGTATTTCTTCACTCACCATGTACCTGTAGGTTATAATGTCTGCTGTCTACTCCTGCTCTGTTGGATGCGACGCAGGTATACTTTCCACCATCAGACACCTGGATTCGTGTAATCCTGACAGATTAGAAAGCATATTGTATTAGAGTTCCAATCTACTTCAACCCTTGATCTTCATCATCATCCCTTGGGGCTGGCTTCAGATGAAATTTCTTGTACAGCCCTTCCAGTTAGCGATTTACTGTTGCCAGGTCACAGATGCTAATCCCCTGTTCCTCAACAAGACTGAAGGGAAACTTTTTCGATCTACTGAGACTCCCTATGACAAGCTTAAAACAGTACCCAGCAGGAGCACTTACAGTGGTGTGAAATACTTGTGTTATCTTTGTCTAATATTTAAATTTGTTTGATGATCTGAAACATTTAAGTGTGACAAACGTACCAAAAAAAGAAAAATCAGGAAGAGGGCAAACTCTTTTTCACACCACTGTATGTTCTCCCATCTTAGACATATAGAAGGTAGGTCTCTTGATTAGCAAAACCAGACTAGTGGATGTTTTGGACTCAAAGTAGGAGGTTGATATATGTTCAATCTAGTCACTGCTGTTATTTGACTGGCAGTGTTCAGGTCTCGGCTACATGAAGAGTGACACTTGAATAAAATATCTGGTCAACTACAAACCCGAATCAGAAAAAGTTGAGATAGTATGGGGAATGCAAATGAAATGTCTGAAATCCAGGAAAGGATGTTTAATGAAATACAAAATAAAGAATTGAAATTAAGTTGACCAGACAATCATGAAATACAGTCGTGTGAAAAAGTGTTTGCCCCCTTCCTGATTTCTCATTTTTTTGTGTTTGTCACACTTAAATGTTTCAGATCATCAAACAAATTTAAATATTAGACAAAGATACCAAGTAAACGGAAAATGCAGTTTTTAACTGAAGGTGTTTATTATTAAGGGGAAAAAAAATCCAAACCTACATGGCCCTGTGTGAAAAAGTGATTGCCCCTTAAACATAATAACTGCTTGGGCCACCCTTAGCAGCAACAACTGCAATCTCCAAAGTCTTCATTTTGTTTTTTTTAAGTCATTCAGAGATGGACTTGCTGGTGTGTTTTGGATCATTGTCCTGCTGCAGAACCCAAGTGCACTTCAGCTTGAGGTCACGAACAGATGGCCGGACATTCTCCTTCAGGATTTCTTGGTAGACAGCAGAATTCATGGTTCCATTTACCACAGCAAGTCTTCCAGGTCTTGAAGCAGCAAAACAATCCCAGACCTTCACACTACCACCACCATATTTTACTGTTGGAATGAAGTTCCTTTTCTGAAATGCTGTGTTACTTTTACACCAGATGTAATGGGACACACACCTTCCAAAAAGTTCAACTTTCGTCTTGTCAGTCCACAGAGTATTTTCCCAAAAGTCTTGGGGATCATCAAGATGTTTTCTGGCAAAACTGAGACAAGCCTTTATGTTCTTTTTGCTCAGCAGTGGTTTTCATCTTGGAACTCTGCCATGCAGGCCATTTTTGCCCAGTCACTTCCTTATGGTGGAGTCATGAACACTGACCTTAACTGAGGCAAGTGAGGCCTGCAGTTCTTTGGATGTTGTTGTGGGGTCTTTTGTGACCTCTTGGATGAGTTGTTGCAGCGATCTTGGGGTAATTTTGGTCGGCCGGCCACTCCTGGGAAGGTTCACCACTGTTCCATGTTTTTGCCATTTGTGGATAATGGCTCTAACTATGGTTCGCTGGAGCCCCAAAGCTTTAGAAATGGCTTTATAACCTTTTCCAGACTGACAGATCTCAGTTACTTTGTTTCTCATTTGTTCCTGAATTTCTTTGGATGGCAGCATGATGTCTAGCTTTTGAGGATGTTTTGGTCTACTTCACTTTGTCAGGCAGGTCCTATTTAAGTGATTTCTTGATTGAGAACAGGTGTGGCAGTAATCAGGTCTGGGTGTGGCTAAAAAAATTGAACTCAGCTTTCCAAAGATGTGATAAACCACAATTAATTTATGTTTTAACAAGGGGGGGCAATCCCTTTTTCACACAAGGCCATGTAGGTTTGGATTTTGTTTTTTACCCTTAATAATAAACACCTTCATTTTAAAACTGCATTTTGTGTTTACTTGTGTTATCTCTGTCTAATATTGAAATTTATTTGATGATCTGAAACATTTAAGTGTGACAAACACAAAAAAATGAGAAATCAGGAAGGAGGCAAACACTTTTTCACACCACTGTATATTGGCTTCACACTGTCTGCAAAATACAGTATATATATTTGTGTGTGTGTGTGTGTGTTTTCCATTTTCTACATGGTTCCAACTTTTTTTTTTTTGATTTGGGGTGTTATTTTAAAATAGTAAAAAAGTAAAAATATTGCTATACTACATTACAGGTAAAGATTATTTGTGTCAATATTATTTCCAAATTCGACCACTTTAGATTGTTTTAAAACTTGCAAGTAACCAAGCTATGCAATTTCTAGGAAGCCCTCTATGAATAATTCATTCAAATAAAGCAGTTATATGAAGGCCTCAGTCACACAAACCTGTACTTACGAATACCTGTGAATACCTCCAACTATCTGGGATTCAGATGGGTAGAGGTTATGAAGCATAAATGCAAGTAGGCTATGTGGAAGTGGAGCACATGCAGACACAAGTAGCATGCAGGTGTGGACAGGACTGCAGAACAAAGTTTTAAAAATCTTTTCTATCTATGCCTCCATACCACTTCTGTCTGTGTATGCTATACTTCCTTACACTTGCATTTTTGCTTCATCATCTTCACCCACCTGCACAGGTATTCATGAGTATGGGTTTATGTGACTGAGTCTTAAGATAAACAAATACATCTTTTGGCACCTAATACAACCAAGGAGATGACATCACCATCCCCTTATTTTACAAAATATAAGAGTGTCTTAAGCTGCCATTTTCACATTTAAAAAAAAAAACATACAAACATTGAAACATACATCAATATCGTCATCCCTGTTCATGTCCCATTATTCCACTGACATACCGCAGCATCTGTCCAGCTGACAGGAGTCGTATGTGAGAGGAGACTGGCAGAGGGAGGCCATTTCTAAGCCAGTTCATTTGAGGTAGGGGATAACCTGTAGCAACACACTCAAGATTGACAGAACTGTCCAGAACTGTAGTCAGCTCCTCAATCATCTCAGTGTTTCCATCAATCAGAGGAGGCACTAGAGAGCATACACAGAATAAGATAAGTTAGTTCATTACGTACTTATGAACTTCTCTTGCCAATATCTATCTATCTATCTAGCTAGCTAGCTAGCTAGCTAGCTATCTAGACAAATTTGTTGGAAACCTTCTGTTAAAGAAAGAAAATCCCACAATGGTCACTGAAATAACTTGAAGCTGACAAAAGTAGTAATAAACAATTTTTTCTGAAAATTAACTAATGAAAAACGGACATTGCTTTTGAATTTTGGTTGAACAGAATCATCAAACAAACTAATAAAATAAGCCTGGACAAAAATGATGATACCCCAAAATATTGGAAATAATTTGACCATAAGGACATGTTAAACTACGATGTGTCCAGTAATTAGCATCACAGGTGTCGTCAAACTTGTAATCACTCAGTCTGCCTATTTAAAAGGTGAAAAGCAGTCACTGTGCAGTCTGGTATCATGGTGTGTATCACACTGAACATGGACCACAGAAAGCTAGAGAGAGTTGTCTCTGCAGTTAGAAAGAAAATTATAGACAAGCATGTTAAAGGTAAAAGCTATAGGACCATCTCCAAGTAGCATCGTGGCAGCACGGTGGTATAGTGGTTAGCACTGGTGTCTCACAGCTAGAAATTTCCAGGTTTAAATCTGAAGGCTGACGGGTGGGAACCTTTCTATGTGGAGTTTGCATGTTCTCCCTGTGCTGTGTGGGTTTACTCTGGGGGCTCCTGTTAATTGGTGATTCGAAATTGTCCCAGTCTGTCTCTGACAGGCCCTTAGAATAGAGAGTTAGAGAAGTGAGAAGTGGACGCAAAAGCAAATGCAACCCCAGGTTAGTCAGAAGAATAGTGCGTATTGTAGTAAAAGAGCCTAGGAAACCATCCAGAATCATTAAAGTTGAACTCCAAGGTCAAGGTATGTCACTTTCTAATCACACCATTGGTCACGTTTTGAACAATAATGGGCTCTGTGGAAGAAGACCAGGAGGGCTCCACTATTGAGAGAAGCCAAACTGCATGCTGACAAGCCCCAAAGTTTCTGGGAGGTTGTCTTTTGGACTGATGAGACAAAACTGTAGCTTTTTGTCCAGTCACATCAGCTCTGCTTACAGAAGAAAAAATGAAGCACACAAACACAGGAACACTGTCCCTACTGTGAAACATGGAGGAGGTTCGGTTATGTTCTGGGGTAGCTTTGCCGCTTCTGGCACAGGGTGTCTTGAATCTGTCCAGGTACAATGAAATCTCAAGACCATCAAGTTCATTCTGGAGAGAAATGTGCTGCCCAGTATCAGAAAGCTTGGTCTCAGACACAGGTCATGGGTCCTCCAACAGGATAATGACCCAAAACACACAAGAATGGCTAAGAACAAAACATTGGACTATTCTGAAGTGGCCTTCTGTGAGCCCTGATCTAAATCTTATTGAACATCTGTGGAAGGAGCTGAAACATGCAGTCTGAAGAAAGAACCCTTCAAACCTGAGAAAGCTGGAGCAATTCATGATTCTTTGGGACAAGATGGCGCCCACAGTGGTCGCCATGATGCTTCACTGCGCTTTTTTTTGTTCGTCAATTGTGTGTCTGCCTGCTCTTACACCCGTGAAGAGCTACTAAATATCAGGACTTTCACTCCCACGGACCTACTCCCAGTTTTTTTGGCTCCTGCCGCCGATCTGGTTCACTTTTTTAGCCCAAAAAGTGAGACGGCGAAAGAGAGGAAGATGAGCGGGCGCCCTGGTGCGGCTTCGCAGGAGAGGCACGCGCACGGCTTTGCCTGGGATCTTTCTGTCCAACGTCAACTCACTTTATAACAAGGTAGATGAACTGAGACCGCTGATGCAATTTAAGGACCTCTCCACCTCGTGTGCCCTCTGCTTCACTGAGACCTGGCTCAAGGAAAAAACACCGGACAGTGCGCTCCTCCTCGAGGGATTTCAGCTGTTTCGTGCAGACCGCGACACGGGGCTCTCTGGCAAGACCACAGGCGGAGGAGTCTGCTTCTACATCAACAGCAGCTGGTGCTCCGATGTAACTGTGATCTCCCAACACTGTTCTCCCGCTCTGGAATATTTATTCATCAACTGCAAGCCATTTTATTCCCCGCGTGAGTTTGCTTCATTCATCCTGGCCGCTGTTTACGTCCCGCCCGACGCGGACGTGTGCGAGGCTCAGCGCGCGCTCGCGGATCACATTCAGCAAGCGGAGCGGACTTTCCCGGACTCTCTGGTTATTGTGGTTGGCGACTTTAACCAGAGCAACCTGAGCCACGAACTCCCCCAGTACAAACAGTTTATTAAATGCCCCACCAGAGGAGAGAACACGCTGGATCACTGTTACACTACAGTTAAGGATGCGTATAGCGCTGTTCCCAGCGCTGCGCTCGGACTATTTGATCACGTGATGGTCCACCTGATTCCCACATACAGACAGAGACTGAAGCTCACAAAACCTGTTGTGAGCACTACGAGGAAATGGACCAGTGAAGCTGTGGAGGAGCTGCGCACATGCTTGGAAATAACTGACTGGGACATGTTTAAAGGAGCTACGCATGATCTGGATGAGTACACGGACACTGTGACCTCATATATCCACTTTTGTGAGGAGAGCATTCTTCCATCGCGCACCAGGGTGAGTTACTCCAATGACAAGCCCTGGTTCACAGCTAAGCTCAGACAGATCAGGAAGGAGAAGGAAGCAGCGTTGAAAAGTGGAGACAGGGACTGCTACAGGGAGGTCAAATACCGGTTTAGCAGAGAGCTGAGGAGAGCTAAATCTGTGTATTCTGAGAGACTCCAGCAGCAGTTCACTGCTAACGACTCTGCTTCTGTGTGGAGAGGACTGAGGCAAATCACCAACTATCGGCCTCAGGCTTCTAAGGGACAGGATGACAAAGCCCTTTGTCAAAGACTGTCCCAACACTATGCCCGTTTTGACACCTCGTCAGCTGTGTCCAACTCCCCCCCTGCCCCCCAGCGCCACTGCCTCCATGGTCCCCACTTCATCAAAGGCGCCCCCCCTCCTCCCCCCCTGCCCTTGCCATCAGTGAGTAGGACGTGCACAGACAGTTCTCCAGACTGAACCCGCGCAAGGCCCCCGGTCCGGACGGCGTGTCTCCCTCCACCCTGAGACACTGTGCGGAGGAGCTGACTCCTGTCTTCACAGACATTTTTAACACCTCCCTGAAGTCATGCCACGTGCCGGCCTGCCTCAAAACCTCTACTATCGTCCCTGTCCCCAAGAAGCCACGGATCACTGGACTTAACGACTACAGACCTGTAGCGCTCACATCTGTAGTCATGAAGTCTTTTGAGCGCCTGGTCCTGCCCCACCTCAAGACCATCACCACTCCCCTCCTGGACCCGCTGCAGTTCACCTACAGAGCCAACAGGTCTGTGGACGACGCAGTCAACCTGGCCCTCCACTCCATCCTGCAGCACCTGGACTCCCCGGGAACCTACGTCAGGATCCTGTTTGTGGACTTCAGCTCTGCATTCAATACCATCCGCCCAGCTCTGCTCCAGGACAAGCTGTCCCTGCTCAACGTGCCTGACTCCCTCTGCAGGTGGATCACCGACTTCCTGACGGACCGGAGGCAGCATGTGCGGCTGGGAAAGACTGTCTCAGACTCTGTTAGCATCAGCACCGGATCACCCCAGGGCTGTGTACTTTCTCCCCTGCTCTTCTCCCTGTACACCAACTCCTGCACCTCCAGCCACCAGTCTGTCAAGTTGATCAAGTTTGCGGACGACACCACCCTCATCAGGCTCATCTCCAACGGCGACGAATCCGTCTACAGGAGAGAGGTGGCCCAGCTGGCGTCCTGGTGCAGCCACAACAACCTGCAGCTGAACGCTCTGAAGACACTGGAGATGATCGTGGACTTCAGAAAAGTCACAGCCCCTCTGCCCCCCCTTACCCTCACAGACTCTCCCATCACCACTGCGGATTCCTTCCGCTTCCTGGGCACCACCATCACCCGGGACCTCAAGTGGGAGCCGACCATCAGCTCCCTCATCAAAAAGGCCCAGCAGAGGATGTTCTTCCTGCGGCAGCTGAGGAAGCTCAAGCTACCCACCAAGATGTCGGTGCAGTTCTACACGGCCATCATCGAGTCCATCCTCACCACCTCCATCACTGTGTGGTATGCAGGAGCCACCGCCAGGGACAGACTAAGACTGCAGCGTGTTGTGCGCGCTGCTGAGAAGGTGATCAGCTGCAAACTCCCATCCCTCCAGGACCTGTACATCTCCAGGACCCGGAGGCGTGCAGGTCAGATCATAGCCGACCCTTCACACCCTGGACACGCACTGTTTGCACCCCTCCCCTCAGGCAGAAGACTTCGGTCCATTCAGACTAAAACCTCCCGCTACATGAACAGCTTGTTCCCCTCTGCCATCAGACTGCTGAACACTAAGTGACTTATTAGACTCTCGTGCACTACGTACAGCAGCTCAACCGGACTCATGACAATTATCACTGTTTTCTTTTTGCACTACCGACTGCACTATGTGGAACTCCACAATATCTGCTGCTTGTTAATATATTTAAAAATTGCATAGATTAGTATTACTTATTCATATTCTACCTTTTATTGCATGCATAGTTTTTTATCTTTAGTGCTACTCCATGTGACGGCCATCTGACGGCATTCCCCGTCAGAATCCCGTCGGAATGCCCCTTTAATCGGGTAGAACCGCTGCGCTCTATCTGAAGCTTTTGCCAAGCTAATACTGGCTAGCTTAACACTAGCCCCTGTGCGTCACCTAACTCCGACACGAAGCGGCTCAGTCCCCGGTGAGGGCTTACCGGAGGAACCAACCGAGGCGGCTCAGTCCCAGGTGAGGGCTTACCGGACGAACCAACCGAGGCGGCGATTGGGAGCTCGAGCGCGGCGTTGGTGAGAGACGGGGGCCACCTGGATTCAGCAGGACAGTGGCCTGAATCGGAGCCCAATTTGCGAGGCCCAGCCGAGGAACTACCAGACTGACGGCGGTCGGTGACAGGGCCTAGCGGAAGAGCCACCCAGCCAGACGACAGCGAGCGACGGTGATCGGCCACCGATCGGCGGAGGTGATCGGTGGATTAGAGCTACGCCGGCGGAGTGCGACATAACTGGCGGTGACGGGGCCCAGCGGAGGAGCCACCCAGCCAGACGGCGACGAGTGGCTGTGATCGGTGGATTCCGGCTGCGCCGGCGGTGTGCGACATAACTGGCCAGGTAGACGGAGGCAGGCGCCGGCGATAGCCTAGCCGGATTCTCTGTTTATTTCTATCCACAGGTCAGTAAAATGCCACCCAAAAAAGAGGAAATGGAAGAAATTAAAAAATCTCTGAACTTTGTGTTAGAAGAATTGGCCAAAATGACTAACCAACAGGCCAAAATAATAAACCTAATAGAAGAGGTACAAGCCCTACATTCAATAATAAAAGAAAAAGACAAAAAAATTATGGACCTGGAGCAACACGGGCGTCTTTTGGAGCAACGCGTCGAGGATCTTGAACAAGGTTCTCGCATTGATGACCTAGTTATAAGTGGACTAGACATCAGATATCAGTCCTACGCCCATGCCGCAACAGGACTGAGTGGTGAACATGCTTCCATAAGTGAATCAATGTCCCTAGAAAACCAAGTGCTTCAGTTCCTTGATGATAAAGACATTAAGGTAGAAGCCAATGCGATCTCAGCCTGTTATGCTTTACTGAAGAAAGATAACAAAACAAAGAAATCAATTGTGATGCGCTTTGTGAACAGGAGGGTGAAAAATGACATACTGAGGCAGGCCAGAAAACTAAAGGAAACTCAAGTTTACCTAAATGAACACCTGACAAAAAAAAACGCTGAATTAGCACGGCAGGCACGGATGCTAAAAAAACAAAATAAGATACAGTCAACCTGGACAAGAAATTGTAGAATTTGGATTAAACTAAATGGAACACCTGAGCAAGCAAAAAGTATAATGATCAGAGATGCTACTGACTTAGATAAATACAAATGAACACTGACTATGAAACACAGAGTGAGGAAACTCAAACTCTAAAAATATGCCACTATGCTGAACATAAACCACAAGAGATGGAGAATGATATTGATCCTGATAACCACTTTTTCAATAATATTCATAACCACTGTGAATATTACACTGAAAAGCAATTCAAAAGTCAAGTGCAATTAGATGGTAAACTGTCAATAATACACTTCAATAGCAGAAGTCTTAACAAAAACTTCTCACAGATTCAGGACTATTTAAAACAGCTAAACAGAAAATTCACAGCTATTGCAGTCTCGGAAACCTGGCTTAATGAAGACCAGGCTCCCCTGATGGCAATAGAGGGATATCAGATGTTTAACATTAACAGATCTCAAAAAAAGGGTGGTGGTGTTGCACTGTATATTGATGACCTATATAGATGTAAGCTTGTAAATGAAATGTCCTCAACACTACCAGGGATTTTGGAATGTGTTACTGTTGAGATTGACCTAGACAAAACAAAAAATCTAATCATAAGCTGCATATACAGAATGCCGGGAACTTGCATTGAGACATTCAGAGATAAATTAGTCGAGCTGTACAATAATATTACTAGTAAGAAAATGGTAGCAATTTGTGGAGATTTCAATATTGATTTACTTAATCCACATCAACAAAATGTAGTTACAGAGTTCATGAACTCTATGTACAGCATGAGTCTATATCCCACAATAACACATCCCAGTAGAATCACAGTTCACTCTGCTACACTTATTGACAACCTGTTTGTCAATGTTCTCGATAAGAAAATAGAAAGTGGATTATTGATAAATGATATAAGCGACCACTTGCCAATCTTTGCACTTATCCATGGCCACACGGGGCCCAACCCAGAAAAAATCTCAAAATCGTTCAGACACAAATCACCAAACGCAATCAGTTCTTTTAAAGAGGACTTGCTGAAGCAAGACTGGACAGAAGTCTATGTATCAGATGTAAATGAAGCCTATGACACATTTATAAACATTGTAACCACTCTTTATGAAAAAAACTGCCCATTAGTTAAAAAAAAGCTTAAACACAAATTTGCTGACAAACCATGGTTAACCAAAGGACTACAAAAGGCGTGTAAAAAGAAAAATTTATTATATAAAGCTTTCATAAAGAAAAGGACAAAAGAAGCAGAGCAACGGTATAAAACATACAAAAATAAGTTAACATATATAATAAGATGCAGTAAAAGAGACTATTACAGTAAAGAACTGGAAAAAAACAAAGACAATATTAAAAATACATGGACAATAATCAACAGTATCCTTGGAAATAAAAGCAGAAATACTAGCTACCCAACTAATATTCCAAAAAATAATAAATCGACTCCGAATGTGAATATAGCTTCACCTGCAGATGAATTTAATAATTTTTTTGTTAACATTGGACCTAAACTGGCCCGAGAAATACCCACAACGGCGCCTACAGGTGATACAATATGCAATAACACTGCTGTAAAAGACACCATCTTCATAAAGAACACAGACGAAAGAGAGGTCATTGAAATTGTTAAATCGTTCAAAAGTAAAACATCTACTGACTGCGATGGTATTGACATGCTACTAGTCAAAACTGTTATCGAATGCATAGTGAAACCACTGACGTATATCTGTAACCTGTCTCTCCAATCAGGTATATTTCCCAATGCAATGAAAATAGCTAAAGTAATTCCGATTTACAAGACAGGCGACAGAGGGGAACTCTCCAACTACAGACCAATTTCACTATTACCGCAATTTTCCAAGACACTTGAAAAAATATTCTATGAGAGAATTGACAACTTCATACTGAAAAATGATTTATTGTGTGAGCAGCAATATGGGTTCAGACACAAAAGGACAACAGCATATGCCTTAATGGAATTTACAGAAAAAATATCAACAGCCATTGAAAATAAAGAGTATTCAGTTGGAGTATTCCTGGATCTTAAAAAAGCATTTGATACAGTAGATCACAATCTATTATTAAAGAAACTACAAAATTGTGGTATTAGAGGGGTAGCACTGTCCTGGTTAAGTAGTTACTTAAAGAATAGATATCAGTTTGCATGTGTTAACAGCAAAAACTCAGAGTTACTGAAGGTCACCTGTGGAGTCCCACAGGGTTCAGTTTTGGGACCATTATTATTCAATATGTATATAAATGATAAATGTAAAGTTTCAGAAAAAATGGACTTAATATTGTTTGCTGATGACACTAATCTGCTATGCAGTGGAAACAATTTGGAACAACTTCTGGATACACTCGGAAAGGAATTAGGAAAGCTGAAACTGTGGTTTGATTCAAACAAATTAACGCTCAATTTAAGCAAGACAAAATTTATAGTCTTTAACAACCATCACAACTACCCAGTACCCAAACTCAGTGTAAATGGTGTAGAGATTGAAAGGGTATCCGAAACTAAATTCCTTGGAGTAATAATTGATAACAAACTGTGTTGGAAGCCACATATTAATTATATAAAAGGTAAAGTATCCAAATCAATTGCAATATTACACAGAGTGAAAAATTTGCTGAATCAACCCACACTATACACCTTGTACCATTCATTAATACTCCCATACATGACATATTGTAATGAAGTATGGGGAAATACATATAAAACAAACATATATCCACTCTTTATGCTTCAAAAGAGAGCTATTAGAATAATCAACAAAGCAGCTTACAGGGAACCAACAACCCCACTTTTTCTTAAACAAAAAACTCTCAAGTTGAAAGATCTGATTGACTTTAAAACCGCAATAATAATGTTCAAAGTGAAGAATCTATCACTGCCCGCAAATATCCAAAAGTTGTTCCAAACAAGGGAGAAACGATATCACTTCAGAGGAACATGTATATTTCAAAAGCCTACAGTGAGAACAACCACCAAGCAACACTGTATTTCAGTGCAAGGAGTCAGATTATGGAACGATTTTGGACCTGAATTAAAATCATGTACAAAGCTTGGACAATTTAAACAAAAACTAAAGGAAGAAATACTCCAAACATATTTACAAGACGACATGTAAACTCACATAAGGATTGACATTTCCAGCCTGTGTTGTGTTGTAGCTTAGTTTTTCTTTTTTTCTTTTTTCTCTGTGACACTATGTCTTAGATTTGTTTTTGAATAGTAACCGCTTAACTTAGACTAGCTCAGTTTTCTTTTTTCTCTCAGTCACATTTTGTCTTAGCCTTGTTTTAAATTGTAATCGCTCTTGTCTTGTTTTCTCTTTTTTCTCCTTTGAATTCTTGGATGGAATATGGGTGGGCAATATAAGCTGTGGCTTCAGCCATCACCCATTTCGGATAACTCACATGGAATTGTATAGTAGAAGGAGTCTTTGTCTAATTTGACCTTGTTGTTATATTATACAGTTTCTTTTAACCTGTAATGTACTATCCGAAATAAACAAATTCATTCATTCATTCATTCAATGTTTAATGTTGCAGCATTGCACCGAGACAAATTCCTAGTTTGTGTACTACATGAACAATGGCAATAAATCTCATTCTGATTCTGATTCTGAATTTGCTCATGAGGGGTGGGCCAAAATACCTATTGACAAATGAAGAGGTTTCATTGAGAGTTAAAGAAATCGCTTGATTACAGTGATTGTATCAAAAGATTGTGCAACAAAAAGATTAAGTTAAGGGTATCATCATTTTTGTCCATGCCAGTTTCATTAGTTCCATCCATCCATCCATTTTCTACCACTTGTCCGGAGGTCCGGGTCGCGGAGGCAGCAGTTCAAGCAGAGAAGCCCAGACTTCCCTCTCCCCAGCCACCTGCTCCAGCTCTTCTGAGAGGATACCAAGGCGTTCCCAGATCAGCTGGGAGACATAATCTCTCCAGCGAGTCCTGGGTCTGCCCCGGGGTCTCCTCCCAGAGGGACATGCCCGAAACACCTCAAGTGGGAGGTGTCAAGGAGGCATCCTGATCAGATGCCCATACCACCTCAACTGGCCCCTTTCAATGTGGAGGAGCAGCGGTTCTACACTGAGCCTTCAGGTTCAGGTTCAGGTTCAGGTTACTTTATTTGTACCCGTAGGTAGATTTGTTTTGCAGTTGGTGACATCCATATTTACAAGCCACTAATTACATTCAACATAGACACAAACACAGGCACACATCTTACAAAATAGGTAAATATAAAATATGTACAATATAATTTTTATAGCTTGTTCAACTCTTTGACAGCAGCAGGGACAAAGCTGTTTTTGTAGCGCTGGGTTCTACTTTTTGGGACAGCAAACCTCCGTCTGGAGGGAAGAAGCTGAAAGTTGCAGTGCAAAGGGTGGGAGTCATCATTTAAAATCGAGTCGGCCATCCTCTGTACTTGTCTGGTGTACAGGGATGTCAGGCTCAGCTGTGACTCACCAAGCAAACGACTGGACCATCTGACTACCTGATCCAAGGATTTCCTCTGTTTCAGTTTTATCTGACCAAACCATGACATTAAAGAAAAGGATAAAACAGATTCAATAAAAGCCCGATAGAACATAGTCATTATGGTTCGGTCAATTTGGAAGCGTGCAAGTTTCCTCAAACAATGCAAATTTTGCTGACCCTTTTTGCACACCCTTTCACAGTTCACCTCAAAGTTCAATCCACTATCAATAATTGTCCCAAGATATTTGTACGATTGTACACATTCGGTGGTCTGGCCTTTTAGTATGGTGACTTTGTGCCTGGGAGTTTTCCTCCTAAAGTCAATAATCATATCTTTCGTTTTTGTTGTATTCAGCTGCAGGTAGGAATCCTCACACCAGTGAACAAAGTCATCAACTACTGGGCCGTGGCCACTCTCACCATCCTGGAGGAGACTGACAATGACTGAGTCATCAGCATACTTTATAATGTGTCTGTTGTCATGTCTGCTCCGACACATGTTTGTGTACAGGATGAAGAGTAGTGGTGACAACACACACCCCTGAGGAGAGCCAGTAGAAGAGCACTTTAGGTCAGACAATGTGCCATTGACCCTTACTCTCTGCGTCCTGTTGGTTAAGAAATCCAGAATCCAACCCACCAGATTATTGCTTAAATCAAATTGTTGCAGGAGCCTTTCAACTAAAATATGAGGTTGGATTGTATTAAAGGCAGAAGAAAAGTCCACAAATAAAAGCCTGGCGTGTGTCCCATTAAAATCCAGATGTTTAAAAAGCATGTCAAACAGAGTGACAGTGGCATCCTCCACTCCTCTGTGAGGCCTATAGGCAAACTGCAGAGGATCCAATGCATGTTCAGTCTGCCTTAGGACCTCACATCTGACCAGTTTTTCAAAAATTTTCATTAAAATTGAAGTCAAAGCAACTGGTCTAAAGTCGTTTACCGTTTTAGGACAGCTGGATTTTGGAACGGGAACAACCACGGCATCTTTCCAGATCTTAGGCACATGTTGTGTCTGTAAGGACTTACTGAAAATATAATGAAATATAGGACTCAGTTCATGTGCACAGGACTTTACCAGGCGTCCACATATATTATCAGGGCCCTGACTTTTGTTCACTTTTACAGCGCGGAACTCCCTTTTAACATCCTGCATCTCAATATTAAAGTGCTGATTGTCTTTGAGTTTCTGTTTCAAATCTTGGATTTCTGTGCTAAAATCAAAGGAGTCAAAACGACCATAAAAACAATTAAGAGCATTAGCCAGCTCTGTGTCTGAACTAAAACCATCTAAAAACACACGATTACTGCACTCTGTGCTCTGAAGGCCTGCAATAGTTTTCATACTGGCCCAGGCCGAACCAAGTTTATTTGCTGCCATCTTGCTTTCCAACTCTGATTTATAATTCTGTTTTGCTCTTAAAATTTCGGCCTTCAGCTCCTTGGTGGCAACCTGTAGCGCAGAAACAGACCCTTGTTTAAAGGCAAGAGCTTTCCTCTGTAAGCAGGATTTAACTGATTTAGTAACCCATGGTTTGTTGTTGGGATATATTTTGACACGTTTACGTGGAACAAACTTATTTTGACAGTGAGCCATGTATGAGCATGTGAGCTCAGCCAGAGAGTCCAAATCATCCCCGCAGGCCATTATGAACATCTTCCAGTCTGTACAGTCAAAGCATTCCTGGAGGCTGTGCTCTGAATCTTCTGTCCACACATGTCCACACAGCCTTTCCCAAATGACTGAGCTCCTCACCCTATCTCTGAGGGTGAATCCAGTGATCCTACGAAGAAAGCTCATTTCAGTCACTTGTATCTACGATCTCATTCTTTCGGTCAATACCCAAAGCTCGTGACCATAGGTGAGGTTAGGAACATAGATTGACTGGTAAATCAAGAGCTTTGCCTTAGAGCTCAGCTCCCTCTTCACCACAACAGACCAGTACAACGTCTGCATCACTGCAGATGCTGCGCCGATCTGTCTGTCAATGTCTAGCTCCATTCTCCCCTCACTCGTGAATAAGACCCCAAGATACTTAAACTCCTCCACTTGGGGCAGGAGCTTGTCCCCAACCCGGAGAGGACAGTCCACCTTTTTCCAGCTCAGGACCATGGACTCGGACTTAGAGGTACTGATTCTCATCCCAGCTGCTTCACACTCAGCAGCAAACCATCCCAGCAAGAACTGTAGGTCATTGCTTGATGAAGCCAGCAGGACAACATCATCTGCAAACAACAGAGATAAGATCCTATGGTCACCAAGCATGACATCCTCCGTTCCCTGGCTGCGCCTAGAAATCCTGTCCATAAAAATTATGAACAGGATTTGTGACAAAGGCCAGCCCTGGCGGAGTCCAACTCTCACTGGGAATGAGTCCGATCAAGTGTTGGCAATATGAACCAAACTCTCACAACGGTCGTACAGAGACCGAATAGCTCGTAACAACAAGCCCGATACCCCATACTCCCGAAGCACCCCCCACAAAAAACCACGAGGGACGCGGTCGAATGCCTTCTCCATGTCCACAAAACACATGTAAACTGGTTGGGCAAACTCCCACAAACCCTCGTGGATTCTCAAGAGGGTAAAGAGCTGGTCCGATGTGCCATGGCCAGGACGAAAACGACATTGCTCCTCCTGAATCCGAGGTTCGACCAACGTCCGGACTGTCCTCTCCAGTACCTTGGCATAGACCTTCCCAGGGAGGCTGATTGCAGAGGCGTGTCAACCATAATAGCCCTACAACATTCAGGGCCTTGAGGTACTCCGGGTGAATATCGTCCACCCCCGGGGCCCGGCCACCAAGGAGATTTTTAACCCCCTTGGCGACCTCAGCCCCTGTGATAGGTGAGTCGTCCCCCTCGTCCACAAGCCCTGCTTCCTCAGTGGAAAGCCTATCAGTGGGATTGAGGAGATCCTCGAAGTATTCCTTCCACCGCCCGATGATATCCCCATTCGAAGTCAACAGTGCCCCATCCACACCATACACAGTGTGGACAGGGAGCTGCTTCCCCCTCCTGAGCCGCTGGACAGTTTGCCAGAATCCCTTCGAGGCCGACCGAAAGTCTTGTTCCATGGCCTCACTGAACTCCTCCCATACCCGAGTTTTTGCTTCAGCAACCACCTGAGCTACACTGCGCTTGGCCTGCCGATACACCTCAGCTGCTTCGGGAGTCCCACAAGCCAACCAAGCCTGACAGGACTCCTTCTTCTGCTTAACGGCCCCCCTCACCACTGGTGTCCACTACTTGGTTTGGGGGTTGGCACCACAAGATGCCCCGATAACCTTGCGGCCACAGCTTCAACAATGGAGGTGGAGAACAATGCCCATTCAGACTCCATGTCTTCAGATTCCCTCGGAATGTGGTCAAAGTTCTTCCGGAGGTGGGAGTTGAAGACCTGCCGGACAGGGGCCTCAGCCAGACGTTCTCAGCACACCCTCACTATACGTTTGGGTCTACCAGGTCTGAATGGCATCCTCCCCTGCCATCGGATCCAACTCACCACCAGGTGGTGATCAGTTGACAGCTCTGCACCTCTCTTTACCCGAGTTTCCAAGACATATGGTTGCAGGTCTGATGACAAAATAACAAAATTGATCATCGACCTGCGACCTAGGGTGTCCTGGTGCCAGGTGCACATATGGACACCCTTATGCTTGAAGATGGTGTTCGTTATGGACAAACTGTGGTTAGCACAGAAGTCCAATAACTGAACACCACTTGGGTTCAGATCAGGCAGGCCGTTCCTCCCAATCACCCTCTTCCAGGTCTCACTGTCGTTGCCCATGTGCGCATTGAAGTCCCCTAGTAGGACAATGGAGTCTCCAAGAGGAGCACTCTCCAGCACCCCAGTCAGAGACTCCAAAAAGGGTGAGTACTCTGAACCATCATTTGGTACATAAGCACAAATGATGGTCAGGACCTGTTTCCCAACCCCAAGACGCAGGGAAACAACCCTTTCGTCCACCGGGGAAAACTAATATAGAGGCAGCAAGGTGGGGGGGGATACAAGAATACCCACCCCTGCTCGTCGCCTCTCACCCGGGGCAACTCCAGAGTAGGCCAAGCTCCAACCCCTCTCCAGCAGACTGGTTCCAGAACCGGAGCTGTGTGTTGAGGTGAGGCCGACTATATCTAGCCGGTATCTCTCAACCTCATGCACCAGCTCAGGCTCCTTCCCCACCAGAGAGGTGACATTCCATGTCCCAAATGCCAGTTTAGGAAACTTGGGATCAGACCACCAAGGTCTCTGCCTTTGACCACCACCTGATCCACATAGCACCAGACCTCCATGATCGCTCCTGCAGGTGGTGAGCCCACTGGAGGGCGGACCATGTAACTCCTTCGGGCTGAGCCTGGCCAGGTCCCATAGGCAGAAACCCAGCCACCAGACGCTAGCCACTGAGCCCCTCCCCCAGACCTGGCTCTAGGGTGGGGCCCCGGTAACCTCATACCGGGCGGGGTACACTGAATCCTTGTTCTAGTATTTGTCATGAGAGTCTGTTGGATCGTTCTTAGTCAGGACCAGTTTGTCTTGGGTGACCCTACCAGAGGCAAATTGCCCCGGACAACATAGCTCCTGGGATCACTAGGGCAGGCAAACGCCCCACCACGATAAGGTGACGATCCATGAGGGGAGTTTCATTAGTTTGTTTAAAAAAAAAAAGAAAAGTTTCATTAGTTTGTTTTTAAAAATGATTCTGATGAACCAAAATTCAAAAGCAATGTCTAATTTTAATTTGTTAATTTTCATAAAAAAGTTATTACTTTTGTCAGTTTCAAGTTATTTCAGTGACCACTGTGGGATTTTCTTTTAATGGAAGGTTACCAACACATTTGTCCACGTCTGTACATCTCAACTGCTTGTGCTGAATGAAGCTGTTGCTGATGTTAATGTTTTATAAAAGAAAATAAGAATAAATAAATTAGACCTACCATACACATTCAGATTAAATATCCTGTCTTCTTCTCCTGCAGCGTTAGTGGCTACACAGGTGTATTTGCCACTGTCTGAAGTTTGAGCTTGGGTAACAGTGAGCATGCTACCATCTGGGCTGATGCTATAAAAACGGACCACAAACATCCTTTATCAATACTGTGCATATAATGTTAGTTCTGGATGTTTCTTTATTGGCACATGGTCAGATTTCTGTTTAATTCTGATCTGAACCTGAGCCCTTTGTTTCCTGTATTACTGATGGCTTCCCCATCCTTCAGCCACTGGATGGTTGGTGTTGGGGTTCCTTGGGCTTGACAGACCAGTCTGGTGTTCTCATTTAGCAGAACTCCCATCTCACTGGGCAACTCTGATCCAGAGATACTGGGAGCGACTGAAAGAGAATTACTGGTGTTAAAAGCGATTTAGGTAAAAGCTTTAAAAACATAATATTGATAAAAACGCATACATACAAGACAAAACAAATAAAGAAGCAGTCATCAGTATACAATAACTTCATTATCAGGGCGTGATGTTAACTTTTGTCCTCACCAGCCACTGTGGTGACTAGTTTATATAAGAGTTAATAACAACTCAGCTCTTTCAATAGCCAAGGGTTTAAGCAAAAGTGATAAAAAAAATTTTCCCTCTTACAATTGCAGTTTTTTGTTCCAAATTTGTGACTTCTTTCATGTTGCATGTTTCATCTTTTTCACAAGTTTGTGAGTTTTTTGACTTATAAATTTACAACATTTTCATGTAAATTTCTGCCTTTTATTTCACCTAAAAATATGACTTTCAGTCAAATTTGTGACTTTTTACTTGTAAATTCATACGCTTTTTCATCATAAATTTTTCCATCATTAATGCCAAACATTTTGATTGTAAGATTTTGACATTTTCTCAACAATTTGCAGCTTCCTTGTAATCATACATTTGGCAACTTTCAAGTAAATTTGTGAGCTTTTCTTTCTCACAGATTTTGAGTTTTGTAACTTCATTGTAACTTTGCCTCAGAAATTTGGAACTTTGGTTTTAACTATGACTTTATTCTTGCAAATCTATGTTGGTTTTTCAACTCTTAATTTTGTGTTTTCCTCATTGTCAACTGGTGACATTTCTTCTAATAAACTGAAATTTATTATAAATTCAATGCTTTTTTTTAAATAAGTGCAGTGAGCTTATCAATGCAGTTGGCTTCTTGCAGAGACTATACAATAGAATTTACCACCAGTCACAGCGGCCTTATATGAGTGTATAAGCTGGGCCAATGCTGAATTCCACCTGCATTTAGTTTGTGGGCCAGTAATAATGTCTAGCCATGCTGTTTTAAAGAATGTGTCAAAAAGGCCACATAGTGGGCTGCTGCTTAACGATATGCATACCTTGTATGGTGAGGTGGTAACTCTTGTGGGATTTGCCCTCAACGTTGGAGGCCACACATGTGTAAGAGCCACTATCAGAAAGCTGTGACCGTACAATTTGCAGTTTGCTGCCCCCTGAGAAGATGTGCATCTCCAGAGACTCTGAATTCTCTAAGGAAAAAGTGTTTATTAGATATAAATAAAGTAACGATGAGAACACCACTTTGCAATATCAGATGATAAAACTGTCGTGGTTTGTGTTTGACATATGTATCACCTATGGGACGTCCATTTTTCAGCCAAGTGAGAGTGGGTAGAGGGATTCCACTTGCATCACAGGCTAAAGTGACAGGATTGCTAATTGTTTCCACAACACTTTCTTCTGCTGGGCCATCAATGCTTGGAGGTACTGAAGACACACAGAGAGATATGACTTTATTTCCTTTTGCAAGTGTTAAACGCTCTCAAAAATGTATGGACTGTGGCATTTTAATTTGAAAAGGATAATACCATAAATGTTTAAATGAAAATTCTTGTCCACTTGTCCAGCAACATTGGTGGCCATGCATACATATTGTCCTGTATCAGATACCTAAAAAAAACAACATTGAAATTTTATTAAAATACAGTCATATCTCCACCTATGCCTCCTTTTTTACTCACAGCTGTTTCTCAGTTTGCTAGGACAAAATACTGTGAAATAATACATTTATGTGAAAGAATGTGTCAAAGAATTTCTACAAGATGAATCAAAATAAAAACATTAATTCTGAGTAATATCACAAAAAAGATAATAAAGAGCAGAAAATATGGTATACTTTCATCTCCCTCACCTCTGATCTTTTGATCTCAAGGACTTGTCCCCCTGCCAGAATGTGTACGCTGGCTGATTCTGTCACCACCCTGCCATTTTTATACCAGCTGATGGTGGGAGGAGGGACAGCATTGGAGTCACATTCAAGAGTTACTGATTTCCCGACAAGCACGTTCACCACCACAGGAGAGTCTCCGCCATTGTCCCGTATACTGGGAGGAACTTCAGGGCACAGGACAGGGGGAAATGTTCACAGTCCCTCGGTTTGTGATGTAAAACAAGGTCATGGTCAAAAAATATAATACAGATGTCAACTGACCCAAAACAGTGAGATAAATGTGCTTGTGGGACTCTCCTGCTGGGTTTAGGGCCACACAGCTGTACTTTCCACCATCAGATACTCTGGCTTTTAGAATCTGTAAAGTACGACCACCTGAAACACAGATATATTCAACATTTGATTTAGTGTTGCTAGTTCACTGAGGTCAGAAATAACCTGAATAGCAGACCCACACCTCTCCTCTGCATTATCCAGGAACTGCTCTGAGGACCTCCCCATCTCTTTCTCTTCAGTCATGACGTATGAGCAGACATACATTAATGCAAGCATCTGCATCAATGACATACTGTACATTCATGCTGGCTTTCCAGGCTTAAAGATCTTGTGACCTTTGAACTTTTTTTTTCCACCCCAAAATAGCCACAAGTTGGGGTCCCAAGGGAACTTGTGTACCAAGTTTGGTGACCATAGTTCTTATAATGAAGTGACAATTGACCAAAACTGATTTAGAACTCTCATGTCCCTGTGACCTTGTCATTTGACCTTTTGACCCCATCCCAAGGCCAATCAGTGTTCCAAGTTGGTGACCCTAGCTCAGGAATCTGCAGCCTTTGCCAACCAAAAAGCCATTTTGCTCGTCTTTGATTAAAATAGAAGTGGCTGAGGGCCACAACGGCAATTTGACCTTTAAAATAAAGATTATGCCGCTTATAAAGTTTTTAATATATATATATATATATATATATATATATATATATATATATATATATATATGAATATTATGTGGCATTAATGAATTCATACTACAACAGTGGAAAAAATTGTCAAGCTTTATATATAGCTTCATTTGTGAAATAAAAGTATTAGAAATATATTACAAATTGTTTTGCGTTGAAAAATAAATTTCTGACTATCTGACCATAATTTTTATGCCTCGGTGAAACGGAGGCATACAGTAATCAGTTAGTGCATCTATTTGTGGCTGTGTATATCTATCTGTCTGTCTGTCCGCTTCTCTGTTTCAGCTCGCCTGGTCAAAATTAAGTAGAACTAAAGGCTTGTATCATTGTATCACCATATTTTCTCGACTTTTAATTTGCCAGAATTTCAAAATAACACTTTGTTTTTGAAATAAACACAAATTTAACTCACTATTTCTGTCAATGCTGCGGTGAAAAAAGGTATTGTAATAACTATCCCAGGCCAGTAGAGGTTGGAGTGCCACTTTTTTTTTTTTTACAGCCACCCATGTTACCATGCCACGGGCACCAAGGCACAGCACCTTGGTGCTTTCATTTGTATAGTTTTTTTAAAAAATTATTATTATATAAATTGTTTAAATCTGAAAAATATCATCCATCTCCTAGTTTTAACAGTGATCACACAGCTTTATTTCCTGATATATTAATAAATTGGAGACAGAAGTTTCATTTAGAAGAAGCTAGTTTTCATCCTTTTTATGTTTCTTCAAAATGCTCCTCATTCAGATCTATTAATACAAATCTGTATCCTTCACCTGTTCTCCAGATTCAATTTGACAGCTAGTGGACTGGTTGTCTGATATTCTTATTTATTTTGGAATAAAACCAAAAGAATTCTAAACAACTTTCTAAATAATATAACTTTAAAAATCATTTGGTGCGAATTAAGCCAATTAGAAATAATTACAACAGAGTTGAAAAATATTTTTAAAAAAATATCTTCTTCTGCTGAGCTAAATATTGGTTATAATTTTTAAAAATGCGGCACTAATAGACAATCTGCATATATAATTCACTGTCCAAAACCCCACAGATAAACTAGCAGTTATCCTACTGACAAAAAGCTGAAAACATACTTAAAAGAAAAGGCTCACCTCTACATCACTGTCACAGAATCTTCTCTCCTCTCTTTTCTCTTTACAAATTGTGAGGAAAAACTGTCGGCTGTGATTTCAGACAAGTATATCCGGTCGACAGTGTTTCATAATAAAAAACATAACAGAGACAACCATTCTGAAAACAATCGCTGTAGAGGGCTTTTATTTTTACATCACTCAGGAAGTATTGAGCTGTGATGGTGAAAATAAATTTACACTAATTCAGACTTTGGTCATGTCTGGTGAATCCAGCATTTATAAGCACAGGCAACTATAAGGTTACCGAACAGGAATTCAAGGATTGTTTCTCATTTTTAAGGATAATTATGGTGCTGATTTTAGAAAATCACATTTAAGACTTTTTATGGAGCTGTAGACACTAATGAGGCAGCTGTTTTTCTCCTTGTTTGTGTTCTCGCAGAACAATTCTCTCCACAACAACCATCCATGAATGCAAATGAATCTGTTCACACAGAATTAGACTCTCTATTTTCCTCTGTGATTTTATTTTCTCTGAATCTGGTCATGTCTTACCGAGAATGGCAAGAAGCGGCTGCTGTTCGTGCTTCTCCACATGCAATGAGGATGGAGAGGCTGAGCGACTCTCTGTGCAGCTGCCCTCAGATGTGACACAGTCACACATGATTGACAACATCATGAATAATTTAAAAAATATATATTTTACGTTCATAAAAGTATGTGTTTACTTTAAGAAATGTATCCAATTGCAATAAACAATAATTTAAAAAATTAAAGATTTAAAATGAGCTTCATTACTTTCCATGTGTTTGAAGACATAACTGCAGGGAGCCGCAGCATGGGGGCTGAAAGGCCGCATGCAGCCCCAGGACTGTGGGTTGCCGACCCCTGACCTAGCTTCATTGACTAGAAATTGGAATGTGGATGGACAGATGGACGGGCAAACAGAAGTGACTGCACTACCCATGCCTTGACTTCACTGTTGTGGGTAAAGGTGGATTTCCACTCAATACAGGTGTGCTGCATTGCAGCTCTGATGTGGTTTGAACATTGGGGCAATCCCCCAGCAGCATGTTTCTGCTGTAAAGTGGCACAGATCGCAACAACGTTCGCCTGAGAACAAGATCACACAAGAACAGTAAGATAATATGAGAGATTGTGTGATGATAATTTGTGCTCTTCTTCTTTATGCCTTTTCATTACTTCTTTGCATCCTGGATGTGGCATTCGTCAAAAGTAGACTTGTGGCAAGATATTTTTTTGTGATCTGTTTCAGTGAGCTGGATCTGGAGTGAACAGAACTTTTCTGCTCCAGCAAACACATCACAGCCGTAAAGCAATGCTACTACATCCAGTGGAAATTAGGGGTTAAAGTTAAGTTCTCATAGTGTTCACGTTTCTTCAGTCTACTTGTAATTGCCACATTACAATCTACTATTCCTAATTTTACTGCGGTATTACACTTAATGTTTTATATTGTTACAGCTCATGCCACAACACATCCTTATTGCCAGATACAGATTACTTTAATTTTGCCCAAGTCAACTGGATTCAAGTATTTTTACTCTCGAATGTTTCACCATTCATCCAAATAGCTTCATCAGTTAGGATTCAATGTACAGAAGGATGTTAACAGATATACAGTATAATACCAGCAACTGTCTATCATGACACCAAGCAGCAAAAAAAAAAAAAAGCAATAAGTGCAAAAAAACCCCCAAAACTCTGAAACAAGCAAACATTGAGGAAAAAAAGACTAAATTTATACAATATAATTAGTAAATACATACACTATACTTATCACTACTCTAAATATATACAGTATACACTAAAATATACACTTAATATCTTCTGGTTGGATGGAGGACACCCCCCCCCCCCCGCCAAATTTCTTAGGAAGGGAAGACAGTAATGCATCACAGTTAGATGGTAGATTGTATCTAAGGCTTCCATTTCTCTTGGCTGAAGGTTTCTTGACATGAACATAAATGGCCTCTTTAATTCCCTCCTCGAACCAGTGATCCTCTCTGTCTAAAATGTGTACGCCATCATCTTCAAATGAATGTCCTTTGGCGTCAGGTAGAGATAAACTGCTGAGTCTGGTCCAGTGACATTGTTTCTCCTGTGCTGGGCCAGCCTCTCATGAAGTTGTCTTGTTTCTCCAATGTAAATATCTGAGTGATTCTTCTTACACTGGACTGCATAAACTGCTCCACTTTCTTGTGTTTAGGAATCCGATCTTTGGAGTGAACCCTTCTTTGTCTCGGGGTGTTGGTTGGCTTAAAGGAAACTGCTATCTTGTGTTCTGTTCAACTTCTCTGATGTACCAGCTACATATGGAATGACGAAGCATTTTCTTCAATCCTGGCTGTCACCTCTGATTTTGGTGAAAGCCCATTTGGGATAACCACAAGTTGTGAGTGCAGTTTTCACATGTTGCGCTTCACTGTTTTTACTTTGGGTGTCTGAGGGGATGGTGTTGGGGATGGCTCATTGGGTAAACTGCCTGTGCAATGAGTAAGTGTGTGGTTTTGTTCAGAGGGGATTATCTCTCACATTTCCTCTCCTTTTCTTCTTTTTCAGGTTGCTGCCATATGTGCGGTGTGCTTCTGGGGATTGTTGTGCATTCACCTGCTCCATCATCCTCATCCCGTCTCAGCCTCTTCACTTCACCTGGTCAGACCACTTTCAATCTACCCTCGACCAGTTTCATCCTGCTGGTTCGTCTAATCCTGTTGGTGCTCTGTTGGGTTCTTTGCTCGGTTCATGTAAGTTGCCCATTTGGTTTTCCAGGTCATCTGATCCCTGTTCTCATTAACCTCTCCTGTCCTCCCCACAGGCCCAGTTTTCCTCTGGCGAGAGACATTTTTTCAACAAGAGCTCCTCTTTTGAAATCTATCAATAAACCGTCTAAACTTGTTTCTCTGTGTGTTGAGTGTTTTCTCTGGTGTTGCTCTCTGCACATGAGCTGTTCCTTCTATCAATATGACACTGGTATGTGTGGGTTGGTTTTCTGTAGATGTCAATACTGAGTTTTCTGTCATCACCAATGTAAGCCTTGCAGTCCAAGAAGGCAATTTTATTATCTTTGGTGTCTTCTCTTGTGATCTGGATGCTACTGTCTATGTTGATGATGTTGTTGGTGAAGGCTTATATTTCATGACATTTAATCTTCACCCAAGTACCGTCTACATATCGGAACCAATGAGTTGGTGCTTTTCCATGTAAAGAGTTGAGGGACTTTCTTCTCAACTTCTTTCATGCACAGATTGGCTACAATGGGAGAGCCTGGGGATCCCATGGTACAGCCATGTTTCTGTTGGTAAAACTGTTTTCTGTAGGTGAAGTACAAGGGGGGGCCTGAAAAGTTCATCATGGTCAAATTTGACCAAATGTGGTTCATTTTTCAACTGCAGGGACCCAAGTGCTGCAACACTGATGGAAGAAGTGTGTGGACCAAAGGGGAGACTATGTTGAAAAATAAACCACATTTGGTCAAATTTGACCACTGTGGACTTTTCAGCCTATGAACTTTTCAGCTTCCAAAGCATCAGTGGGATCTCATTGTTCAAAGGTATCAGTCAGGAGAAGGGTACAAAAGAATTTCCAAGGCATTAAATATACCATGGAACACAGTGAAGACAGTCATCATCAAGTGGAGAAAATATGGCACAACTGTGACATTACCAAGAACTGGATGTCCCTCCAAAAAAGATGAGAAGAAAACTGGTCAGAGAGGCTGCCAAGAGGCCGAGAGCAACACTGAAAGAGCTGCAGGAATTTCTGGCAAGTACTGGCTGTTTAGTACATGTGACAACAATCTCCCGTCTAGGGTGGCAAGACGGAAGTCTTATCTTACCAAGAAAAACATCCAAGCCTGGCTACATTTTGCAAAAACCCAGTTGAAATCTCCCAAACGCATGTGGAAAAATGTGTTATGGTCCGATGAAATCAAGATTGAACTTTTTGGCCATAATTCCAAAAGGTATATTTGGCACAAACAACACTGCTCATCACCAAAAGAACACCATACCTAGAGTGAAACATGGTGGTGGCACCATCATGCTTTGGGGCTGTTTTTCTTCAGCTGGAACTGGGACCTTAGTCAAGATGGAGGGAATTATGAACAGTTCCAAATACCAGTCAGTGTTGGCACAAAACCTTCAGGACTTCTGCTAGAAAGCTGAAGATGAAGAGGAATTTCATCTTTCTGCACGACAATGACCCAAAGCACACATCCAAATCAACAAAAGAATGGTTTCACCAGAAGAAGATTAAGGTTTTGGAATGGCCCAAATAGAGTCCAGACCTGAATCTGATCGAACATCTGTGGGGTGAAGAGGGATATGCACAGGAGATGCCCTCACAATCTAACAGATTTGGAGCACTTTTGCAAAGAAGAGTGGGCAAATATTGCCACATCAAGATGTGCCATGCTGACAGACCCCTATCCAAAAAGACTGAGTGCTGTAATAAAAGCCAAAGGTGCTGCAACAAAGTATTAGTTTAAGGGTGTGCATATTTATGCAACCAGGTTATTGTAAGTTTTTTATTTTTCATTTTTCCCCTTAAAAGACTTCAGCTTGTTTTTCAATTAGGTTGTACAGGTTACAGTTCACATTAGTGGTGGAAAAAGTTTTGAAATGATTTATCTTGGTCTCATTTTTTACATCATAAAAACCTGGCATTTGAACAGGGGTGTGTAGACCTTTTATACCCACTGCAACGTGTCATCTTCTAGTCTTCTTCTCACAGTGGTTAGGGCATCAGTAGTTGGTATGCAGGTAAAAAGAGATGTGACGTCAAAGGATACCACGGTTTCATCTTCATTCAGTTTATGATGTTTAATTTTAATGACAAAATCCTCTGAATTTTTCACGTAATGTCCAACAAGGGGGCTGAGGATTGAAGTGAGATGTCTGGCAATGTGAGAGTTGATGCGGCTGACTATTGGTTCGAGTGGTGTTCCTTCCTTGTGAACCTTGAGGAGTCCATAAATGCAGGGGGTGACTTCTCTGGGATAGAGGTTGAAGTAGGTGATCTGATCAGTGGTGTTCTTCTTCCCTTTTTTTAACCTTTATTTATACACGGGAGCTCCACGGAGAGGCAACCTCTCTTTTTCAAGGAAGCCCTGTTCACATTCATACCATTACACAGTACAGCTTGCCCAGTACAACCGCAGACTGACCTGTGGCCACTGAGCAGCTCCACTAGAGCAGTTGGGGTTAGGGGCTTTGCTCAAGGGCACAACAGTGGGGATTAGGAGGGTGGGGAAAACATTGTTACATTATCTGTCCCGCCCAGATCTGATCCTGCCGGTTCAGGAATTGAACCGGTGACCTTCAGCTTACCAGTCTACATCCCTAATCCTTAGGCTACCTCTGCGCCCTTCACAATTCCCTTACAGCTAAATGCATAGTTTTAAAACATGAATACGTAGGTGTGCATAATCCCTTTCAGTACCTGGCATAATGAGTGCATTGCTGTTGGCCTGAATGGGGCCTCTGTCGTTTAGCCAGCTGAGTGTGGGAGGAGGGAAGCCTGTAGCTTCACAGGAGAGGGACACAAAGTTGTTCACCACCACGGTCACATTCTCAGGACTCAAGCCAATAATGAATGGAGGCACTTTGGAAGGAAGAAAAAAAAAAAGCCACAATTGTAAAGTTAATTTGGGTGACAAATGAGAAGCAACTTTAACTTGAGACTCAGTTTACATGTCAGAACAATGTTAACATTGGTTTATCTTTACACAAATTTATTTTTATTTCAGTCATTAATTTGCTCACCTTGAACATTTAGATTAAAGGGTTTTTCTGCACTCCCAGCCATATTGTCTGCCACACAAACGTAGCGCCCTGTGTCAGATACCTGAGCAGTCAGCACCTGATGGAAGAGAAAAACAACCAGCAAGTAAGAGACTCAGCAACAGTTCAGTAATGCTGAAACTAATTCTCATGTTTTCCACTAAATTAACTGACATCAATGTTGGGAAGCAACAAAGTACAAATTCTGTTACTGTACTTAAGTAGAATTTTCAGGCATCTATACTTTTCTAGAGTATTTATTTTTTTAGATGATTTTTATTTTTCCATTTCATTTTTATTTTTCTCCCTACATTTCAACAAATATCTTCACATTATACGCCTTACATTTTCAAAACAGACTTGTTGCTTTAGTATTAATGTATTTGAAGGAAGTTTTTTTGCATTAACGAGCATTGGCTTGCTTACCATTAACATCAAGACAGATGTGAACTTAAATAGATCAGACAGTAACACCCTTTGATGTATGGATGAGTGCATATCACATGGGAGAGAGTTACTGGCATAAAAAGACAACAGTGGAAAAAATATATATATCTCAGTGGTGGACCCTCAGGGCCAGCAAAGCCTTCTCTACTGGCCTTAACGCTATCAGAGTTACATTTACAACCTTTATTTATTTATTTTTATTTATTTGATTTAAATAAATTAAAGGATAATTAAAGGACTCCAGCATCTCCCTATTCCCCGACCTGAAGATCCTCTTCTTCTCTCTCAGAAGTGTTTTTATCTCAGGGTTGATCCAGGGTTTGTTGTTTGAGCAACACCTTATGGTCTTGGTGGGAACAGATTTGTCCACACAGAAGCTGAGGTAGTCCGTGATGGTGCGAGTGAGGCCATCGATGTCTTCACCATGTGGATCGCAGAGCTGCTTCCAGGCGGTGGCTTCAAAACAGCCCTTTAGGGTGTCCATTGCCTCCTCAGACCATAACTTCACTGTGCGCATGGCCGGAGGTTGTCTGTGAACTAGGGGTTTGTACACCGGCCGGAGATGAACTAATTTGTGATCCGATCTCCCGAGTGGGGGGAGTTGTGACGAGGTGTACGCCTCCTTAGTGTTTGCGTAGAATAAGTCCAGTGTTTTATTGTCTCTAGTGTGGCATGTGATATACTGGGTGAACGTGGGTAGAATGGGAGACAGTGAAACATGGTTGAAATCGCCTGAGATGAGGAGAAGAGCATCTGGGTGTTCTGTCTGCAGTCTGCTGGTTACTGAATGGATGACGTCACGCGTTGTCCCAGCGTTCGCCGTCAGATTTGCATAAACAACAATGCAGAGCACGTGTGAGTATTCCCTCGGGATATATGTAGGCCGCATGCTAACAGCTAGCAACTCAATGTCTTTGCTGCAGTGTCGTTGTTTAACAGTGATATGTCCCGGTCTGCACCAGTTGTTGTTAACATACATTATCACTCCACCGCCCCTTGCTTTGCCACTGTCTGGTGTTCGGTCTGCCCGTATCATGTGGAAACCCTCCAGCTCGATGTTAGCATCTGCTGCTAGTTCAGTTAGCCACGTCTCAGAAAACAAAAGGAGAGAGCACTCCCGATATGTGCTATCGTAACGGCAGATAGCCGCTAGCTCATCTACCTTTCCCAGTAACGACCGTACATTTCCCATGACAATAGATGGAAGGGAGGGTCTGTACCTTATATTTTTTGTCCTCCGCCTTACTCCAGCCCGGCAGCCGTGGCGTTTTTGCCTCAGTTCTCTAATAATGCTGGCCTGTAGTTTGTGTAGTGGTGTTTATTTCCTTGCTTGAATAATGGTATCACTTTTGCTATTTTCATTTTCTGCTGGAATGAGCCAGTTTGAAATGATAGATTACAAATATATGTAAATGGTTTTAATATGCCATCAACAGTTCTTTTTACTAGTGCCTTATCAATACCATCACAATCACAATTGCAGTTTATCAAGAAGTAATATATAGTGAATGATTTATTGTATCAAATGCTTTTCTAAAATCTATAAATACACCAAATGCATATTTTCCTTGATCTGATGCATTTATTATTTCACATTTATTATTTCCTCTGTTGCTTCCATTATTGCCAGTGATGTTGTACTCTTTGCTCTAAATCCATATTGATTCTGATTAAGCAGATCATGTTTATTCAAAAAGTTTTCTAATCTGTTGTTGAAAAGTTTTTTCAGAATCTTTGAAAATTGTGGGAGGAATAATGCTGGTCTGTAGTTTGTGTAGTGGTGTTTATTTCCTTGCTTGAATAATGGTATCACTTTTGCTATTTTCATTTTCTGCTGGAATGAGCTAGTTTGAAATGATAGATTACAAATATATGTAAATGGTTTTAATATGCCATCAACAGTTCTTTTTACTAGTGCCTTATCAATACCATCACAATCAGTAGATAATTTATTTTTACACTTTTCAACATCAGATTTTACCTCTAGTTCATCCACCGCTGAGAGAAAGATTGACCGAGGGTTATTTCCAATCAATGTCTCACTCACAGTGTCACTTCCTTGGTTTGTAATTCTTGCAGCCAACTCTGGTCCAACATTTACAAAAAATTTATTCATTCTATTTACTACCATGTTCTTATCATAATTATCACCACAATTATCAGTAAAATACTCTGGATATATTGTTTTCTTAGTTCCATTTTCCTTAATTTATTTAATATGTCCCAGACTCCTTTTATATTAATCTTATTTTCATTTAACATTTTCCTATAGTATAATTTTTGACTAGTTCGCATTACTTCATTTAATTTTTTTTATGTTTTATATCTTTTTTTCAGATTCTTTAGTTCTTAATTTAATAAATTTTTTATAGACATAATTTTTCTTTTTACAAGCATTTTGTAGCCCCCTGGTTAACCACGGGCAATTTTTGTATTTATATTTTTTATTCATTTCTTTAATTGGACAGTTTTTATCATATAATGATTTAAATATATCAATATATAATGATCTATATATAATTTGTTTTCATTAGACATGAAGTGTGGTCTTGTATCAAGCACTTTTCACATGACATGATATGTTTTCATACAACATTTTGCAAACTGCACTGGCTCAAATGTATAGTTGTTTGTCAAAACAAAAACTTAACATTGCAATTTGAATTTTTTTTTTCCAGTGTATCGAGGTGTCTTTGGCTGGTTCCCCATTCAGAAACAATGCTTGGTCTGTACTCAGCCAAAGGGTAAGAAGTATACCCTTCTATGATTGGAACGTGCTCTAAGTAATATTGCTTGCAAGTCTCTCAATTATCACAAATCAGAAAACATGGAAATGTTGTTGCATTTTGCTCATCTGACTTGCTCTATACTATCACTAGCTTGCTAGACTGTCAAATTAAACCCATTTACTGGGATGCTAGTTTTACATGTTACTGTGTTAAGTATTGAGGGGGGGGGGGTGAAAAGTTCATAGTGGTCAAATTTGACCAAATGTGGTTTATTTTTCAACCGCACAGATCCAAGCGCTGCAACATCGATGAAAGAAGTGTGTGGACCAAAGGAAGACTATGAAGAAAAATAAACCACTTGGTCAAATTTGACCACTATGAACTTTTCAGCCCCCCCACCCCCACCCACGTGAGACATTCTGTATGACAACCAGCTTAGAACTGTAGATCAGTGTAAATAGCTCAGACTCCACCAGTTATTTGAACAAATATATTCTCAGTAATAGTGAGAAATGACCAGATCACGACAGCATTGCAGACAATCGATGAATCAAAGTAGCAATCATATGGCCTGGCATTTACAGCTACCTCTTCGAGACCCAGTGTATATCACAGGCTGTAAAATAAATAATTTTTTTACTAAAGAAAATCTAAACTTTAAATAAACCCTCAGAGGGACACAATTAGCAGAAACCATAGATTAAAAACTAAAGCTGATGATGGTCCAGTTCAAGCATATCTTGGGTACATGATGGCCAGCTGCAGACACATGAATACACGCAGGTCAAACAGCAGATATGGTAAGATCATGACTTCACTCACTTCTGTTAAGAAACAATCACACCCGCCTCAGTTCCAGCTGCAGTCCTGCTGCAGCCATTATTATAGAAAAATGACTGCATAAGATTAGTCTATGATTAATAAATAAATGATCATTAATAAATTAACAAAAATTGTGAAAAAAATAATCTTGTGTTTTTGTAAATGAGTGTGACCCTCTTGGGCTATCAAACATTTTCTGTGTACTTAAATACTCAACTTCTAGTGAGTTTAGTGGAACAATGTAAAATTTCTTCTCCTTGGATCTGTGATGATTTCACACTGAAACCCATTTCATTTTCCTGGGTACAGACTGCAGATGAGTGAATTATTATATGTCTGAATTGTTATGTGATGGGGCTACTTTATTTGGCCTAGTGACATGCTGAGGACTAGTTTTTGGTCTTTTCCTGGCAGTTACCTGAAGTGCTCGCCCATTGGACAGAATTTTATATAGACCATGAGAGCTGATTGGCTGGCCATCCTTAAACCAGGTGATTTTGGGGGCGGGGTTTCCATCCACATGACACTCCAGTTGGGTAGTTTTGTTGACCAGCACGGTGACTTCATCAGGCAAGTCGCTGTCTGCTCCTCGTATGGTCGGCGGCACTGATGCAGGACAGATACACATGTTTCACTCCTTTATCTAACTCAGTGGTTCCCAACCTGGGGGGACGGGGGTCTGCTCAGAGGTGGAGAAAATTATTTGTGTGTGGTAAATTTCAAAAAATCACAACTGCACACCCAACTGGACAATGAAAATTCTGTATAAAACAACTAAAATCATATTATAAATCTATTTAAAATTAGAGCCGTTTCCAAATATTATAATGCTCTTTTTTCTCCCTCAGGAAACTGCATCAGTGATTTTTTTAACGATGTTAATTTCTAATAAATATGCAACAGTTTCATGTGTTCAACTTTTTTGACATAAATTTGCATATTTTCAAGTAAATTTGAGAGATTTTTTTTTCATATAGTTTTTTGCATGTAAATGATTTTCCCTCAATTTAGTTTCTCTCAAAAATGTAGCATTTTTTTTTCTTCAAATTTGCATTTTTGTCATGTAAATTTAATCCCTTTTCTTACATATTTGCAAACTGAGTCAATTAAATCTGTGACTTTTTGGATAATTTTTTTTTGACTGCCATCAAGTTGCTGTTCTTTCTTATAAATTTATACTATGTTTCTCTTAATTTTGCAGTTTTTTTCTGGCAAATTTGGTAAAGGTAAAATATTTGCCTTTATTAAATCAAGCAGCTACTCTTGGACAAAAGCAAGTGGGGCTCCATGAAAAATACGTTTGGGGACCACTGGTCTAACTGATGCTGATACCATGAAAAGTGTTTTTACTCACATAAGACTCGAACATCATACTGGAGGGAGTCTTCTCCTGCTTCGTTGACTGCCACACATGTGTACCTCCCTGAATCCTCAGCTTGGGCCCTGGGAATCTGTAGCACTCGTCCACCTTAGAATAAAACCGTGGGAGATTGAAATTAGCTGATTTATTTTGTCTTGGTTTATTTGATTTCTTGGTCCAGTCACTTTCAAAATACAAACAGAGCAATATTTTATGAATACAATCGTTCTAACACTTCTCCAACACCTTATACAAAAGAAATGCACCATTCTTTGTTCACACAGTACATCTGTACATTGTTATAATCACATGAACGCAACAAAATTACACATTTTTAGTGTGTGATTTTCTTTTGTAAATCAAGTGTGTTTTAAACCATATCAATTCATATGTTTTCAACATGAACAAACAACACAAGTTACATAAGTACAGCTGTCACAGATAATCTGCTTGTTGTGGGCAGGGAACAGTGATTTTTTTTTTTTTTTTTTTTTTTTTACAGGTGGGACATCAAAGTTAGCTTCTAGTTAGTTGTATATTGTGCAACTACTTGAGCCATGCTTACCTAAAGGATGAGTATGGTATTACCTCAAATAATGTTGCAGCAACTTATATTTGATAAAAGTGGCCACACCTAATAAAAGCAACGGACTAACACACGAAACAACATTCATGGGGTAGGATGAGGTTAACATGTTCACCTGGCAGTATCAGAACTTTGTCGTTAGATGTCAGCAGTTGTCCATCCTTGTACCAGGTGAGCGTTGGGGGTGGGACAGCGTTGGTCTCACAGTACAACGAGATGGGATTGTTGAGTATCACATCTCGAACATCTCCTCCGAAGCCTGGGGGAGATGTAGTATCACCATGTGCAGCAGGCCGGTTGAAATTAGGTGGAACTGCAGAGGGGAGGGGCGAAGAAGAACAAAACTGAAACCTCTCTTTCAGCGTTTTCACAACTTCATTCATAGTAAGGCTTTTTCTATCAAGTGCATAGTTTGGATATGGTTTTTTTTCTGTAGTTTCAGATGTCAGTTTCAGTTAACACATATGTCAACCCAGTTCACCTTGTATATTTACATCAAAGTCCTTCTCATCCTCTCCAGCTATATTAGAGGCTACACAGGTGTACCGGCCAGTGTCTGACACCTGAGCATGCTTGATCTGAACAATACGACCTTTGGCTGTGATGGACACGTGGTCGTCTGTCCGCAGGATCTGTGAAGACGATTCATCATAGGAAAATAGTCACAAAAGAAAAAAAATCATTTTCTTTTTGTTTTGCGATAAAGAAACTGTAAAATCCCCCAGATTTTGAAATTCTACCTGTCCATCTTTATACCACTGCAGCGCTGGGGATGGAAAGGCTTCAGCAACGCACTCCAGGGTCAGTGTGCTGTTGACCTTGATTTTGACCTCTTTAGGGGCCAGTCCTTCCCCCAGGATGTCATTCTTGTTAATCTGTGGAGGAACTGGAAGGATACAAATATTTGATGTTAACACAAAGACACAGTTAAGTTAAATTCAAGTGGAAATTTTTTTTTTCCAAAGTTTACATTTTAAAAAAATCTGATCACCATTCACTGTAAAAAAAAAAAATAATAATTAGGGTTATTCTACTCCCAAAGTTAGTGTTTGGGCACCCTGTTTATGTGTTTTATGCATCTTTACACTTATCTTTTCAAGTTCAGTCAACTTAAAATTTTAAGGTAGACTGAACACTAACTTTTTTAAGTTGAGACAACTTTTTTTTTTTTACAGTGTTGCCTCAATTAACTTGAAATTAGCTTTTATGTTCACCAGCCTCTGTGGATGTTTTCCAAAGTCACTAGCCACTCAGCAGTCGCTACCATAGAAAGTGTGATGATCAGGCGAGCGTGCTCCCCCTCCCTTCCTGTTCCTGTCTTCCCAGCTCCGCAGTATTACCTACACCTGCGTGATTACACACTTGCTGCTTCCTAATTGTTCAGCGTATTTAAGAGCCAGCGTGTGAAGAGCTCACCACTGGATCGTTAGGTTTGCTACCCAAAAGTCTGAGCCACATTGTATTATTTTTCCCTCGTTTGATCTTAGTTTCACTCTCCGTGTCTTTCCATCTCCTCAGGTTTGCGGCCACCTTAGCAGTGTGTACTCCGGGGCTGATCACACTCGCCTGACCAGAAGACATCGGACGTCCACTCAGGTCAACCGTCTTCCCCTCGTTTCCCTGGATCCAAGCAGGAGTTCCCTACTGGGTTCCTCTGCTCTCAGCAGTAAGAGTATTCTCCTAATCTTATTCTTCTCTTGTGGAGATTCTGTCCCTAATCACCTCTTTCTGTTCTTTTCCCATAGGCTGTGTGCGCTCCAGCGACACTGGTTTTTGTGTGCAAATTTAAGTGTGTTTTTGTTTTGCTCTTTTCTTTAATCTCGCACCTTTGTTTAGATTTGTGTGTTATGTTTTATTTTTGCAATAAACTGGTGAACTTTTATATCTTAGTCTGAGTGTTCGTTCGGTGCGGCAGCTCTGCGTTTGAGCCTCTCTCTTGTCCTGAATTATGACAGAAACATTGTGAGCAAATTTTTGAACCAAAAAAAAATTACTTAAATTTATAAAAATTAAAATACTGTGGAGCCCATAATTATAACCTATGTGACTCACATGTGGCTGGCTGAATTCAGCCAAGAGAGACTTTGAGCTAGCCATGTGTATTGACTTCACACCTCAAGAGGAAGATGTGTCTGCACCCCCTGGGGACTCAGGAGAGAGGAGAAGATTACCCGGCCTGACCTTTGGGGGTCAGAGAGGAGAACAGAAGGATTCTGGGTGTTCTATTACAGATGAAAGGATGTAGCTGAGTATTGTGACTTTTGTGTGATGTATTTGTAGAGATGAGTGTATAAATGTATGTGTGTGACTGCGTCCTGTCTCTTTTCACTCCGATTGAGAGAGGACGTAGGATGGATGAGAATTAAAGCAGATTCTGGAAAATTATCCAGTCTCCTCAATTCTTGACTCCTACAATTGGTGACCTACGCATGAATCTGAGCACGCCGAGGCTGGAGGACAGCCTCGTGATCGATATGGAAGAGCTGGGAGACAACCACTCAGACCCGGATTCACCGGGGAATGCCAGCAGGGGCACAAGACTGATTAAGCTCCCCGAGTTCTGGCAAAACGACCCGCACTCGTGGTTCCAGCATGTGGAGTCGCGGTTCCTGCTTGGGGGAGTTTCAGCGGATGACATTAAATTCCATAATGTCATCGCGACGCTCGACAGCCACACGGCTCGGTGTGTGCGGAGCCTGGTGCAGCAACCACCCGCTGCCGGCAAATACGACGCGCTGAAAGCCACCCTCATCAGGAGCTTCGTGCCGTCGGCGGAGGCAAGAGCCAGGCAGCTACTGGACCTGCGCGACAGAGGTGGACGCAGGCCGACTGTCCTCATGAAGGACATGCTACAGATGATTGGGACAGACAACGACGCGTTCCTTTTCAAGCATATTTTCCTGAGAACCCTCCCAGCGCACACGAGAGGTTCCCTGTCCAGCAGACGGTGTGTGAACCAGCAGGACTTCCGCGAGCTGGCCCAGGAGGCAGAGCGGCTCCTCAACGCCTGCGACGAGCAAGAGACCTCCGTGGCAGCGGCAGACCTCAGCACGACGGCCGGGGGCAGTGTGGAGCCAGAGGCAGCAGATCCCACCCCAGCGACGACGGCGGCGATGAGATCCCGAGCCAGGGGGCATGACAACCCCTGCTATTACCACCGTCGCTTCGCCGAGAAGGCGCACAGATGCATCCCGCCGTGCAGTTTCAAAAAGCGGGGAAACGACCGGGCCGGGAGTCGTTAGCAGCTTCCACTCTCGGCGAACGGAACAAGCTGCTTTATCTGACAGATGCGGGCTCCGGGCGGCAATTCCTCGTGGACACCGGAGCCCAGAGGAGCTTCATCACTGCAACTTATGCAGATCGGGTGGCTGGGCCCTGCGGAGACGGAGCAACAGCGGCCAACGGCTCCAGCATCAAGACTTACGGAGAGAGAACCTTGTCTCTGTCCTTCCACGGCCGCACTTACGAGTGGACCTTCATCGTAGCGGCAGTGAGCTTCAATATGTTAGGTGCTGATTTTCTGTGTTCACATGGTTTGTTAGTTGATCTGGCCAACAAACGCCTAATAAATGCACTCTCTTTCTGTTCTATCCCTTGTGCAGCTCGGGTGTGCCCACCGCCAGTACAGACCAACGTCGCCACAGCAGGTGGTAAGTTCCACAGCCTTCTACACCAGTTTCCAGCACTCACAGTTCCCACTTTTTCAGCTAAGGTGGCGAAACATGGAGTGGAGCACTTCATAACCACGAGTGGCCCACCAGTTTTTGCTAAGGCTCGACGCTTGGATGCAGCTAAGCTCTCCGTGGCACAGGAGGAGTTTGCCAACCTGGAAAGGTTGGGCATAATTCGCCGCTCGAAGTCCGCTTGAGCTTCCCCCCTGCATATGGTGCCTAAAGCTGACGGCTCGTGGAGACCTTGCGGTGATTATCGCAGGTTGAACAATGCCACAGCTCAGGATCGCTACCCGATTCCGCATATCCAGGATTTTTCGGTGCACCTGTCAAAAGCGCGCATTTTTTCTAAAATAGACCTGGTCCGTGGTTATCATCAGGTCCCGGTTCGACCAGAGGATATTCCCAAAACAGCGGTAATAACCCCGTTCGGACTTTTTGAGTTTTTACGCATGCCTTTTGGCCTTAAAGGCGCCGCGCAAACCTTTCAACGGATGATGGACGCAGTGCTGCGCGACCTTCCGTTTGTTTTTGTCTACTTGGACGATATTTTGGTGGCCAGCGCCTCAGAGGAGGAACACAAGAAGCACCTCACTACAGTTTTTCAAAAGTTGGAAGCACACGGGTTGATAATCAACCCGGCCAAGTGCCAGTTTGGCGCAGCGCAAATTGATTTTCTGGGGCACCGTGTCTCACCAGAGGGAGCAGTTCCTCTGCCGGCAAAAGTGCGCGCGGTGGCTGAGTTTCCCCAGCCACAGACAGTGAAAGCGTTGCAGGAATTTTTGGGGATGGTGAATTTTTATAACCGTTTCATACCCCGCGCAGCACAACTCACGCAGCTGTTATACACCGCGCTTAAAAAACAGAAGCCTGCCGATGTGATCGAGTGGTCCCCGGAGCGGGAGCGCGCGTTCACGGCGGTAAAAAAAGCACTCGCTGATGCAGCACTGCTAGCGCACCCAGACCCGGCAGCTCGCATAGCGCTAACCACAGACGCGTCAGAGGTAGCGATAGGGGCCGTGGTAGAGCAGCAGGTCGCTGGAGTTTGGCAACCTCTCGCCTTTTTGAGCAGGTCTCTGCGCGAGCCCGAGTGGAAATACAGCGCATTTGACAGGGAACTCCTGGCACTCCACTTAGCCATTCGACATTTCCAGTTCTGGCTGGAAGGGCGGCATTTCACCGTGTTTGTCGACCACAAACCGCTCACTTTTGCGATGTCCAAAACTTCAGAACCATGGTCAGGGCGGCAGCAGAGACAGCTGGCTGCAATTTCTGAATTTACCACCGATATTCAGCACGTAGCCGGTAAAATCAATGTGGTGGCAGACTGTCTGTCACGCGCAGTAACAGCACCCGTCCGCGCGGAAACGGATTGCGCGGCCGCTTACCCAGAGCGCGGTAACAGCGCGAACACGCGCGCAGCTCCGGTCCACGTGGGAATAGATTATGCAGCCATGGCGGCGGAGCAGAGCGAGGACGCGGACGTGCGCGCGCTCCTGTCTGGACCAACAGGGTTAAGGCTGGAATGCAAAAATCTACAAACCGGTTTCCCCCCGCTTATCTGCGATGTATCCACAGGGCGACCCCGCCCGGTGGTGCCAGCCACGTGGCGCCGTCGCGTTTTTGACGCCGTGCACTCCCTAGCGCACCCAGGGGTGCGCGCTTCGGTGAAAATGGTGGCGGAGAAGTTTGTTTGGCCGAGCCTGCGCAAGCACGTGAAAGAGTGGGCTAAGGACTGCATGGCTTGCCAGCGGGCTAAAATTCACAGGCACACTAAAGCGCCCTTAGAACCGTTCCACATTCCGGCTAAAAGGTTCGATCACGTGCACGTGGACCTCGTGGGCCCCCTACCCACATCACAAGGGTTCACGCACCTCTTGACGATGGTAGACCGAACCACTCGTTGGCCGGAAGTGGTCCCGTTAACATCGACCACAGCGGCAGAGGTGGCACGCGCTTTTTTTGTAACTTAGATTTTTATTCATTTTTCATCATATATAATGCATTCAGATCACATTCTACATTTAAAAAACAAAGAGGTTAGGGTAGGGAAAAAGAAAAAAGAAAAAAAAAAAAAGAAAAAATAAAAGGGGGGGGGACAAATGTTGGAGCATCAAGTTTTTAGTTTCCATCTCTTAATTCTTCTGGTTTTTTCAGTGTCTTTGGTTATTCTTTCAATTTCTGCCTCGTTGTTGCACTTTGTAGTGTGTCCATTTCCGCCATTTTTTCTCCCATATTCCTTCTTGCATTCTTCGTCGATATGTTAGTTTTTCCATCATACGTATGTCCTCAACAATGTCAGTCCATTGTTCTTGGTCAGGAAGAACTTCTGATCGCCATTTTTTTGTGATAGTTTTTTTACATGCAATCAACAAGATTTTAACTAGATATCTGTCCTCAGCCTGTATAACATTGTCTTTTTTAAGATCACATAAGTACATCAGGTTACAGTTCATTGGTATATTATATCCTAATATCCTCTGTATTGTCACATGCATAGATTTCCAAAATGATGATATTTTGTAGCATTTCCAAAACATATGTGAGTGGTCTGCATTTTGAGCCCCACATCCCCTCCAGCATAAAGATTGGGTATTTGTATATTTTCCTTGAATCTGTGGTGTAATGAAAAAGCGAATCAGGTTTTTCCATCCAAATTCCCTCCATGCCCTTGAATTTGTTGATGTGTGTTGTGTTTTCCATATTTCCTGCCAGCTTTCTTCTGTTATGTTTAAATTGAGCTCTTTCTCCCATTTCTCCTTTATATAGTTACTTGTATGATTGTTTGTCATAAGTTTCTGATATAGTTTTGAAATAATTCTTATTTTATTTCCTGCATATGAGCTTAAAATAAGTTGTATAATCTCGTTCACATCTGTTTGGAGGTTATGCCTAATCTTCTTCATATAGTAATCTCTCATCTGCAGATATCTGAAAAATTCTGATCTTTCTAATTTAAATTTTCTCCTGATATTTACAAAGCTCCCGAGATCTTTTTTTCCGATATTGCCCCATGCTGTGATTCCCTTGTTCACCAGATTTTTGTATCCCCTATCTTGTTTTGCCGGTTCAAACTGACTGTCAAATGCTACCCATTTCAATAGTTTTATGTCTTCCCATCCATCCATCCATCCATCCATCTTCTACCGCTTTTCCGGAGGTCCGGGTCGCGGAGGCAGCAGTTCAAGCAGAGAAGCCCAGACTTCCCTCTCCCCAGCCACCTGCTCCAGCTCTTCAGAGGGGATACCAAGGCGTTCCCAGACTAGCTGGGAGACATAGTCTCTCCACCGAGTCCTGGGTCTGCCCCGGGGTCTCCTCCCAGTGGGACGTGCCTGAAACACCTCAAGTGGGAGGCGTCCAGGAGGCATCCTAATCAGATGCCCATACCACCTCAACTGACTCCTTTCAATGTGGAGGAGCAGCGGTTCTACTCTGAGCCTCTCCCGGATGACTGAGCTCCTCACCCTAACTCTGAGGGTGAGTCCAGCAATCCTACGGAGAAAGCTCATTTCAGCCGCTTGTATCCGCGATCTCGTTCTTTCGGTCATTACCCAAAGCTCGTGACCATAGGTGAGAGTAGGAACGTAGATTGACTGGTAAATCGACAGCTTTGCCTTAGAACTAAGCTCCCTCTTCACCACAACAGACCGGTACAACGTCCGCATCACTGCAGATGCTGCTCCAATCCGTCTGTCGCTCTCTCGCTCCATTTTCCCCTCACTCGTGAACAAGACCCCAAGATACTTAAACTCCTCCACTTGGGGCAGGAGCCTGTCCCCAACCCGGAGAGGACAATCCACCTTTTTCCGGCTGAGGACCATGGACTCGGACTTGGAGGTGCTGATTCTCATCCCAGCCGCTTCACACTCAGCGGCAAACCGTCCCAGCAAGAGCTGTAGGTCATTGCTGGATGAAGCCAACAGGACAACATCATCTGCAAACAACAGAGATGAGATCCTGTGGTCACCAAGCATGACACCCTCCATTCCCTGGCTGCGCCTAGAAATCCTGTCCATAAAAATTATGAACAGGACCGGTGACAAAGGGCAGCCCTGGCGGAGTCCAACTCTCACTGGGAATGACTCCGACCGAGTGTTGGCAATGCGAACTAAACTCTCACAACGGTCGTACAGAGACCGAATAGCTCGTAACAACAAGCCCGATACCCCATACTCCCGAAGCACCCCCCACAAAAATCCACGAGGGACGCGGTCAAATGCCTTCTCCAAGTCCACAAAACACATGTAAACTGGTTGGGCAAACTCCCACGAACCCTCAAGAATTCTCGAGAGGGTAAAGAGCTGGTCCGATGTGCCACGGCCAGGACGAAAACCACATTGCTCCTCCTGAATCCGAGGTTCGACCAACGGCCGGACTCTCCTCTCCAGTACCTTGGCATAGACCTTCCCAGGGAGGCTGAGGAGTGTGATCCCTCTAAAGTTGGAGCACACCCTCCGGTCCCCTTTTTTGAAGAGAGGAACCACCACCCCGGTTTGCCATGCCAAAGGCACTGCCCCCGACCTCCACGCAATGTTGCAGAGGCGTGTCAACCATGACAACCCAACAACATCCAGGGCCTTGAGGTACTCGGGGCGAATCTCGTCCACCCCCGGGGCCCGGCCACCAAGGAGATTTTTAACCACCTTGGCGACCTCAGCCCCTGTGATAGGCGAGTCATCCCCCTCGTCCCCAAACCCTGCTTCCTCTGTGGAAGGCGTATCAGTGGGATTGAGGAGATCCTCGAAGTATTCCTTCCACCGCCCGACGATATCCCCAGTTGAAGTCAACAGTGTCCCATCCGCACCATACACAGTGTGGACGGGGAGCTGCTTTCCCCTCCTGAGCCGCCGAACAGTTTGCCAGAATCTCTTTGAAGCCGACCGAAAGTCTTGTTCCATGGCCTCACCGAACTCCTCCCATACCCGGGTTTTTGCTTCAGCAACCACCCGAGCTGCACTCCGCTTGGCCTGCCGGTACACCTCAGCTGCTTCGGGAGTCCCACAAGCCAACCAAGCTTGATAGGACTCCTTCTTCAGCTTAATGGCCCCCCTCACCACTGGTGTCCACCACTTGGTTCGGGGGTTGCCACCACGAGATGCACCGACCACCTTGCGGCCGCAGCTCTGGGCTACCGCTTCAACAACAGAGGTGGAGAACATGGCCCATTCAGACTCCATGTCTCCAGACTCCCTCGGAATGTGGTTGAAGTTCTTCCGGAGGTGGGAGTTGAAGACCTCCCGGATCCCCCCCTCATGGATCGTCACCTTATCGTGGTGGGGGGGTTTGCGTGCCCCAGTGATCCCAGGAGCTATGTTGTCCGGGGCAATTTGCCTCTGATAGGGTCTCCCAAGACAAACTGGTCCTGGGTGAAGGGCCAGACGAAGAACGATCCAACAGACTCTCATGATAAATTGTATATCAAGGATTCAGTGTACCCCGCCCGGTATGGGGTTACCGGGGCCCCACCCTGGAGCCAGGCCTGGGGGAGGGGCTCGAAGGCTAGCGTCTGGTGGCCGGGTTTCCACCCATGGGACCCGGCCGGGCTCAGCCCGAAGGAGTTACATGGGTCCGCCCTCCAGTAGGTTCACCACCTGCAGGAGGGATCATGGAAGTCCGGTGCTATGTGGATTAGGTGGCAGTCAAAGGCGGAGACCTTGGCGGACTGATCCCAAGCTTTCTAAACTGGCTTTTGGTACGTGGAATGTCACCTCTCTGGTGGGGAAGGAGCCTGAGCTGGTGTACGAGATTGAGCGATACCGGCTAGATATAGTCGGCCTCACCTCAACACACAGCTCCGGTTCCGGAACCAGTCTCCTGGAGAGGGGCTGGAGCTTGGCCTTTTCTGGAGTTGCCCCGGGCGAGAGGCGACGAGCAGGGGTAGGTATTCTTGTATCGCCCCACCTTGCTGCCTCTATATTGGAGTTTTCCCCGGTGGACGAAAGGGTTGCTTCCCTGCGCCTTCGGGTTGGGAAACGGGTCCTGACCATCATTTGTGCCTATGCACCAAATGATGTTTCAGAGTACCCACCCTTTTTGGAGTCTGTGACTGGGGTGCTGGAGGGTGCTCCTCCTGGAGACTCCATTGTCCTACTGGGGGACTTCAATGCGCACGTGGGCAACGACAGTGAAACCTGGAGGGGGGTGATTGGGAGGAACGGCCTGCCCGATCTGAACCCGAGTGGTGTTCAGTTATTGGACTTCTGTGCTAACCACAGTCTGTCTATAACGAACACCATGTTCAAGCATAAGGGTGTCCATATGTGCACCTGGCACCAGGACACCCTAGGCCGCAGGTCGATGATCGATTTTGTTATCGTATCATCAGACCTGCGACCGTATGTCTTGGACACCCGAGTAAAGAGAGGTGCAGAGCTGTCAACTGATCACCACCTGGTGGTGAGTTGGATCCGATGGCAGGGGAGGAAGCCATTCAGACCTGGTAGACCCAAACGTATAGTGAGGGTGTGCTGGGAGCGTCTGGCTGAGGCCCCTGTCCGGGAGGTATGTCTTCCCTTATATTATATTTTTGTACTATTTTATACCACAGTTCTAAAGTAAATTTAGTGATTGGGTCTATTTGTTTGATTTGCTTATATGCATCTTTATCCCCTATTATGCTTTGTACTGGGAGTCCCTCAATTTCCTTTTCCATTTCTTTCCATTTTGCCTCATATCCCTCGTCGCACCAACATATGATATATCTTATTTGTGCTGAGTAGTAATATTCCTTTAGACTCGGTAGGCCCATGCCTCCTTTCTCTTTTGGTAATTGGAGGGTTTTATATTTCACTCTCGGTTTTTTACCTCCCCAAACAAATCTCGATATCATCCTGTCCCACTTTGAGAATTGGGCATCTGGAATCTCTGTTGGTATAGCCTGGAAGAGGTAAAGTAATCTAGGTTGTATGCTGATTTTGACTGTCTCAATTTTTGAATTCAGATCCATATTTAAGATTGACCATCTATCAATATCTTTTTTTATTTCTTGTTCCAACCTATCATAGTTTGCTTTATATATTTTGCTTAGGTCTTTAGGTATGTTCACTCCAAGGTATTTTATTTCTTTTTGGTTCCAGTTTAGTTTGATCTTATCAGTTATCTGGTTTAGAGGGTTATAGTGGAATGTCAGTATTTGTGTTTTTGTTATGTTTATCTTGTATCCTGATAATTTTCCAAAATTTTCTATCAAGTTCATCATTTCCATTATTGATTTATCTGGTTGTTCAAGGTAAACTATAATATCGTCTGCAAATAGCCCAATCTTGTGTTCCGCCCCCTTTATTGTTACACCTTTTAATTTCTTATTTTGTCGTATCGCTTGAGCCAGTGGCTCTATGAACAGAGCAAACAAGGTGGGCGATAAGCAGCATCCCTGCCTAGTTGATCTTTGTATATTTACTTTGTCTGTTAAGCTACCGTTTATCTTGATTCTTGCCACAGGTTCTTGATATAGCGTCCTTATGCATTGTACTGATTTTTCGTTAAATCCAAAGCGCTCCAGTACACTATATAGGAATTTCCAGTTAACCCTGTCAAATGCTTTTTCTGCGTCTAAACTCATTATTACTGTGCTTTTCTTTTCTTTATGTATTTGGTTAATTATATGTATTGTTCTCCTGATATTGTCATGTGTTTGGCGTCCCTCTATGAATCCAGTTTGATCATCTTCTATCAATTCCGTCAAGAATGTCTTTATTCGTTTACATATAATTGTTGTGTATATTTTATAATCTACATTTAATAAAGAGATTGGTCTATAGTTTCCGCATTGTTCTTTATCTTTCCCTGGCTTTAAAATAACTGAAATGATAGCTTCATTCCATGATGGAGGTATTTTGTTGTTGTTCAGCGTCCAATTAAATGACTTTAGGAGTTGTGGCGTGAGTTCTTCTATAAACAGTTTATAAAACTCAGAGGGGTATCCATCACTACCTGGTGATTTACCGTTTTTAAGTGACCTAATCACATCTCTGATCTCTTGTGTTGTTATTTCTGCTGTTAGTTTTTCATTTTGTTGATTTCCTATTGATGGCAAGTCCAATGTGTCTAGAAATTTTTTGATATCTTTAGTATTTGTTTCTTCAGGTTGCGAGTATAGTTCTTGGTAGAAATTATGGAAAATTTCTTTGATGTTTTCTGGGTTAACTGTGGTTTTATTTGTGGTGGGGTCTTTAATCTTGTATACATTATTCATTGTTTGTTGTTTTCTTAACCGTTTTGCCAGCAGTTTTGTGGCTTTTGGCCCCGTTTCATAATATTTTTGCTTTAGATATCTATTTTTCCTTTCAATTTCATCCATTTGTGTTTCTTTTATCTTTGTTTTTTCTTCTTTAATTTCTTGATATATTTTTGGATCATTTGTGCTTTGATGTTTACGTTCTAATTCCCTCAGTCTCTCACATCTTTGTTCATACGCTTCCAGTTTAGTCTTATTTGCTTTTCCTGTTTCAACAATTAATTTACCCCTTAACACGGCTTTTAGTGCATCCCATAGTATTGTTGGGTCCACTTCTTCATTGTCATTCTCTTGGATATATTCGTTTATGTTTATTTTTATTCTTTCTTTCATTTTCTCATCATTTAACAGTCCTACGTTAAGTTCCCATGTTGTTTGTCGTTTTCTATTGTTTAAATATATTTCCATGTATATAGGATTATGATCTGATATTTCTGCCCCTCCAATCCAACAATTTCTCACCCTGTGTCTGTCACCTTCATTCATAAGGAAGTAATCTATTCTAGAGTGTACTTTATGGACTGCTGAATAATGTGTATAGTCTTTTTCGAGTGGGTGTAGGTCCCTCCATATGTCTACCATACCCATTTCTGCCAGTGAGGTTCTTATGAACTTTGTTACATGTTTTTTTGTCTTCTTAACACTTGTTGTGTCAACTTCATGATCCATGACAGCATTTAGGTCTCCTCCACAAATTAGGACTCCTTCACTGTGTGTTGCTATGAGATCAAACAGATGTTGAAAAAAACCCTTGTCACTTTCTGGTGGGGCATAGATGTTCACTAATGTAATCTGCATACCATCTATTCTTCCCTTTATTATTACATACCTGCCTTCTTTATCCTGGATTTCCTGTTCACTTTCAAATTGTATTTTGTTTGAGATTAGTATCATAATCCCCCTTTTTGCTCCTCCCTTAAATGAACTGTAGTAGGAGTTCTTATAGCCAAATCTCTTTAGTTTCACATGTTCTGCCTTGCTCAAATGTGTCTCTTGCATAAATATAATTTCAGCTTTTTCCTTCTTGAATTTTCTTATTATTCTTTCCCTTTTAATAGGTGAGTTCAGACCATTCACGTTTAGTGTTATTATCTTAAGATTTTTACCCATATTCATGTTTTTCCATTTTTTTTAACTTGTGCTCCTAGCCCCTTTAACAACAAAAATAACACATATTTATATAAAAACACATTAAAAAAACTCGACCTCCGTACTTTGGGCCTTTCTTCTGCCCACTGGTCCCTGTTGGTGGGTGGGGGGTTTGTCTTCACAGAGTGAAGGGCCCTCCCTAGACTTCTAATTACTATCAAAGTAATAGTCATAAGTCTAGAAATGTCCAACAAATATCACTTAAACCTCTCCTAGCCGTCTGTTTCTCTTTTACCTTGTCTTCTTGGCCTTCATTTCTTCTGTGCCTTTCTTAATCTTTGTTATGATCTAGGCTTTCAGTTGAAAGCCTTGTAGCTTGTCCTGGGCCCGCTGCTCTACGTCTCTCCCCCTTCTTCCGCCGTTCACTCGTCTCCACTCCGTCTGTCGTGGTGCGTTCAGGGCCGCCGCTGCTCCAGCCGTCTCCTTCGGCACGCTCACCTCAAGGCCCCGCTCCATCATATCCCGCGCTGCCTCTTCGGCCGTGTTGTAGGTTCTTGTGCCTTCCTCCCAATGAATCCTCATTTTCGTTAGCGGCGTTTGGAATCTAATTTTTTTCTCTTTCAGCGTTTTTTTAATGTTGGCATATTTCTTCCGCTGCTGCACGATTTCTGTCGGGTAGTCATGGTCAAAAAATACCTGTTTGTCGCCGATTCGTATCTTTTTTTTCCATGCTTGCGTCAGGATTCTTTCCTTTATGTCATATTTCACAAAGTTTACCACAACTGACCTGGGTGGAGAGTTTGTTTTCGGGTTCTGTGCCGGTGTTCTGTGCGCCCGTTGAATCTGCAGATCCGTTTCTCCGGGTATTTCCAGTTCTTTTTTTAAGAACTGATCCATGAATTTTGTCATCGAGTTGCCTTCAATGCCCTCCGGAATTCCAAAGATGCGCATATTGCTTCGTCGGGATCTGCTCTCCAAGTCGTTTATTTTCTCCTGCATCCTCTGCGTTTGCGTCGTCAGGGTCTGTAGTTGCTCGTTTGCCTCGCTTTTCCAATCTTCTAGTTCCGAAATTCGGGTCTGCGCTTCTGTCATACACGCCCGCTGGGAGCGCAGCTCCTCCATGTTTTCCGTTAATTTACGCTCCATTTCTCTTCGGAGGTCCATGATTTCCTCCTTAATTTCTTTTTTCAGTTCCTCCTTAAGAGCCGCTAAATCCTGTTGTAGCTGTCGCTTGAATTCTCTTAACTCTTCACCCAAACTGGCGATGCCAGCGTTCATGTTGTCGAGTCTGGTGTCCTCCATTTTCTCTGCTGTAGACATCTCGCTTTTTTGGGCTTTGCGTACAGCGGTTTTTCCTGCGTTGTTGGAGAGGAATTCTTCAATTTTACCCTGTTTTTGTCCTTGTGCCCGGTTCCTTCGTGTTTTCATCCCTTAGTTTATTGATTCGTTTATGTCGAGTTGGCCATTTACCGATGATTTTTAATCCGGCTAGGGAGAGCTCTTTGTTTAAGTGTTATGTCTCTCCGCCATCTTCCCGGAAGTCCCCACAAGTTTCGGCACGCGCTTTTTTAACAGCCTGGGTAGCGCGGTTCGGGGTCTGGTCAGATATTACGTCTGATAGGGGACCTCAATTTGCGTCGGAACTGTGGTCAGCAGTGGCCAGCGGCTTAGGAGCGGCGGTACATCGCACGACCGCTTATCATCCCCAGGCCAACGGTTTATGTGAGCGTTTTCACAGGTCTTTGAAGGCAGCCCTCAGAGCGTCACTGACGGACACAGATTGGGTAAACAAACTACCATGGGTTTTATTGGGGTTGCGTTCAGCACCCAAAGAGGATCTAGATGCCTCACCAGCAGAATTGGTCTTTGCACAACCACTCAGGCTGCCAGGCGAGTTTTTACCCGACCACACGGCACCGGGGCCCCCCCCGATCCGGGGGTCTCTGAGTAACACGGGAGCAGAAATGCTCCCGGGCCCCGCTCATCACTCTTTCCCGCGTGTGTTCGTGCCCCAGGCTTTACGAGACGCAGAGTTTGTTTTTGTCAGGCACGATGCTCAGCGGCATAGTCTCCGCCCATCTTATGACGGTCCATTTCGAGTGCTGGAAACCAGGGAGAAATATTTTGTGCTAGATTTGGGGGGCAGGAGGGAGACGATCAGTATCGATAGATTAAAACCTGCTTTTGTGTTGCATAACGAGTCTGTACGGCCGGCGGGCGCACCTCGATGCGGCAGGCCTCCGAAGGGGCGGCCCCGGGACCCCCCACGGGGGGCAAATAACCCTTCTCCCCCTCACTCCACAGATGCACAGCAGGACGGCCCAACACAGAGCAGGAGACCTGCATACAGCAGATTCGGGAGAAGATTGAAACCTAAGCTGCATGCAGGATGATGTGTTTTTTGGTCAGGTTGTTTAGGTTGCTGTGAGATTCTGTTGAGGGGGTGACGTGCTGTATGACTGTTGTATGACTGTATGTGGGTGCCCAGTCTTTCGCGTGGAAGGGGGGAGTGATGTGGAGCCCATAATTATAACCTATGTGACTCACATGTGGCTGGCTGAATTCAGCCAAGAGAGACTTTGAGCTAGCCATGTGTATTGACTTCACACCTCAAGAGGAAGATGTGTCTGCACCCCCTGGGGGCTCAGGAGAGAGGAGAAGATTACCCGGCCTGACCTTTGGGGGTCAGAGAGGAGAACAGAAGGACTCTGGGTGTTCTATTACAGATGAAAGGATGTAGCTGAGTATTGTGACTTTTGTGTGATGTATTTGTAGAGATGAGTGTATAAATGTATGTGTGTGACTGCGTCCTGTCTCTTTTCACTCCGATCGAGAGAGGACGTAGGATGGATGAGAATTAAAGCAGATTCTGGAAAATTATCCAGTCTCCTCAATTCTTGACTCCTACAATACAACTGTTTTTCATTTATTTGTGTTCTGGAGAAAGTCAAATGGATAAACATCCTATAAGCATTATTAATAGGGAACTTTTTTTCTTCTTAAATGTGAAACTTTTTTAATTTCAGAAATTTTCACTGTAATTTTTTTCTTGCAAATTTGTAGGCTTCCTTCTAAATTTGCAACTTTTTTCGATACAAGTTTGTGATTAAATTTGTCACCAGTGTCCTCTTGTATACTGCAATCAAGCATTTTCTCCTCACAAATTTTAATTTAATCTTTCCATCATAAATATATGACTTTTATCACATTGCAACTTTTTAATCATAAGATTATTACTTTTCCTCATATATTTGTGATGTTTTCTTTCTCACAAACCTTTTTTCTCTTGAATTTGTGACTTGCTGAGGGCATTTTTTTTTTATTTTAAAATCTGAAATAAACTTGTAATTTTAAATGTGTTGGTGTCTTTCTCCAGTCTTAATTCTGCATCTTCGTTGTGATTTTTTTTTCTTCAAATAAATTGATTTTAGAATGTAAATTACTTTAAAGACTAAAAACAGCAAAAGTGACTGAGCTACAGGTTACAGCTAAATTTGACCAGTATTTGAACTGGTGTCAAGAGGCATTTCTCTCCTCATTTCAAAGGATTTTGGAATCTCACCATAAACTTTGACCTCATAGTGCTTCAGTGTCTCTCCAGCCTCGTTAGTAGCCACACACGTATACCTCCCAGCGTCCTCTTCTTTAGCATTGAGAATCTGCAGTGTACGGCCACCTGTAACAGAAAGAATTACAATTGTAAACTGTTCTTCTTATGTATTTTTTATTTCTTCTTTCCTACACATGTGATTCCAGACCTGGAAGGACTCGCACACTGCGGCTGGATACAAAAGGAGTGCCATCCTTGAGCCAGGTGATCAGTGCAGGAGGGTAAGACTGGACTTCACACACCAGTGATGTGGGGCTGCTCAGGGTTACTGTAACCTCCTCTGCAGAAACACCAGGGCCGGCGCCCGCAATAGTGGGAGAAACTGGTCGAATAAGGACGAAAAAACAAGCCAATGAAATTGATAAAATGAAAACATCCCTGCTGTCTTTGCTTGAATCAACTATAAAATATTCCCAGAGAATGAACAAAGACTGTCTTTGTACCCAGGACATTAAGATTGAAATGCCTGCTGCGGTCTCCTGCGCTGTTAGATGCCACGCAGCTGTACCTGCCAGTGTCACCAACTTGGGTTGCAGATATTTGGAGATAACGGCCGTGTGACAGAACTTTGTGGCGGATGTCAGGCTCCAACAGCTGCCCATCCTTCAGCCATTTGATTTCTGGTACAGGGTTACCTAGAACATGGTTGTCCTTGTAGTTTACCAAGTTGCAAAACATTGAGATTCTTCACCATAATTTTAATACAAAATATCAGCTAAGTTATTTACCTGTTGCCTCACAGGTGAGAGTGATATTGTGTTTTTCCTTCACTTTAGTATCCACCACAGTCCCTTCCTCTATGATACTAGGGGGAACTGTCAATGAAAATCATTCAAATGAATTAAGATGAACAAAAACATAAATATCTTGATACAGTATTTCAAATGAATACAGGATATTTTAAGCACTAATAACCCACATAGCTACAATAACAATAATAAATATCTTTTTACCAAGGATGTCGAGGTCAAAGTTCTTCCTTTTCTCTCCAGCAGTGTTTGAAACAATGCAAGTGTATCTTCCAGCATCGGCTACTGCAGTATGCATTAGACGTAGGCTGCGCCCTCCTAGACATCAAATAATTTAATCAATATAAATCATCTACCGCCTAAGGGTCAGAAACAGATTGTGATGTTTCCATAAAGGCCAGACATCCCAAGAACATGATAATAAGATTCTAATGGACTCCACACATGGCAGGTGGCAAATGACAGCGACCGACATACTCACTCAGCCTCCCCTGACAGGAGTGGCACATAGGGCCGTATTACAAAGACGCAGTCAGTTGTCACTGACGCAGAACGCTTTTATGGGTGTTTTCAAGTACATTTCTTTATCACAACAGCGTAGAAACAAACTTTCTGCCAGCGCATGAAGCAAAGAGGCCGGTCTAATTATTCAGATGTGTGTTTTGGATAATCCAATCCAAAGCGCTCATGCCCATCCCTTTAATGCAAAGAGGCGCATTATTTATTTAAACTGAACTGTGATCATGATGGTTTAAGATGGGTTTTGTACTGACCAAAGCCTGTGCATGTGAGCCAAAGTGCAGGCGATAGTAATGTTGCTTGGTAATAAGGAAGACATCAATCACAGATGACGCCCAGTTAGAAAGAACAAATGTGGAAGAATGCTGAGCTGAAAAATCAGCTGAATGGTTTAATGTATTGTGTACTTCATGTAGTGTAGAACTTCAGGAAAAGAGGACAATATCTGTGCAAACTTTCATAAACTTTCATTAACAATGGCGTGGAAGTTGCTCCCAGCCATGGGGAGATGGAGGGCTCCCTCTACTGTTGTTTTTGCCAACTGAGGGTCCCCCCCATTTCGGAGGGGTCTACTGAGGTTTGCAGCTCTCTGTCCCAGTTCTCCCGGTCGGGAGAGATGCAAGGGATCGGGCGTGGCTTCACATTCCCCGTCGACCCCTGCCACAAAGCAAACCCGCTCTTGGCAGCCTCTGACGGGGGCTGACAGGTGGCAGTTGGGGAGCTTGCTGGAGCGGGTGGCCTTGGCCCAGCTGGAAACCCGGGGTGTGCGGCCGAGGAAGATGTGTGTCATGGGCAGCGAGAGTGCACCCCCTCCTTCCCGTTCATTTCTCCTCAGCTCATCATCACACCTGAAGGAGAAGACCCACCCGCACCCTCTCATCAGCCAGCGCGCTTAAGGAGGCATCCTTCAGTGATTCAACGCTGGCTCATCTGGGTATACTGCCGCTAATAGACAGCAAGTCAATATAACACTGGTGAAAGAAATTATTAACCTGTGTGCTTTTTTCCCTGTGCAGGTTGCTGCCATCGTGCGGGTGTGTCACTGAGGCCTGCGCACGCTCTCCTGCCACTTCATCTCCCACGACAGTAACCTCCACCAGCTATCCCCTACCCTGCTGGTTCGTCTATTCCCCACTGGAGTCCTGCCGGCGCTCCCTTGGAGCCCGCGTAAGTGGCAATTTGGCTCGCCCATTTTCCCTTACTCCATTCCTCTTCTCACATTCCTCTGCTCACAGCTCTCGTTCTCTCTCCACAGGCCCTTTCCTCTGGTGAGTGACTGTTCTGTAGCAGTGCGGATTTTGCTATTTAATAAAACAAACGTGTGTACTGTTTGATTGTCTGTTTGTTGTTGCACCTCGCACGTGGGCTGAATTATCTTCTGTCATGACAGATGTGGATGCATCTCCTGTCTCTCTGGGGAGTTACAGTGAAAAGTAAAATGCCTCATACTCCTTTTTCATTTATTCATTCCCCTAAAAATAAACACATTAATGGCTAATAAGTCCGTGATGAAAACGAAAATGTGAATGGAATAAAAATCAGACTGACATTCCCCGGCGCTGCACATCACACTCCCTGTTCATTCATTCATTCCCCTAAAAAAATCCTACATTAATGCCTAATCTATAGACTCCAAAGGTTAGCTTGTAATTAAAATGAGAGTGTGGATGGAGCAAAAAAAACAAAAAAAACAAAAACTACTGCGATCATCATATAATTAAAATGATGGGCGATTATATCATGACTGTTACAACTCTCTCCAATAAAATAAAAGAAGATCTCAGCGCATGCCGTTTCCTCATGAACTCTGGAGCTGCGCGATTTCAAAACACGCCACTGAAATATCATTAAACAATGTGCTTCTGATAGCAGACCTCCTTTTTCCTGCTCAAAAGCAGATTCTCATGGAATGCACTATAATAGTAATGCACATTAGATTGTGTGCCGCCACATCTCTTTGAAATGAGCCTCCGCCTGCCAGCACACAGTGAGCGCACTGTCTACTGGTAATTTGATGGCGTGAAGCAAACTGTAAAAAACAGACAACGCGCTGACAGAAACTAACAAAAACACTCGTGCATGGTGGAAAGTCTGGCGGAAAAGTGTACAGATGATCGTCAAAATAAGGCCCATTGCAAGCGATGTGCACAATGCATATATTTAAATGAAAACAAAATAAAGGCTCAAAGTATGAATGAAAATTTTAAAAATGATAAAGCTAGGATACTAAGTCAAACCAAAGAACTAGCTCGCAATTTATTATTCTTATTATTCACTCTTGCTCCAACAAGTTCCCAGGTGACTGCTTTTTGTTTAAATCTCTTTTCTGGAGGTATCGTGTAGTTGTGGAAAATCTGACATGGTTAAAATTAGCTTCTCATCTATGTTGAACACGCTAAAATGTTATAGGAAGTGAGGAAGCAGTACATTGTTGGCTCTTTGGTACATCAGTGAAACCCCTGGTGATTGGTTATCGTCAGGTGAAGGCAAGATGTCACATGCACAAATATAGTGTCACAGGAGGAGCACCGCCTCATTACATAGGTTCTACTGAAAATGAATAAGACACCAGAATCAACACAAAACCTGCAGCTGTTATAACATTTACAACTGACACTGACAGGATACATAAAGCTTTGGTACATTAGGATCCCATGGGAAATCATTCAGAAAAAGGATTTAATATAAGATTTGACAACACAGCTATAATTGTAATTAATAACAACTTAATTTACTTAAGAGATATACTATCAACATTTTTGAGATTGCAAAACATTTTGATATGGACAGTTTCTTTTGGTTCCTAATCATGGAACTGTAATGTTTTCTGTTGTTGCAAAGATAATTTACGGGGTAAGCTGAAGGTTGGGGACTGTGGATTTATTTTACAGCACTAAAAACATCTTAGAAGATGATTAAAAACATAACTCAAAGCATATGGTTTTGTTTGCCTTCTTTCACAGACCTCTATCTGCTGAGTTTGGCACATTGCATACCTGCACTGACAACAGCTGGCCTTGGAACCTACTGTAGCTTGGAAGCAAAACAGTGGCTTCTTTAAAAAACATTAGCTGTCATTCTCATTGCCTCTGCCTTATTTTACACACATTTGTAACTTTCTGAAATTGACAAAAGGAAATCCATTCAGTATACATATTGGCAGATACTGAATATATTTTCACTCCAAAAGTCAAACTAGGACTAACCTGAGAGGACCCGCACTGAACTTGTCACTTTAATTGGCCGACCATCTTTCAACCAGGAGATGGTGGGAAGAGGAATCCCAGAGGTCTCACAGCTCAAAGCAACTGGGTTCTTCACAACAACACTCACATTTTCTGGAAACTCAACTTGACCAAGTATTGTAGGCGGTACTGAACGAGACAAGAGGTAAAGATTATTAAACACCCCAAACTGAAAAGATGAACAGAAATGAATTTAAAACATTCACAAATTCATACCATGCACACTGATGTCATGCTTGATGTCGGCCTGTCCTGCCACATTAACAGCAATACAGGTGTAGCGTCCTGTGTCTGAAACTTTAGCGTCTTTAATCTGCAACAGCTTCCCCTCATTCAGGACCTTTACACTTTGCTGTCCCGTGATAGGCCGTCCATCTTTCAGCCATGTGACTGCAGGTCGTGGCACGCCCTCCGCAGCACACTGCAGGGTCACATCACTTCCCTTTGTAACTGTGACATCATCAGTGTCATCTGCAGCGCGTATAATGGAAGGTCGGACTGAAATGACAAAGATTTTTTTGCTGCACTAAGCGAGACCCGAAATTTGTAGCAAAGTCTCAATACAGCATGGTAATAATGGTCTATACTGTAAATCAGTGGTTCCCAACCTGGGGTCTCTGGAATGTTCAGGCTTTTGTGGGAAGTTTTCTAATTTCACTTATTAATTGGTCAAAAAAATTGCAAATAATTTGCCGTTGTTGTTCGTGTGTCCTGTAAGCACCCGTGCACAACAATGGTAGATTATTTGAAATGTTTTGGACCAATAAAGAAATTAAATCAGAAAATTTTCCACGGAAACCGAAATGTTCCAAGAACCCCAGGCTGGAGACCACTGCTGTAAATGACTTTTACATTTCTTTCTGTCATGCTATCAAAAGTAGTGAGTGGATACAAATATCTGTAAAATGAGACTCTCTTGGTCTCTCATCAAGAAACAAATTATTTTCTGTGTCGCTGATTATTACCATTTTCTGCTTTCCAAGAGTTAAATATGAGGTGTCAATATGGACAAAAACTGACCAAAAAATACATGGCAGAGGGGCTGGGTTGAGAGAGACTGAAACTGTATGAAAGAAATTGAAAAGGAGAGGTTTTAATAAAACGTGTGATATTAATAAAGTGCTACTTAAACCTCTCTTACACCCTGCTACTTTCAGTCTCTTGCATATCAGCCCAGTCTCTGTTGCGTGCATTTTTGGATCAGCTTGTGTCCATTTTGTCACCCATAATCAAAGGCAAAAAAAGCTACTGAGATGAATTTGATGTGTGAATGAATTTGTGGTGTTTATGTACCATAAACCTGCAGGCTGTATTCCTTAGTGGCGGTCCCAGCCTCACTGGAGGCTGTGCAGGTATATGAGGCAGCATCTGTCCTCGTAACACTGGAAATCTGCAGCTGACGGCCTCCTGACAAAATCCTGAGCCGCTGGTCTGACCTGAGTTCAGAACCTGGAATATGGACCAAACACAGTCTTGATAAGGTGTTGAACCAAGCCGACCAGACTGTAACCAGTTCACCACATGGTGCTGATTACTGTACAGACATACCGTCCTTCCTCCATGAGAGGCTGGGTGGGGGTATGCCACTGGACTCACACACCAGTGTGATGAGGCTTCCCTCTATCACTGTCAGGGGTGACACCTCCTCTGAGCCGTGGATACTGGGAGACACTGCAACATCAGAAATGCACCAAAAGGAGGCGCTCTCATCACATATGGAATGTAATAATGTTGAGGGTAGGAGAAGAAAGCAGAAGTGGCACAAACAGATACAGTTAAAGTCAAATATTATTTACTAGATTCACAATCCAAAGATTTTTTTAAAATCTTTTCTCTATATCAACACATAGACAAACTATGGAAGCAGATCATAAAATTTTAAACTGTGGTAAGTAGGTAGGGAAGACCAAATAATGTAAACTTACCCCAAACATTTAGGTTGTAGTTCTTTTGTGTTTTGCCAGCTACATTTATTGCCTCGCAGGTATACCTGCCTGAATCCTGCACCTGGGCACTACCAACCTACCAAACAGATTCATTAAAAAAAATTCAATTTGATAAAACTCAATCACACGTCACTGCCAAATCTAATAAAAGAACAAGAGCACCACACACGTACATTATACACCTGTCCATAGCCATAGCACATCGACCAAAAAAAATCAGTTACAAATTCAAGATTCAAAATACTCTAGATCTGCAGCAAAACTAATAACCATGTAATTGCAAGAAGTTTAAGCAAGGCAAACAATCTCCAAATTAAAGTGGAACAAATGTAGAGAAAATATGAGAAAATTATTTAACCCCTAAAATCTGCACATCTTCAAAAAATGTACAAACATGGTGTGAAATTAAAATGTCCTAGCTTGAAAACCATGGGAGGAGTTAGCCAGACAAACCATGAACCCTCTATTGAAATTGTCATTTTCACAAAAGTGATACATCTTCCACACAGGTACAGGCAGTGTGAAATAAAAAAGCCCTAGCTTGAAAACTATGGTAGGAGTTGACCAGATAAACTCGCGTGGATGGATGGATGGACAGACAGACATACTGTCATGCTATGGACATGGTCAGCAACCATGTCCACGCTTTCTGTTGATTCTTTGGATTGATTATATCATTTTGTCGTATTATTCTGTGATCACTAGTATTCCCTAGTCCTTGGTTATTTAGTAATGTTCTGTTTTCATTCCTTGTCTGTTCTTAGTTCATATGTCCATTCTTATTTAGAAAGTATTCCTTGTTTATCCTTAGTTCTTAGGCCATCTCTTACTGTGAAAGGTTCCTTTGTTTTCTTCTTGCCTAGCCATAGTTCCTGTTGTCTGTTTCTCTCCCTTACGTTATCGTTTAGTCTTTGATTAGTTCCCAGCTGTCCTGTGTAACTTAATTATTAGTTCTCTATACATGTTTTGACTTTCAGTTTCCTGGTGTGGCAACACTGTAGGATCTTCCCCCCGGTTCCCTGTTAGTCTGCTCCCTTGTGAGAGTTGTTCGCCTCGTTGGCTTTTGTTTTGCTCACAGCCCCTGTGCTGAATTTAGGTTCTAGTAATAAATCATGTTGCATTGGAGTTCTGCCTGCATCCAGAGTCCATCCTTTCTGTCTACCAGAGGAAGCCCTGACATCATACCATAATACCATAGTATGCCCCGTTTTTCAATAGGTGTCTAAAAAGATTAAACTATATTCACACATTGATACTATATCTTTTACCATAGTGAGTGCATCAAGTTACACTTCTAAGGATTTGTACCTTGAGGAGACTACCATCTGCTGAGATGGTCAGACCAGGTTTCTTGAAGAGAGGCCGTCCATCTTTGATCCAGGACAGGGTTGGTGGAGGGACTGCATCACTCTGGCAGTGAAGTTCTACAGAGAGGCCCAGCATCACTGTAGCATTGACCTCCTCACCCCTGATGTTAGGTGGCACTGTGACAGACAGTAGACAAGAAGAAGGCAAGTTTCTGAAATAGATTTTAATATAAATGTTGCTGAAAATGTAGGTTAAACAAAAGTCTTTTGTTTAATTCTATGCTGACATTTTCCCGCTTATTTGAGTTATTCAATTTCAAATCACCCAGAGGGTCAGAAGTATTTCCTTCCTTTATAATTTACATTTACTCTGTGATGCTGGCACAAACATTTAGCATGCAAACATAACTGCTGCTTAGCAAAAACAAAAAAATTGTCAGATTATATTCAGATAAATAATAAAAACATATGGCAAAAATATAAAGATGATTCATAACTGTCCCCATGGTTGAATGAGGACAAAATTGTTAGCAGTATTTTAGAAAAATTTTAAACTGAACATATTACAAAAAAATACACACAGCAGGGAAAATAAGTATTGAACACATCAACATTTTTCTCAGACATTTTTCTGATGGCGCCACTGACCTGAGATTTTCACCAGATAGCAGTAACAACCCAAGTAATCCATACATACAACGAAATCAAGGCAACTGTGTTCACAAAACAAGTTATCTTAAACAAAGTGGGATAACACAGGGAATAAGTATTGAACACGCTGGTGAAATTCATTTAATAGTTAGTATAAAAGCCTTTGTTGGTAATAACAGCTTTTAGACATCTCCTGTATGGAGAAACTAGCCGCAGGCATTGCTCAGGAGTGATTTTAGCCCATTCTTCCACACAAATGGTCTTCAAATCTTGAAGGTTCTGTGGGTGTCTTCTATGAACTCTGACCTTCAGTTCACGCCATAGATTTTCAATTGGATTCAGGTTAGGTGACTGACTGGGCCATTCTAGCAGCTTTATTTTCCTTCTCTGGGGCCAGTTGAGAGTTTCCTTGGCTGTGTGTCTGGGATCATTATCTTGCTGAAATGTCCACCCTCATTTCATCTTCAGCATCTTGACAGATGGCAACCTGTTCTTATCAAGGATATGTCTGTACATTTGTCCATTCATCTTTCCTTCAATTATATGAAGTCTGCCTATAACATGTGCTGAAAAACACCCTCACACCATAATGGAATATGCAGTACCATTTCTCTTCCAAACATGCTGTGTGTTGTGGCATCCAAAAAGTTCAATTTTGGTCTCATTTTACCAGATTATATTCTCCCAGTATTTTACTGACTTGCCCAAATGTTGTGCAACAAACTTTAAATGAGCTTCAACATGCTTTTTCTTCAGCAATGGAGTACTTGCAAAGTGAGCGGGCATAGAGCCCATGTCGGTTGAGTGCATTACTTATTGTTTTCTTTGAAACAGCAGTACCTGCTAACTCTGGGTCTTTTTGGAGCGCTCCATGAGTGGTCTTTGGCTCTTGGATAACTCTTCTGATAATTCTTTTGACTCCTCTGTCAGAAATCTTGTGAGGAGTGGCTGGTCGTGGCCAGTTTATGGGAAAATGATGTTCTTTCCACTTTCGAGTGATGGCTCCAACAGTCCTCACCGGAACATTCAGCAGTTTAGAAATGTGCCTGTGACTAATGCCATCATTATGTTTTGCAACAATAAGGTTGTGAAGGTCTAGAGAGAGCTCCTAGCTTCTACCCATCATGAGTTCTTTGTGGTGTGACAATCTGATATTCACAGACCTTTTTAAAGGCTATCAGTCAGGACTTAGCCAGCTGAAATTAATTTGCACTGATCGGGGGTGGGATGGCTTCCTAAGTTCTGATGGATTTCAGCTGGTTTCTTGGCTTTCTATGCCTTTTTGCTCCTCTTTTTCTTCATGTGTTACTTATTCCCTGTGTCATTTCACTTTATGTAATATAACTTGTTTTGTGAACACAACTGTCTTGATTTCTTTGAATCTATGGATTACTTGGGTTGTTACCGATATCTGGTGAAAATCTCAGGTCAATGGCTCCATTGGAAATACGTTTAATGAGAAAAATGTTGCCGTGTTCAGTACTTATTTTCTCCGCTGTATATTCTGACTCTCCTGTGTTATAAATATACTACACGGGCATGGTCTAATGTACAGTACCATAAATGACAGGAAAAAACTTCATGAGTGGTTAACATACTGCTTGAGATACAGTAGAAGTTTTCAAAAGAAGCCTCATTTTGGTAAATTTTGTTTTCTGCCACTGATAGACCTTTATATCACAAAAATCTCATAAAATAAAAGTCTTTTAATTTTGTTTTTGATAGCAACAATCACAAAGTTTTAAGACTGTACATGTAATATAAAAGGAGCTATTAATGACAGATGTTTGACAGGTCATTTGGCCAAAAGCTAATAATTTTTTTAAAAAGTTGTCATCTTAAATGAATACAGATACAGACACAACATTTGGTATTTTTTCCCATAACTTTGCTACAGGAACAAAGATAATCTGAGAAGGTGATCTTGGTCCCTTCTGGGTGATTTGAAATAGAATGACCCAAATTTATTTAGTGGCAATCAATGCATGAGTTAACCTGCGAATCATGCTAAATGCAGATTACACTCTGGTTATTTCATTAGTGATCACAGTAATTGTTTCCTGAGATGCAGAAGCCCTGTTCAGTTATCCATCTGGAGCTCTTTAAACATCAAGCCCATCTTCGGAAATGACAGCAACATAATCCAGCTCACCATGTGTTAGTGATATTAAAATTTAGCTTGTGGCTAAGTAGCTTGATTTCACAGAAGTTCATGAAACTTAATTTCCATGGAAATTGCAAGCATACACTAAAATGCAAAACAGATTGACAACACAGAACTTTTGAAGGCCCAAACACACCCATAAGCCTAAGACAAGCAAACCATGTGAATGAAAATATCGAACAAATTTGGAAGTCCCCACACTATGAATGGTAAAAGGTGTTCATTTACACTGGTGTGAAAAAGTGTTTGCTCCTTCCTGATTTCTCACTTTTTTGTACGTTTGTCACACTTAAATGTTTCAGATCATCAAACAAATTTAAACATTAGACAAAGATAATACAAGTAAGCATAAGATGCAGTTTTTAACTGAAGGTGTTTATTATTAAGGGGGGAAAAAAATCAAAACCTACATGGCCCTGTGTGAAAAAGCGACCCCCCCCCCCCGGGTCAAAACATTAACTGTGATTTCTCACATCTTTGGAAAGCTGAGATCAATTTCTCCAGCCACACCCAGGCCTGATTACAGCCACACCTGTTCTCAATCAAGAAATCACTTAAATAGGACCTGCCTGACAAAGTGAAGTAGACCAAAACATCCTCAATGCTAGACATCATGCTGTGATCCAAAGAAATTCAGGAACAAATGAGAAACAAAGTAATTGAGATCTTTCAGTCTGGAAAAGGTTATAAAGCCATTTCTAAAGCTTTGGGACTCCAGCGAACCACAGTGAAAGCCATAATCCACAAATGGTGAAAACATGGAACAGTGGTGAACCTTCCCAGGAGTGGCCGGTTGACCAAAATTACCCGAAGAGTGCAGCGATGACTCATCCAAGAGGCCACAGAAGACCCCATAACAACAGACAGAAATAGGCCATCAGTTTTGTTTTTGGCTAAAACGGGAAACTACAGAAGAATGGTAGCAATTATCACAACAAATCTGCCTTTATTTCTGTGGACATGTTCTTTTTGATCTCTATGAGAAAGCAAACACTGTGTAGATTTATGTACAGTATGTACACATGCATGTATGGATGGTACAAGAGTCTGTAAGACAGTCACATTTTTTCAATACTTTTTGCAATATGCATTAACCCCTCCTCCCCCAGCCCCAGATGGGACTTTTAGTTTCTGAAGCCAGGAATTTCCATTTCTGTTAATTTTACACAGCTCAAAGACAGTGCAACGGTAAAATATTCAGTGTAGTGGAGGAGAGCTGTATTGCCTAATGCAACCAAAAGCGCAACCAAATATTGTTGTTTCTCACCATAAACCCTCAAGTCATATTCTCTTTGTTGTTCTCCTCCAGCGTTGACAGCAACACACGTGTATCTGCCTGTGTTACTGACCTGTGCACTGCTCAGGGACAGCACTCTGCCTCCAGAAAACACCTGAGAGAGAGACAATCACAGTTGCACACATAACACTTAAGGTCATATTATGATGATCTAGTCAACAGTCTATTGTCTAAGGTGCATTCATGGGCATGTCCAAGTCCATTTCACTCCTGTAGCAGTGCAAAAATGAATTTTGTGCCTGGCGAAAAGCACAAAGAGGCTCTCCTTAATTATTCAGAGGTGTGCTTTATGTGCTTTGATGATCAGGAGGATAAAATCCCGGCCAGCTATACTCTTGACGGTGGTGACAACTGTTTCCCAGGGTAGGGCACACTGGTCCCACTGCACAACAGCACAGCAAAATCCGGTGGTTAAACCAAACAAAAAACAAAAAACAGTGACCCACACTTTGTTCACTTAAAGGGGACCTGTGGTGGTCGTCTAAACGCATTCAACTTGAAAACATTAGGCAAAGTATTCGTTATTTGGTTAAATAATTATTGCCAGCCATCTACCACCAGAGAAATATGCAAATACGACCGCCGGCATGGCCAGCCAATGAAAACTATGCGCGCAGCCATGACACATGCGGATGTGACGTCACCATGTTGCTATTGAAAAGTCAATACTCCGCCTGTACCAGCGATTAGGGTGCTTTTGTCAGTGTTTTTGTTCTGAATTGTCGGACTCTGAGGAAGAATTCGGTCAACATGGCTACAGGTTTGAGCCAGAAAGGTCTTCTGAGGGTGAAAGTGACGAAGTGGTCCTCACACACAACGGAATTTCGTCCGAAAGGAAACGTCTGTGCCCTGTTCCGAGATTGCGCAACCACTTTTCCGCTACGATCTTCCGACAAGGTGAGCTGGGTTTGGGTACACAAAAGAAGTGTTTATCTTTGTTTTTTCGCTTATTATTGAGACATCCAAAGGCTTTACATTCCGCCATGTTGCGATATCCATATCGCATTGTATGTTTTTGTTGTTACAAGAGCGCCGAGTGTCTGCTGATCTGTATATAGTTTTAGCGGCGAGGGAAGAGCACAGTGCCGAATCCCCGGCCTTCTGGCGGCCGTTATGACCTCAGATCAGACGAGACGACCCGCTGAATTTAAGCATTTATTTATTTATTTTCTACTCGTTTTAGTTCTGCATTTAATATGAACCCTGAGTTTGAAATAAACGTTTGAATTTGAATATCCCGAAAGCCACTGCTCATCTGGGCACTCCAGGCTCAGCCAATATTGATCCAGATTGCGGTATCCACGACACTACGTCACAGGAAGCGTCCTGGCAGGCCATGTAACCGCCAGTATGGCTGCGCGCATGCTTTGCTGACATAACTGAACCAGCACATCAGCAATGGATTTGTATCGCATTGCTTTGAACTTGAACTTGAACTTGAACTTAAACTTGAACTAGAACGTGAGACAGGGGCTCAATATAATATCTTTTTTTTCACAACCACCACAGGTCCCCTTTAAGGAGAGAATAATGCTTAATGTGTGTACTTGTCTGTAAGTTTACAATTCATTCATTCATCTATCTATCTATCTATCTATCTATCTATCTATCTATCTATCTATCTATCTATCTATCTATCTATCTATCTATCTATCTATCTATCTATCTATCTATCTATCTATCTATTGTCTTAACCCCTTAGTCCTTAACAGGTTGAGGGGAGGGCTAGAACCTATCCTAGCATCTCTGGGCGAGAGGGGAAGTACACCCTGGACAGACCGCCAATGAATGAAAGCTCATGGAAGTGATTATGACAGATTTTTACAAAATCACTCTGTCAAAATAAAGGACACTGAGAAATTCTGGCCCCGTTGTAGTAATAGGCATACAGTGCATCCAGAAAGTATTCACAGCGCTTCACTTTTTCCACATTTTGTTATGTTACAGCCTTATTCCAAAAGGGATTAAATTCATTTTTTTCCTCAAAATTCTACACACAATACTCCATAATGATAACATGAAAAAAGGTTAGGGTTTTTTTTAGATTTTTGCAAATTTATTAAAAATAAAAAGCTAAGAAATCACATGTACATAAGTATTCACAGCCTTTGCCATGAAGCTCAAAATTGAGCTCAGGTGCATCCTGTTTCCACTGATCATCCTTGAGATGTTTCTACAGCTTAATTGGAGTCCACCTGTGGTAAAGTCAGTTGATTGGACATGATTTAGAAAGGCACACACCTGTCTATATAAGGTCCCACAGTTGACAGTGCATGTCAGAGCACAAACCAGGCATGAAGTCAAAGGAATTGTCTGTAGACCTCCGAGACAGGATTGTCTCGAGGCACAAATCTGGGGAAGGGTACAGAAAAATTTCTGCTGCTTTGAAGGTCCCAATGAGCACAGTGGCCTCCATCATCCATAAATGGAAGAAGTTTGGAACCACCAGGACTCTTCCTAGAGCTGGCCGGCCACCTAAACTGAGCAATCGGGGGAGAAGGGCGTTAGTCAGGGAGGTGACCAAGAACCCAATGGTCACTCTGTCAGAGCTCCAGCGTTGCTCTGTGAAGAGAGGAGGACCTTCCAGAAGGACAACCATCTCTGCAGCAACCCACCAATCAGGCCTGTATGGTAGAGTGGCCAGACGGAAGTCACTCCTTAGTAAAAGGCACATGGCAGCCCACCTGGAGTTTGCCAAAAGGCGCCTGAAGGACTCTCAGACCATGAGAAACAAAATTCTCTGGTCTGATGAGACAAAGATTGAACTGTTTGGTGTGAATGCCAAGCATCATGTTTGGAGGAAACCAGGCACCGTTCATAACCACGCCAATGTTGGTAGTAGTATCATGCTGTTCGGATGTTTTTCAGCGGCAGGAACTGGGAGACTAGTCAGGATAGAGGAAAAGATGAATGCAGCAATGTACAGAGACATCCTGAATGAAAACCTGCTCCAGAGTGCTTTTGACTTCAGACTGGGGTGACGGTTCGTCTTTCAGCAGGACAACGACCCTAAGCACACAGCCGAGATATCAAAGGAGTGGCTTCAGGACAACTCTGTGAATGTTCTTGAGTGGCCCAGCCAGAGCCCAGACTTGAATCCAATTGAACATCTCTGGAGAGATCTGAAAATGTCTGTGCACCGACACTTCCCATCCAACCCGATGGAGCTACAGAGGTGCTGCAAAGAGGAATGGGTGAAACTGCCCAAAGATAGGTGTGTCAAGCTTGTGGCATCATATTCAAAAAGACTTGAGGCTGTAATTACTGCCAAAGGTGCATCAACAAAGTATTGAGCAAAGGCTGTGAATATTTATGTACATGTGATTTGTTTTTTATTTTTAATAAATTTGCAAAAATTTAAAAAAAAAAAAACTTTTTTCATGTTGTTGTTATAGGGTATTGTGTGTAGAATTTTGAGGAAAAAAATGAATTTAATCCCTTTTGGAATAAGGCTGTACCATAACAAAATATGGAAAAAGTGAAGCGCTGTGAATACTTTCTGGATGCACTGTACGTGCACATTCATGCCCATTAAATATGCTGCTGAAATAGTTGTTGATAATGCTCAGATGACTCTAGACCTGCTTTTTTGTTGATCAAAGGTGCATTCACAAAGAATGCAAATGTACCAAACTTTGCGCCGAGCCTCGCCCACTTTAAATGAGTCCCCTTTTTTGCCAAGCTGCACACACAGCCATTTCCTAATTAGGTGGGGTGGGTGCACATTGGAAAAAAAAACAAAACAGACAATGCGCTGACAGAAACTATGGAAAGCACTGGCACAAGGTGTGAAGCATGGCTCAAATACCCACTTTAGATCATCATAATAGGGCCCTCAGTCATAATAGGAGAATAATGCAGTTTTTTTCTGAAAAATGTTCCAAACACCCCTAGGTTGAGGTAGGGTTGCTAGAAATTATAAACAAGTATAAGCACCATTACCTCATGATATTGATTATTCAAATATAAACAAGAGGAGTCACCAAAGAAATCCCATGATCGAGACTAAAAAAGTATCCTAAAAAGTTGTAAGTTTTTCCACATAAATTTGCCACATTTTTTTTTTATAAATTTGTAACCTTTTTCAAATAAACTTGCAAATTTTTTTCACAAACTTTTTTGTAGTACAACTGCAACTTTTCTAACTGTTAATTTAGAATTTTCTAAATTGTGAATGCACAAAATTATTTGTTAGTTTTTTTTCCTCTTAGCCTTGTCAGATTGAATAAAATTTAAAAAAATATATAAACTAGCCACATGTAAACACCATATAAAGAAACACACAACAGTAATAACTCAAATATTCCCTAAGCCAGAATAGAATGACAATTTTAAATTGGATGGGAAGAACACTAATGAGAGAAAAATCTGACTCAGACTCAAACCAAATCAGCGAATTCAAAGGAACTTCAGTAAAAGAAAAAGTTACTTGAGTACCTGCACTGGAGTCATTTTAACTTGCACTATACAACTAGACAACAATTGAAGCTTTTGATGCCTCACAAAGACATAATAAAAGAGACTCAAATATGAAAGACACCAAATGATTAAATAATTAAAGAATCTCGTGATTACCTGAATGCCATGTGAAACACTTGCCACGGGGCTACCATCTTTGAGCCACGTCAGACTCGGCAGGGGAACACCAGTGGCCTCACACTCCAGCCGGGCTGGCTCATTCACCACAACTGTTAGTGTACCACCTCGGCTGGAGATGGTCGGTGAGACTGTTGGACACAAGAACAAAGAGTGTCGTCATCAGTCCACAAACATGACATTCTACTGAATAATGCTAGTTTAGTTTTTCCATTTTCACAGACTGCTGAAGTACGTAGGTATCATGCTGGATAAACAAAAAAGATTAATACATTTCAGATGAAATGGGGACTCACCAAATACCTGCAGGCTGTAAGATAGTTCAGCAATTCCAGCCAGGTTTACAGCTACACATCTGTACATCCCAGCATCAGACAGCTGTGCACGTTCAATCTCTAGGAGCTGTCCACGCTTTAACAACCTCACCCCAGCAGCGTTAGTCAGAGGTCGGCCATCTTTGTACCACGTGATAGCTGGGATGTACAAAGCAAATTTAAATCAGATTACATAAAGAAAATGAAGATAAATGACAAAAAGTACAATGAAATTCAATTAGATATAAAGTGGAATGAAATGAATGAAAATCCAGAGCAGAATCAGGATAAGAGAATGATTTACATTTTGTTTTACATTGACAGTGATGAAGAAGTTACAAGAAGAGCTCTTGGATGTTTTTCAGGCTATCTACAGTATAAAAACTAAAGGCTGAAGAGGATTAGGAGGAGTATTGATTTTTCTGAAATCCCCTGCTGACCTTTGACTTGTATGATGAGGCCTTCCCTGCTATAGGACTGAGGAGAATGTTGTGAGCAGTCTTACCAGGTAACGGGCTGCCTGTGACTTTGCACTCCAGCTCGGTGGAGAAGCCTGACAGAATGGTCTGATTGATGAACTCTCTGGAGTGGAGGATACTGGGAGGCTCTAAGTGACACACACAGTTTTCATTATGATGACTTAATATGACAGAAACCAGTGATTAGTGCATCAAGGAGAACACACGTTATTAATCTATGTGTTACCATGTACACTGAGTCGGATGTGCTGTTGAGCTTCGCCAGCTGCATTGGTAGCCAGACAGGTGTATTTCCCTGAGTCTTCTAGTCGTGCCTTGGTGAGCTTTAGTGTCCTGCCCATGGACTCCAGCTGACGCAGATGAACACAGAAGAAGATGCAGAATGAAGAGCATCATGAAAGTACATTCTTCAGTTTAGAAGAATCTTTTAGTGTGTGAGAGAACTAAATAAGTACAATTACACAGCTAAAGTTTTAGTCTTAAATGTAACTGTATTTCCTCTTCAGTGACTTTCAATACTTTGTCTATCTGAATTCTACAGGAACAAATGTCTCTATAGGACAAAGGCATCAATACATCACTATTAACTGATTTCCACTGAAAAGGGAGAAGCAACTTTAAGGTACGTGTTTTATCAGTGGCAGTGCACCATCTTATTTGGCATTCAAGTCTGAGTACCAAGAAGAGCACTTTCATCCTCACAGTGAAAAGAAATTATTAGTGAACTGTACTTTAAAAAAATTATTATTATTATTATCATCATTATTTATACATTCTATTATTAAAACAGAATGCAGAAAAAAAACAAGCAGAATTTTGTTGTGCATCGCTTAAATTTAGATTGCAGGCAGCTACTGCAAAAAATACTGATTAATAACATCAATTAATTACCATTAATGAACAAATTAATAGTTACTGAAGAACCAACCTGAAGATGTGCCACTGTTACATCGACAGGTCGGCCATTTTTAAGCCAGGTAATGCTGGGAGCAGGAATGCCACTAGAGATGCACTCCAGACTGATAGACTTGTGGAGAACCACTGAACGCTCAGCAGACCCAGTGGGACGGATGGATGGAGGAACTGGACAGGAGTAGAGAATACTTATTATAATTCTTAAAAAAAAGGCACTTCAATGGCAAATAAAAATAAGCAAGGCCAAGATCAAGTCATATACAGTACTATATCCCAAATGTGGAATCTTTTCTGAAGCCTAAAAATTTAATAAGTTTTACAACGTACAGAACTAAGAAATTACTAATTTACTTGAAAGCATTTTTTTTTTTTACCTTGGACAATGACACTGAAGTCCCTCTCATGGTTTCCTGCCTCATTAGTGGCCACACATTGAAAATGAGCTGTGTCTGAGATGTGAGCGCGGGAAATGACCAGCCGCTGACCGCTGGCTGCCACCCTCAGGCCTTCACCCTGTCTGACAGGCTTTCCATCCTTATACCACCTATAAAGTCATCATTTGTGTGGTGACTTCATCTATGCACATGTCTGTTTATAGTAGTACCTTTATGAACTGCGAGGCTTACGTGATGACAGGTGTAGGTGTTCCAGTGGCATGGCACTCCAGCTCTAAAGGACTGTTGGCTATAACGGTGCTGTCTGTCACACGCTCCGCTCCATCGATGAAAGGAGGAACTAGGAGGGGAAAAAAGGAACATTTCTGAATTGCAGAAGAATTATACAAGGCAACAAAGTTACAAACACTGGTAAAAACACAGCAGGTGCAGCCTTCGATTGAATTTCCTGTTTGTGAAGTCATGTATGCAAAGCCTCTTTCAAGGATCGCGTGTCGGTTTCAATGAAAAATGCACACATGCTTCAGAACAGCAGCGTCAGCACAAAAACAGCAGAACATCCCACACAGGTTGCTGGGGCCAAGTGATCAAGGCGACGGGTAAGAAATCCACTGGGGTCTCCCTGCACAGGTCTGAATCCTGCCAGCAACAATATAATGTGATTTTCAATGTACAAGCACTACCATGGTGTCCTCTACACATCTGAGGGTCACAGTGAGTAAAATACCACAGAAAATCAATCTGTTAAACAGCTGCTCTTGTTTAATGCTACTATGACAAAGCTGGTTTGTTTTTTCTACTGAAATGAAAAAAAAATCTATTCACCACTATTCTTTACATATTAAAGCATGCTAAGGTACCTGTACTTAGATATTCCTGAGTAAATAATGCCCTGGTACCGAGTAGCTACACAAAATGTGGAGCTGTAGAGCCAGTTGAGATAACTTGCGTGACTTTCTGGAGAATTCTGTTGCGACAAACTTAATTTTTTGGCCAAAATCAAAAAATTTAGGACAACAAACAGGCCAATTATGTCTGCTACAACAGGACCAGATCATCCACAACAGAGTAGCTCATTCCAGCCTGAAGAAATCACCCCAAGAGTACTTAGATCTCCTGACCATTGTCCTTGACAGCCTAGATGCAGACCCATCTAGGATGTGTTTAAGGTCAAGGTCATTGGCCTAGGAGAAGTAACGTTTTTTGTGAAATTCTAAATTCCCAGATCTCCTGACCTTTGACCTTGACCTCAACCTGGATGCAGACCCCCTGAGGATCATTGTTAGTGTGTTTGGTGACCATCGGAGCAAATGCCTTCGCAGAGTAGCGATTCCTATGAAATGTGGCTGGACAGACAGATGAACGGACAGATGGCCGCATCATCCCATTAGGTCCTTTCAGCTTTTTCAGAAAGAGCTAAAAAGGAGAAACCACCAACAAAAGTAACAATGTAAAATGTCAAAAAAGATATTCTTTGATTTTGAATTAATTAATAAAGTTAGGCCAATCAAGTCTTTGTAGTACAGCTCTGGATAAAAATCATATGGTATCATTCAGTGGTGGGTAGAGTATTCTGAAAAAAGTACTCAAGTACAAGTATAAAATTACTGAAGTACAAATAAAAGTAATCCTGAAGTTTGAGTACAAAAGTACTGACTAACAAAGTTACTCGATTAGTGAGCAGCTCTTACCAATTTGGCAGTTTTTGTTTCTTAAATGTTTTGTCTCTTTTCTTATAACTTTGTTTTTCCATTAAATTAACTTATTTTTCCTAGTAAATACTTTTTCTCATAATTTACATTTTTATTGTAAATTTGTGACCTTAGTGAGACATTCTCATAAATTTGTGTTTTTCTAATAAATTTGAGACAATTTCTTCTTCTAAATTTACAGTTTTTTAATTATAAATATGAACCTTTTTGTGATAATTTTTTAAACAAAATTTCCACCTAAATCAGGAAGTTTTTCTTCATAAACTGCAACCAATTTGCAAGTTGTTTTTTTTTTAAAACATGAATTTAAACAAATCATCTCTCTTTTACTGCGCTGACCAAATGAGACAGTGAACATTTAGCACCATCTAGTGGACTGATTTTTTTCTATTTTTCTAAGTAATTTTTTCTATTACTTCCTCTTCCGGCAGGTCAAATTATCTGCCTCCATCTCATTCTATCCCTTGCAGCTCTTAATTGATCCAGTATCGCCACAACAAAGTATTGTTATATTTCACTGCGTCGAGCGCACCTATGAGGGGAGGGCTGAAAAGTTCATAGTGGTCAAATTTTATCAAATGTGGTTTCTTGCAGCGCTTGGATCCCTGCGGTTGAAAAATAAACCACATTTGGTCAAATTTGACCACAATGAACTTTTCATCCCCCCCCCCCCCACACACAGATGTACAACATGTGATTACGCTGATATACCATGTACTGTATTTCTGTACCTAAAACTCTGACATCGTATTTAACCTCCTTCTCCCCAGCGATGCTTGTAGCCACGCAGATGTAGCGTCCGGAGTCTGAGACTGTTGCTGAGATAATCTCTAGTTTCCTGCCTTGATCAAGCACATGGACACTTTCTCCATCACGCACAGGGACCCCGTCCTTCAGCCATGTAAGCGAGGGTGGGGGGTGCCCCTGAGCCTCACACTCCAGAATCAGAGGTTTACTGAGAACAACTTTCCTCTCAGTGGGCCTGTCATCTCCTCCTGCAATGGTAGGGGGCACTGGAGGGAAAGATTCATAGAAAAAGAGAAAAAGAACAAAGAATGATGTTTATTGAACTGTCCTTCTTGACTGATGTCTTATTTGGATTTAATACTGCCTCATGCTTCACGCCTGAAAATAGTCATTCTGTATGTTTTCACAATGTACAAGGAACGGGTACTTTCATGACCAAATATCCACAGCTGCTGTAAATTTTCTTGACTCCTTCAGATGTCTCAAGGTTTTGTGAGTGAACCCAAATTAACTCAGACTGAAAAAAAATAAGACTCCAGAGACCAATAACCAACAAAAGAGGGGGGGGGGGGTGATCATACAGGCAAGTGACTAGGAGGAGGTGCTGTTCAGGTAAATTGTGGATGGATGGACAGACACAGCGCAGTGACATTAGTTCAATTTATGTGACTGAAGCTGGCCAAGTTCCTGAACTAACAAAAATAAAAGTTGAATTGGTTAGTCCTAAATTTGTCTCAATTTGTGCTGAAAAAGCTACAGTTTGTGTCATCTCCAATTCTGAGATATTAACAATAATAACTCCCATAAGTGAAAAAGCTCTGCCACTATGTCCAGTTTGAACAGAAATGGTGACAATGATCCAGCCCCCCCGCGACCCGAGAAGGATTAAGCGGAAGAAGATGGATGGATGGATGGATGGATTAGTGCTACATTTGTGCAGATTTTTGTCATTAAAAAAAATAATTTGTCCAATTTCCATTTTTGAGACAGATGATTGATTAGTTATAACAGAGGTCAACTGAGGCTACAGCTCAGCCAGTGTTATCAGACTATTTTTGTAATGGGGACAGATACTTTAAAGGTGAACAGGACTGTATTTTCATGAAAACTAATATATAAAAAAATAACACATCGAAAATGTTTATAAAGGTAAAAAGTTAAAAGTCTTTGTATTCTTCAAAAAAATAATATATTGATGAAAAAAATATTTTAATTTTTAAGGGGCCTAAATAATCATAATGTTTACATCTGAGCAGTTGCGTGATGAGACTACAGTAGCCAGTAACATATACACTACCGTTCAAAAGTTTGGGGTCACCCAGACAATTATTTTGTGTTTTCCATGAAAAGTCACACTTATTTACCACCATGAGTTGTAAAATGAATAGAAAATATAGTCAAGACATTGACAAGGTTAGAAATAATGATTTGTATTTGAAATAATAATTTTTTCCTTCAAACTTTGTTTTTGTCAAAGAATCCTCCATTTGCAGCAATTACAGCATTGCAGACCTTTGGCATCCTAGCTGTTACTTTGTTGAGGTAATCTGGAGAAATTTCACCCCACACTTCTAGAAGCCTCTCCCAGAAGTTGGATTGGCTGGATGGGCACTTCTTGCGTACCATACGGTCAAGCTGCTCCCACAACAGCTCAATGGGGTTTAGATCTGGTGACTGCGCTGGCCACTCCATTACAGATAGAATACCAGCTGCCTGCTTCTTCTGTAAATAGTTCTTGCACAATTTGGAGGTGTGCTTTGGGTCATTGCCCTGTTGTAGGATGAAATTGGCTCCAATCAAGCACTGTCCACAGGGTATGGCATGGCATTGCAAAATGAAGTGATAACCTTCCTTATTCAAAATCCCTTTTACCCTGAACAAATCTCCCACCTTACCAGCACCAAAGCAACCCCAGACCATCACGTTACCCCCACCTTGCTTGACAGATGGCGTCAGGCACTCTTCCAGCACCTTTTCAATTGTTCTGCGTCTCACAAATGTTCTTCTGTGTGATCCAAACACCTCAAACTTCGATTCGTCCGTCAATAACACTTTTGTCCAATCTTCCTCTGTCCAATGTCTATGTTCTTTTGCCCATATTAATCTTTTTCTTTTAATGGCCAGTCTCAGATATGGCTTTTTCTTTGCCACTCTGCCCTGAAGGCCAGCATCCCGGAGTCGCCTCTTCACTGTAGATGTTGACACTGGCGTTTTGCGGGTACTATTTAATGAAGCTGCCAGTTGAGGACCTGTGAGGCGTCTATTTCTCAAACTAGAGACTAATGTATTCATCTTCTTGCTCAGTTGTGCAGCGGGGCCTCCCACTTCTCTTTCTACTCTGGTTAGAGACTGTTTGTGCTGTTCTCTGAAGGGAGTAGTACACACCGTTGTAGGAAATCTTCAGTTTTTTGGCAATTTCTCGCATGGAATAGCCTTCATTTCTAAGAACAAGAATAGACTGTCGAGTTTCACATGAAAGTTCTCTTTTTCTGGCCATTTTGAGTGTTTAATCGACCCCACAAATGTGATGCTCCAGATACTCAACCTGCTCAAAGGAAGGTCAGTTTTATAGCTTCTCTAACCAGCTAAACTGTTTTCAGCTGTGCTAACATGATTGCACAAGGGTTTTCTAATCATCCATTAGCCTTCTGACGCAATGAGCAAACACATTGTACCATTAGAACACTGGAGTGATAGTTGCTGGAAATGGGCCTCTATACACCTATGTAGATATGGCACCAAAAACCAGACATTTGCAGCTAGAATAGTCATTTACCACATTAGCAATGTATAGAGTGTATTTCTGATTAATTTAAAGTTATCTTCATTGAAAAAAACAGTGCTTTTCTTTCAAAAATAAGGAAATTTCTAAGTGACCCCAAACTTTTGAACAGTAGTGTATATACACACACACATATCAGTGTTTCCCCTGGCTTAAAGACCTTGGCGAGGTGGCAACATATTTTTCCGGTGGTGGGGGGTGGGGGAGGGGGTTAAACATGCCGGAATATGTTAATTTTATACTATTTATTTCTTTTCAAAATTTTACACAGTAACATTTCATATGGAACTTACCATTTGAAGTATTGTACAACCGAGGCTTGAATATTGGGCCAGTTGGGGTCCCACCCAGACATCCTGTGTTTAGACTTTTTAGCAGTGTTATATTTCTCTCCTTCCTCTGCCTGAACACTTTCCGCTCCTTGGCTCCTCTCTTCTGTCTCATCTTGCCCTCTCTGAGCTCTGTCTAATTCAGGTTCTCTTTCTGTCTATGGTGGTATACAAACAGGTTAGAAAATATCAAGTGTCATGTTTTGTCCTGCAGGATTTTTTTTGTCATGGTTTACATAAATGACAAAAATATGTGTATTTTTTGTATTTTTATTCTAGTGTTTATTTTTTCCACTGAGAGAGTAGGGAAGGGAAAGAAACATTCATAATAGTAATGTGCTCAAGCATACTTTAATTATATGATCAGGTGGGTATAGTAACCAGAAATTCTACTCATGTAAAAGCAGTGCTTTGAAATTAATAATTAAAAGTAGACAACCAAAAATTTCTAATTGAGTTAAGGGTCCAAAGAGCACCCACTTAAAAACTTGAGTAATGACTTCAGTCTTGAAGGTTTGAGGTTTTTCTCAAAAATTTATAACAATTTTCTTTTAGTTTTCTACTTTTCTCTGTAAATCTGAAGCTGAAACCATGTTCCTCAAATTTGTAATTTCTTGTATATTTGAAACTTTACTATAAATTGGATTATTTTATGACTAATTTTTGTCTGTTTTTTAAAAAAATAAAATTACTGTTTTTTTTTTTAGATAAATTTGAAACAGACTGTGGTAATTTTTTTTTTACCTTTTCCTTATAACAATTTACATTTTTGACCATAATTTTGCAGTCACAACAGAACAATAATTTAACTCTGATTACAAAGAAAAAAAAATATTAATAAAACTGTATTTAATGAAATAAATTAACTTAAATGACCAAGGATGCCGTTATTTCTGTTAAAATATTTCTTTATATTTATAGTTTGTTTTTGTTTTTTTTAGAAATCTCCTCACCACCCAGACGCAGGAAAATCCTCCCTTATTTTGAAATCAGATGTTGGCACGTTTAGTTTGTCTAAAGGCTGCTGACAGATTAAAGTCACTGACTTCATGAATTTCGGTCATCTTAACTTGCCAGGTACATAATAGGGAACTGTAGCGGACTCTAAAGACATAATTCACCACAATATGTGTTCATGTACAGAATGATCTGTTTAGGCAGTTATAGTTGTGTGCTCAGGCTTTCTCATCAGGCACCTCTCTAGGCAGCCACTGAAGGACCTCAGTTTAGAGCTAACGTTTTTAGCTGTTGCTTTTTGTCACTGCCGCTGGAGAATAAAAATGGCACGCCTGCTCGTGTGAGAAAAGAGAGAAATTGCCAGTCTCTTCATTCCTGCAATTCCTACAGAGCATAACTTAATATTGTAGTGGCTGGTGAAATATATCCTCAGCAATTCATCAGTCCCCCTTGCCTTTCCTTTCATATGAAGCCGGCTGCATATGAATTCTAACTACATCTCTTAGCTAAGCGACTCTTCCATTATTGCTCCCGTTTCCAGCAGGTTAAAACCATGATAAACACCAGTGCTTACACACCTCTTGTGATTTTTTTCCACGTTAAAAGTACTTTAATAAACTCATGTTTCTGCCGGACAGCCACGCTTAGTGAGACACTGTTTGCTGACTGACTGGAAAAGTCGTGTGAGCGGGGTGCTTCTAAACTCTGTGTGGATGATGGCCACGCACGTTGTTCGTGTGCGTGCTTGCGGAAAGTCATTGCTTCATATATTTTTATTAATAAATTCATATCTCCTTGGGGTGGCGGTAAAATTTCTGGCGAGGCGGGCCACCATCGAGAAATGTTACCAGAGGAAACCCTGCATATATACATACACACACACACACATGTATGTATGTGTATATATATATATATATATATATATATATATATATATATATACATACACACACACATACATAGTGTATGTGTGTGTGTTTGTTTTTAACAGGACCTGTGAGTCTGAATAAAAGTTTATATATATATTATACATTCATTCATTCATCTTCTTCCGCTTAATCCTTTTCGGGTCGCGGGCTACAGTCATGTGAAAAAAATTAGGACACCCTGTATAAGCCTGTATGTTTTTAAAAAAAAATATATATATTTGGACATATGGATATTTAATATCAATGTTAAAAATACTGGAAGATTCACGTAATACAACTAAACAAAGACTTTTTTCAAAGTTTCTGTAAAATGTAATTCTAAACAAATAGTGAGGAATACATTAGGACACCCCCCATCTTTTTTAGGACACCCCCCACATTCATTCCCACTTACAATGGCTAAAATAATTGTAGAAAAATGCAAATAAAAACAAAAACAAGGTTAGACATAGATACGTGAACATTTCTTAAAGAACTGAATACTTAAAGGGATGTCCAAATTTTTTCACATGACATATATATCTATTTATGTGGAAAATTACCTTTTAAATTGACAAACATCATATGTGTAACTCGTGGCAAAATTTGATCGGAATCAAAAGATGATTTTGCTCTTGCCATTCATTTCAATGGAGATTTTTTTTCGATTTCGATTTAAGGTCCCATATGCACTGATCTGTATAAAAAAAAAAAACCTGGATAGTTCACAGTACAGGGCCGAGTGGAGTCGGCCAGGCCACTGATCTCTATAAAAAAACTGGATGAATCACTGGCCGCCAGAAGTGATTCCCCTGGCAGGCCACTTTTACCTCAATAACTTTCCCAAAAAGCAAGCCCAAATAACCAACTACACATTAAAAAACAAGCCTAAAAACCTGCAACCTGTGACTGACAAGATTTGCAAGTGACTTTAGAGAAAAACACACGCAAAGTCACAGCGGACTTGGCAACTATGGCCACGGGTCTCTACTGTCAAGTAAGTGTGACACCTACTGGCCAGGAGGTCAGAATCTTGTCTCTATCGCCTTTAATACTTCTAAATGCTTTTTTAAATAGTGTAAATCAGCAAAAATAAAGCATTAACCACTGGCAAATTTTTAGGTTTAACCACAAATTGTTTACATCTCCCAAGTGGAGGCAGCACAAATTACACTTTTCAGCACAAATCAGCACAAATATAGCACTAACCAAATGTACTGCCTTTTTTTTAAATCACTATCTTAGGAATGTGGTTGAGTCAACATTTTTCCGATGTTATTTCCTCTTTGCCAGAATGAGCTAAAAACTCATTTCCGTGTTAAAATGTACATTACATTACATAAGTTAAAGCATATTTAAAGAGGGTTCTTCAAGATTTTTTCCAACCTGACACATAAAACCATAAATACAAGAATAGAGAAGGTGATTCAAGCCTCTTACAGTAGACGTCCAGCTCATAGGTCTTCTCGGCGCTCCCAGCCACACTGGTCACCTTGCAGGTGTACTGACCAGCATCAGATGCCTGCACTCGAGGGATCTTCAGATAGCGTCCACGTTCGATATACTGAACCTGTCTATTTGACAGGATGGCCTCTCCCCTTCGGTACCATGTGATTGTGGGGAGTGGTACTCCACGTGCTTCACACTCCAGTTTTATCATTGTGTCCAGAAGTGCTGTCACCTCTGTGGTCACACTACCTCCTTTGATTGAAGGGGGTGCTGAAACAACATCAAAAATTTAGAAGTAGCAATATTTAGTCATTTTACACAAAAAAAAATTGATTTATACACTGAATGGACACTTCAATAGGTACACTAGCAGCTGTTTGTTAATGCAAATATGTAATCAGCCAATCACATTGCAGCAACTAAGTGTATTTAGGCATGTACGTAGACATGGTCAAGGTGAGCTGCTGAAGTTCATAGTGGGCATCAGAATGGGGAAGAAAAATGATTTAAGTCACTTTGAATGTGGCATGGTTGTTGGTGCCGGATGGGCTGGTCTGAGTATTTCAGAAACTCCTGATCTGCTGGGATTTTTATGCACAACCACTTCTAGAGTTTACACAGAATGGTCTGAAAAAGAGAAACTATTCAGTGAACAGCAGTTCTCTAGGCCTAAATGCATTGCTGATAAAAAGGCAGCAGTAACTCATATAACCTCTCATTACAACTAGGTATAGAGAAGAGCATCTCTGAAGGCACAACACATTGACCCTTGAAGCAGAAGAGCTACAGCAGCAGAAGACTTCAAGTGGTGTCACTCCTGTCAGCTAAGAACAGGAAACTGAGGCTAAAATTCACACAGGCTCACCAAAACTGGACAGTAAATGATTGGAAAAATGTTGCCTGGACTGAGTCTCAATTTTTGCTGCCACATTCAGATGGTAGGGTCAGAATTTGGCATAAACAATATGAAAGACTGTGTTATGATCAGTAACTTTTGAGTTCTATTTTTATTTAAACAAAATTCAAAAGGCTTGTTTTATTCTCCTTTTTAGTTGTTGCCTCATCCTGGATCCTAATTTAGAGCTTCTCGTCTCTACTTTGTGGTTTTACTCGTGCCCTGCCCTGATTATTATAACTGTCTTTACCTGCACGCTTCCTCCCATGGAGGATCATTCCAAAGTGCATTTAGTCTGCTGTTTCCCCCCCTCTTCCTGTTAGATCGTCATCACCCCATACCTTGTTGTCTCAGTCTCGACGTGCCTCTGTGAGTTTAAATTCCCTGAGTTTTCAAGGATTTAGTTTTAGAAGGATTTTCATGCAGTGTTTTTGTTTGTCATCAATTTAGTTTAGGGACAGTCTTTGTTTTTATGTTTTTCATCAATAAAGATTTTAATTTAATGTGCAGCCAATGAATCTGATGCTAGCATGTCTACTTGAACCAATATCTCTGGGGAATGTTTCCAGCACCTTGCTGAATCTATACCATGAAGAATTAAGACAGCTCTGAAGGCAATACGGCTCCAACCCAGTAACAGCAAGGTCTACATATTAAGTGAGTATATACAGTATATTATGATAACCTCTGCCCTCACCATAGACACTAAGGTAGAAGTCTTTAGACTGTTTTCCCGCTGCATTTAGGACACTACACTGGTAGCGACCCTGGTCTCCAAGACGTGCACTTTTAATTCTCAGAACCTGTCCTCTGTTGGTTACCTCCAGATTGGGATCACCAAGAAACACCAGTCTAGAGAGGAAAGGACATTAATTATTTCACTAACCTTGTTTCGAATACAACATGTTTCTTCCATTTCCAAGAACACTTACTTCCTATCTTTGTACCACTGGATTGTAGGGAATGGGATTCCTTGTACCTTGCACTCAAGAGTGATGTCTTGTTTGAGAATCGCTGAAACATCATGTGGAGAGCCAGATCCTATAATTGAAGGTGGAACTGAAGCAAAGAAATGGAGATGCTTAAATTAGCAAGATAAATGATTACAGTGATTCATTTCAACTAATTTTCATCATAATAATCTTGAACATGTCTAAAAAATATGCTATTTCACTTCATTTTTTATGTTATAGAAAAATTAAATCTTGTTGACTTCACTAGTTACCATAATTCAAAGTACTTTAGATGAGAATAATACCACACTGCTTTAATTTTTTTTTTTTTGTTTTATTATTAATTGAGACGATGATGTTCGTAGCCAACATTGTGAGCTGTAGTGAGAGTAGGGAGCCGGTGGAAGAGAACCTGGAGAGGTGGAGGTATGCACTGGAGAGAAGTGGAATGAATGTCAGTAGAAGCAAGACAGAATGCATATGTATGAATGAGAGGGAGGCAGGTGTAACAATGACGATGCACGGAGTAGAGGTAGTGAAGGTAGATGAGTTTAAACACCTGGTGTCAACCATCCAAAGCAATGGACAGTGAACAAGAGAGGTGAAGAAGAGAGTGCAGGCAGGGTGAAGTGGGTGGAGAAGAATGTCAGGAGTGATTTATGACAGAAGGATTTCAGCTAGAGTGAAAGGGAAGATTTACAAGACGGTAGTGAGACCTGTATGATGTATGGTTTGGAGACAGTGGCACTGACAAAAAGACAGGAGGTGGAGCTGGAGGTGGCAGAGTTGAAGATGCTAAGCTTTTCATTGGGAGTGACTAGGAGGGACAAGATTAGAAATGAGTATATCAGAGGGACAGCTCAGGCTGAGCGGTTTGGAGACAAAGTAAGACAGGCAAGGCTGAGATGGTTTGTGCATGTGCAGAGGAGGGACAGTGGATATATTGGACAAAGGATGTTGAAGATGGAGATGCCAGACAGGAGGAAAAGATGAAGATCACAGAGAAGATCTGTGGATGTACTGAAGGAGGACATGGAGAGCGTTGGTGTGAGAAGAGGATGCACAGAGGATGGATCGGGTTCAATGTAGGCAGATGATCTGCTGTGGCGACCCCTAAAGGGAGCAGCCAAAAGAAGAACAAGGATTACATGGGAATTACAAATGAAGTCACAGTAAGGCTCATCTTTCTAAAGATCTCAGTAGTAAAACTGTAAGTTCAAAAAGACAATAAACTGGAGTACTTTAATTTGTTCTTTCATTTTGCTCTTAAACAATGCATAAAAATTGCAATTTTCAAATGTTTAAGAATTCCTGACTGCTAAATATAAATAACTTATTGAAATCTCTTTATATTGCAGTAAAACTACAGATCACACTTTTGACTCACCCAGTACATCCAAGAAGAAGTCTTTTTCTGTGCTGCCAGCAATATTGATGGCCTTACAGCTGTAGCTGCCGCCGTCTGCTGTCTCTGCCTGCAGAAGTCTCAGGGTTTTTCCCAGATCAACAATCTGGATGCTACTACTTGCTACTACCTGTCAATCAGCATAAATAAAACAACACTAATGAAACAGCAATTTTTGAACAAATTGTAAGGCTTCGTGATAATGGGATCTAACCTAGGAAAGCTAACAACTGAAGGAGAACTCAAACACATTTGTGGTTAAGAGAAGACGTCAAGACGTGAACAGTTGGGGAATACAGATAAAAGCACAAAAAAATGAATAGCATTCACTAGTTGCTCGGAGCCAAAAACAGTCAGCGAGAAGAGCATCTTGAATGAGATTACTCATAATTAGAAGATTAAAGTGTCTGCTCTTGTTTTCCCATGAGGGTCTGGCAGGAAAAAAAGCCAGTGCAACCAAAAACAGCCAAATAACTGTGATGTTACTGCAAATGCTAATGCAAATTCAAATGCTCTGTTCTTGCATTAAATTAATTGCTATACTGTCATTACAGCTTCGAGCACGGCCTGTCTGGTAACAATGACAAGGCATGCACGAGCGCGTGCGCACAGGGTTACAGTCAGTTCTTGTGGATAGTGCACTCTGTGGTCACAGAAACATCTTTAAGAGAAATTTCATAAATAAAATAAAATGCTATTATAGTTTCTCATGACTTGTATATGCTTGTTTTTGTTTTTTTTGTTGTTTTTTTTTAAATCAGTCCACTAAAAGGATTCACTACACCACAGGGCAATTATTGCTTATGTTAATAATAAAGCTGAATATAATTTAATCAAAATATCTGATGAGTATATTTATGCAGTTAGGTCCATAAATATGTGGACACTGACAAGTTTTGTTATTTTAGCTGTTTACCAAAATATATTCAAGATACTGTTATATAATCAAAATGGGCATAAAGTGTAAACTCTCAGCTTTAAAGAGGTCTTTGACTACACTTTTTCCACATTTTAACACTCACACATGTCTTAATGAAGTGTTTGTGACATGTTTTGTTCAAATTTTCTTCAATTTTTTTTAATTACTGAAGCAAATGTGTTTTGTATTTTTCCTGGCTTTCTTGAAATGCTCTGATTTAAAGCCTGTTATTTTAAGAACCATCCTTCACCTATTCAACTCTGCCCTCCCTCTTACGTCAGTCAGCCATTAGCTGACTAGCTTTAAGCCTCCTTCTGGCTCGGATGAGCGGCGCTGGTTCACGGATCCACAGTCGATGGTGTATCTTGTGTCAGTCTGAACCATCTCCCAATAATTTTGCCATGATTCCACAACAAATCACTAGCACCGGGCAACCCCCCGATGGTCACAACCGACTTGGCCTGGGACTCGAGGCTGCTGGCTGAGCCGAGCTGCCGAGCCACGGGATCTCAAAGGGCAGTATCTCGCTCTACAGGACTCCACTCTGCTCCCAAAGCCAGCTGGGGGACACCCTGTCACGACGCAGCTCCCTTATGCTGCCTGCGAGAGTGGAGCAGAGTCACACAGACCCCTGGAGGACGGTGGGTAGGGTTGCCACCTTCAATGCAGAAGAATAAAGCCCCCACCCCACCCCAATGTGATGTGTGGAGTGCTAGTTGTGGTTTATCATAACTTCATCATTGTTTAAATAAAGTATTACCATAGCATTCATAGGTCAAAGTTTGAAGTGCTTCTTTTGATAATGTTTATAACTTTCAAGTTCCAAAGTCAAAATGTTCCTGTTTGCTACTAAAGAAAGACCCTATCAAAAAATCTGGGTGTGCAAATAATTTAACATTATAACTGTACAACTTGTTTATCAACTTTTTTTCTATTTGTGTAGAGCATAACTTTGCAATTTCTGTTGTACTCGTTGTCTTTGACACTGTCAAGCCAGTGATTAAGTTCTTCCCACTCATGTCGGTACTTTTGCAAACATTTATGTTTAACCGATGCACGGGGTGGCCTATCGGGACACGGTGCAGCCTGTGAGAAGCCGGCAATCTGCTGCGGCTGCTGCTGAGCCCACCCAGCTATCTCTCACGTGCAGTGTGTAAAAGTAAACAAATCAACCAACAACTACTGAGTAGGAGGGCATGCAGAATGCAGATGAGATGATGCTGTGGTAAAGGCACCTAGTAAATACAGGACAAACCACAGCCTGCATTGATTCAATACAGGACGCATTATTTTAGTGTAAAAAAAAAAAAAGAAAAAAAAAAAAAGGATAATCAGTCCCTCCAGGATTTTGCGATGTTGCGATCGCACCAATTCACGCGAAATCAGCCAATCAGCGCAACTATTGCTTGACCTTCCAACTTTGTCCAATCACCGCAACTTTCCCGCAATTTTGGCCAATTCTCGTCAACCTCCGCCAATTTCACCAATCAAATTTGTCTCCAACGTGCTGAAACGCTCAGTCTAACCAATCAAATGCATCGCTGCACCGCGTTCACTTCCGTGTTTGCAGTGAATAGTGAGTTTATAGTTTACAGTGAGTAACGGAACACATCTGCAAGCAGAGTGTGTGATTTAAAAAAAACATTCACCCGCGAGGTTTTCAACACCATCCCTCCCTCCGTCTCCCCCAGCCTGCCCGTGGACGCCTCGCCATGTCTCCGTCCTGACTGCGTGGACGAAGTGCTGGGTTTGTGTTGAAAAACCATGCGTCTGCTCCAAAAGCACCCCATTGTGGAAGCACGCATGAGGAGAGTACACTACACTACAGTGAGTGTTTGAACATTTTATACATATTTAGAGGTAAAATCATTACTACATCTGGTCAATGAGCTTTAAAACTGTTAATCTCCGGTTTGGACAGACAAACACACCCTCCCATTACCCCCCCCCCCCGTCCGCTGTAAATGAAAGGGGTGTGTGTGTGAAGACCGACATGCAGCAGACAGACAGGTAGGCATGGAAAGAGAGAGAATAATCTGTATTTTTTTTTCCAGAAAAACACAGACTCCAATAGCCAATACAGTGCAACAGAATAAATTATTTATTTTTGTCTCTCCGCTCGGTACCGAGTGGGTGGAAACTGTAGGGAGTTTTCAAATGAAGGTGCTGCCAATAATTTCCAAGTCTCTACTCTTTAACACGCATTCAATGCAATTTAGTCGTTGTAATGGATATTGTGTTAATGTTTGTATTTGCTGTTGCACAAGAGTTTTTCTGTGTAGCAAAAGTTTCTGCTTAATTTACAAATCACTATAATAGGAAATGTTTGACAACCCTGAGCTTTTCTTGTATTGTTATATACAGGTACATCTCAAAAAATTAGAATATCATGAAAAAGTTCAATATTTTTATACGGAAGGCTAAGGACAGAGCTGTGTGGAGGAATCTGATCAGACCTAAATGAAACAGTCATTGTCACCCACGACAGACTGCTATGATGATGATGATGATGACGACTGTGAACCCACAACATGCAGTAAAAAGAGCTCTCATTGGAAGTGAAACAGACCATCCTTAGGCTGAAAAAAATAAAAGCAATCCATCAGAGAGACAGTAGCAGTTTGGAACATTCTGAGAAATAAAGATCATACTGGTGAGCTCCAAAACTCAAAAAGGTCTGGACATCCACATAAGACAATAGAGATGGATGATCGCAGGATTCTTTCAATGGTGAAGAAAAACCCCTTGACAACAGCCACCGAAGTGAAGAACACTCTCCAGGAAGTAGGTGTATCAGTATCTAAGTCTAGCATAAAGACAAAAATCCATGAGAGCAAATGCAGATAGTTCACCACAAGGTGCAAACCATTTATCAGCCTCAAAAATAGAAAAGCCAGATTAGACTTTATTAGATTAGACTAGATTAGATTAGACTAGAAAAAAAAAATCTAAAGAAGCCAGCCTCGATCTGGAACAGCATTCTTTGGACAGATGTAACCAAGCTCAACCTGTACAAGAATGATGGGAAGAACAAAGTATTGTTCTTCCCATCATTCTCAAACATTTTGTCTATTTGTAATAAACCACAAACATTTGTTTGTGGTTTATTTGTCAACTATGTTGACAAATAAACCACATTTGGTCAAACATTCTCAAACATTCATCATCATTCTCAAATGTTTTATCGGGCTTTTATTGAATCTGTTTTATCCTTTTCTTTAGTGTCATGGTTTGGTCAGATAAAACTGAAACAGAGGAAATCCTTGGATCAGGTAGTTAGATGGTCCAGTCGTTTGCTTGGTGAGTCACAGCTGAGCCTGACATCCCTGTACACCAGACAGGTACAGAGGATTGCTACCTCCATTTTAAATGATGACTCCCACCCTTTGCACTGCAACTTTCAGCTTCTTCCCTCCAGATGGAGGTTTGCTGTCCCAAAAAGTAAAACCCAGCGCTACAAAAACAGCTTTGTTCCTGCTGCTGTCAAAGAGTTGTACAAGTTGTAACAATATATTGCACATAATTTAGGTACCTATTTATTAACTCCATTTTATATTTACTTATTTTTGTAGGATGTTATTTGGGTTCTAAATATTTTATTGGGTTTTAGACCTTTGAGTTTTTAACCTCTTTGACTAGTTTTTAACTTTTTAATATGACCCTTTTCTCTTACCTCTGGTTTTTCTCTCATCTCTTTGTCTTTATACCCTGATTGATGGAGCCTTGAGTATTTTTATCATGTTTATAGTCAGCTTCATGTGTGCCTGTGTTTGTGTCTATGGTGAATGTAATTTGTGGCTTGTAAATATGGATGTCACCAGACTGCAAAACAAATCTACCTACGGGTACAAATAAAGTAACCTGAACCTGAACCTGAAAGTATGGGAAAGTCTTGGAATGGCTCATGATCCAAAGCACACCGCATCTTCCGTAAATTCATTTATGGTAATGTTAATTTGTCCAGTTACTTCTGAGCCCCTGAAATGAGGAGATTTCGTATAAAAATGGTTACAATTTCTAAGCAGTAACACCAATTTGGATGTGAATACCATCAAATTAAAGCTGACTGTTTACACCTAATGCCCATATTGATTTTATTACTGTATCTTGAATATGTTTTGGTAAACAGCAAATTAACAAAACTTGTGTCAGTGTCCAGTGTCATAGACCCAACTGTATATTATAACAGTAGCATTTGTACATACATTATGAAAAAGACCATCATGGATGGAGTAGTTCATTTATGGCATAATCAACACACCCTGAGGTCACTAAGAGCTTCCACTTCATTCTCTCTCTCTGTAGTCTACGAGGGGGGGCTGAAAAGTTCATAGTGGTCAAATTTGACCAAATGTGGTTTATTTTTCAACTGCAGGGATCCAAGCGCTGCAACACCAACGGAAGAAGTGTGTGGACCAAAGGGGAGACTATGTTGAAAAATAAACCCCATTTGGTCAAATTTGACCACCATGAACTTTTCAGCCCCCCCCCCCCCCCATAAATGTATATAGCCTTGGCCTGCTCAAAGTTGAAATTAGGCATATTTATAGCTTGTGACCGTTGACGTCTTGTGCATCACTTGGATGCAGATCCATCTCAGGATAATTGTGTGTGAGTTTAGCAAGCATCTGGACAATTGCCTCGGACAGGTACTGATTTTTATGACATCACAGAAGTGTCCAGATCTCCTGACATTGATCTTTACCTTGAGCTCCACCTGAATGCAGGTCCATCTGAGGATTATTGTGTGCAAATTTGCTGAGCATCCTGGCAATTGCCTAAGAGGAGTAATGATTCTTGTGAAATGTGGCAGGACAGACAGACGGACAGATGGTGTGCACAGCACTGCGATAACAGATCGTTTCAGCATAGCTGGAGCGAAAAAATAAGTAAAATCAAGATAAAATGTGTTTATTTTGCATTTCACCTACAGGATTTCCATCTTTGTACCAGGTGATAACGGGGGTCGGACTTCCTGTGACGTCGCACACCAAGCTGACGGGCTGACTTAGGACAACTGACAGGTTACCCGGAGTTTCTTTGTCACGGAAATCTGGGGGTACTGTGGAGTCAGTTGTAATGAGTACACACATAGTTTAGAATGGTAATGCATGAGGTACAAATCGCTTAAAATAAAAAGTTGATCACCATTGACTTTGAGCTGGTATTTTCTCTCAGTGGATCCAGCATCATTAGCAGCAGTACACACATACTCTCCATTGTCCAGTGGAGAGACAGACGCCAGAATCAGCAGGGTACCATCCTCCAGGATGGACACACCAGGCTCATTACCTGTCAGCTCTTGACCATTACGCAACCAACGGATCACTGGCTTAGGAAGACCTGAAGCAGTGATGAAGACAAGGACACTGCTAAATGTAACACCAGTACCAGCTGCATTTAACATAACAATCTGATCTTTTTCATAATAGAAATAAGAGCAAATAGTTCAATACCTTTGGCTGGGCAGGGGAAGGCAATGCGCTGGTTTGCAACTCTCTCCTGCAGAGGACTATTGAAAGGCGGTTCCAGTACCTCAACAACAGGAGGTACTAAACAAAGATGCAACCATGCATAATCATTGACACTTGCCCACTATAATTGGCACATGTACATACAACAGAATTTCTTAAAAACAATGCTGAATGAGGCCACTATATATGTTTCTAATGAAAAACTTGTTGATAATCCAATAGACCATTACATATACTGTATAACCGATAAAAATTCTAAACACACATAAAGTGATTCAGTCTGAAGTCAACCTTGAACAACAAGCTGAACTCGGGCCTCGTCTCGGCCTGCAGTGTTGGTTGCTGTGCAGGTGTAGATTCCCTCATCATCTAGTCCCACGTTTGGTAGCAAAAGGCTTCCATCAGGCAACACCGGGAACCGTTTACCATCCTTAGTCCATGCGAGTGTTGGTGGTGGGACCCCTCTCACCACACAAGGCAGCTCTACAGGGTGGCCCACCTGTACCTTCATTACTTTGGGGCCAGCCTGGATACTAGGGGGCACTGCAGGAGAGACGACAGAGGAAAATATCCACTGAGCCTTTTTGATGCCTCATGCAGACCTGTATTTATGGAACACAAAAGAATTTTAAGTGCTGTAAGTTATGATAATGTGTGCACTTTGGTGAAATATGTAATCCCAACTGACTGTGTGTTTGTGCAGCACCTGTCATTTAAGTAATTGTGAGAAGTGAATGAGAAGTTGGGCTCATAATCCTACCAACTGCATATAGGTATTCATTCAGTGAGTTTGACATGCAGTATGAGTTTTGAAATTGCCATAGTTTAAATTATAATATCATCATTAATTTTTTGTTTGACTTACCCCAAACACTCAGCTCAATTGATTGTGTTAGGTTACCAGCAATATTGGAGGCAACACACACATAAAGTCCGCTGTCTGACACTCTGGTCTCCAGGATCTTCATAGATCCAGATGGAAGCCGGGTATGTCTGTGAGGAATGAAAATATTAGATTACATGTACAAATAAAACATTAGTAAACTAAACCTCAAAACTGACTGGGCAACAATCATCGTTACAAAGCTTCCCACTCATTCACTAAGTTTCCACTCAATGGCTTATTCAGTTATTACTGTAAACAGATACTGCAGTAATTCTTACTAATCCACCATCAGCCATAATTACTGCCGCTGTGGCAGATGCACAGTGAGAATAACAGATCCCAGGCAAGAGTGTGGTTACTCAGTCATCCAAAAACCCACAAACTACACCCCTAGGTCATCAAGGGTTGGCAAAGCAGTGTGGCTATGCAGTGTAACTAGAATGGAAGGTCTCTTGGATACTGTAAATGCTCACACAGTTTGGTTTATGATATTAGAAATCTAACAACATTTATAAGAAGTTGGTAGAAGAGGGTCTCCTAGCAGTGTACCTTTGAGCATTGTCAGATTTGTGTGTGCATATGTGTCTTTTGTGTTTTACCTGGGAGAAAATGGAGAGATAAGCTGCTTTTCTTTGGCCCAACTGAAGACTGGAGGTGGGACACTGTGGACCTCACACAGTAAAACGGCATCCTCTCCCTCAATCACGGACATCCTCACTGGCTCTGCTGAGCCTTTTGGACCACCAACTCTAGACCGAGGTCGGACTGAAGAGGCAAATGGGGACAGAGATAATTAACACTATTTATTCATCTTTCTCCCTTTGGTATCTGCCATTGGTTCTTTGTTTTAAAATCTGAAGAGAAGAATAAATTTTAAAAAATTAAAAGAAATAATTGAACAAACTCTAATGGAATGTGCTGTTTCAAAAAAGATTAAACTACAAAAGCTAAGCTAGTTACAGATCATCAAATCACATCAAGCCAGACATTAAATTTACTGTACAGCTTGCACATAATTTTTTGTGTGTTTAAAACCAGTTCTTTGGTGCAGCTTTTTGTCTTGGAAAACATAGAGCAGGTTGTAGCATTTGAGTACAATCAGTGAAACAATGAAGGATGTCTGAAAGTGTTTTTCTCTAAGGGCCCCTTTACACAGCACCGAGATCGTTGAGGGATTGGGCCAGTTTTTGACCTTTGGGATCATTTGGGAAATCCTTGTGTGTTTTGGACTGAGTCAAAACTTTGAGGAGACCATGGTGACTGTGGAGATCATTGAAGATCACCAATAGATTAAAAAAAAAAAAAAATGTCTAGATCTCTCAACGATCTCTCAATGATCTCAACTCCTTTGTAAAGGTGGTATAACTTTTTGCAAACATAGTTTCATCACTAATTCAACACAGTGGCTTTACCATAGACAGTGAGCTGGACCTTTCTGGAGACAGAGCCAGCAGCATTTGTAGCTGTGCAGATGAACTCTCCACTCTCATTTCCAGAAGGGGAAATAATAAGGAGGCTTCCATCAGAGTCCAGGGAGAACGCCAAACCACCCACGTTCACCAGCACCCCCCCCTATAACAAAACAAAATCACAGCAGGAAAAAGGCAGGGGCAGCAGTTTATTTCATTAATTCAACTTAAACATTTGAAGAGGTGTCCAAGAAAGAAATATGTGCTTTAACAAACTAAGAGCCATATTACGATTATCTAGTCAACAGTCTATTGTCTAAGGCACAAAGCTCATTTATGGGCCTGTCCAAGTCCTTTTTGATGTTACAGCTGCCCAAAAACAAATTCTAGGCCTGGTGGATCGCACAAAGAGACTGTCCTAATGCTCTTAATTATTCAGAGGTGCTTTTTAATTTTAAACTTTATTTATTCAGGGGAGGTCCATTGAGAGGCAACCTCTCTTTTTCCAAGGATGCCCTGATGACATTCACACAATTACACATTCACACCTGGAAGCCGCCCAGTACAACAACTGACTGACTGACCTGTGGCCACTGAGCAGCTCCACTTGAGCAGTTGGGGTTAAGGGCCTTGCTCAAGGGCACCACAGTGAGTTAAGGAGGGTGGGGCAAACACTGCTATGTTATCTGTCCCATCCAGATCTAATCCTGCCAGTCCAGGGATCGAACCAAAAACCCTCCAGTCACAAGTTCACATCCCTAACCAGTAGACCACCACTTCCCACCACTGTTTTGGACATGACGTGAAATAAACTAATCGCTGTCTTTGCTCTTATTCCCTTTAATAAACCTGGGCACAAGAATTAGGGCATGATACTAATAACACAGCATTTAAATGAGAGAACAAATCCATTTTGCACAGGGGACAATGTGGGCTCATTCAGAAATAAAATACATTTAAGGACTGTCCACGAGCTGGTCTGATTTACTAGGATCCCAGACAGCAGGTACTAACTGGAAAATTGTGTGTCAAGTGGAGTTTTACAGGTGCTTCACTTAGGAAAAACTGACAAGTCAATTTCCATGTGGCACTTTGTGTTTTTGCCTTCAGAATTCAAAAACTGTCTCACAAACAAATGAGGAACTAGGATCCATTAGAATTAATGGTGTTATTGGAAGTGCCAAATAATCATGAATGAAAATGACATTATTCCCCACAACCTCTTTCTCTCAGATCAGAGGACAGGTGTTTCTTAATGTATGTCACATGCTGATCAACAATTCATTCATTCATCTTCTTAAAGGTCCTTTATGGGTTTGGGGTTAGAGGGGCTGGAGCCTATCCAACCATCTTTGGGCAAGAGGCGGGGTACACCCTGGACAGGTCGCCAATGAATGAATGAAAGATCAGGCAATTTTTTTACAAAATCAGTCCATTACAATAAAGGACACTGAGAAATTCCTGCCCCAGGCATACGTGTGCATTTATGCCTTTTAAACATGTTGCTGAAAGAGTGGTTGATAATGTGCTGCTTACTTCAGCCCTGCTTTTTGGAGATCAAAAGCACATTGGAATAAAATGCACCTGAACAGCACGCACCAAACTCAGTGCCGAGCCTCACAAACTTTACAACAGTCTTCCCTGTGAGAGCAAGTCACGTGCACAGTCATTTCCTAATTGGGTGGCAAGCGCACACAGCAGAAAACCAAACACTACTCTGATAGAAACCAACAAAAGCACCAGCGCAAAGCATGGTAATAGGGCAATAAGTGCTTAAATTTATGATTGGATTCTCTTCCCTGCTGCTCAATAAAGTGACTCTAAATAGAAATTATGTTAATATGCATACATAAATTAGCCATAACCCAAAGCAACTGTTAAGTGCTTTGGGTGTGTGCATGGTATATCCGAGCTGTTCTCTTGGCTCAGTTGTTACTATATTGACTTTACTTTGTTATAAAGAGCAGCAAAGAAATCAGAGGAACAGCATTTTAACAGCTGCTGCAGAACTTAAAGTCTAGTTTCTTGTGACCCTGTAGCCCTGTTCACTAACAGTAATGCTTCTACATCTCAGAGAAACTAGTGTAAAAGACAGACAAGAATGAAGGATTTTCATATACACACACTGGCCTGTAGTTACACAAACACACCAAAGTGCACTAAAAATGACTAAAAGTACTGCGTAAGTTGAAAGAAACCTGTGGAGCAGATTTCACGGTGCAGTACAGCAGACATACGCTGTATCCTCTCACAGATTTTTTTCCCCCATTCATGTTACTGTCAAAGCCAAAATTAGTGTAATATATGATGAACTTAACCTTTGACACAAAACAGCATAATAACATTATCTACAGAGTTTTTCCAGCTGCAAAGTAGAGCCTGTATTTTCCCAAAACTGCATAACTCCAATTCATGATTATGCCACCTTAAATAACAGTTTAGTTTGGCACAGAAACTTTTTTTTCCCTCTTCTTTTTTCTTTTCTTCTCTTTGCACAAGAACTTTTTCTAATTCAGCATGCTGTAAAGACTTGAACCTGGAGACTTGGCTATTCATTATGGAATATGACCTTAAATTGTATCATTTTAAATGATTAATAATTAAATCCTTGACGAATGAGAATTCCCTCTATTTCTTTAAATTTTATGAGTGCATGGAAGGAAATCTGAGGGCTTTAACTGTACACATCAGCACAGGATTTGGCATTTTCATTGGTCGCTACACAAGAGAGATAATGTCAATACAGACCTTGGTCCAAGTGATATCAGGGGTTGGTACTCCACTGGCACGGCAGGGAAGAGAGATGGGTGTCCCTTCAATTGTGCTGAAAACTTGTGGTCCATGCTGGATGGTAGGTATCACTGTAATTGCAAGAACAATATATGACACTCCTCAGAGCGAAATATACTTTACCTGCATGAATTATTTACAGAATGTAACATATGTATTTAATGTTCTGTCTACCGTTTGCTCAACAGCCTGCTAAAATGCCACCATAGTTGAAAAAGTGTGTATTTACAAGCAGTCAAGTAGCATACTGCCTATTCCACATTAGGACTACTGTCCTTTGAGGTATTACATTTATTTGATTCATACTGCATATACAGGAATCTAAGAATTGAAAACATACTACAATATTAGCACTGCTAGTGTGAAAAAAGTGTTTCAGACTATAAAACTAAACATTAGCATTATCAGTGCTGGAATGTTGCCACGGTTCAGCTGACACCATTTCTAGGAATCCAATTAGAATACCTATTACAAGAGATAGGTAACAGGGCAGAATGGTCTAAAGACTCTACAGATACTCTAAATGCATCAAAAAAATCTCCTTTTATCAAAATTAAATGTGCATTACCGTAAACATAGACAGTGGTTGTATGGTTGGTGGCTCCGACGACATTCTCAGCCAAGCAAGTGTAGTCACCTGCATCATCGAGCCGCACTCTCTCAATGTGTAGACTGCCATCCTTCCTCACAGTCACATATGGGTCAGAGGTCACCTGATGGATAGTAGGTAAAACAGGTTTGAATAAAACCATAGTTAACACAAATGCAAAATTAAATCCTGGAAGATGAATCAAAACTGCATTCTCACCAGGCCATAGTTGTGCAGCCACTGTCTCTCAGGTAGGGGATTGCCCGCCAATAGCATACAAGGAAGAGTCAACTGCTGGTCCTTGATCACGCTGAGTGCAGCCGGACTCAACGCAATAACAGGTGAAACTGCAGGTAATGTTAAAACAATGATCAGAAAATACTACTACAACAAATGAGAAAGCTGAGACGAAAGTATGATAAACAGGCACAGCACAGCATGTGATATACTGTACATTTCTCCCTGCTGCTAAAATAATGGACACACCTCTTTTCTTTCACAATTACACGTAACAATGAATTTCTCAAAAAGGTTTCGGGCTCTCACACAAACAGACATGCCATCAGGAATGATGGAGATAACAAGAAGTTGGTGAGGCAAGTTTAACAGCCATCATCATGAAAGAAAATTACTGACCATATTCTTCTGCACCAAATGTGCTTATCATCTGAGTCAGCATGATAATGCGGCAGTGGGGCAACAACACATACAGTTGAAACCAAAAGGTTACATACACTGTATAAAAAGACATAACCTTTTGTTTTCCTCACTGTCTGACATTAAATCAGACTAAATGTTTTCTATTTTACATCAGTCAAATTACCAAAATTATATGTGTTTGCTAAACATTTTTATATTTGCTAAATATTTTTTAGAGAATGTTTTATTTCTTCAAAATCAAAAATTTACATGCACTTCCTTAGTATTTGGTAGCATTGCCTTTAAACTGTATGACTTGGGTCAAATATTTTGGGTACCCTTCCACAAGCTTCTCACAATAGTTTGCTGGAATTTTGGCCCATTCCTCCTGACAGAACTGGTGTAACTGAGTCAGAAATTTTCTATGGGATTGAGATCAGGGCTTTGTGTTCGCTAGTTCAAAAGACTGACTTTGTTGTCCTTAAGCCACTTTGTAACTAATTTGGCAGTATGCTTAGGGTCACTGTCCTGTTGGAAGACCCATTTGCACCCAAGCTTTAACTTCATGGCTGATGTCTTGAGATGTTGCTTCAATATTTCTATGGAGAACTGAAAAGTTCATAGGGTGAAAAGTTCATAGTGGTCAAATTTGACTAAATGTGGTTTATTTTGCAACCGCAGGGATCCAAGTACTGCAACACCAATGGAAGAAGTGTGTGGACCGAAGGGGACACTATGTTGAAAAATAAATCACATTTGGTCAAATCTGACCACTGTGAACTTTTCAGCCCCCCCTTGTACATAAATGTTCTTTCCTCACGATGCCATCTATTTTGTGAAGTGCACCACTCCCTCCTGCAGCAAAACACCCCCACAACACGATGCTGCCATGCCCGTACTTCACATTTGGGATGGTGTTCTCAGGCTTGCAAGCTTCCCCCTTTTTCCTCCAAATGTAATGATGGTCATTATGGCCAAACAGTTCATTAATTTCATAAGACCGCAGGACATGTCTCCAAAAATTAAGGTCTTTGTCCCTGTGTGCATTTGCAAACTGTAATCAGGGTTTTTATGTTGCTTTTGGAGTAATGGCTTCTTCCATGGACAACAGATGAAATAAGCCACTGGATACAATCTGGCAAGTTTACATTGATTGATATCAATGTTCATCAACCTGCACTGTCCTTAAAAACAGCAATTTATAATTTACAATTCCTCGCCGAGTGGCCTTTCAGCCCATGTTGGTACAAGACTTGTTTCATTGTGAATAATAACACTCTTTTACCAGCTTCAGCCAGCATCTTCACAAGGTCTTTTGCTTTTGTTCTGGTGTTGATACGCACATTTCGCACCAAGACACATTAATTTCTGGGACACAGAACCTGTCTCCTTCCTGAGCAGTATCATGGGTGGACACTCCAATGGTGTTTATACTTGTGTATAATTGTTTGAACAGATGAATGTGGCACCATCCGGCATCTGGAAATTGTACCCAAGGATGAACCAGACTTGTGGAGGTCCAAAATTCTCTACCTGATATCTTGGCTTATTTCTTTTGATTTTTCCCATGATGTCAGAGAAACAGTGTGTTTAAGGTGTGCCTTAAAATACATCTACAGGTGTGCCTCCAATTAACTCAAATGTTGTCAATTAACCTATCAGAAGCTTCCAAAGCCATGACATCACCATATTGGCTTTTCTCAGATTGTTTAAAGGCATAGTAATCTCAGTATATGTAAACTTCCTTGACCTCTTCACTTCCGCCCTCCAAAGAGAGCAAACGCCTTTTTCTTCTCTCCTGCTCTGACTTATCTCCTTCCTCCCCTAACAAACTGGATCCCAGCTTGCTATCGTCTGTCTGCGTGTCTCTACTGCTGATTATCGAAAGAAATTATGGAATTAATAAGCTGGGCTTTGAACGCAATTGACACTATTTTTTCAACGAGGAAAAGTGCCCCGGGGGAGGTTGTTTGCCCCGCAGGAACGGCTGCTGCGGGCTATTCGAGGGACACAAGTAATTGGAAACTCTTGTGCCTGTCTGATCTTTCCATCGAAGATGTAGAAGATTTGTACGTCTTCGTAGTAATGGTGATTGGGATCATTCTGATTGGATCTGGGATTGTCCTGGTGTACCGTAAATTGATGAAGATGGACACAACCTATCAAAATGCTGGCCAAGCGAGGTTTAACCATCAAATTGAAAAAATGGAGAGGACTCCAACAGCGGCAAATGGAGAACTGTCTAGGAAGGTGGATTACATCATGATTACGCTGAGAGCCGTCCATGAAAGATTCAACGTCCAGCAATGAAGGATTAAGTACTGAATCTGTAAGAGAATATAAAGTTTTTTTCTCTCTGGGATCAGTACTATTCGACTAATCTGACTCCCCTCACACAAATCCTCCAGATTATCTGCAGTTTTTTGTTTTCAAAACATTGAGCTTCACGGCCTTCACGGACAGCCAGCTGCATGGCCCAAGGACAATGCCAGCAGCTAGACAAAGCATCTCCTGCCAAAGAGACCTTGTTGTTCTTAACTGATACAAACACCTACACTCAACACTACATCCACACTGACTCAAAAAACTGATGAAAAAGATTACTCACTCACTGCTCTCTCTGTGTCCTTGTGAACTTTTTTGTCTGCTAACTGTGCATTGAGGGCTTTTTTTTCTTGTAATCATAATATTGATCATATATGACCAGTATTCTGACAATCAATGGTTTTTTTGCTCCTTCCTATTGTATTATCCTTTCTTCCCTATGCATCCTGTACCCATCTGATGACAGGCGCGTTCACAGATGCTGCCGTGTCACCGGAAATGCAGGTCGTTTTCTGTGTCAAGTCAAATCCCTCGTATGTCATCAGTTGTCATATCTGTTAATGTACTTGGCAATAAATCTTTTCTGAGTTCTGAGTTCTGAGTTCTTCCATCTTTAAAGAAAGTAATGAAAAATTCTCTAAGAAATTAACACACAATGTCTCCCCACTGAATTATCTAGCAACAGCTCTAGTGGTTTCCCTATCATCGATCATCTTTCCAGTGATATAAGTAGACATACAGTACATAATGCAAGCAAATGCATCAGTGACATACTGTATGTCCACATTGGTTGACCTTGTGATCTTGATATTTGACCCTGAAACCACAGGTGAGGGCCCTGGGGCTATCCAAGTTTACCCTTTATTTTTTCTGTTTTCAAGTTAGTGTGCAGATGACCTCATGGATTTGACCTAGTAATAGCAACAACATAATGGTCATAAATGTGAAATGACACTAAGAAACCATGTAACATTGTTCCTTGACCTTTTGACCCCAAATCTAGGTCAGGACTGCAACACTTTCAAACCAGGCTGAGGCCAGAGTGGAACAACACCAGTGCTGCATTCAAAATGTGCAGTCATTCCCCACTAGTTAGCGGCTATTATGCATATACAGTGTGGAAAATAAGTATTGAACACATCAACATTTTTCTCATTAAACATATTTCTGATGGAGCCATTGACCTGAGATTTTCACCAGATATTGGTAACAACCCAAGTAATCAATACATATAAAGAAATCAAGGCAGCTGTGTTCACAAAAAAAGTTATATATAATAAAGTGGAATGAAATGGAGAATAAGTATTGAATACGCTTGGTAAAATTCATTTAATATTTAGTAGAAAAGCCTTTGTTGGTAATAACAGCTTCCAGACATTTCCTGTATCAAGAAACTAGGTGCAGGCATTGCTCAGGAGTGATTTTAGGCCATTCTTCCACACAAACTGTCTTCAAATCTTGAAGGTTCCGTGGGTGTCTTCTATGAACTCTGCTCTTCAGCTTGTTCCATAGATTTTCAATTGGATTCAGGTCAGGTGACTGATCGGACCATTCTAGCAGCTTTATTTTCCTTCTCTGGAGTAGGGGCGGGTTCAAAAGATCGATACAATGATATTGATCGATCCACGTTTGACTGAGCCGATATTGATCCACAAAATCCGCGGCTCAATCTTTCAATATAATGCTTTTACGTCTGTGAACGTCTGCGGAGTCTGATCGGGTCGAAACTGGGTCAGTCAGCCAGGAACCACGGCCAAGAACCAGAAACACCCGGATCACTAACAGAGCTAACAGCTAACAGATATGCTAGTCCTTCTGTGGTGTTAAAACGGTTCTCATCCAGCAAGAGTTCCCTGCAGCACGTTCGCACATCTTTACTTCCGTGTTTACATGAGTGGAGTTTGACGTGCGTGCCTCTTAATTTATCATCAAAAGTCACAGTAAAGACTGTCCTCAACAGTTTCCCAATATTTTTCATAAAGCGGGGATAAACGGTTTTGTACTGCGTGCAGCGCTGTGTTGCAACATAAAGTTGACGATTGATAAACTGAAAAAGCATGGCGACTGGCTGAAACCTGTGAAGAGAGAGGAAGACTTGGAGCTGCTGAAACTGTAAGTAAAATATTTGTTTGTTTTAACATTTGTGTCGTAAATTAATAATTTATCCGGCATGATGGTGGTTTCTTTTACAAAATACTGATACAGAGTTAACTGTTGGTTAAGCACTGTGAATAAATGCAGAAAAAAGGTATATTTTATGAGATTACGGACTTCTAGCACTTAAGTGAGAGATTTGAAGATAATAATGTCATGATCCTGGGGCACGGGGTGGGGGTGGGGGGGCGCCGTGCCCAGTTTCCTGTCTAGTTTAGTGTTTTTCTGTCTGCTTATTTCCTTGTTTTCATATCTGCTGTATTTGGTTACTAGTTAATGCTTGTCATTTTATATATATAGTATTATTATGTTCATTTTCGGGTTCTGTTGTATTTATATCGTTGTGATTTCCGGTTTGTGTTTTATTTTGACAGCGCTGTACAGCTTCCGGCTGTCAAACTGTTCGGAGCTGCACAGCTGCTATTCATTGTTATTTTCTCCACTCATGTATCCACACCTGTTAACCATCAAGTGGAGGGTATTTAAGGGGCACAACAACCTTCCCCGTTGTCATGCCCTACTGTGACATGCTCAGATGTAAAGGAAGTATCTGAGTGTATTGTCCTTCGTAGCTATTGAGGACAGTGCGTTGAGCTCCGACCAAGTAATCATCCTTCTCCCCAATTCCGTCAGTTGTGAGCCCCGCTGCTTCCCGGGTGTGGTCTGGCTGAAACTCTCTTTGGTTCCCTCGCATCACCAAGCGCCTCAGCCTCAATGTTTCCGGGCTGTTCTGTCTCCCCTGTTTGTGAGCTCCATCCTCCTCTGGTATGTGTATTTTCCCTTTTGGTTTGTTTGTGCGTTTAATATGTCATGGTCACGTTTTCTTTTAATAAATGTTGCAACTCACAGATGGCGCTCGGTGTCTTGCTTTGCCCGTGAAAGCTTTATGACAGAAGGGCATGACCACCTCAGACATCAGCCTCTGTGGGTTGCAATCTTTCTTTTTCCCCATAATTTCTTTTTTCCTTCACCATCCTACGCCTGCTGACATCTCAGCAGGCGGAAGACAATTTTCAGAGAGTTTAGGGTGGGAGCTCTGCGCTGCGCTCTGTGAAGTGGATGGACATATCGCCGATCCTCGTGCATCTTCCACCCCGAAAGACGCTTTGTGGAATTTAAGCCTGGCAGAGGCGGCTGTGCAGAGTCACCCTTGGCTTGTGCTGCACACTGAAGGCAGGGAGAGGGTTTTTCATATGGAGGATCTGCAGCAATCATGGGAGGAGCTCAGTCAATGAATCCAGGTCAGTGCCAACCAGAGGGCGTTCCCAGATTTCAGCACCATTGGCTCCTCACCAGCCCCAAGCTCCGGCGTCCCACCTCCATCACCAGAGACCCGAGCCTCCGCCTCCTTCCCAGGCAACACCAGTGGTGGGCAGAGGAGCCTCGTCTGGTCCCACCACAGCGGCAGCAACCATCAGGCACCGGGAAATAAGGCAGGTGGGTTGTCATTCCTTCTTTCATCATAATGATATACCTTGCCTTATTCCCGGTGATGAGGCTCAGCAACAGCAGCCAAGTTTAGCTGAGTCCTCACAAACTGTCTCCTGTGTGTTTTTGTGTAGCCTCCGAGAATCCATCACCCTTGAGAAGGAGCTGCCGGATGACGGAGGAACCAGCAGTCCTGGGAGTGCCTGTTCCTGCCCTACAGCCATGTCCAGGATGGGAGGAAAGTGCCACCCGTGCTCCGAATCCTGAGCCGACAGTCGTGTGTCCTCAGATTCAGCAGCGCGGGGGACGGCACCACCAGTGAGATCACCTCCAGCATTAGCTATCCCGCCAGGAGGCCCACCAGCAGGGGGCGCCAAGCCTGGAGGTTGATTGGCTGCATCCACTATCATGCCTGCTGCTGGGTTCGTCGCAGCTTAGTCGCCGGAGTCCTGGGCAGCGGTGGAGCTCGAGTCCAGGCAAGTGCTCTGTTCTGTTCTAACACCTACAGATCTAGAGAACTCTTGTCTGGCTCGTGGTGAGGAGAACCAGCTGCAGATGTCCTCTGCTCCTGAATTCTCCTCGCTGAGCTCCACCACTGCCGGTAACTCTGTTCCAGTGTTTTTCCTTTCCTTCCCATCCGTGTTGGATGGGAAGGAAGTTTCCTGTCAAGTTTCCTGTCTAGTTTAGTGTTTTTCTGTCTGTTTCCTTGTTTTCATGTCTGCTGTATTTGGTTCCTGGTTAATTCTTGTCATTTTGTATTTATAGTATTATTATGTTGACGTTGGGGTTCTGTTGTGTTTGTATCACTATGGTTTCTTGTTTGTTTTATTTTGACAGCGCTGTGCAGTTTTCGGCTGTCAAACTGTTCGGAGCTGCACAGCTGCTATTCATTCTGTTATTTTCTCCACTCATGTATCCACACCTGTTAACCATCAAGTGGAGGGTATTTAAGGGGTACGACAACCCACTGCCATGCCCTACTGTGACGTGCTCAGATGTCAAGGAAGTATCTGAGTGTATTGTCCTCCGTAGCCGTTGAGGACAAGTGCGTTGAGCTCTGACCAAGTAATTGTTCTTTTCCCCAATTCTGTCAGCCGTGAGCCCCGCTGTTTCCCAGGTGTGCTCCGGCTGAAACTGTCTCTGGTTCCCTGGTGTCACCAAGTGCCTCAGCTGCGGTATGACCGAGCTGTTCTGTCTCCCCTGTGCTCCGCCCTCCTCCGGTACATGTATTTTCCCTTTTGGTTTGTCTGTGTGTTTAATGTCATGGCCACGTTTTCTTTTAATAAATATTGCAACTCACAGATGGTGCTTGGTGTCTTGCTTCGCCCATGAAACAGGCGCTTTATGACAAATAATGAATCACAATAAAATGAAAATGGCAGAATTAATAAAGGCTGCAGTACGAGCAATTTTTACTCAATAGAACTAAACTGAAATGAACAAATCTTCCTAGGAAATGAATTGAAACCCTTTTCAAAAATTGAAAGTTAATTTGTAGTTAAAATATAAACAACAAAAAATAAAAGAAACTAAATGATTAAACCCTACTGTGGTGTGGGGATTTAAAAATATGATTATTAATTTTACTGTGAAATCTATTCTTTTCATCTCCCCTTCACATCTATGAAGACTGGGTTTCCACTCCAAGGCCCATCCTGCACTGAGACGTTCTGAAGGGAAGAGGTTGTCAGTGGAGAAGCCATCCCTGCTTCGTTGTGGATTTCAGCACAGAAGACCTCAAATTTTTCAGGGTCTTAGTTTGTAAATTCAAGATTCAAGAAGGTGCTGCCATAATTTTCTCCATACTCCAATACGCATTCAATACAATTTAGTTGTTGTGATGACTAATTCTTTTATTTCTTTTTTTAATTTAAGTTCTCAGCAAAAATACAATGTTACTCATTTTTTGACAGTTTTACTGAGCATTTAATTCTACATAAATCATTGTTTAACAGGAATTTTTTGGCAATCCTGTGCTTTTCTTGTGGTGTTTCATCGAACAGCAACACTGTAAACTATGGAAAAAGCAGCTACTTTAAAATCTGTACTTCCTCAAACAACTTTCAGTGCAAAAAACCTCTAAAAACGTCAACTTTTTGGAAAAGCTCCCACAAACTCAGGCTTTTGGGGCCACAACAATCACAAAAACAGCAAACGAAATCCTGGAGGGACTGAACTACAGTGAGATTATGTATACATGGTTCATGCATTGAATTTGTTTACTTACTCTGGGTTGTTAACTTGACACTACACACCATTTGCACTAAAGAAAGCACTTGTGAGCACTTTGTGAAATCACAAGTTAAGTAATAAAAAGTGCATTACTGTAACTGATTTTGGGTCAGTTCTATATGTGATAATTTGTGTATTAACACAGTTAGAGTATCTTGGTAGAATTTGCAGCATTAGGTCTCGAAGATTTTTTTTTCCTGGCAAGTAAAATGGCTATTAAAATGATAATTTCCCAAATCGAATCGGGATCGGATAGGACCAAATCAAATCGATTCAGAATCTCAAGAATCGGAATCAAATCCATCCATCCATCCATCTTCTTCCACTTAATCCTTTTTTGGGGTCGCGGTGGTGGTGGTGGGGGGGGGGGGGGCTGGAGCCTATCCCAGCATCTTTGGCCGAGAGGCAGGGTACACCCTGGACAGATAGTCAGTACATCACAGGGCCAACACAGAGAGACAGACAACCATTCACTCTCACAGTCATACCTAAGGACAATTTAGAATCCCCAGTTTGATGCCAATTAACCCAACCTGCATGTTTTAGGCATGTGGGAGGAAACCGGAGAAATCCCGGAGTAAACCATCGATTCTGGAAATTAGGGATCATTCCCAGCCCTACTCTGGAGTCAGCTGAGAGTTTCCTTGACTGTGTGTTGCTGAAATGTCCACCCTCTTTTCATCTTCAGCATCTTGGCAGATGGCAGCAGGTTCTTATCAAGGATGTCTCTGTACATTTGTCCATTCATCTTTCCTTCAATTATATGAAGTCTGCCTGTACCATGTGCTGAAAAACACCCCCAAACCATGATGCCCCACCTCCAAACTTCACTGTTGGTATGGTGTTTTTTGGGGGGACTGATGTATAGTGCCATTTCTCCTCCAGACATACTGTGTTGTGGCATCCAAAAAGTTTGATTTTGGTGTCATCTGACCAGACTATATTCTCCCAGTATTTTACTGGCTTGCCCAAATGTTGTGCAGCAAACTTTAAACAAGCTTCAACATGCTTTTTCTTCAGCAATGGAGTCTTGCGAGGTGAGCGGGCATAGCAACCATGTCGGTATGTCGGCATTACTCATAACACAGTTGCCTTGATTTCTTTGTATGTATGGATTACTTGGGCTGTTACTGATATCTGGTGAAACTCTCAGGTCAGTGGCTCCATCAGAAATATGTTTGAGAAAAATGTTGACGTTTTCAATACTTATTTTCCCAGCTGTACATAGTACCCTACATTTGAAGACCACTAAGTGTGTGTGTCATGGTCTTGACTCCTTAAAGTGTAAAGGTGTAGTCTTGATTACAACTCTACTTACATATCAACCATTACTTTAAGTTTGGTGATCCTAGCAGTAATGCCAGTAACATAATAGCCACAAATCTGAAAATAATAGTAAGAATCTCTGGGATCTTGACCTTTGACCATTTCATCTGATAAGTAGGTCAAATCAAAGAGGCCTTAAGTTCAACCCCTGTACCTGGTTTGGTTATCCTAGACCCTGTGGTTCGCAAGTTACAGATGCAGACACACAGACACACAACAAGACAGCGCTATTTGCTACACCCCCACCAGAATTCATCAACACAGGTAAATAACATCCAATCAGTAATTATGATGTTGTTACCTAGTCCAGTCACAGTGATGTTGGCCTGGCTTTGGATCTTGCCGAATAGATTATGAGCTTCACAGATGTATACACCATCATCCTCCACCCACAAGTCTGCAAAAACATTGGAATTAAGGCCTGGATTAAAGGTGCTTCTGTCTCCAACAACAACAAAAAAAGGATTTAGGTAACTTAAAGGCCTACTTGTGATATGCAGATGTCCCTCTTTCTGTGAGATGGCTACATCTATGCGGGGCCTGTTAAAAAGGTCAGATCCGTCCTCTCTCCGCCAAGTGACTTGTGGTTCAGGGTAACCTTGGGCTTGACATACAAGGCTCGCATTGAAGCCGATGTCCACAGCCACATCTGACGGCTCCACAGTAAACTTTGGTGCAGCTATGGTGTTAAAGAAGATAAAAAGCAAACAGTTATTGAAAATCAGAACTCTGTTATCTAAAATTATTAGAAAATGTAATTTTGAATTTAAATTAATTACTATTCAAACATTATAAATCCTGCATACATATATCGATGACCAGTTCAGCACACACACACCCACAATCATGGGAGACACATTTGTCTAGAAAAATATTAACACACTCCACAAGGAGAGTAAGCCACAGAAGTCCATTCCTGAAAAGAGTGGCTGTTCACAGAGTGCTGTATCCAAGTATATTAATGAAAAGCTGACTACAAGAAAAAAGTGCAGTAGGAAAAGGTGCATGAGCAATGGACGACCATAGCCTTGAGAGGATCGATAAGAAAAGTCAATTCAAGAACTTTGGATAAGGACCTGTACTTACTGTATATAGCGCCTTTTCTAATCTCAAAGCACTTACCTTCCATTCTAAGGGCCTATATGAGACAGATAACTTGGGACAATTTAGAATGACCAGTTAACCTAACATGCATGTCTTTGGATTGTGGGAGGAAACTGGTGCTCCTGGAGTAAACCCACGCAGCACAGGGAGAACATGCAAACTTCACACAGAAAGGTTCCTACCCCTGCCATCCCGGGGATTTGAACCTGGAACCTTCTAGCTGTTAGGCAACACTGCTAACCACTGTACCACTGTGTTGCCCACTTTGGTGTTGGTCCACTGTGTTTTATCAAGTCCAAAGTCAACAGTGATGTCGTCCAGAAAATTTTAGAGCACTTCATACTTGCTGAAAAGCTTTACGGAGATGCCAATTTCCATTTCCAGCAGGACTTGGCATTGTTAGGATTCCTGTCTGCTCTGTATCACTGCCTCTCTCCGCCCTCTGATTAGGTGCCGCTCCCTGCAGCTGATTACACCACCTGCCGCTAATCAGAGGAGCCCTTTAAATTGGACACGCTCCCACCACTCTGTCTGGTCACGTCAGACCTCCTGCCAGCATGTTTCCCACCTGAGCTTTGCCTGATAATATCTGTGAATCTGTGTCTTGTGTTTTGATCATTTGCTTTCCTAGAATCCCAAGCCTACCTGCTGATTGGAATTTGCCTGCCTGCTCATTGTGTTGCCTGCCCTGCTTTGACCTTCGCCTGCCTGACCCTCTCGCCTGCCTGACGGATTGGATTGTTTACTCCCCAGATTGTGCACACTCCCTTCTTATAATCTGCCCATTTATATATACTCACCTTTGTGTCTGCTCTCTCCCTGCAGGATTGCCAGATCTCCATAGCACTATCATTGCACGATTATTGTTAATAAATCATTGTTAAACCTTACACAATCACTCTCATCTGTGTCTGCTTCTTGGTCTGGGTTTGTAAACCCTGTCAGCACGTGACCAGCAGTCAGACCCAGTGGACACTGTGATGGGAATGCTTGCGGCCCGTCTCAGTGTTCTGGAGCACTGTGCTGACCAAACAGCATACCAGCTTCAAGTTGTTCTTAGCCAAGTATCTAAAATGTTGGAAAGGCTAGCACAACTAGACATTACCTTACAGGGTCTCGTGGCGGCATCCTCCGTCACAGCCCAATCTGTGTCTGCCATCCATCTGGGCAGTGTGTGAATTCCCATGCCTCTGTGCTACGCTTGGAAGCTAGGGGAGACTAACGGGTTCCTGGTACAGTGCCAGTTGGTTTTTGACTGTATATCTGACAATTTTCCATCTGACCGTAGCCACATTAGCTTCCAGGCGGGTCTCCTCAATGGGTGCGCCCTCTCTTGGGCTCAAGCTATTATCCAGGGGCCAAATTTCCATGCCTATCCCTTCGACCGGTTAAAGGAAGAATTCATCCAGGTGTTTAATCATACCAACCAGGAAGGGAACGACAATCCGGAGCCCGCTCCTCTCCCTGTGTCACACCACCTCGCCTGCAGTTCCTCGTGTCACCATTGGCCATCTCCACCTGTGACTCTAGGAGAATCCATGTCGCCCAGTCGGCCTATACTCAGCCCGTCCGTACGATAGTGGCGTTTTTGATGAGGGATTATGTATCTATTGCGGGCAAGCGAGTCATATGATAGCCCAGTGTACCAAGAAGCCCAAACAATCTAGCCCCGGAGTGATGGACTAGAGGTAGAGCATTCGCCCCACAACCAGGAGGTTGAGGTTCACGTCCCGGCTGGATCATGCCAAAGACCATATAAGAATAGAACTTCCTGCCATCCAGCTTGGTGCTCAGTAAAAATGGAACAGAGGAGGGAAATGTGAGCGGCAGTGGCTCAGGAGGTAGAATGAGTCCTCTAATAACTGAAAGGTTGGTGGTTCGAACCCCGCTCTCCCCAGCCATCCTGCAGTTGTGTCCCTGGGCAAAACACTTTATCCACCTTGCCTCCAGTGTCCATGACACCGGATATGAATGTGTATAAATGTTCAGCAGTGGTCAGAGAGACCATTGGTGCGAATTGGCAGCCACGTTTCTTTCAGTCTGCCCCAAGGTAGCTGTGGCTACAGTAGTAGCTTACCACTATCAATGTCTGTCTGGAGCAAATGAATAATGGATTCAGTGTATAAGTGCTTTGAGATGTCACTTGACATGTAAAATGCCATATAAATCTAATTCATTATTATCATTATCATTATTATTATCATTATTAGCCCATCAGTTGCAGTAGGGGGACTGACGGGCGGTATAAACAATCCCTCAAAACCAGATCTGGCACCGCTGATGTGCCTGCTGCTCCAGTCCACCGAGTACGTAGGCAAAGCCCTGGTCGATTCAGGGGCTAAACAAAGCTTCATCTCCAAGAGTCTGGCAACCCAGTTTAAAATCCCTTGATGTCAGTTACAACAGCCACTTAGCCTTGTCGCTCTCTCTGATTAGTCCCTGGGCCAAGTCACCAAACGCACTGCCTCATTAGCCCTCTTAGGTGCAGGGAACCACCACGAGTTTATCTTTCCTGGCTCTCCCTGCCTCCACTTCCCCTGTGGTGCTTGGTTACCCTTGGCTAAAGATTCATAATCTGGTGACTGATTGGTGCAAGGGTGCTATTAATTCTTGTAGCCCCTACTGTATGACCGCATGTCTCCAGTCTGCTGCCTGCTCACCCATTATCCCAGTTCAGGCTTTGCCCCCAGCGCCTCTAGATTTGTTTAAAGTTTTCCCAGAATACCACAATCTGGTCCGGTCTTCAGTCAAACTAAAGCCCTGTCTCGTCCGCTGCACCGACCTTATGACTGTGCCATCGATCTCCTGCAGGGGGCCCCCTTACCCTCAAGTAGGCTGTACATCCTGTCTGCCCCTGAGCAGGTTGCCATGGAGAAATACGTTAAAGAGCTGTTGGCTGCCAGTTTAATTCGCCCTTCGTCATCAGCTTTGGGAGCTGGGTTCTTCTTTGTGGGCAAAAAGGATGGTTCGCTACGTCCCAGTATTGACTTCCGATAGGTGAATAATATCACAATCAAAGACAAATACCAGCTCCCCCTCATTATCTCTACCTTTGATCTGCTCCAGGGCTCTGTCATATATTCCAAACTCGATTTGAGGAATGCAAATCACCTCATCAGAATTAGGGCGGGGGATGAGTGGAAGATGGCTTTTAAAACGCATCTGGGCCAATCTGAATATTGTGTTACATATGCCTTTTGGCCTCACCAACACCCCAGCCATCTTCCAGCGCCTGATAAATTATGTGCTTAGGGACTTTCTCAAATCCTTCATGTTTGTACATCTAGATGGCATTCCCAATTTCTCTCGCTCCCCAGAAGAACACCGGATTCATGTCAGCATGGTCCTCCAGCAACTCCTTGAGAACCAACTTTATGTTAAAGCAGAGAAATGTGAGTTTCATACCACCACCACCACATTCCTGGGCTACATTATCTCCCACGGCTGTATTGAGCCAGATCCTGAAAAAAAAATCTGAGCAGTCACTGATTGGCCTGTCCCCACCTCCTGCAAACAGCTTCAACAGTTTCTAGGATTCGCTAACTTTTACCGCCATTTCATTAGAAACTATAGCATTGTCACACACCCACTCACCGCCTTTACCTCTGTGAAGATCCCCTTCCATTGGTTGGAGCAGGCTAATGAGGCATTCTCGCTGCTAAAATCCCACTTCTCTGAAGCCCCGATAATCATCCAACCAGATCCGACACGACAGTTCATTGTCAGGCATCAAGTGGGTGCCTCTGACATTGGTGTAGGGGCGGTGTTGTCGCAGCACTCGGCAGCCGACAACAAGATACATCCATGTGCATACTTCTCTTGGCGCTTGTCCCCAGCCGAAAGAAACTACAATGTCGGCAACGGAGAGCTGCTAACAGTAAAGTTAGCCCTAGAGAAAGAGCGGCAATGGCTTGAGGGGGCAGCCCAACCTTTCCTTATGTGGTCCAACCACAAAAATCTTGAATATATCTGATTAACTAAGAGGCTTAATTCCCGTCAGGCTAGGATGGCTTTATTTTTTCCAGATTTCGCTTTTCCCTTACTTACAGGCCCGGCTCTAAAAATACTAAGCCCGATGCTGTTTCATGTCAGTTTGTAGCCGAGTCATCTGTCCCCAGAGTCGAGACCACTGTCACCAAGAACATCGTCATCGGAACTCTTACCTGGGACATGGAGCAGCGGGTCAGGCAGGCTCAAATCACTGACCCGGACCCTGAGGGAAGGGGGAGGGCACCGGGCCGGCTATTTGTTCCTGCGGCCGTGAAAGGCGATATTATTCATTCGCTCCACACGGCCAAATTCTCCTGCCACCCGGGGGTGGCCAGGAGCCTCTCCTCCCCCCGGTGTTCCTTTTGGTGGCCCTTGATGGACAAGGATATGCAGGAATACATCAAAGCCTGTCCCCAGTGTTCCTCCGGAAAGACTCTGACCACCACCCTGCAAGCCTCCTTCAGCCCTTTCCCATCCCAGCCGCCCGTGGGCATATTTTGCCCTTGATTTTGTCACAGGATTGTCTCACACCCATGGGTAGACCATCATTCTCACAGTGGCGGATAGGTTCTCCAAGGCAGCACATTTTGTGCCCTTAAAGAAACTACCATCCATGTTGGAGACAGCCCATCTCCTATCAAACCAAGTGGTGAGACTCCACGGCATCCCTGTAGACACTGCGTCTGACCATGACCCCCAGTTTATCTCACAGGTTTGGCGGGCCTTTTGCAAATCCATCGGGGCCACAGTCAGTCTCACCTCTGATTACCACCCACAGAGCAATGGGCAGTGCGAGCGGGCGAATCAGGAGCTAGAGGCTATGCGTGATGGCAATGGATCCCTCATCCTGGAGTGACTACCTGCCTTGGATCAAATATGCCCATAACTCAGCCACCTCTGCTTCCACTGGATGCTCCCACTTCGAGGCCTCGCTAAGGTACAACCCCCCATCCCTGCTCTCCATCTCAGAGGAGGAAGTAGCAGTCCCTTCCATCGCCGCCAACATATCTAGGTGCAAGAGCTTCTGGAGGGACACCAAAGTGGCTCTGCTCATGTCGGCCGAAGAAAACTCACGTTGGGCCAATCGAGGAGGAGCCCTGCTCCCACTTATGCAGTAGGTTAAAGGGTCTGGCTCTCCAGTAAGAACTTCCCCCTGAAAACCAAATCCAGGAATCTTGCCCCCTTGTTCGTTGGGCCATTTACTATCAAGGCCATCGTGAACCCCTCTTTGGTCAGGCTCAACCTCCCATCTCCGCTCCGAGTCCACCCCACCTTTCATGTGTCACACATTATACCAGTGTTTACCAGCTTCCTCTGCCCCCATCCAAACCCCCGCCACCACCCAAGATGGTTGATGGAGGCCTGGTTTATGCCATGACATGTATCCTGGATGCTCACCGCAGGGGGCACAGCATCTACTTCCTTGATGACTGGAAGGGGTATGGACCCAAAGAAAGATTGTGGATCCCTAGGTCCTTCATTATGGATGACTCCCTGATCCACGATTTTCACCAGCGGCACCCAGACAAGCCAAGGATTACGCTGAGAGGCGTCCCTTGAGAGGGGGGTACTGCTAGGATTCCTGCCTGCTCTGTGTCCCTGCCTCTCTCCCTCTCTCTCCCCTCTGATTAGGCGCCGCTCCCTGCAGCTGATTACACCACCTGCCGCTAATCAGAGGAGCCCTTTAAATTGGATGCGCTCCACCACTCTGTCTGGTCACGTCAGACCTCCTGCCAGCATGTTTCCCACCTCAGCTTTGCCTGATAATATCTGTGAAACTGTCTCTTGTGTTTTGATCATTTGCCTGCCCTAGAATCTCAAGCCTGCCTGCTGATTTGGATTTGCCTGCATGCTCATTGTGTTGCCTGCCCTGCTCTGACCCTCGCCTACCTAACCCCCTCACCTGCCTCACAGATTGGATTGTTTACTCCCTGGATTGTGCACATGCCCTTCTTCCCCAAAGTAAGTCGACTTACCACCCTTTACCTTCACTGCTTTCTCCACTCCTTTCCCCTGCGTTCAGGCCTTGTCAGCCTGCCACAGTTCCCCTCCGAAGCACACTACAGCACAAGATTAACTCCTGGCATCCAGCTTCTCTGCGATTGAAGATTATCACTTATTCCATGCAGCACCTTCCTGAGAAGCCTGTAAGCACAAATTACCCAATTAACCTCCTTAATATAATCTGCCCATTTATATATACTCACCTTTGTGTCTGCTCTTTCCCTGCAGGGTTGCCAGATCTCCATAGCACTATCATTGCACAGTTATTGTCAACAAATCATTGTTAAACCTTACACAAATGCTCTCATCCGTATCTGCTTCTGGGTCTGGGTTTGTAAACCATGTCAGCCACTGCCCCTTAGTGCCAAAAATACTATGAAATGGGTTTCTGAACATAATATCACTGTACTTGATAGGCCAGCCAACTAGCCTGATCTGAACCCCACAGATTCTCTGTGGAGTATAGTCAAGAGAGAGATGAGAAACACCCAACCCAATAATATAGATGAGCTGAAAGCCACTATTAAAGCTACTTTGACTTCGATAACACCTCACCAGTGCCACAAGCTGATGACCTCCATGACATGATGCACTTCAGGTTCAGGTTCAGGTTACTTTATTTGTACCCGTAGATAGATTTGTTTTGCAGTCTGGTGACATCCATATTTACAAGCCACAAATTACATTCAACATAGACACAAACACAGGCACATATGAAGCTGACTGGCACATATGAAGCTGAATTATGGCACTGATGCCATAATTCATGGCCCCAAACAAGTACTGAGTGTTAAATGAACACACTTTTCGGAAGTTGAACATTTATCATTGTAGATCCTTATTCTGGATTGATCTAATGGAATATTCTGACAAATTGATATATCAGATTTCTGACTTCCATAAGCTATAAATCATGATTCATCTAAATTAATGGAAAAAAGCTTGAAATACATATTTTCCCTTTACTAGTCAGGAACATTAAGTTTACTTTTGAGATTAAATTAGGAAAATTAACAATTTTCACAATATTCTATTTTTTGAGATTCCATTTTTGCTTCTAGATTTTTCCTTGCCAAAAAAAAAATCTCATTCAGTTATCTCACAAAAGCATTTGTATACTGTAAAATATGTGTGAAGCTATAGAGATTTTAACATTTTCTACAGGAAACATATGCTTGGATCATTTATGTATCTGGACCAGATTTCACAGTTATGCATGACTTCCCTGAAGTGACAGAGTGACTATCGGTGAGATTTAACCTTTGTACAGTAGCCTCTGAGATAATGTCTGTTTAAAAACTTTGTGTGCAGCACATTTTTGCTGAGATGGAGTCATTTCTTCTCCTAAATGTTTGAACCTATTCTAATATCAATTCAAATAAACACTTTGATTGAAAAAAGTGATAACTATGACTTAACAGCACCTTTACAAAGTTAACCAAGCCTTTTGGCTCTCTCACCTCCAACACTAAGAGAGACTTGTCCTGATGATGTCCCGGCGACATTGACAGCCACACATGTGTAATCACCAGCATCAATATCCAAGGTCTCTTTGATTTTCAGAGTTCCTGCCAATGGGTCCACTTGCAAGTGGGCTGTTGAATGCAGCGGGGCGTCACCTTGCAATTAGAGCAAAGACCACAGTGATGAGTGTTCAGCATGATTCTACTTTCACTATAAGCAGTGAAAATGTTATACTACTTTTACAGTTCTGACAGTAATGTTACCTTTGTACCACCAGATCTCTGGTGGTGGGACACCAGATGCCAAACAGGTCATCACAGTGGTTTCTCCAATGCCAATGAGAATCTTGCTTAATGCTACTGTCACCACAGGAGATTCTAGGAAAAGAGAATTATTGAAAGACGGTATAACAGATTTAGCAGCTGACTAAAAGCTTTACTTAGCTTCTAAGCTATTGTCAGGGTGTGTACTGTCTGTGATACACACCAATGTAAATGAGGGTGGAGGCCATTGTGTCCGTCCCAGCCTGGTTGCTGGCCAGGCACCCATATACCCCTCCGTCCTTTTTCTCCATATTTCTTATAACAAGCGAACCATCAGCAGACATCCTGTATCTGGGCATGAGATACAAAATACAATAATTGTCATGAACTTGGGTTTGATGGTTTTGAACCCAGTTCTATGACGCTGTGGCTATTTGGTCTCTCTGTGCTTTTTTGCTGTCCATTTTCCATCAGGCGCTCTCTGGGAGCCTCTGGGGTCCACTCGGCTCCTTGACAGCTCAGCCACACCTCCCTCTCCTGTCAGTGGTATCAGCTGTGCCTCATTAGTGGGTTTCACTCGCACACACACACACACACCTATTCATCATTACCCACACCGGCAATCTCTTTCCTGATTAGGAGTGGCACTATTTAGGCCTACCGCTGCTGGAAGAGCTTGTCGGAGCATTATCTCCTGTATGTGTGCGAATCTACACTGTTGCTGCTCATTTCAGTGTATGTTAGCCACCACTCACGTCTAGAGGCCCTGCCTGATCCCTACAATACCGCTTCGCACTGGGTGGCATACTTGTTATTATCTGGGTGTTTATGTGCTTCTGGATGATCATTGGGACTTACTCGGACTGCACCAATCAACGCGAGTACTGACTGTTTCCGTTCCTCCGTTGCAGTCCCGCCTGCCATGGAACAGTTTCCCTAGTCTCCTCACTTGTTCACTAGTGCATCCTGGAGGACATCCCTTTGTCTCCAGCACTTTTCTACAGCCTTACAACTTTTATCATCCCATATATCCATCTGTTTACCTGGACTGTTCATTCACAACTGTCATTAAAGTGCGCACGATTAACCTCTTGAGTATGAGATTTTGCGTGCCCCTAGTGGCAGAGTGCAGCGCTGTGCATCTCAGTCTGACATGATCGGTTGCATTGGGGATTTGTACCGATTTATACTGATCTGCCAGTTTCAGAAGGTGGCAGGCATTCGTTGGAGACTCAATGGATGACACGTAATACACCAAACAAGAACTCCTCATTTCCTTTTCCTGTTTTAGCATTTTAGCCCAGAAAGCTAATATGGCTGCCGTCCGCCATCATGCACCATCATTTAGTCGGCTTTGTACGCGGAAAATATTCGCGGGATACAAGCGAAATTTATGTGGGATAATCATAAGACTTTGTAGATGTGGTAGAGAGCGTAAATGACTGACAGAATGCAAAATAACCACCATGATGGGTGAAAACACAGCAATCACGGCAGTGAGCGAGTCCCCTTAGCCGCTGGTAAGTGAGGAATTTCTGTGTTTTTTAATAATGTACTGATTTCTTGTTCATATACTTTGAAGATAAGATGATGAGGTACCTCTGTAAAAAAACGGTATCAAAAGACTGAACCATTCTTTGCTTAAATACGTCCAAAGTCCAGTTTTGACTGAGTTATGGAATTTAAAGAGGTGCTGCGACATTATGCAAATTAGATGTGTAAATTTATTCCTATCTGAAACTTTGAATCATATTTTACATCTTTCTAATTGACAGTAAGCCATTATCTCTTACCACTTTCAAGTTATAGCCTTGGAAATCTGAACTATTTTATTGACAAAAAATATTTACCACTCTTGACCACTAGGGGTTATGTCGCAATTCAGCAACAGACACACTCAAAGTGTTAACTCCTACATGTGGGTTTTTATTCCTCCCTCTGTGCGCTGCGTAAAGGCGCACGAGGGATCATGACAGAATGCTCCAACCAGAATTTAAAAAAAAACCCAGCAGAGTAATTCTTTTTTCAACTTTTTTTCTCTCCCCAGCCATCAGAGTTACACCATGATGGTCTGGACGGACGAGGAGCTGAGAGCCCAGGAACTCTTGGAAGACACTCTCTTTTCTGCTCAGTGGCCACGGTCCCCAGACGATGTTCGGCTGGCTTGGATCACCGCTGAGGAGATAATGTGGCGACATCCCAGCCTCAGGTTAATCCCGAGGGTGGACGACATCCTCTCCGCCATCTCCTCTCAGCCATACGCGGAGCTGGAGAGGGACTTCCCGACGCCGGAACCATCACAACTTCGGAAGAGGTGCTCGCGGTGGAGGAAGCCACCTTCCTCCTGTGGCACTCCTGCTCCTGCTTCATCTCCCGAGCCTGGGTCCACTCAACCCACATATGTGATGACAGAGGAGCAGAGACTGGCATGGTTGGCGCAGATCGACCGCCAAATGGAGGAGGAGCACCGTGTGAAGGAGGAACAGGGACAAGCTTTTCTGGTGGAGATGGACTGTCTCGTGGAGGAGGAGAGGAACTCAGCTAGGCCGTTCCTCCCTCCTGCAGCTGCCTCACCCTCAACTTTTACATCCACCAAGGGTGAGGAGGCAGTTTTCCTTACAGACTCTTCTCCCTCTGCGCCCAGTTGGGGGGTTTCTCCAGTATCTGTCGAGGATCCCATGCACAAGCCAAATGCAGACCAGGAGGAGAACACACCAGATGCCGCTGGAGATTTCGAGAACCAGGAGAACGTGTAAGTCCATTCTGATTTGGGTTTTTCTTTTGATGAACAATTTTGCCTGTTCCCTGGTCAAGAGATTCAGGGTTTGCAGTCCCCTGAGTTCTCTGATCCAGCAACATGTCTTAGTCCCTTCACCTGTTCTCCCCATCTTCTTTCCGGGTCCTTCCGAGGGTTCGCAAACTCCGGAATCTGATTGTCCAAAGGGGGAGGAATTTGAGTCCCTGGTGAACCCTATTTCAGGGTCAACGGTGAGGCAGTCCCCAGCAGTCATGCCAGATGAACCACCAGCTACAGAGAAGGTGCCTGGGAACCTTGAGATGGCAACCACCATCATGCCTGCTGCGTACCCAGTGAGCCGGACCTCCAGCAGACCGGGTCCAAGACATCGTCGTCGGGATCGACGGAGTCCTGGACGGCGGTGGAGCACAAGTACAGGCAAGTAATCTCTTTTGTGTTACCCATGTCCGTTGTAAAGAGATCTTGCCTGGCTCTTGGGGAGGAGAGTCAGGGGCAGCCCTCAGCTGCATCTGAACTCAACTCGCCGGGCTCCGCAGCTGCCGGCAACCCTAGCCACTTTCTCTCTCCTGTCATCTCTGAGCTCCTTCCTAGGGTTGCCGGAGAGGATCCACCGTTACCAGGGGTTCCCATGGACAAGGACAACGAGGGTCCAATCTCCCTGGTGGAGGCCACTGTGGGTGCAGCACCTCCCGAGCCAACTAAACCATCGCATCCTGGATCGCCTGAGTCCTGGACGGCGGTGGAGCCCGAGTTCAGGCAAGCGTGCTCCATTATGTCCTGTTTGCCCATGTTGAAGTCACACTGCCCGAATCTTGGTGAGGAGGGCCGGGAGCAGCTCGCCGCTGCTCCCAGGCTCACCTCACCAGGCTCTGCCACTGCCTGTGACCCTGACTCGGTCTCTCTCTCCGGTCACGGAATGCCCTGCCAGGGTCGCCAGAGAGCAGCTAATGTCATCAGTGGCTGCTTAGGATCCAGGTTCACAGTCGGATTTTGCTGCGGAGGCTGCCATGGATGTTGCTGGGTCCCAGTTGGGTTCCACCACGGGTGCAGCGGAGCTCCAGCCAGAGTCCACCACGGATGCTGCCTTGTCCTGGACCGGGACCACCGCGGGTGCAACTGTTCCCCAGCTCGGGGCCACGGGGGTTGGGGGAACTTCCTTATCACTGTTTAAGGATGCTGGGGCTCCCCTTTCTTGGTCCCCTCTTTCTGAGCTGGTACTTCCCATGGGGAGACCGCCGCGCCTGAGCTGATGGCTCAAAGACCCAGATCGGCTGCCTGATGAACTGTGTCGTGGGGTTAGGTGGTCCTGTTTCCCTGGCCGGCCACCTGACCCGCTCTCCTGGGCGGTCCAACTGGTCTTGGAGCTGAACGGGCCACCCAATTGGCCTCCCTTCGTTGCCCCTCGGGCCTGGGACTCTGGTCAGCCCCCTGAACTTTTAGACTCCTGGGCTTGGGATGGGGGGTATTGTTCTAGGTTTGGGATAGCAGGGAGGATCACTGTTTTCTTATTTATTGCTCCTATGTTATTTTTTGTTTGTTGGTCCCCTCCGAACCCGTTTCCCCCACCGCCCACCCTGGTTCGTTTGGTTGTTTCCCCAGGAAGGGGGGTCCTTTTTTTTCCTTCTGGTGTTACTAGGGTGTCTGGTGTCTGCCCCTTGAGGGGGAGGCTCTGTCATGAACTTGGGTTCAATGGTTTCGAACCCAGTTCTATGACGCTGTGGCTATTTGGTCTCTCTGTGCTTTTTTGCTGTCCATTTTCCATCAGGCGCTCTCTGGGAGCGTCTGGGGTCCACTCGGTTCCTTGACAGCTCAGCCACACCTTCCTCTCCTGTCAGTGGTATCAGCTGTGCCTCATTAGTGGGTTTCACTCGCACACACACACACCTATTCATCATTACTCGCACCGGCAATCTCTTTCCTGATTAGGAGTGGCACTATTTAGGCCTGCCACTGCTGAAAGAGATTGTCAGAGCATTATCTACTGTATGTGTGCGAATCTACACTGTTGCTGCTCATTTCAGTGTATGTTAGCCACCACTCACGTCTAGAAGCCCTGCCTGATCCCTATGGTACCGCTTCGCACTGCGTGGCGTGCTTGTTATTATCTGGGTGTTTATGTGCTTCTGGATGATCATTGGGACTTACTCGGACTGCACCAATCAACGTGAGTACTGACTGTTTCCGTTCCTCCGTTGCAGTCCCGCCTGGTATGGAACATTTTCCCTAGTCTCCTCACTTGTTTAGTAGTGCGTCCTGGAGGACATCCCTTTGTCTCCAGCACTTTTCTCCAGCCTTACAACCTTTATCATCCCGTATATCCATCTGTTTACCTGGACTGTTCATTCACAACCGTCATTAAAGTGCGCACGATTAACTTCTGCATGTGGGTTTTTATTCCTCCCTCTGTGCGCTGTGTAAAGGCACACGAGGGATCATGACAAATAATTGTTAAGTTTGTTAAATTTCTAACAATTTTAAGAAATGTGAATTTGAAGATGATAAAAAAAGAGTAAAATGATGTTTTAAGCCTTGTACTAGCACAGTGGTCTAGTACCTAAAGGGTGGAGCTCAACACAGTGTAGTCCATTGACTGGGCAACAGAGAATTGTCACTTCAGTTTGATAAAAGAAACAGAATTGGAAAAGCACAAACTGCACCATTTTTTAAATATACTGTATGATGGAGAGGAGACACACACAAGAAGAAAGAACAAGAAGTTCCCAATGTCCTCTATTGTTGTCTTTTGTTTACTGCATCCCATTCTCCTTCTTTGTTGAATCTACTGGAGGGTTACACGCTGTAGCCCTCTTATGACGTCACATTATTTATGCAACTGATGCAGCTTTCACCATCCAGCCTACACACACCACAATGGAAATGGAAGCCAAACCGTGCTTATGTAGTTTTGGGAGCTGAACCAAATTCTGTATTCCTTGAGTTTTGAGGGAAACAGAACCTGCCTACCTAGAGGACGTTACCTAGAGGACCTTTAAGTACTACAAATCACAACAGCATCTTTACCACAAATTTAGGGAAGTAGTGTACTTACTTTTAGCAATCAAATAGCACAATTACAAAAGAACGCGAAAAAAAAAAAAGGAAAGTGAAATCTTTTTGGGAGAGATGAGATAAATTCACCTGCTGGATGCCATGATGAACATGTCATTGTGGGTCCAGACCAGTCGGGGTGGAGGATAGCCGCTGGCAGAGCACCTGATCCTCACATCATCCCCAGACTTGAAGGTCTGATTCCGTGGTTCTACTGACACCCTGGGCACCTCTAAAAGAAAAGACATGTCATGAAATAACAATGAATGTGCTATTTTTCACAAATAAATAATAATTCACTGAAACCCAAGAGATAAGACTTTCAATGAGTGGATAAGTTTATTTCAGATATTTTACATTTCTTTAAAGTGAGAAACAAAAGATGGCAGCAAAATAAGTCATCCTATAAAATGTTTGAAAATGAGTAGGATGAAGTAGTAATTAACTCCTACTCGTTTAGGGTATGAGTTAATATGTACTTTGGGAAAGATTTAAAAAAAATAAAGCAGGCACCAAAAACAGGAGTTATTCTATAACCCTTTGATAAATTTAGTTTTCGTCACAGGCCTGTAGCAGTATCTAAAGTTTTATTTTCACTCAAGAAGAGAGTTATGACTGTAATGATGACTTATAAATCCTCACAGCATATCTTTCAGTCACATTTCCTCTTTATTTGAAATGTGGAGAAATACTAAATCCAGACCCTGAGAAGCTATTTAATTCAGAGAGATTTTCAGACTGATTTATAGACTGTAACCCATCTCTTAAATGGTATGTTTTCTCTATTCTATCTCCACTGCTAACATCATCTCCAGCGACTCTGACATTTCCTACTTGATTTTTTTTCTTCAAGTCATTGAAATACATTACTTTGTCTTTTGTGCTCAGTAAGAAATCACCCCACCCCCGCCCCCAGGCTGGATGGAGAACAGGAAAACTTGTGCTACTACTATTATTGCACTATGGAAATGGGCTGACGTGATCGAGCTCCAGCTGTTAGAACTTCAAAAGGCAGAACAGACGCTCACAAGTACTTTAGGTGTGAAGGAATGTGTGCATTGTCTACAGAAGCTTTAACTTCAGTTGTCAGAGACCAGATTTTGAAAGATGAAGGCCACATTTGTTCAACACTATCAATAATTCTATGGGGCATACTTTTGCTATTCACTGGATTAATCTAAAGTGACTAAAGCAGAGTATTTATTTTTACATGCAGTAGTGGGTAAAAACAGGTGATCACAGTAATGAAAGTTCTGTTCTTTATTGTTCTATTTTACTTAATATGATTAGGAAAACCTCTGTTCTACACCTATTTTATACCAAAAGGGCTGCTGCAAAATAGGTCGGCTCTTCACTGAATCAACACTTTCTTGGGCTGTCTGAAAGAGGGTGTCCAGCCTGCACTGAGCCCATGTTCCATCTCTCCAGGTATCCATGCAACTGGCCCATCCATCATGGCTGTGGTTGCTTCTACAGCCTGATCCAAACCACCGTATCTCAAACAAGCACGATACAGTGGCCAGGTCACTTTCTGGAAAAATATGTAATGCGGGCAACTCAATTCATCAAATGCTCAATTTTTCCCTTTTCTCCTACATCTTTGGTCCTATTACGACGATCTAGCCAACAGTCTACTGTCCAAGGCAAAGAGTACATTTACAGGTGTGTCCAAGGCCATTTTGTTACCACGGCAGCACAAAAACAAATTTTGTCCCTGCTAAAAATTGATAAGAATCTGGCTTTATCATTCAGAAGTGTGTTTTAGGTAATCCAATCCAAACATTTCCTACCCTTCCCTTTAATGAACAGATGGGCATGATTTAAGGTGAACTGTGATCAGGATGGCTTGTTTAGAAGACAGGCTTTGCACTGGCCAAAGGGTGTATACACTCACTGTCCAGTCACTGTAGAAGGGAGGAGGTCGCAGGTCGATGATCGATTTTGTTATCGTGTCATCAGACCTGCGACTGTATGTCTTGAACACTTGGGTAAAGAGAGGTGCAGAGCTGTCAATTGATCACCACTTGGTGGTGAGTTGGATCTGATGGCAGGGGAGGATGCCATTCAGACCTGGTAGACCCAAGCGTATAGTGAGGATGTGCTGGGAATGTCTGGCTGAGGCCTCTGTCCAGGAAGTCTTCAACTCCCACCTCCGGAAGAACTTCAACCACATTCCGAGGGAGCCTGGAGACATGGAGTCTGAATGGGCCATGTTCTCCACCTCCGTTGTTGAAGTGGCTGCCCACAGCTGTGGCCGCAAGGTCATCGGTGCATCTCGTGGTGGCAACCTCCGAACCAAGTGGTGGACACCAGTGGTGAGGGGGGCCATTAAGCTGAAGAAGGAGTCCTATCGAGCTTGGTTGGCTTGTGGGACTCCCAAAGCAGCTGAGATGTACCGGCAGGCCAAGCGGAGTGCAGCTCAGGTGGTTGCTGAAGCAAAAACTCGGGTGTGGGAATAGTTCGGTGAGGCCATGGAACAAGACTTTCGGTTGGCCTCGAAGAGATTCTGGCAAACTGTCTGGCAGCTCAGGAGGGGGAAGTACCTCCCTGTCCACACTGTGTATGGTGCGGACGGGGTACTGCTGACTTTGACAGGGGATATCGTCAGATGGTGGAAGGAATACTTCGAGGATCTCCTAAATCCCACTGACACGCCTTCCACAGAGGAAGCAGGGTATGTGGACGAGGGGGACGACTCGCTTATCACAGGGACTGAGGATACCAAGGTGGTTAGAAAACTCCTTGGCGGCCGGGCCCCAGGGGTGGACGACATTCATCCCGAGTACCTCAAGGCCTTGGATTTGTAGGGCTGTTATGGTTGACACGCCTCTGCAACATTGTGTGGAGGTCGGGGACAGTACCTTTGGCATGGCAAACCGGGGTGGAGGTTCCTCTCTTCAAGAAAGGGGACCAGAGGGTGTGCTCCAACTTTAAAGGGATCACATTTCTCAGCCTCCCTGGGAAGGTCTATGCCAAGGTGTACTGGAGAGGAGAGTCCGACCGTTGGTCGAACCTCGGATTCAGGAGGAGCAATGTGGTTTTCGTCCTGACCATGGCACATCAGACCAACTCTTTACCCTCTTGAGAATCCTCGAGGGTTCGTGGAAGTTTGCCCAACCAGTTTACATGTGTTTTGTGGACATGGAGAAGGCATTCAACCGCGTTCCTCGTGGTTTTATGTGGGGGGTGCTTTGGGAGTATGGGGTATTGGGCTTGTTGTTACAAGCTATCCGGTCTCTATACGACTGTTGTGAGAGTTTGGTTTGTATTGCCAACACTCAGTCGGACTCATTCCCAGTGAGAGTTGGACTCCGCTAGGGGTGGCCTTTGTCATCGATCCTGTTCATAATTTTTATGGACAGGATTTCTAGGCACAGCCAGGGAATGGAGGGTGTCATGCTTGGTGACCACAGGATCTCATCTTTGTTGTTTGCAGATGATGTTGTCGTGTTGGCTTCATCCAGCAATAACATACAGGTCTTACTGGGATGGTTTGCCGCTGAGTGTGAAGCGGCTGGGATGAGAATCAGTACCTCCAGGTCCAAGTCCATGGTCCTCAGCCAGAAAAAGGTGGATTGTCCCCACCGGGTTGGGGACAAGCTCCTTCCCCAAGTGGATGAGTTTAAGTATCTTGGGGTCTTATTCACGAGTGAGGGGAGAATGGAGCGAGAGATTGACAGACAGATCGAGGCAGCATCTGCAGTGATGCGGACATTGTACCGGTCCGCTGTGGTGAAGAGGGAGCTAGGCTCTAAGGCAAGGCTGTCGATTTACTGGTCAATCTACGTTCCTACACTCACCTATGGTCACGGGCTTTGGGTAATGACCGAAAGAATGAGATCGCAGATACAAGCGGCTGAAATGCGCTTTTTTCATAGGATTACTGGACTTACCCTTAGAGATAGGGTGAGTTGAGGTGGTTTGGGCATCTGATCAGGATGCCTCCTGGACACTTCCCACTTGAGGCGTTTCAGGCACATCCCACTGGGAGGAGACCCCGAGGCAGACCCAAGACTCGCTGGAGAGACTATGTCTCCCAGTTGGTCTGGGAAAGCCTCTGAAGAGCTGGAGCAGGTGGCTGGGGAGAGGGAAGTCTGAGCTTCTCTGCTTGAACTGCCACCTCCGCAACCCGGACCTCCAGAAAAGCGGTAGAAGATGGATGGTTGGATGGATGGATGGATGGGTGGATGGAGGAGGATATGATTGAACAATCAAACTTTTTAAAAAGTGAATTAAAATGAATGTAAATTCATTTAGGTTTAACGTAGCAAGCATGGATGCACACCTCGTTGCGCTCCGCGCACCATTTTTTTCTCCCAGTTGTTACAGTACTGTTACAACTCTGTCTTGTAGCATAATGGAAAATACTGATTTTCCTCTTGTGCGCCTGTCAGCAGGAGCGCAGCGACAATTATAAAACGTACCTCTGAAATAGCATTAACAATGTGCTTCTGATGATACAGTAGACCTGCTTTTAGGAAATCAAAAGGGCATTTACATGAAATGTACCAAGATTGCATTGGTGCCACACCAAGCAGACACACCGTCTACAGATACTTAGAGGGCATGACACAATGTGTGAAAACCAGACTAGGCACTGTCAAACTAACAAATGCACCAACGCAACACGGGAAGTGTGGGGAAAGTGCATGCCTCAGACTGGTGTAGTAGAGCCCATTGTCTTCTCTTCCCTCCACAATGCATATTCTTTATCTTTTCTCTTCCATCCATCCATGCGCATCATGTTGACTCATTTTGATAACAACGGCAACAAATTGTATTCACCAGAGGAAAAAAAGCCACTTTAGGCATGAGGTGCAATATTTTGCTCCTTCCATTTGTCAAGTAATAACTCCTCTTGTTGGCATATATCCACATTTGTTTTCTCCAAAAAAGGAGCATGCAAAGAGACTCCTGGAATTGGAGTTATTCAATCACATACAATTATAGTGCAGTGGTGAGATTAATAACAACTTATAACTCCAATTCCAGTGAAGTTGGGACATTGTGTAAACTTAAATAAAAATAAAATACAATGATTTAAAAATCTTTGTCAACCTATATGCAATTAAATACATTACAAAGACAAGATATTTAATGTTCAAACTGATAAACTTTACTGTTTTTTGCAAATATTCACTCATTTTGAATTTGAGGCCTGCAACACGTTCCAAAAAAAGCTGGGACAGTTGCAAGAAAAGACTGGGAAAGTTGAGGAATGCTCAAAAAACACCTTTTTGGAACATTTCACAAGTGAACAAGTTAATTGAAAACAGGTGAGTGTCATGATTGGGTATAAAAGGAGCATCCTCAAAAGGCTCATTCATTCACAAGCAAGAATGGGATGAGGTTCATCACTTTGTGAACAAATGTGTTGGCAAATAGTCCAGCAGTTTAACAGCAACATTTCTCAACGTACAATTGCAAGGAATTTAGGGATTTCATCATCTACAGACCATAATATCACAAAAACATTCAGAGTATCAGTACAAATTTCTGCAACAAGGCCGAAAACCAACACTGAATGTGTTTTTCAGAGATGTCCCTGCTTATTTCAGCAAGACAATGCCAAGCCACATTCTGCACGTGTTACAACAGCATGGCTTCGTAGTAAAAGAGAGACTGGCTAGTAGACTGTCCTGCCTGCAGTCCAGACCTGTCTCCCATTGAAAATGTGTGGCGCATCATGAAGCACAAAATACAACAATGGAGACCCCAGACTGCTGAGCAACTGAAGTGGTACATCAAGCAAGAATGGGAAAGAATTCCACCTGCAAAGCATTAACAATTTGTGTCCTCAGTTCCTAAATGCTTATTGAGTGTTGTTAAAAGGAGAGGTGATGTAACACAGCGGTAAACATGCCCCGTCAGCATTTTTGTAATGTGTTGCAGGCATCAAATTCAACATGAGTGAATATATGCAATAAAACAATAAAACTTCTCAGTTTGAAAATTAATTATCTTGTCTTTGAAGTGTATTTAATTGAATTAAAAGGATATCTAAATCATTGTATTCTGTTTTTATTTATGTTTTACACAATGCCCCAACTTAACTGGAATAGGGGTTATATTAATATAAGCTATATTGGTTTTCTGGGTTGAAAAAAAGGTGACCTTTTATTTAGCTGGTTGAGTGTGGACACACTTTTCTTCCACTGAGCTCCATCCAAATGATGTAAGATGTCAGCACTCTTCACCTACTTCAAAGCGAGACTAAATCACTAGGATGGGACTAAATAGGGGTAATTAGGAAACCCCCAGGCATGATAACAGCTGTTTCATAGAAGAAAAAAAGAGAAATGAGGCAAATAAAGAAAGAACCTGAGAAAAATGATAAACTAGGAAAAAAAAACAAAGTGACAAGATGACACAAAAAAGTTTAAAAACAAATATACAACAGAAAATATGCTGGGATTACAGAGACTTATCACTCAGTATGACAAGCTAAATAAGAGACTTCTTCCTAAAACTAGTTTGCAACACTAGTATTAAGCCTTCAACTTTTTATCTGTCACTGAGGTTTACCTTAACGAGCCAAAAGATACAGTGAGATGACAAGGCACAAATACTCATATTCAGGTCAAAGAATAAAACCTTCTCAACTATCAAAGAGACACACTTTCGTAGTTAAAAAGAAACACAGTCTCTGCCATGATGAAAACCTTTCAAGACACACAAAAATAAATTACAGGCTGCAGTGAAAAGCATACAAATTTCAAATTAACTTCTGGTGAGGCTGATGCTTGTATAAAGTAGCTAAGTTACTGCAATATGTGATTATTTAAAATGTGAAAGTGTGGTCCTGTGCTTCCTGCTGCTGAACTTTCCTCCACTGGCTCTGGCTGAGATCATCTGTAAAAGGCTGGCTTTTAGCAGCTGTAACACATCATCATTTCCTGGCCAGACACTGTGTGGATCGGGCCAGAGAGCAAGCAATATGCTTTCAAACATTTTATTTTATAACATGTTCGTGATTCAGTGTCAGTGAAGTGTCGGGATGAGGACAGCAAGAACTGTCTTGAAAATGAAAAACTGCTCAGTTGCAGCATAAATAATTTTCACACGTCTTGCAAGGCATTAGGCAGAATTATAGGGAGCAGGGGAGTGGAGAGGGTCAAAGAAAATCATATTTTCTTCAGAGAGAGCCTTGTTCCCTCACTGTGTGAATCACTCAGAAGAACTGGACACACATGACCAAAGACTCGCACTTAGATGCATGAACAGTGAATATACATTATTTACAAAACCAAAGATTATTATTATTTTTTTTTTTACAATAACTATAACATCTACAGACTCACAAAATACACTTGCCACAAAAGTACACTCCTGACCTTGCACAGTGAGGTAGATTCGCTCTGCAGTCAACCCTCCCTCATTCACAGCGATGCACTCGTACCATCCCGCATGATCTGGGGTTACAGCAGCCATCTGCAATGAAAGGTTGGTCAGGATGTTCACCCGTGGGTCAAGGCGGGCATCGTGACCTCCTCTCAGCCAGGTGAGATTGAAGCTGACGGTGCTGACGACATGACAGGTAAGAACCGCACGGGAGCCCGGGGAGGCAGTTACGTTACCCTGGACTGTGATGGCTGGAGGCGGCTCTGTTGTGGGAAAACACAAAGGACATTACAGGAAACTGGTGGAAACTCAACAATATTATAGTATGATATATTGGTAATATAAATCTAATAATAATCGTGTGTGTGTGTGTGTGTGTGTGTGTGTGTAAACATGGACAAATTTGTTGGTACCCTTTCACAAACACGACTATCTCCAAAATAACTTGAAACTGACAAAAGTTTAATGACCTCTTATTGTTTATATTTTTATCACAAATCAGACTTTGCTTTTGATTATTGATTTAGCTGAATATTTTATATAACTAGTGCAAACCTGTACATGCCCGTGCATACTCGTGCATGCCCATGGAAAGAAAGTGTAAGCAAGCATTTCTGCATGCCCGTAGAAAGTTACTGTTACCATGGCAACAGCAACCACGGTGAAACCCGCCTTTGATCTTTGACGTCACCACTCGTTCAGTGATGCCTGCCTTTGTTCTGTGATGCCTGCCTTTGCTCTTTGATGATGTCATAGCGAGTGCTATGATCATGAGTGATGCCTGCCTTTGATCTTTGATGTCATAGCGAATCCTATGATTGTGGGTGAAGCCTGCCTTTGATCTTTGATGATGTAATAGCGAGTCCTATGATGCCTGCATTTGAGCTTTGATGATGTCATAGCGAGTCCTATGATCATGAGTGATGTCTGCCTTTGATCTTTGATGTCATAGCGAATCCTATGATTGTGGGTGAAGCCTGCCTTTGATCTTTGATGATGTAACAGGGAGTCCTATGATGCCTGCATTTGATCTTTGATGATGTCATAGCAAGTCCTATGATCTTTGATGTCACAACGAGTCCTATGATCGTGAGTGATGCCTGCCTTTGATCTTCTATGATTGTGAGTGAGCATGAGTGATGCCTGCCTTTGATCTTCTATGATCGTGAGTGAGCATGTCTGATGCCTGCCTTTGATCTTTGATGTCCTATGATCGTGAGTGATGCCTGATCATAGGAACATCATAGGACATCATGTAAACATCATAGGAGGTCCTATGATCTTTTGACGAGTCCTATGATCGTGACAGACACACAGAGATTTCTTGAATTTATAGAGTGGTGATTAAATTAAATTGACATGAACAAAAAAGATGGTACCCTTAAATTTAATAATTTGTGGCACCACCCTTGATCTTGAAGCTCTCTCTCTGCGGATGCGGCGGGCCAGCTGGATGTCTTTGGCCATGATGGTGACCCTCTTGGAGTAGATGGCGCACAGGTTGGTGTCCTCGAAGAGACCCACCAGGAAGGCCTCACTGGCCTCCTGCAGAGCCATGACGGCGGAGCTCTGGAAGCGCAGGTCGGTCTTGAAGTCCTGAGCGATCTCCCTCACCAGGCGCTGGAAGGGCAGCTTACGGATGAGCAGCTCCGTGGATTTCTGGTAGCGACGGATCTCTCTCAGAGCCACGGTACCGGGCCTGTAACGGTGAGGCTTCTTCACTCCGCCGGTGGCCGGAGCACTTTTCCGAGCAGCCTTGGTGGCCAGCTGCTTCCTGGGGGGCTTTTCCTCCAGTAGATTTATGGGCGGTCTGCTTGGTCCTTGCCATCGCTCTTTATTATTCTGTCTTATATTTCTTGCACGCCGCCTAAACTCCAGCCCGGCACCGGCGTCGTTTTCGCTTCAGTTCTCCTGGTATGTTGAGTTTCTCCGTTAGCACCGGGTGGCGGTTGAGTGCTAGCTAGCTCTTCCCTGCTATATCATCTCCTGCTGTAAACAGTGGCTCTGTCCGCCGACTCGGGAGACCTTTGGGGCGATCTGTGTGTCCGTGATATATATAGAGTGAAAGGTGTGCCGGATCAGAAAGTTGTCACCGGATCAGAAAGAAGAAGGAAGATAAAAAGACTCAGAATTGAGCCGCTGTTGCAAAAGGCAGCCAACTCGTGTGGCGCCGGAACCGGAAGACAATAGACAATCAGTAACAACAAATAACAAAGGTAAACAGCACTATACAAGACATAACAGAGTAAAACATGACACACTCAACGAGGCCTGTTGTTTAGGGCAGCTAAATCCCTTCTGTATCTTGATGTCTGGTACCTGTATCCTGAGGGCAATGGCATGAGATATTCATGAAGTGGGTGTGTAGAGTCCTGTTCTATTGAGGTTGCAATGCGTGTGGTGCCCTTGTTACTGAGCTCAGTGAGGTTGGGTGTGGGCAGACCAATGATTTTCATAGTGGTACTGGTTATGCGTGTGAGTTTTGTCTGGTTTTTAACAGAGAGCATGTTATAAAAACAGGTGGAACAGTACAGTAAAATAGGTTGGATGACACTTTGGTATAACAGAAGGAGGTGTGAGCAACATAGAGTCCTCTGAGCTTATGGATGACTGATAGTCTCTCGTGACTCCGTTTTTGAATGTCTGTGGTGTGTTGGTTGAAGGTGAGTTTATTGTCCAATGTAACTCCAAGGTATTTGAAACTGTCTACTTTTTCTACCATTTGGTTACTGTAAATTGAATAGTAGACACTGATAAAGGTAAGCACATGTAAATTGAATGTTAAGTCATCATTGTTCAAAATTCAGAGAATTTCAAGAAAAAAAAAAGAATTTTGCATCATATAAAGTGAAAATACCCGTACATGTAAACAAAAACGTAAAAAACGTGGCCATAGTTCAAAAAGTTGACCTGATTGAGCAAAACCAATGTGATTTTTGGATTCAGCACATCAATATTGCCCTAAATCAGCTAAAAAAAACTTAGACAATAAATTTGGTGTTGGCCAGTGTTATTAACCCTTTTGTTTTGGTGACGTTGCCAAAGTATAAGGTTCATGGGACCGTTGCCAACCTCTCAGGATATGGATGCAAGAGTAAATGCAACCCTTTGAGACTATATACATCTGTATATAGACTCAAGAGTGTTTAACCTGGATGCAAACCCAGTTCAGGCTCATTGCAGATGAATTACATCAACAACGTTCAACTTTAAACCAGCCTAAATCATGGTTTAAATTGAAATTTTGTTGTACCAAATGTTAAAAATTAAGCAAGATTAAATTTAAACATCCATTTTTAACTTAATTCCGTTGCACCAAAAGTTTAAACTTCAGTTTAAACAAGGTTTAACTTTTCCATTAAGGTGTGCTGATAAAATGGAGTTCCTCAAGAAAACAGAGACAGATTCAATCCACCTGACCGTTATGATGAAGCGGAGATTGTGTCAAGATCTTGATTCTAGTGATAGCCAAATGAGGCTTTCTGGAGGACTTGAGGCCTTTCATCAAAATGGTTCACATAGACAAGGCCTCATGTGGGACTTCATTTTCTCTACCAGGCCATCTAGTAGACAAAATGTATAGAACATGCTGATTTTTACAAGGGCATTGTGGGTTTAATGTCTATTTTTTCAGTTTCAATAAATGTGCTGTCTTTTAAGAAATATCAATGATCATAAGGCAAAAAAATAATAAAACTGAGGTGGCTACAGTGAATGTGCTTGCGCTACTCATCCATTTTTTTTAAGAAATAACTTTTCAACAGTCATACTGCCTTTCTCAGTACATTCATCTCCCTCTTTATTGTCATGCAGGGCACAATAGTGCCTCAGCATAATGATGTGTTATTGTTGTATTCAAGCTCTTTGAAACACTTCACTGTGCAAATAATAAATTATTAGAACAACCCAGCTGGGACTTGAACCCAAGCGTTCCAATTGCATGACAGACATTTTACCGCTAAGCTATTACTTATGGATGAGCAGTTGAAGCATTCATGAACACTTGAGACTTTCATCAAAATGGTTCACATAGACGAGACCTCATGTGGAACTTCACTTGCTCTACTAGGTCATGCAGTCGACAAAGTACACAGCATGCAGAGTTTTACAATGTGTATTTTTCAATTTCAATAAATGTGCTGTCTTTTAAGAAATATCAATGATGTTAAGGGAAAAAAGGAATAATAAAACTGGGGTGACTCCAGTGAATGTGTCTGTGTTATTTTGTGTGCTTTTACTACTTATCCATTTTTATTAAGAAATAATAAATTTTCAACAGTCTTATACTGTCCCAGTATATCCAACTGTGGCCTCATTCTCATGCAGGGCACAAAAGCAGTAGTGCCTCAGCATAATGATGCGTAATAATGATCCAAGCTCTTTGAAACACAAGAGACAGTTCACCTTGCAAATAAAAATGAAATTAAAAGAACGACACAGCTGGGATTTGAACCCAAGTCTCCCACTTGCAAAGCAGATATACTACTGCTAAGCCATCACCACATCTGCAATAAATGGCAACTATATGTCAAAAATGCATCAATGGGAGAAACAAGGTCAAACTGTTCCCAAACAGGAGGGGTCCGTGTTTTTGATGCTGGCTCCATCTGAAAATTGGCTGTGACAAATCCCTTACACAATCAAACCAAGAGGGATGGGGAACGGCTTCCTGACCCGGTCACATGGTCTGATGTCAACACATACGTCACGAGTCACGCCTCGAAACATGTCTCGCCAAATATTTCCTGGATAAGATCGGATCACCATTCAAAGCACCGGTACCTGCCTTCCCATCATTACTTGATTCTCAAAGCTCTTTTGAAGCTGCTGTGGTTTTCTATGGTGTAGCTCCCCTTCTGTGTAGAGTATCTACCTTCTCATGCTGGCAGCATCTTTGTGGCATTTGTATTCTTGCTTCATTGTCTTGTTTTCCCAGCAGCGCTTCCAAGCTTTAAGCTGAGCGACTCCTCTGTTTTTCTTTTAAAACTGTCAGCTTGCTCCTGTGCTGTGCTGTTGTCTGTTCTTTAAAAAAAAAGTCTACTCCAGTTTGGCCACACCTGTTCCATTAATTCAGCAAACACCTTTTGGTTTTTTTAGGAGGAAAAAAATTAGATATTCTGCCAAGCCATCACAAGTACTGCACGATGTTAGCTAGCTACTGTTTAGCTAGCTATAACTAATGACAATGGAAAGCAAATGTAAAATACTTAATTGTGCATTCCAAATAACATTGGCTTTACTTTTAAATCTGAATGAAACAGTTTTAAACCTTTACTAAAACTGACTGGATCTAATCTTGGATTAAATTAAACCTTGGCTGAATTAATCTTTCAACAACAAAACAAAGTTGTCTCTCTAAGTAAATTTACCTAATCCAAAGTGAAACAAAAAAAAAAAACTATAAAAATGACTGGTAATAAACCTGCCTCAGATAATACCAAAAGCGGAAGGAAACTGATCAAAGATAAATTTCACCATGATAGCTATCAATTATCCTACCACAGATCACAATCAACACAAACCAGCTAAAACATCCACATCACAATCATCCAAAAGTTTCCAAGGACAAAGCCACATATGCACACACACACACACACACACACACACACACACACACACACACACGCCCACCTGTGCGTCACTGCTTACCTGCTGCTAAGGTATAGAAATCTCCCTTATCAAAGGGGAGCGATAGAGAGGACTATTGTGTGGTTTTTAATCATTTTTTAATGAAACTGCTTAATTCTTTATAATAAATAAATACATTTGAATGTTTCAGCAAACTGTGGTTTACTCTGTATTTTTTTTTAAAGTAGACTAAATGTTTCGAGTCTCCTCAGCAGGGCTGTGTATAAAAGGGTGCTCACTGGGTGCCCCCTCCCAATGGACCTCTTGCACTGTTGCCCAGTGTAGAGTGACGTACTTCCGCTTTCCGATCTCCCAGTCAGTATCACTTCCGATTCCATTACATTTGCTCACTACTTCATGCTTTTTCATCAATAAGTCAATTTCATCACGCTCATTTATCATCGTACATATTGGAAATAGTATATCCACCTTATTCCTGGGAGTGCTGCTGTAGAAACGATTATGGGTGCAACTTCTGCTTTTGGGCAGAAGTATTAAGTCAGTCAACAATAGTGGAGTAGCAGGGCAATTAAAACTGGGTTTTTGAAAGTTTTTGAAATTCGATTTAATGTATAGCCCACATACATGTTTTGCAGTCAAGTGGCAGCTAATTTCCACACTGGTCTTGGACTTTTTGTATGTTTCTGTGTAGTTCTGGTACTTGTTGCTCTGTTCTTGGTTGTGCCATACACCATATAAATGTAGGCTCCTCACAATCAAGCAAAGCTAAATCTGTGGCTTCAACAGTAATGTGTAGATCATGCACCCAAAACTAAAAAGTATTGTTCATATGACCTGTGATACAGACACAGGATAGACACAAGAGCAGCAGGTATGTTTTCACTTTTAGATCGGATGTTTGTGTCATATATCACCAAGTGCAAGGCTCCATGAAGCAAAATAATAAAACAGTTACCAGTTTGGTTCCTAGGCTTAATGATTTAAGAAAGATATCAAATGTTTTTTCTATGTGTAATCATATTTTTTTTTAATTTTTATATTTGATCTGTAAACTTCCATCCATCCATCTTCTACCACTTTTCCGGAGATCCAGGTCGCAGAGACAGCAGCTTAAGCAGAGAAGCCCAGTGTTCCCTCTTCCCAGCCACCTGCTCCAGCTCTTTAGAGAGGATACCAAGATGTTTCCAGGCCAGCTGGGACATGTAGTCTCTCCAGTGTGTCCTGGGTCTGCCCCGGGGTCTCCTCCCAGTGGAACATGCCCAAAATAACTCAAATGCGAGGCATCCAGGAGGCATCCTGATCAGATGCCCAAACCACATCAACTGGCTCCTTTCGATGTGGAGGAGCAGTGTTTTTTAAATTTTATTTAACCTTTATTTAACCAGGAAGTCCCTTGAGATTGCCATCTCTTTTCGAGGGAGACCTCAAACCTGAAAGGCTCTACTCTGAGCTTCTCCCGGATGACTGAGCTCCTCACCCCATCTCTAAGGGTGAGTCCAGCAATCCTACGGCGAAAGCTCATTTCAGCCGCTTGTATCTGCAATCTCATTCTTTCGATCATTACCCAAAGCTCATGACCATAGGTGAGGGTAGGAATGTAGATTGACCGGTAAATCGACAGCTTTGGTTTAGAGCCTAGCTCCCTCTTCACCACAGCAGACTGGTACAATGTCCACATCACTGCAGATGCTGCTCTGATCCGTCTGTCAATCTCTCACTCCATTCTCCCCCTCAATCATGAATGAGACCCCAAGATACTTAAACTCCTCCACAAGCCCCTGGGGGCTTGTCCCCAACCTGGTGAGGACAATCCACTTTCTTCCGGCTGAGGACCATGGACTTGGATGTGGAAGTGCTGATTCTCATCCCAGCCACTTCACACTCAATAGCAAACTGTTCCAGTAACACATGTAGGTCATTGCTGGATGAAGCCAACAGGACAACATCATCTGCAAACAGCAGAGATGAGATCCTGTGGTCACTGAGCATGACACCCTCCAATCCTTGGCTGCGCCTAGATATCCTGTCTATAAAAATTATGAACAGGATCGGTGACAAAGGGCAGCCCTGGTGGAGCCCAACTCTCACTGGAAACAAGATTGATTCGGTGCTGGCAATACGAACCAAACTCCTGCAACGATCGTATAAGGACTGGATAGCTCGTAACAATGAACCTGATACCCCATACTCCCGCAGCACCCCCCACAAGAGACCACGAGGGACGCAGTCAAATGCTTCATCCAGATCCATCCAGACTAAAACCTCCCGTCACATGAACAGCTTCTTCCCCTCTGCCATTAGACTGCTGAACACTAAGTGACTCTCGTGCACCATGTACAGCAGCTCAACCAGACTCATGTCAATCATCACTGTTTTCTTCCTGCATTACCGACTGCACTATATAGTTCTCCACAGTATCTGCTGCTGGCTAATATATATTTTAACTGTTGACCAGTATCACTTAATCTTATCCTACACTTTATTACATGTATAGTTTATTTCTCTTATCTTATCATGTTTAATGTTGCAGCATTGTACCGAGACAAATTCCTAGTTTGTGTACTACATGAACAATGGCAATAAACCTGATTCTGATTCTGATTCTGATTCTGATTCTGCTTTCTCCAAATCCACAAAACACGTGAACTGGTTGGGCAAACTCCCATGAACCCTCGAGGATTCTCAAGAGGGTAAAGAGTTGGCCCGATGTGCCCCAGCCAGGATGAAAACCACATTGCTCCTCCTGAATCCGAGGTCTGACCAGCGACCAAACTCTCGTCTCCAATAGCCTGGCATAGACCTTCCCAGGGAGGCTGAGAAATGTGATCCCCCTAAAGTTGGAGCACACCCTCCGGTACCCTTTTTTAAAAAGAGGAACCATAACCCAGTTTGCCATGCCAAAGGCACTGTCCCCGACCTCCACGCAATGTTACAGATGTGTGTCAACCATGACAGCCCTACAACATCCAGGGCCCTGAAGTATTCAGGGCGAATCTTGTCCACCCCCGGGACCCAGCCACCAAAGAGTTTTTTTAACTACTTTGGTGACCTCAGCCCCTGTGACGTGCAAGTTGTCCCCCTCGTCCTCAAGCCCTGCTTCCTCTGTGGAAGCCGTGTCAGTGGGATTAAGGAGATCCTCGAAGTATTCCTTCCACCATCCAACAAAGTCCCCAGTCGAAGTCAGCAGCACCCCATCCGCACTGATCTGTAAACTTTTCAGGTTAAATTGCAAATAACATTAAAATCTGTTAAAGACTGAACTGAAAGTTCTTGATGTAAAGTAAATTGTGATAAGTCATTGTTATTAGCCTACATAATGTCATCAGTTTATCTGTTTATCAGTTTAAATACCTGGGGTCAACCATCCAAAGCAATAGAAAATGCACAAAAGAGGTGAAGAAGAGATTCCAGGCAGGGTGGAGTGGGTGGAGATGAGTGTCAGGAGTGATTTTTGACAGAAGGGTAGGAGCAAAAGTGAAAGGGAAGATTTACAACATGGTAGTGAGACCTGCTATGATATATGGTTTGGAGATGGTGGCGCTGACAAAAAGACGGGAGGTGGAACTGGAGGAGGCAGAGTTGAAGATGCTAAGATTCTCATTGGCAGTGACTAGGAGGGACAAGATTAGAAATGAGTATATCAGAGGGACAGCTCAGGTTGAGCAGTTTAAAGACAAAGTAAGAGAGGCAAGGCTGAGATGGTTTGGACATGTGCAGAGGAGGGATAGTGGATATATTGGACAAAGGATGTTGAAGATGGAACTGCAAGGCAGGAGGAAAAGAGGAAGACCACAGAGAAGGTTCATGGATGTAGTGAAGGAGGACATGGAGAGGGTTGGTGTTACAGAGGAAGATGCAAGGGATATGGTGAGATGGAGGCAGATGATCCGCTGTGGCGACCCCTAAAGGGAGAAGCCAAAAGAAGAAGAAGAATGTCATCAGGTTATCATCTGCTCTGTATTGCAGTGCAGCCATACGGACTTGATATTATCTGCTTTAGTGCATTAATTAATTTTTAAATTGTTACAAACATAAATCAACAAAATTTTGGACAACGGCCAGAAAAAGGTCTGTCTGTGTTAAGTTAAGTAACAAGCATTCATGGCATGACAACAGCATGAGCATTTTAATGTCAAGGCACCTGTCTGTATTTCCCGATATTAAACGAACCCCAGGACACGGTGTTGTGGTTCTTTGTGGCTCTAACTAGATTTTACATTTGCTTTATGGTAAATTAGATTATGATCAACATCTTTTAACAAAATGTGACTTACTTTAATGCAGTGGAGATACTGATATACCTCAGAGCTTTTATTTGTTCACAGCATTACCACCTCAGCAACAGAGAAAACCAACAGAGGTACTGTATGTAAAGGGAGGCCACTTTTAAAGGTCATCTTCCCATCCTGCGATAGTCGTGGGAAGTGGATTGTGTTTCCACATTCCAGATGCCACAGTCATTGTTTTTCAATAAGAAAAAACATCCCGTTTTCATTACAGCTCTATGTTCCAAAATAGTACTGGAAGTTTTGCCCATAATTCATGCAAGGCATCATGGGGGCTAGGAATAAGGTGAACTGACAGATCGTTTTTGTTTATGAAGTTTGTGTTTCACATTTTGATCGTTTTTGTAATCATACTGTGCTATTTCATTGTTAGCCCAGTTAGCTTAGCATAGTGATGATACCGTTTACCTATTCCAAATACCACTGCAGTATTGATTACTTTGACTACTAGCAATACCTTAATAGTAGTTCTGAATTAAGTTAGCCTATGTTAAGATTCAAATTGTCAATATAAAGTTAAAAAATTCATATTTTGAAAAGTAATTTTAGAGTGAATGCATGAAAAAGGAAACATTGTTTGCTGTCTGCTATGTCCACAAACCTGATACAAAGGAGACGGGCAAGGAGGTTGCACTGGAACTGAGCTTTAATTAATATATGGTTAACAGCACACTACATGTTATGCATGTGGAGTCGTGCGGGCAAGAGTAGCCCGAATGGCAGACGCCTCGTATATAGTGCGGTGTGATGACACAACCGGAAGACGGCGTCATCACACCGCACTTCACAATAAATTCCAATCCCACATTATCCCCCCCTTTACAAAACAGAAAACACATCCAATTAAACCCACCCAAATTTGGAACACAAACCCCAAACAAACACATCCAATAAAGTAAACATAAAATCATAAAGAACACAAAACAAACTGAAACTAGGACCGGCGGGTAGACTGCCACATGGTCCGCACGGCAAAGTGGTTTATTCTGCCACTTAAGATAGTCCGGCCGTGCTCCAACCTACAAAGTCTTTCAGTTTTTATTTTTTCCTTACAGTCTTCCACGGAAGGAACATTCCTGCCTGGGGGGGTCTTGAGGCAGCCTGGTGGTGGCTTCATCCCCAGAGCTTTGGAGCAGGCTCGTGGCAGCCATCTCCCCGGAGCGGTTGGACCCCCTGGGCCAATCTTCATGACGCCGAGGTCTGGTTCCCACACTGCAGCAGCCAACTCCCTAGAGCCCCGCCACCTGGAGCCGCCGCCCAGACACACAGCAGTTTGTTCGCGTGCCAAACCAAATCGTCCGTCAGCCGAAAACACGCTGTTCACAGCTTCACCACAATCCTCAGCAGTGCCCCTTGTTTCGCTGGCTGTGGCTCGGTCAGTCGCCGTCCCGGCCTCCCGCCGGTGCAAACCCAAACCCAGCCCATGACTTGTAGTGGCGCCCTACTCTGTTTGATGTGCCATTGTGTGTTCGCCAGTTCTGTGCCCTCCTTCGGTCTGGCGCCTTCGTTACTCTGTGGCGGTTTAGCAGTCGCCATTGTCGCAGCGGACCCCTCACCCATCGCCAGCTGAAACTTGACTTGAGCACTGAAGGTGTCCGGTGCCTCCCTGGTGTTGCTCGTCAGAACGGACCCATGCATCCATCCATCCATCTTCTTCCGCTTAATCCTTCTTTCGGGTCGCGGGGGGGGCGGGGGCTGGAGCCTTTCCCAGCATCTTTGGGCAAGAGGCAGGGCACACCCTGGACAGATCGTCAGTACATCACAGGGCCAACACAGAGAGACAGACAACCATTCACTCTCACAGTCATACCTAAGGACAATTTAGAATCCCCAGTTTGATGCCAATTAACCTAACTTGCATGTTTTTGGCATGTGGGAGGAAACTGGAGAAATCCCGGAGGAAACCCACGCAGACACGGGGAGAACATGCAAACTCCACACAGATTACTGTTGGTCGGGGGCTGGGATCGAACCCAGGATCCCCTGGCCAAGGGTGAGTTGCTGTGCTGTCGCAGTGCTAACCACTTCACCCGCTAATTCGGGTCACTCCCACTGCAGCTGGCCAAGCATGGGCACTGAAGCCGTCCGGTTTCTCCACTGAGCCGTCCGAAGTGCTCTACTGTGGCTCATCATGCGCTACGTCCGTGTTCGTCTGCTGTCGCTGTGCGTCGTGACCCCCTGCATGCTCGGGCCTCCCCTCCGGGCAGCTCTCCCCTTGAGACCGCGGAGTGGACGCTTTGATGTTGGTGCTGTCCATAAATACCTCGTCAGCACCAGTCTTGCCAAACCCAGGCTCACTCTTCTTCAGCTTCGGTTCTGGCCGTGCGAGGGACGGAGGCAAGCCCGGTCTCTGTGTCGTCTTCACCGTCCGTGCCGTATCCACTTTCTGCGTTACGTTTACCGTCCACACTGTGCTCTTCGGCTGCACCCATGTCCGCAAAGTCTGGGCGAACTGGATCTGGGCTGTTGACTGTCTGCCCGCCGATTGTGAGTGTAAAACCCAGTTCACTGAATAAATCCCACCCTGTAACATTTCCACCTCGGTGTGTCACCTGGAACCGGAATGCTTGAATCCCTTTTTTGCCATACTGCACTGCAAATGTGATATTCCTTCTGGCACCGGAGCACCCGTCATCCGGTAGTTCCACCACATCAGGGCGCCGGGGGGTGAGCCTCCGAACCATGGCCTCGCTCACTATGGACTGCGTGGCGGCGGTGGCTACCATCATAGGCACACTCACGCCATCTAACTTCACTACACGCTGCAGTCCTGACCAACCTTCGGGGCCCACAATGTTTATGCCGTCTCCGTAGAGAGTGGGGTTAGCTTGCTTAGCTTTTCGTCAACAGTGGCAAGTTTTCACGTGCCGCACCACGTTTTTGGGCTTAGCAAAGTAGCTAGTTAGCATCTTGATAGCATCCTCATAACAGTCCGTCGGAGCAAGCATTTGAAAAACTCTGCCCTTCTGTGCCTAGGTTGTGGACAAGCAGCGCTCGTGTCCTCACCGTATTCAGCTTCCTCAGGTCCAACGCTGTGATGTAGGTTTCGAAAGCCTCTAACCAGCAAGGCCATGGCACTGGTGGTTCGCCGGGGAGCTCCAGGAAAGGCTGCAGTGGTGTAACGCATGCCTCCATGAGTTAATTTTACATTGTCAAATGTTATGTCCACAAAACTGGTACAAAGGAGACGGACAAGGAGGTTGCACTGGAACTGAGCTTTAATGAATATATGGTTAACGGCACACTACGTTATGCATGAGGAGTTGTCCGGGTAATGGCGGATGCCCCGTATATAGGGCGGTGTGATGACACAACTGGAAGGCGGTGTCATCATACCGCACTTCACAATAAATTCTGATCCCACACGGTCCAATTTTCTGTTTAGTATCAGATAATATATGGCATTTAGTTAAGTTGTACTGTGTTGGTTATTTGCCATTTCCCTGTGATGTACACTGTTAACAATTTGTATCTGTTTCCATACTGCAGTACAAAGAAAAGAAAAAAGCCTGACCATCAAATTAAGTTGGGTAGGGGCCTATTTAACATTTGTGCTCATGGGCCCATAAATCCTTAATCCTGGGCTACATAGCTACATGGGCTACATCCTGGGCTACATAGGATGCAGAAGAATTTTTTTTTTTAAAGTTTGCATTCTAATTTAGTGTTTGCTGCGTAGCACCATTACGTTATATTCATCCACTTTATTCAACTGTAGTTACTGCAATTACAAAAAAAGAAAAAAATATATATATTTACTAAATTGTACATATAGATTTTCAAGTTGCTTTTTGTTGCATTTAATACACTGAAATATATATATATTACTTGCCAATTATCATTTTGCCATGACGAGTTGCCATGGAAAAGGGAAAAAAGTTTTAAAAAAAGTTGCCCATCTATTATTTCTACCAGCCCACCATAATGCAGTGAGCTAAAACCAGCCCTGATCCATGTGATACATAAAGCACACAGTGCTGGCTCTTGGAATAGGGCATATACAATAGGTGGTCACCTTGGACCCCACCTGCTGGGGGGGGGGGGCACTGCTGCAAGACCTCCAAAAAAATTTTTGAGGGCTTTTATAAAATAAAATTCATAATAGTTAGAGGCACTGTGCCGCCAGACAAATGCTTGAAGCCCCAGGCCAGAAGGGGCCCCCTGAGTGCAGACCAACTTTGAATCACTACAGCGGTGGCAATGTGGAGAGTTTTCAACGACCGCAGTAGACCTTCATAGAACTTCCTAAAGGGACCCCACCTCTCACTCTCGTACCAGTGTGCATCTTACGTAAACAAAGTGCGGAGAGGAACTTGAGATTTGTGAAATAAATTTAATAAATATGTTGGATGACTAAAGAGAGAAGGAAGTCCAGCTTTGCTTATTCCTCTACTCACCAGATGACTGCTGTGACAAATTTTGCTTTAATGGAACTGATCAATTAAACAGCATAGACAGCGCAACAAGTACCAACAGCGATTCCACCTCCAGCTGGCTGATGGTGTGGATTCAGTCAGCTTGAGTCTTGGTCCTGTGTGTTGCCTCTCAAACATGATTTATAACAACAAAACAGCAAAGGTAGAACAAAAGTTACTGTGGTGGCTGTATAAAGTGAAGTTTGTTTTTGCTCTTCTTTAGCTGCTACCTCAGTGAATGTTGGTTAGCGATAAAACTTGGTTCGTTGTAATCTGCTGGGTCTCCGGTTTCAGACAATGTGTTGTTGCTGCTGCAGCAGTACGAGTTATTATGCAAACTGCGTGGACATGCATGTTACTGTAATTTTTCAGTTTTTAAGATGCACTTGCTTCATGTTGTGATTGTGTTTTGTGTAGATCGAAGTTGTTGGTTAAACTTTATTGTCAAGGCTCTCCCCATTCTGTGGATGTATAAGATGACTATGTTGATGCAGGGGAGTGTGTCTTAATGAGATTTTTTTATGAGCAGTAATGTGAGACCCTGGTAATGTTTGGGGCTGTGTGTGTGTGTCGGGGGGGAATACCCTAATCTCGCCTAGGGTGCCAAAATAACTAGTGCTGGCCCTGAAAACACAAACTATGGAAGATTTCTGTTGGACTGAGGTCATAGTCGCCATAGTTGTAGTCCTTTCAGTGTTCCTAGAAACAACAGAGCTGTTGCAAGCAATGCAGACCCCTTAGGCCATGGTGGAAGTGATATTCACCTGGTCAAAGGTTGATGTACCAATAAAATAATTTTGAAAATATTATTTTAAGGTGAAATTCATGCATAGTGTTGCTTTAAAGTAAAGCAATGTGTGATATATAGTAAATGGCACTTTATTGTGAAGTAGTGTGGTGACGTGCACTTCCTGTCACGTTACTGCACTACCCTATATAAGGCAGGGGCGACCATGTTGTGGTCTATTTGACTGGTGCCCTTCGCCAGGTGCCTGCCGTGTAACCGCCATACCAGTTCAACCAATAAAGCTGTGTTTGCCAACTCATCTTGCCTCATCCTTCACCCAGGTATTTTCCATACATAACATTTGGTGATTGAGGATTAACTCATGGAGGCGTATATCACACCACTCCGTCCCTTTCTCAAGCTTCTGGGCGAACCACCAGTGCCTTGGCCCATGTGGTTTGGGGCCTTCCAGACTTACAGCACCGCGCTGGACCTCGGTAAGCTCGACAAGCTAAGGGCACGTGCGCTTCTCATCCATAACCTGGGTATTGAGGCCAGCAAGTCCTGCGCACATTCGGAGCTTCGGATTCCTTTGAGGATATTGTGGAGCTGCTAGCCAACCATTCCCACACCCCGGATAGCATGACTGTCCGGAGAATTCGTTTTCGGCAGCAACATCAGCGAGTAGGTGAGCCTATTCATCAGTTTGTTGCTGACTTAAGGCAGCTAGCTAGCGAGTGTCACTTTGGTCTGTTGGAAGATGAAATGGTACGTGACCAGCTTGCGGAGCACACGTGCAGCGCCGCATTGCGGGCTAGGCTACTCACAGCGCCCAATGACTTAACATTAGCCAGAGCTGTCAAGCTAGCTCTTCAGCTGGAGGCCACAGACAAGCTAGCTTTGGAGCTAACCTGGTGCCAGTCACAGTGGCCACTGGAGCCACCCGCCGTGGCAAATGTTGTGGACTTGGATAGCGAGAATAGCTTGGATGACGACGTTACGGAAACCATTGCTGCCAGTCAAAAGTCTGCCCCGGGAAAACCCCTGTGCAAGGGTTGTGGATCTGCAACACACCGAAATAAAGTGAAGGACTGCCCGGCTAGGGGAAAACGTAGCAGATGTGGACGCTTGAACCATTATGCTAGAGTGTGCCATGTATCTGAACCGGAAAGCCCAAGGAAGAAATCACTCCGCCCACCCCCGACAGCCATACGGTGTCCCCCAGCACAAAAGGGTACACGTACTACACAGTGGAATTGGACGGTATGGAGGTGCCGCTGTTGCTCGACACGGGGGTGGAGGGGTCATTGTTGAATTGGGCCACGGTAAGGAAGTTCTTCTCCCACTACAGGATTAAAGGTAACCCGACACCACTGTATGGTTATGGAGGTGGCAGGCTGTGCACGGTTGGGAATTTGGAATTAATGGTCCAGTACAAGTCTGCGAAGATCATTAATTTCACGTTCCCTGTGACAGCGCGAGGCGATAACATCATGTCCTGTGATTTGTTTTATGGACTGGGTTTCGCCATAAAAGACAATGCCGGGAACGAATAGTCGTGTTGTGGCTGCTGGAACCCTCCGGTTCCAATGGTTGAAGAGAATGTTGTGTGGGACAAATTGCTAATGGACACCATGGCGGTCAAACAAGACCAGTTTCACTCAGGTTTGGCGCAGGAGGGTCTCAATGCCGGTGCTCGAGACATGGTAGAGGGGGGTATCGAGTGTGGTGGTGAGGCACCTGCGTCGGCGAGTGACACCAGTGTGCTAGCCCCAGATGCCTCCAGAGCTTGGCTGCAGGGGGATGGAGGGTCTGCAGCTACGATGGTAATTGCTACGATGGTTTTAGAAGAGGACGGGGCCAGACCGACGAGCATGGAGTTACCGCATGCTCAGAAGCATCATGTCAGGCCGAGCCAGGCCCTGCTGAGGGTTTTGGACTTGGTTTGGGTTCGGGGTGAAGAACGTCCACGGTAAAGATAGGCCAAGCGACAGCCAGCAAAACATCGAGGGTGTCTGCGCATAGTCGCAAAGCTGGGCGCAGCATACTTCCAGTTGTCCGACGGCTCATCGAGGCACGCCGATCAGCTTTGGCGTGTCCGGGAAGAGGCTCCTGGTGACGAGGCTAGACGGGAGTCTGTGTTGGTGGTGAAGGAATCGGGCTCCATCGTCCCACGTCCCAGCGGTCTGCTGCTTCCAGGGGCGCGCTTGCTGAGGGGCTGCTTTGGGGCCCCCCATGCCATTTCTACCACTCCCACCCAAGTGACTGTGCTGTAAAAAAAATGGTTGTTTATAGTTCTTGTGTTTTGCATGCATGTTGTGGTATGGGGTTATTTTGGGTGTTTGTATTTTAGTTTAGGAACACTACAAGTAATTTTAGTTTGATAAAGGACTTTTCTTTCGATATGGGTGGCAGAATCATCCACCATCCTGTGCAGGCTGTGTGGTAGTCCACCTGCCAGCCCTATTCTAGGTTGTTTTGAGTGAGTATGTTAGGCTAATTTATTACATTAGTTTTCGTTATTTTAGTGTGTGATTCGGGTCCCAAATTTGGGGGGGGGGGGGGGTCAATTGTGTGTGTGGTTTTGGACTTTTCTAAAGGGGGGAGGAAATGTGATATATAATAAATGGCACTTTATTGTGAAGTGCAGTGTGGTGACGTACACTTCCCGTCACATCACCGCACTGCCCTATATACTGTAAGGCAGGAGTGACCATGTTGTGGTCTCTTTGACCGGTGCCCTTCGCCAGGTGCCTGCCGTGTAACCGCCATACCAGTTTAACCAATAAAGCTGTGTTCACCAACTCATCTTGCCTCATCCTTCGCCCAGGTATTTTCCATACATAACACAATGCTCATCAGACTTTATAGTGGTGGATATCTTCTTTTCCTTATCTTATTTCTGTACCTCTTTCTCTTTGTGTCTCTCCTCTCATCACCATGTCAAAAATACTTATCTCTTGAGCTTCAGGGTGTCATCAATCTTTCTATGGGAGTATCCACAGAACTAATCAGGGAAAACATGAACAGAGGGAGAAATGGAAAAGAAATACAAGGGAGAGAGGAAGCTTTGGCTCTGATAAAGGGAGGATGCTGGGGATTTCAGAAGAGATTTTTGGGATTATGATGACATGAATTTGGCAGGTGAGTAGGTATTATGCGTGTTTGCATGTGTATTAAAAAGAGGGGGCTGGGATCCAGTTAAGAATATGACTGGCCTAGTTTCAAAAGTTGGACTTGCGCTGAGAAAGATTCATTTCTTTTTAATTTTAGAGGCACCAAACGAGGTAACGGATAAATGGCACCTTTGGACTGTCAGCATAGCAGGTAAGTTACAGTAATAAGTTTTGCTCAAACATTAGACAGATCCCTGCCTGGCTCTGTCTTTCCTTCTTCTGTTTCACAAAGTGTCTTTTAGGGTTCCCCACCCTCCAACTTCACCCTCCCTCTTGACATTCATCATGCTGATGGAACTCCAGCACATCCCAAAAGGCAGAAAGTTTGTTGGAAAGCAAAGGCCAAAAAACATGACTGATTGAATTTATACTCATTTTTGGGGTGTCACAATGGACAAGGTTTTGGAAAAGAGGAATGAATACACTATCAAGCATTGTGGAAAAGGTAAAAGGCAAAGATTTCCCTTTCCAAGCAGTCAGACTAAATGCATAAATCATTATACAAGTATAGTCCTTCTGGCTTTGTGGCCCCAAAGAAAAGTAAATGACTACTAGGATTATGAATTTCTGTATGAAAGTGTATTTTGTATGCACTAACTATTGAAGATATACTGTATACTATATTGATCTATATCAAGATCATCACGACAATGTCAGTATTTAGGTCTACTGCATCCTGAAACCTACTCACAGCTCTATAGGCTATTAATTCTCATCTTACTTCATATATCTAGTTCAGTTTGAACATATTAGGCACACATACCATAACAGAAACCCCAAATACAAACACTGTGAGGCACAGATTACAACATCATGTGCTATTTTTTTTTTTTTTTTTTTTTTTTTTTTGTTACTTATTTGTACCCGTAGGTAGACATGGTTTGCAGTCTGGTGACAAGCCACCGGCTGCTGGTCGCTGCGTGCGCGAGCGCCCTAAACCTACATGTTTTGGTATGCGGGAGGAAACCGGAGAAATCCCGGAGTAAACCCGCGCAACACGGGGAGAACATGCAAACTCCACACAGCTCACTGTTGGTCGGGGGCTGGGATCGAACCCACGATCTCATGATCCCCGTGGTCCCCCGGCCGAGGGTAAAACTGTGCTGCCACAGTGCTAAACCACTGCGCCACCGTGCAGCCCACTATATGCTCTATAAAGCTACATTAGTTCTTCCATTTTGTACTATTTCTGTATGAGATCAAAGCATAAGAGAAGTTCAACCCTATAAAATTTAAGACATTTAATTAACCTACATTAACTCCAACATACAACTATACCTACATCCATGTGAGTGAGTGCATGACACACTTAATTATCCATGTCAGTAGGTCCATCACACATCAGTTACACTTGTTGACAGCCTAATGCTTGCCAGCCCATAAGCATTCCTGCTGTCACTCATGAAATGAAATGGAGTGTAGCGTGCTATGGCTAAGGACGTTAATGAACATAAATAGTCCTACAGTCTACTGATAACAAGTCCTCTGTGCAGAGAGTCTGTCATGTTGTAATAATGTTGAAATACATTAACTGTATCACAGTTCATTTGATATACTTTGATTCCCGTATCACACGTATTCTGCAACCCCTGACCCACAAAAAGCATACACACACCAGTCAGCACAGTTCACCACTCACTAAATCTGAATCATATCCTGGAGGAGAGGCAGATTGTTGAAGTGAAGCGCTGTCTGTACCTGGCACAGATCATGTCTGACAAGTGGTCAATTTTGTGTCAAAAATGTTTTGAAAATGTAAATTAATATCCCAGTGAATCTAGCAATTGTAGTTACAAATCATGTTTTTAACTCTATAAAATAAATCTGTGAGAGAAATTCAGGTTTGTACATATGCAGAAAATATTTGGATTTACACAGACAATATGTGAAATCTTCATGTGAGCATCTTTATACAAAGCAGAAAATTGCATGTGTAACTCTGTTGCCTTCTGTTATAAAACATATCCATACTAAACCAGATTCATTGTTTTTTGTTTACTCATTCTTGCTTGTTGTTTTGAATTGAAAGAGAAAAACGTTGTTAATTTTTTCCAAAATTTATTCTGGTCATATTTATTTAATTTGCAACGTCTTATATGTTTTCTTTTTTCAAACCTAAGATAATTTGTCAAGTTTAAAACTTGATATGACTGGCAGACCAGACTGACAAACCATTACAGAGGGTCTGCTTGTGTGTAGAGTATACATTTAGAACGAATTTAAAAAAATATATATGTGACTAATTTATTCATGAATTAACTATGGGGAATATGAAAATCATGATTAAATATCTTTCTTGCTTGACAGCCCTGGTAATAATAAATGATGACTCTTTACATTACAGTAGAAAAGTTCAGTATTAAAAAAAAAACATGCACATCTCCCAGTAAGCCTGTTGCCGTTTTTCGTGTGTCTGCTTACCTGATACATCCAGAAATGTGCGAGCGCGTCCCGTTCCAGCACTGCTGATGGCAATGCACTCGTAGAAGCCCTCATCCTTCAGAGTTACCTTGGCTATTTCCCATGATGCACTGTCAGACTCACTAGAATGAAAAAAGTCACTTTTTTTGTAAGATTTATGAACGATTCATTCATGCGATTACTAACTCATACTGTAATTTAATGTGGTAAAGTTAGACTGTATGGGTTCTGTGGTGTAGTGGTCATCACATCTGCTTCATATGGAGAAGGTCCTGGGTTTAAGCCCCAGTGGAATCAGTGTGTAATAGATCAACTAGAGTGTTTCTCTTCCACCTGCTCCCTACTCTCACTACAGATCACAGTGTCATCTGCAAATATTATAGTCCACAGAGGCTCTTGTCTGACCTCGTCTGTCAGTTTGTCCATCACCATAGCAGACAAGAAGGAACTCAGAACTGATCCCTGATGTAATCCCACCCCCACCTTGAATCCATTTGTCACTCTCACAGCACACCTCCCTATCATCAGTTTCAATTAACGATAAGTTTGCATTATTTACATGTTTTTGCTTTCAAAACCTAGTCAGAACACAATGACTGACCCCATGCTGCAAAAATAATATTAAAGTTGTTTCAAAGCCTTTAAAATACCCATAAAAATGTGTTCAAGTTATCTTTAAACAGGTTAATAATGGGGCACATATACTGTATCTTTAACTTTTCCCATAGTTATGCTCACCTGTAAAGTTGGTCTACACCAAGTCGTCTTCCATCCCTGCTGAAACGCAGAGTGAACGGGATGAAGCTCTCTACGTGGCATGCGACTGATGCTCTTTGGAGGTAGTAACCATTAGTCGTGGCTGGCATAAGAACCTTTGGGGCATCTAACAAGAAGTCATTCGATGTAAAGCAGCAATAAGAAAAAAAATGACAGGCAATCTTTCATATTTTCTCCTAAATGTCATTTATGATGTCCACAATTTACCAGGTATAATACTGGAAAACGAAACACTGGAGACCCTCTGGAACAGGAAACCATCCCGATCATATCCAGTGACCCTCAGGAAGAAGGCCTCGTTGGGTGGAATGAAGTCTGTGATGTTCCAGAGGCTGTATGGGTGACGGTCAGGGTAGTAACGGATTGGCAGCGTCTTTATCACCATACCCGTGATGGAGAGGAGCTCTAACCTGTCGGCCCGAGCAGGAGGAAAGAGTCCAGTTGTGTTCAAAAGGATGTGGGTGGGAATGCCTGAGGAAGTTGTCAGAGTTGTTAATATCTCAAAATGAGTAAAAAAAAAACAAAGTGTCATTTTTTAAAAATAAAAAGTTCATTTTTCTGACCTTGAACTGGCCTACTGGAGGTCATTTTAAAGTCCAGGGTGGGTTTTCTGGAAAATCCAGCTCTGAAGTCAATGGTGCTAAGACCTGAGATTCGTACCGAGTGTCTTCCTTCACTAGAGGTCTGTATAAAAAAAAGCAACTCATTATCCAGATTTTGGACCAGTCTTCTTTAGTAGCAATAATCATTTAGCCTTTTTGTCCACAATGATCTCATCTAAAACCCTGGCTCGACATGTGATCATGATAAGATTTATGCAACAAAACAAAAAAAGGAGGTTGGGGTTGCTGCATCAAAGGTAGCACTGAGTGGTCTAAATGACAGACGAGGCTTTGGGATTGTTGTGTGGCAGCCCTTTTGTGTGCCAACAACCCACACATGTTCAGACATGACACTCACTGCTCGATGTTGACTATCTCACACCTGAGCTTATAAAACATCCCTGATTCAGAGATGACCCATTCAGTCTGACATTCGCTCTTTAAACAGACACAGCAACTATAATCAGAGAGCATATAATGTGTCATGAGGTCTTCATCATGTGGAGGTCTTTTGAAGCTTTGAAGAAACAGAGACAGAGTAATTACAATGAAGTATATGTTGGTGAATGGTGGAAACTCCTCAACTTGGGTAAAACGCTTTTGTGGTGTCATAATGCAGAGTGAGGTATGCAAACCTAAACGGTCTTTTGCAATTGGCTGAAATTAAAGAGAGCGTGTGGATTGACTGAATTTTACAATCAGTTTAACTTGATTTGGTTTTAGAGGGAAGAGAGCACAGAGCAGTATATCGGGAAAATAAACATTTATTAAACAACTGTAGTAGTTGAAATTATTCACCTTCTAGGGGATACACCACTAAATTAAATGCTAACATAAATGTGGAGATCAGTCCAGAACTTATGGCTGCAGTAAAAATGCCCTTAGCTTCAGTTGGTTGAAAAAAAAAAAAGTAACTGGGGAAGAGGTTCTTTAAAGGTCACACTCTGAACAAAGACAAGAAGCATCCCTGTTATTAACATAGCTTGTTGCCTAATCTTATCCACCCCCACCCCCCACACAACCGAGCCTCACACCATCATCATGTCATCAACCTTTCTAATGGAAATGACCAGTCTGAACAAATTCTAACTTAAAAAAATGGATGCAAAACAACATCTGTAACTATAAAGTACAGTAACTTATCAACATTAGTAACAGGCAAGTTTTCCCTCACAGTTTTAATACTTTTCTTGGAAATATGCATCTATTTTCTTGTACACTGGCAGATTTTTTTTTTCTTTTGATGAAGTTGCTACTTTTTCTTATAAATTTACAACTTTTTCCTCATACATTTGGGACATTTTTCTGAGAAATTTGCATTTTTTGCCAAATAGGTTTGCAACTTTTTTCTCTTTTTCTGAGACTTTTCGCTTTTGTCAAAGCAACACTTTTCAGCTGCTCATGGGATTTCTCCAGACAACTATAATGACACAGATGTCAATAATCAACATTCTATTGTACTAGGTCATCTTTTGTTAACTAGGTTAACAAAAGATAAATAAATTCTATTGCACTGCATGATGACCACAGTGCAGGAATTGCATGCATGTAGTTATTTACATATTCTGAAGTGCTTGCATGTGTTCAAAATGAAAAATTTTCTCAGCTAATTAAATATTTAGGCAAGGCAAGTTTGTTTGTAAAGCATTTTGTGTTCAAGACAATTGAAAGTGCTTTACATAAAAACATTAAGGCATTACAGGAAGTTGCAAAAGGAATACATAAGAATTTAAAAGCAAACTAAAACGTAAATTAAAGCAAAACAAAAAAGTTAAAATAGAATAAGACAGGAAACGTGCAAGAAATAAAAGTTACAGTACATTGTAGGAGATTAACAATTGTTCTACTGAAAGGAACAATTGGAAAGTTTTTAACCTGGATTTAAAGCAGCTGAGAGTTTCAGCAGCCCTGATGCTTTCTGGGAGCTTGTTCCATATGTGATGATCATAAAAACTGAATTCTGCCTCACCATGTTTGGTTCTAACTCTGGGCACAGATAGTAGGCCTGACCCTGATGATCTGATGGCTCTGGGTCATTCATAATGGACTAGCACATCTGAAATGTATTTTGGCCCTAAACCATTCAGAGCTTTATAAACCAACAGCAGTATTTTGAAACCTATTCTTTGACAGACAGGAAGCCAGCGTAAAGATCTGAGGACTGGAGTTATATAATCTACATTCTTGGTCTTAGTGAGGACTCAAGCTGCAGCGTTCTGAACTAACTGCAGCTCTGATGGACTTTTTAGGGAGACCTGTGAGGACAACATTACAGTAGCCCAATTTACTGAAGATAAATGCATGGACAAGTTTTTCTAGATCCTGCTGAGACATCAGACCTTTAATCCTCGCTATGTTCTTCAAGTAATAATAGGCTGACTTCACTACTGTCTTAATGTGGCTGTTAGAATTCAGGTCTGAGTCGAGAACCACACCCGGATGTCTGGCTTGGCTGTTGGTTTTCAGCATCATTGTTTGAAGCGGAGTACTAACTTTGAGTCTTTCTTCTTTGGCTCCGAAAACTATTATTTTGGTTTTGTCTTCGTTTAACTGAAGAAAATTATGGAACATCCACTCTTTAATTTGACCAATGTATTTGACCAGGGTTTTAATTGGACCATAGTCTCCTGGTGAGACAGTTATGTAGATTTATGTATCATCTCCATAATTATGGTAATATGTTTTGTTGTTTTTATGTTGAAAAGCAAAGGTCCTAAAATGGAACCTTGGGGAACTCCACAGGTTATTTTTGTTTGCTCAGATTTGTAGTTACCTATCGACACAAAATAGTCCCTGCCTTTTAAATAGGACTCAAACCAGTTAAGTGCTGTACCAGCTGGTCTAGTAAGATGTTATGGTTGACCATGTTGAATGCAGCACTGAGGTCCAATAAAACCAAGACTGAAATCATTATCTATATTGGAGCGGATGTCATTAAGGACCTTAACTAGAGCTGTCTCAGTACTGTGATGTGGCCGAAAACCTGATTGGAAGGCATCAAAACAGTTTTTTAATGTCAGGAAGTTGTACAATTGTTGAAAGGCAGCTTTTTCTATTATTTTGCTCAGAAAGGGGAGGTTTGATATGGGCCTATAGCTGTTCATGAGTGAGGTATCTAGGTCGCTCTTTTTTAGAAGTGGCTTGACAACAGCTGTTTAAAAGCACTGAGAGAAGACACCTGAATGCAGAGACATATTTATGATCTGTAGTAGATCTGAGGCCGTACAATATGAAATGTTTTTTAAAAACCCTGTTGGGAGGGTATCAAGGCAGCAGGTAGTGGATTTCAGATGGCGTATGATGTCATCCAAGTTTTTATGATTGATTGAAAAAAAATTGCTATGGTGTTTACGTCTTCTCTATGTGGACACAGAAGAAGAACATGTCCTGCACCTGGCATAGGAGCAATGACTCACTGTCTAATTTTCTGAATTTTGTCAGTAAAGAAAAAGGCAAAGTCATTGCAGGCACGGTTGGATAGAAGTTCAGGAGCTACTGACACAGGGGCATTTGTTAGCCTGTCAACAGTAGTGAACAAAATGCGTGCATTATTGTTGTTTTTAGTAATGATGTCAGAAAATATGCTTCCCTTGCATTTCTCAGCTCCAGATTATAAATGCTCACTCTCTCAATATAGATTTCATAATGAACCTGTAATTTAGTTTTTCACCACCTGCGTTCAGCTTTTCAACACTCTTTTTTCAGCTCTTACTAGTTTGTTATTTCTCCATGGAGGTTTCTTTTTAATAAGGACCACCTTCACCTTGAAGGGAGCAATGGCATTGATAATATTTGTGATTTTACCATTGAAATTTTCTGCAAGCTCATTTACTGAAGGTGAAGAAAGGGGGTGAGGAAGAGAAAGCTTGGATGAATGTTTTACTGGTATTATCACTGATGTACCTTTTTTGATGACCTCTGTCTGGGTATTTCTGTTGACATTAATAGCACTCTCAAAGAAAACACAAGAATGGTTGGACAGAGCAACGTCCATTACCATAACCTTAGAGATCTTCAGACCTTTGGAGATGACCAAGTCTAGACTGTGTCCTCTGATATGTGTTTTTTCCGTTACATGTTGAGTCAGTCCAAAGTTATCAAGGACACACTTAGGACATCATATCCCCTCCGTGGAGCCCCACCTTATCATTATGGAGGGGTTTGCATGCCCTAATGATCCCTGGAGCTATGATGTCATGGGGAACTTGTCAGGGTAGCGTCTCTCAAGACAAACTGGTCCTGAGTGAAGGACCAGACCAAGAGTGATAGAGTAGATTCCTGTGAAAAATGTTAGAACAAGGACCCAGTGTACCCTAAGAAGTCACATGGGTCAACCCTCCAGTGGGTTCACCATCTGCAGGGAGGATCATGGGGATCATGGGGCTATGTGAACCAGGCCATGGTCTGGGCTGTTCTGCTTGGACTGCTGCCCCTTTGACGCGAACCCCCGGCTAAGCAGTAGAAGATGGATGGATGGATGGATGGATAGATGGATATCAATTAACACCGTGGACCCTACTGATGACAGGGACATTTACAGACAGTGTCTTAAGATGTATGCACAAGTCAGTGTGTTGATTTGCAAATTCAACATGTGTTCTGCATCTGTGAAGGCTCTACTTTTTAGAGCATACTGTAGCCCTGTGTACGCTGCTCACCTACAGGAAGAGCAGTTTTCAGAAACTCAATATAGTATATAATGATGGTATGAGGCTGATGCTCAAATTACCACAATAGAGCAGTGCAAGCAAAATGTCTGTTAGTGTTGGTGTGCCTACTTGTTCTGCTATTCTACAAAACCTCATGTACAAATGCTTGTGTCGATTACTAGACTCTGGAAACTGTATCATCTCAGCACTGACCAACTGGGTGTTTAGTTCTGTCAGATTATTCTAAAGTTTGTGGAACCTTTGACACCCCAGCTTGTATGTAACTATGTGATATTGTGGATTTTGAGTCATTATGTTTGTTTTTATTTATTTCATTTGCAGTGGATTGTGTGTGTGCCTTTAATTAAGTTTTGATGTTGATATTTCCATAAGCTATGATTCAGCTGGAAATGTAAATGCACTCATCACGATGGTCTCAGTAGATGACAACTGTTCTCCTGCAGAGCTGTTAAAAATGTAAAATCGCACATGGCATCGTATAACAGACTGATAAATCTTCACAGCACTTTACAGGCCACATTCTTACTTTGATTTTATTCAAAACATTCTTTAGATATCCCACAAATTCCAGCCACTTTAGAGTGACAGAAAGTCTAACATGTACAGTAGATCTCTGGACTGTGAGAGGACACAAGGGCGCTAAAATCAACCAGGCACAGGCTGATACAAGTTGCAAATTACTACTAGCTTGAAATCCCCCTGCACACATGTGGTACCATTTACATCTAATAGCAAAATCAAAAGTGCACATGACAAGGACAGTAGAAGTTTCATTCGTGAAAATCACCACAAAGTGAGGTCAACACCGCAAGAGCTGTAGGAGGCAATTATTGACCGAACCTAGTTTTTACACATCACTTCTATATCCAATTAAAGGCAGATTATTATGGATCAAATTCTTTTTCATATACAATCTACGGCCTTGGATGTCACGAGCCATTAGTCTTACTGAAATGTAGCATGGCGGAGCAGCTAAATCTCCTCTAAATTTTTTCCCCAATGGCTTGGGAATCACTGCTCAGATGACTGAGAGATAAGCCAATCAGAGCAGTGTGAGGAAGTAAGGCTGGAAAAGGCAGCGTCCAAGAGGAAAATCAAGATGTTAGGGTAGAACAAGAACAGAGGGATTTATTGTGTTGTGAGAACAACGTACAGCAAAGGAGAAAAGACGATACAGTGACAGAAAGAGGATGAAAGGGAGAAATACAGTAAGTAGAACAAAATGTGGAACTGTTCAAAATATTGGTTAATGTCAGAGAGCATGAATCTATCAAAGCTTCCTGATGTGTCCCTGATGTTGTTTGAGCATATAACAAACAGATGGCATTGGAAAATCTTTTGTTTGGGAATAAAAAGAGGTCCAAATATTGCGACAAACGCATATTAAGCTTAGCCTCAGGGTTTACGTAGAAAAGGGGTCTTATGGGAAAACTCACTCACTTCAAGAGGAAACACTGAGATGATACAGTTTTCATTGTGTCCCTTCCCCTCTAAATCATTCTAAGCAAACACATTATGCAGCTATGCGGAACTGAGGGAAAGAGTCCCAGCAGGGGTCCAACAAGAATGCTGTGTCCACAGAGGCCCAATCAATAAATCACTCCGGTAAAAATGCTAAACATCTGGTGGCAAAATACAGTATGTGACCTACAGCATTTGAATTATGCTGACTGTAGAGTGCGATCATTTTTAACTCTGCAAAAAGGGTGCCAAAACAAACAAAATATGTTGATATTAATGGAGCATCAACTGAATATTCTTTATCTGCCTTATTTCCGACATCTGTCATAAAAAAAACCTCAGATCCCAAACATGCCTTTCTGATCATAAGTTCAGCCTTTTCTGGCAAATGCATTACTATAGTGATCCAACTTTTGAACCTCATTCAAGGACACAGCTTCCTCCTGCTGTGTGAGCTGTGACCTCATTTCACGGTTATACGACTGTCTTTAAAAGACAGGATGTAAAAGCCTATGATTTTACGCACTTCTGTGTATAGAATGAAATGGTTTACCTTGATAGACCACATCCCAGGCTGTGGGTCCTTGATGTTGACAACTCTGGCAGAGTTGGGAATGTGCAAAAGCTCTGTCAAGCCGTCACTCTTCCCCACAAGATGCCCTGGAGGCAATGCACAGACAATGAGACAATTATTTACCTTTTCTGCAGCTTTGAATGACACATTTGTTTCCGTGCAGCTGCAAACTGAAAAAAAAAAAAACAACTCAAGATGCATTACATGTTTTATACATTAACTAAGATAACGTAGTGCATGTGCTCACAGTTGATGGCTCAAATGTTAAAGCCCCAGTAGGTAATCGGTTCAAGAAGCATTTTTTCTTATCAAATGTGTTGAAATTCTCTTTACCAGCTTTACCATTTACCAACAGCTATCAATAAATAAAGCTCTGAATGCCCAACTACCAGTTTATATGCCAACTTGCACACAGTCTTTCTGTGCATTCATCATGTCCCACCTGAGCCTGCAGAGCACATCATGGACACATGCTTTAGGAACAATATGGACCAACCCAAACCAGTGGGAGTGGACCCTAAGGAGAGTTGGCAGCTGCCAACACAGTTAGCATGAAGACAGAAGGCAAAGAGCAACCACATGTTTCAGCCATCTAAACCTTCAACATCAATCACTGCTACAGATTCAAGATACAGAAGGTGAGATCCAATCTCATGTATCGACCGGGAGCCCGATTAAGACTTTTGTGACTCGATCGGTATCGGAGTCACTGGGTTCATATCCATTCAAGTCTCTGTTGTTTTTCATCAGTCACAGTTGTTTTACATCAGCCTTGCCATAACACAGCAGCTATACAGAGTTGCAACGGGGAAGGTGATGCCAACATGTCTGCTGTGTGTAATACTCAGAGTATTGAGGTCTCAAGCAAATATGGCAGTAAAAAAAAACAAACAAACACTTTATTGTACTTAATAGTGTGCAGTTTGCAAGAATGTGTTATAGGAAAATGTAAGTAATCGGATCAGAATCGTCTGTTCCTCAGTCTTAAATGACTTGGATCCGATCAGGGACAAGAAAATGTTGATCGGGACATCCCTATTACAAAGAGCAACAAAAACCATCTAGAAAAAGAAAGAGGTGTGGATTTGGAAGGAGCTCTGAGTGAGGGAGTGGCATTTTTTTGTTTTACAATTTCAAAAATCTATCTTTCTCTTGCTTTGGTAATACTTCACTTACAGTATACCCCCTGCAATGATTAGTGAGGGATTGCTGAGCATTTGATGAAAAACCAATGGAGTTCATTGACAGATTGCTGAGAGATCACTGGGAGATTGTTCAGATCGTTTAGTGCTCATTGAAATTTAATTGACACAAAAACAACTTTTTGAGGCTTTAGGAGAGATCGGATCAGTTTTTGATCTCTTAATGGTCACCGAACAATATCCATCTGTGTAAACGAGCCTTTACTGAGACTTTGAGTGTTTTGTTCTAGAATCTTTTTATTGTTAGCTTGCACTGAAAGTCTTCAACGTTGAAATTTATAAGAAAACAGGCCAAGGAAAATCAACAGTGGAGAAACTTATAAGATATTATAATATACAGTGCATCTGGAAAGTATTCACAGCGCTTCACTTTTTCCACATTTTATGTTACAGCCTTATTCCAAAAGGGATTAAATTAATTATTTTTCCTCAAAATTCTACACACAATACCCCATAATGACAACATGAAAAAGTTTTTTTTTTTGAGATTTTTACAAATTTATTAAAAATAAAAAGCTCAGAAATCACATGTACATAAGTTTTCACAGCCTTTGCCATGAAGCTCAAAATTGAGCTTGGGTGCATCCTGTTTCCACTGATCATCCTTGAGATATTTCTACAGCTAACTGGAGTCCACCTGTGGTAAATTCAGTTGATTGGACATGATTTGGAAAGGCACACACCTGTCTATATAAGGTCCCACAGTTGACAGTGCATGTCAGAGCACAAACCAACCATGAAGTCAAAGGAACTGTCTGTAGACCTCTGAGTCAGGATTGTCTCGAGGCACAAATCTGGGTAAGGGTATAGAAAAATTTCTGCTGCCTTGAAGGTCCCAATGAGCACAGTGGCCTCCATCATCCATATATGGAAGAAGCTTGGAACCACCAGGACTTTTCCTAGAGCTGGCCGGCCATCTAAACTGAGTGATCGGGAGAGAAGGGCCTTAGTCAGGGAGGTGACCAAGAACCCGATGGTCACTGTCAGAGCTCCAGTATTCCTCTGTGGACAGAGGAGAACCTTCCAGAAGGACAACCATCTCTGCAGCATTCCACCAATCAGGCCTGTATGGTAGACTGGCCAGACGGAAGCCACTCCTTAGTAAAAGGCACATGGCAGCCCACCTGGAGTTTGGCAAAAGGCACCTGAAGGACTCTCAGACCATGAGAAACAAAATTCTCTGGTCTGATGAGACAAAGACTGAACTCTTTGGAGTAAATGCCAGGCATCATGTTTGGAGGAAATCGGGCACCATTCATAACCACACCAATGGTGGTGGCAGCATCATGCTGTGGGGATGTTTTTCAGCGGCAGGAACTGGGAGACTATTTAGGATAGAGGGATAGATGAATGCAGCGATGTACAGAGACATTCTGGAGGTAAACCTGCTCCAGAGCACTTTTGACCTCAGACTGGGGTGATGGTTCATCTTTCAGCAGAACAATGACCCTAAGCACACAACCAAGATATCAAAGGAGTGGCTTCAGGACAACTCTGTGAATGTCCTTGAGTGGCCCAGCCAGAGCCCAGACTTGAATCCAATTGAACATCTCTGGAGAGATCTAAAAATGGCTGTGCACCAGCGCTTCCCATCCAACCTGATGGCGCTTGAGAGGTGCTGCAAAGAGGAATGGGCCAAACTGCCCAACGATAGGTGTGCTAAGCTTGTGACATCATATTCAAAAAGACTTGAGGCTGTAATTGTTTCTAAAGGTGCATCAACAAAGTATTGAGCAAAGGCCATGAATACTTATGTACATGTGATTTCTTATTTTTTATTTTTAATAAAACTGCAAAAATCTCAAAAAAAAAACTTTTCACATTGTCATTATAGGGTATTTTGTGTAGAATTTTGAGGGGAAAAAATGAATTTAATCCCTTTTGGAATAAGGCTGTAACATAAAATGTAGACAAAGTGAAGCGCTGTGAATACTTTCCAGATGCACTGCACTTATAAGATATCAGCTCAAATATTCAAAAACACCCAAATGGTGAAGTTTCATATAAAGAAGTAAGTAATAAAAAAGTAAACAATTATTTTTTTTCATTATATACAGTAAAGAGGGTGCTCATACCTTGTGGGTTCCTTATTTCAATATCAGGTGCTGGACCACTCAGAGCAACAGTGACTTCCTTGAGGCTGGGGTCAAAGGGCATCTGCCAAGTGTTGCTGACTCTGCTGAAATGATCCGTAGACAGCAGGTGGACCTTAGAGGACTGCACTGCCTCCTCCACCCATTTTAGGACCTACAGTAGTGAGAAAAAAAGTGTGAAGAATGGAGGAATTACACAGAATTTACTGAATACTGTTTGAAATGTAATCTCCAGCTCTGCAATTATATAAAACATGCAATTGCATTTAAACGCATGTCATATGTAGCGTTAATTGCTGAGTTCCAATTTAAGATAAGATAAGATAAGCCTTTATTAGTCCCACAATGGGGAAATTCCAGGATTGCAACAGCACAGGGATAGCAACACTCAGAGCAATAATTTAGAAGATAAGAAAATAAGAGCAGTGAATATACATATGTACACATAAATATATAAATATATACACACAGTGCGGAGCATTGTAGCTAGATGGACTAAACAGCATAACCGTCTATTTAGTTACCCTACATGGTATGAATATGTACCCATATGTACATGGTATGAATATGTACCCATACCCTGCTCAACGTGCCTGACTCCCTCTGCAGGTGGATCATCGACTTCCTGACGGACCGGAGGCAGCATGTGCGGCTGGGAAAGACTGTCTCAGACTATACTAGCATCAGCACCGGATCACCCCAGGGCTGTGTACTTCCCCCCTACTCTTCTCCCTTTACACCAACTCCTGCACCTCCAGCCACCAGTCTGTCAAGTTGATCAAGTTTGCGGACGACACCACCCTCATCGGGCTCATCTCCAACGGCGACGAGTCCGCCTACAGGAGAGAGGTGGCCCAGCTGGCGTCCTGGTGCAGCAATAACAACCTGCAGCTGAACGCTCTGAAGACAGTGGAGATGATTGTAGACTTCAGGAAAGTCACTACTCCTCTGCCCCCCCTCACCCTCTCAGGCTCTCCCATCACCACTGCTGATTCCTTCCGCTTCCTAGGCACTACCATCACCAGGGACCTCAAATGGGAGCTGACCATCAGCTCACTCATCAAAAAAGCCCAGCAGAGGATGTTCTTCCTGCGGCAGCTGAGGAAGCTCAAGCTACCCACCAAGATGTTAGTGCAGTTCTACACAGCCATCATCGAGTCCATCCTCACCACCTCCATAACCGTGTGGTACGCAGGAGCCACTGCCAGGGACAGACTAAGGCTGCAGCGCGTCGTGCGCACTGCTGAGAAGGTGATCGGCTGCAAGCTCCCATCTCTCCAGGATCTGTACATCTCCAGGACCCGGAGGCGTGCTGGCCGGATCATAGCCGATCCCTCACACCCTGGTCATGTACTGTTTGCCCCCCTCCCCTCTGGTAGAAGACTTCGGTCCATCCAGACTAAAACCTCCCGTCACATGAACAGCTTCTTCCCCTCTGCCATTAGACTGCTGAACACTAAGTGACTCTCGTGCACCATGTACAGCAGCTCAACCAGACTCATGTCAATCATCACTGTTTTCTTCCTGCATTACCGACTGCACTATATAGTTCTCCACAGTATCTGCTGCTGGCTAATATATATTTTAACTGTTGACCAGTATCACTTAATCTTATCCTACACTTTATTACATGTATAGTTTATTTCTCTTATCTTATCATGTTTAATGTTGCAGCATTGTACCGAGACAAATTCCTAGTTTGTGTACTACATGAACAATGGCAATAAACCTGATTCTGATTCTGATTCTGATACATATTGTCACCCTCCATAGCGACTGATATTGTCCTAGTTGTATACTGGAGGGGACCATTTGTGTAAGTCTGTTGTGTCTTTTGTATTCAATACTATTAGGTTGTCAAGTTTTTTTTGCTATCTCTGCGAGCAGCCCTGCTTAGGTTATACAGTCTGACAGCCGTAGGTAGGAAGGACCTGCGAAACCTCTTGGTCACGCACCTAGGATGATGTAGTCTACTGCTAAATAAGCTCCTCAGTGCGTTCAGTATGTCCTGCATAGGGTGGAACTCGGACTCCAGCAGAGATGACAGTTTAGCCACCATCCTTCTCTCTACTATCTCCTCCACTTGGTCAAGGCGTTGCCCCAGGACAGAGCTAGCTTTCTTGATTAGTTTGTTCAGTCTCTTCCTATCGGCTGCTGTAATGCCGTTGCCCCAGCAGACCACTCCAAAAGTGATGGCTGATGCCACCACCGTGTCGTAGAATGTCTTCAAGAGCACCCCTTGTACACCAAAAGACCTAAGCCTCCTCAGTAGGAACAGCCTGCGCTGTCCCTTCTTGTAGAGTGCATCGGTATTGTGTGACCAGTCTAGTTTATTGTTCAGATGAACACCCAGGTACTTGTAGGATGTCACCATCTCAATGTCTGTTCCCTGGATGTTTACTGGTGCTGTGAGGGGTTGTCCTTGCCTGCGGCAGTCCACCACCAGCTCCTTAGTTTTCCTCACGTTGATCTGGAGGCAGTTCCGATGGCACCAGTCCACGAAGTCCTGGATAAGTCCTCTGTACTCAGCTTCATCTCCGTTGGAGATGAGGCCGACAATCGCAGAGTCGTCAGAGACCTTCTGTAGATGGCAATGTGTTGTGTTGTGTGAGAAGTCCGTAGTATAAAGGGTGAACAGGAAGGGAGTCAAAACCGTTCCCTGGGGGGCTCCCGTGCTGCCGATGATCGTGTCCGACACACAATCCCGGGTTCTCACAAACTGTGGCCGGTTAGTGAGGTAGTCCAGGATCCATGATGACAGGTGCTGGTCCACCCCTGCGCACAGCAGCTTGTCCTTCAGGATCATTGGTTGGATGGTGTTGAAAGCACTGGAGAAGTCAAAGAACATGATCCTCACCGCATTCCTGGGCTTCTCCAGGTGGGACAGGGAACGGTGAAGGAGGAAGATCACTGCATCCTCCACCCCAATGCCATGCTGGTAGGCGAACTGGAGTGGATCCATCGCTGGTCCCACCAGGGGGCGGAGGTGAGCAAGGAGCAGTCTCTCCAGGGTCTTCGTCATGTGAGATGTCAGGGCCACTGGCCTGTAGCTGTTCAGGTCTTTGGGGTGGGAAGTCATTGGTACAGGTACCACACAAGATGTTTTCCACAACTGTGGTACCCTCCCCAGCTTCAGGCTCAGGCTGAAGATGTGCTCCACAATCCCACACAGCTGGTCTGCGCAGGATTTGAGGAGCTTCGCACTGATGCCGTCAGGTCCCGAGGCCTTCCTCGCCTTGATCTTCCTCAGCTCCGTCCTCACCTGGGTCTTAAGTGAGGGTCAGGTTGGGGGGCTGTGTGCTGGGAGTGGGGGGGGGGGTGTTGGTGGAGTGGGGTGTGGACAGCAGGTCTCGATGACTTTAGAGGCAGCAGTGGTTGGTGTGCAGTCGGGGGGGAGGGCGGCTGGTCAAACCCATTAAAAAACAGGTTCAGATTGTTCACCCACTCCCTGCCCCCCGTGGCCTGGGAGGAGGTATTCCGCAGTCCAGAGATGGTTTTAAGGTTTCTCCAGACCCCGCTGATGTCGCTCTGTTGCAGCTTGTCCTCCATCTTCTTCCTGAAGCTGTCCTTTCCTTCTCTGATCTTCCTCCTCAGCTCCCTCTGTATGGACTTCAGCATCTCCCTGTTCCCCGACCTGAAGATCCTCTTCTCTCTCAGAAGTGTTTTTATCTCAGGGTTGATCAAGGGTTTGTTGTTCGAGCAACACCGTATGGTCTTGGTGGGTACGGTGTTGTCCACACAGAAGCTGATGTAGTCCGTGATGGTGTGAGTGAGGCCATCACGGAATGATTTATAAAATCATTCTTTGCTGAGGAGAAACTGTTTCACCCAAAAGTCTGGTCATGAATTGCTTTTCTTCACCCAAGATTGGAGCTGTGAAACCTACGCCATCAGGCCATAAAAGTGGAAGTTAATCCCTGCTCCAGACCTGCAGTCATTTCCCCTCATATCCATTTGCCAAAGGAATGCCAAAAGTGATAGGTTTACGAGGATCGTTCCACAGGCACTTGAAAGGCAGAATTCCTCATTGAAACTCAAAAGTCCAACATTGCCCTCCAATGAATAACACAGGAATGTTTCTTTCCAGGACTGGGTGTTCTCTCTCTCTGAAGTTAAATTCTGAATTGTGAACAATGAATTAACTCATATCCTTCTCTGCAGACAGTATCCGTTATTGAAGATATGGCGGGATCCTGTGATGGACAATTATGGTTTGAAATACTTTTATTAATATGATTTGATATGAGTTTCTTTGTTTTGAAAAATTTATTTTACATACCCACCATAAAGAAATGATCACATTTACAATGTAGACACATTGTTCCTTTATTAAGAAGAATATGTTAGTTACTAAAGTTTTCAAGAATTTATGCTTTAATAGGCAGCATACATATTTTAGGAGGATTGCACATTTCATATCAAATTCTCTCTCCCTTTTCTGTGGGAGACACACATCTCAGAACTTTGAACTGACCAGTCGACTTCCAAGTCTCCCTGCATTTCCTTTTTAGTCAGTTTAGAACCTCTGCCAAACAAAGAAACTCAATGCAAGTGGTCAAAAGTTTACGCTAATGGGCAGATCCAACCCTGATCTTTGAATGTAATTGGTCAATCTCAGTTGCCATAAAATTTATTGTGCCATCCCTGCCACACCTTGGAAAAGCTTTCCTTTGTTCATCAGTTCGACAGTTGCAGTCGAGTTGCAGGCTGGGAGTGACTCCTGAAGAGCGTTTTCTGTAATCTCCATTTTTTTTTCCTTTTTCTAAGTAGGCCCAGAGTCCACGCTCTGTGTAAATTCTTTTTCTTTTCTTTAAAATTCACTTTTCATATTTTACTCCTTTTCCTTAAATTACTGTGTTTGGAAGATTTTGTTTGATTTTTACCAAGCTTAAATCATCTTGTTCTGACAACAACACATCAGAGGAAACAGATTTGTGGTTTGTTTTTTTCCCCGTTTCATTTTCTGATTGGACTTTGAACAATAAACAAATATCAATCAATCAACCTTTATTGTCATGATGCTATGCATACAACTGTAGTGCAAGCAAGATGAAATTGCACTTCTCTAGGCATCCGTATTGTAAAAAGAACATAATTTAAAAACACACTCACACACCCCCACCCCTCACCCCAACAGCCATTCACATATCCCTGAGACACATTTGGATATTACAGTAATGCTAACTTATTACAGTTGCAGTTAAAATGATAATAGCTGCCTATGTATATATAAAACAATTAAAATGGCTAAGTGAATCTAAGTAGCTAAGAGAAATAAATACTTAAAACTGACTAAAACTATAATATACATATAATATACATAATGTCCATAAAGTACAGTAATATGTGTAAAGGATTCCGGATCAACTGTTCAGCATCCTAACAGCTTGTGGAAGGAAGCTGTTGATCAGTCTGGTGGTTCTGCCTCTGATGCTCCGGAATCGTTTGCCAGATGGCAGCAGTTCAGTGTTTGTGCAGAGGGTGAGAGTGGTCCTTAACAATGTTCAGTGCCCTGCTCCTACAACGGCTCTGAAAAAGTTCTTGAACAGAGGGGAGGGAAACTCCAATTACCTTCTCAGCTCCCTTAACTATCCTCTGCAGAGCTTTTTTGTCTGACATACTGCAACTGGAGTACCATGTTGCAATGCAGTACGTCAGAACACTCTCCACCACACCTCTGTAGAAGGTCCTGAGGATGCAGATGGGGAGAGAGGCCTGTTTGAGTTTCCTCAAGAAGTGCAGTCTCTGCTGGGCCCGCTTCCTGATCCCCAAGGAATTCTTGCTCCAGGTCAGGTCCTGCGAGATCTGCACTGCGAGGAGCTTGATGTTCTCCACTTTCTCCACTGAACGGCCGTTGATGCAGAGAGGGACGTGTTCAGGCCGTGACCGCCAGAAGTCGATAATCATCTCCTTTGTTTTGTCCACGTTGAGCACCAGATTGTTCTCCCTGCACCAGCCCTCCAGGTCTCTAACTTCTTCCCTGTACATTGATTCCTCATCCCTCTGAATAAGTCCCACCACTGGAACACCACTGGTCAAATTATCTGGAATTTGACCACCTGGCCAAATTCTCTTTGCTGTAGATAAAAAGACATCGGCCAGCCGAATGAGTACCCAGCTTACGTTTGTGATCTCCAGGAGCAGTGTTGTGCGGTAGAACCTGTCTGCCAGTCTCTCTCAACAGAATCCACAGACATCATCCGGATCAAGGTTGGCATGGGGGGAGGGGGGCTGCTACCACCGGGGGCGCAATTTGACTCTGTTGTGTTGAAGGTCTGTAGTCCAAATTAGATTTCATTTTTTCAGAATATTCGTGGTATAAGTTGAGTTAAGAGTGTTGGCCTAGCAGAAAGCCCGATTGGCACACAGGTGAATCAGACCCCAGGCAGGGCTGTTTTCACCAGGCTAGGCTAACCTGTTTTTTGCTAGCTAGCTATCCACTTCTCGAATGTGATGACTCCATCCCCGATGTGTGTCAGCTGTTTGTCCGTCCTTAAGAAGGTTTCTGAGTTGGAAGTGAGACTCTTCAACCTCTATAAGATTCGGGAGGCTGAAGACCACCTAGACACCATAATTCTCAGGAAAACATTGGTCCCAGCAACCGACTCTCAGCTAGCAGACACGGCTACTTACCTGGGTGAATTCAGCACATCGCCATCCACTTCCACCCCTGCTCCGGTCTCTTCAGCTGTCCAGGACCCCGGCAATAAACCCTGGACCTTGGATGAACCAACTAGTAAGCATCGGCGATTGACTAGACCCAGTCGTGCTTCCTCTCTCCCGTTGCTATTGGAAAACAGATTCGATATCCTTTCCCTGGAAGATTTTCCCCACCTGGAAGTCAATCATCCTCCCATGGCCCCCCTCATCCTCCTCCTTCAGCAGTGGCCCAAACCTGCAAGCCCCGGATTAAAACCATTTTAGGTGTGCCAAACTATACACCAGCTCCAAAAAGAAGAGAGCGCATCACCCCGCCATCACAAGAAGAAACCACTGGCAAGGCTCCCCCAGATGACGTTGGTAATTGGTGACTCTCAGAACTCTCAGTCTTAATACCTGGTTGTGTTCTACATGTCCTACTTTTAACATTGGTGCTGTAGACAATTTCAACCTGTTTTGGAACTGCCCATCGTTTATGAGGTCAGATGGCATCCATCCAAATAGACTTGGTGCACGTGCTTTAAGGGACAATCTGTTCTATTCCATTCAGCGTTTTTTAGTACAGTGACTGAATTTTGGTGCGCTAACTCACCCCAAAGTTCCTGGGTCTGCCAACCAGCCCTTCTCTGTTTCCACTTCTCATATTAATCCTATTAATCCAAATAATCCTCACTGTTTAGATCAGCCTTCAGTTTATAACCCCATTGAGATTGTGTCTGTCTCCTGTTACCCAAAATATTATAACCCAAGACAAATACAACATAACTTGATAAATTCACGCCTTTCTGCAGCTCCTCTTCATCCGCCAACCCAAAACTTAGCCCCTGTCTTCCCCCTCAGATAACCTTTGTCTACTTCCCCCACAGTTAATAAAAATATAATATATAAACATCCTAAAGTGATTCAACAAAAAGTTGGTAAAACTCAAATTAAACATCACATCTCTAAATTTAATGATTTGGCCTCTCTTCCTCCTCCTCATAATTTAAAAATTAAATGCAGTTTGTTAAATATTAGGTCTATAACTCCCGAGTCTCTACTAGTTCATGATCTATTAATTGATCATCAGATTGATTTAATATCCCTTACAGAGACTTGGTTAGGGCAAGATGATTATGTTGGTTTAAATGAATCAACACCCTCTGGTTATCTAAACTATCATAATCCTATAAATTCTGGTCGTGGAGGTGGAGTAGTGGCAATTTACCATTCTAAATTACTAGTTAATGTAAAGCAAAAAACCTGCTTCAATTCCTTTGAGGGCCTGGTCCACACTATGAGGCATGTTAGCAATCTTAGCTTAAACCCTATCTTCTTTGCCATGGTCTACCATCCTCCTTCTGCCTACTCAGAGTTTTTATCCGATTTTGATGAATTTTTAGCTGATTTAGTGCTGAAATCAGATTAATTATAGAAGGGGATTTTAATATACATGTTGATGTAGGTAGTGGCTGTCTTAATAAGGCATTCAATTCAATATTAGACTCAATGGGGTTTTCCCAGAAAGCAGAAAATTCTACCCCTTATCTCCACCATACATTGGACCTTGTTCTGACTTACAGTATAGTATAGAAATAGAAAATCTGGTAGTGTCTCTTCATAATCCTGTAATGTCAGACCATTGCCTGTTAACCTTTGATTTAACTATTTCTGATTATTTGACTCCTAAAGAAAAATATTACTACAGCAGATGTCTTTCAGATGATGTTTCCAAAGTTTTGCAGATTATTTCCTCTATACCATGTGTCAACACAACGGAAATAATAGATGGATAGCTTGTTCCTTCTGTAATTGATAGCATTGTCAGTGTTACAACCGCTCTGCATCAGACTCTAGACTTGGTGGCCCCTTTAAAAAAGAAAAAGTCTAATCAGAGATTTTTAAGCCCTTGGTTTAACCCAGAAACTCGTAGCTTAAAACAGAAGACTCATCTATTAGAAAGAAAATGGCGTTCGACTAATTTAGATGAATTCTATTTAGCGTGGAGAAATCATCTCCTAATTTATAAAAAAATCTCTTAGAAAAGCTAGAACAAGTTACTACTCTGCATTAATAGAAGAGAATAAGAATAATCCCAGGTTTCTTTTCAACACTGAAGCCAGGCTGACAAAGAGTAAGGACTCTGTCAATCCTTGCATCCCCCTAGAGCTTACTAGTCAAGACTTTTTGAACTTTTTCAATCATAAAATTTTATCTATTAGAGATAAAATCAATCAGATTATTCCCACCATAAACTTAAGTACAGCAACTACTACAACTCCTTCAATTGATATCTGTTTGGATAAGTTTACTCCAACTGACCTTTTAGAGTTAGATAAAATAATCTCCTCATCCAAGCCTTCAACTTGTCTTTTAGACCCTATTCCTACCAGCTTATTTAAAAAAGTCTTCCCATTTATTGGTAGCTGTATTCTTCAAATAATCAATTCTTCTTTAACCTTAGGTCATGTACCGCAGGCTTTTAAAATTGCTGTAATTAAACCCTTACTTAAAAAGCCAACGCTCGATCCAGGAGTTTTAGCTATCGACCAATCTCTAATCTGCCTTTCATTTCAAAAATCTTAGAAAGAGTTGTTGCTATGCAATTATTTGACCACTTACAGGGAAATGGTTTATTTGAAGAGTTTCAATCTGGATTTAGAATTCATCATAGTACTGAAACAGCCTTAGTGAAGGTCACTAATGACCTTCTTATCGCATTTGATAATGGACTCGTTTCTGTACTTGTTCTTTTAGATCTTAGTGCAGCCTTTGATACTATCAATCATGATATTCTACTTGATAGATTAGAACACTTTGTTAGACTACTTGTTGGTACTTGTTGGTACTTCACTGCAGTGGTTTAGATCTTATTTGTCCGATAGACTTCAGTTTGTTCATATCAATAATGAGTTTTCTTCCAACTCTAAGCTCAATCATGGAGTTCCACATGGATCTGTGTTAGGCCCTACTCTTTTTATTTTATATATGCTTCCGTTAGGCAACATCATTAGAAAGCACTGTATACATTTTCATTGTTATGCAGATGACACACAATTATACCTGTCAATGAAGCCCGATGATTGTAATCAATTAGCCAAGTTAGATGCCTGTCTTAAGGAAATCAAAGCTTGGATGACTTGTGATTTTCTGCTATTAAACCCAGATAAGACTGAAGTCATTCTTGTTGGTCCCAAAAACCCTAGAAATACCTTTCCAAATCAAATTCTTAATTTGGATGCAGCTACTCTTACTTTGAATAGTTTTGTGAGGAACCATGGAGTTATTTTTGACCAAGATCTGTTTTTTAATTCACATATTAAATTTGTTTCTAGGACTGCCTTCTATCATTTGCGTAATATTGCCAAAATTAGAAGCATCTTTTCTCTGAGTGATGCCGAGAAATTGATCCACGCCTTTGTTACCTCTAGATTAGATTATTGTAACTCGTTATTATCAGGTTGTCCTAAAATATCTTTAAAAAGTCTTCAGTTGATCCAAAATGCTGCAGCAAGAGTTTTAACAGGTACTTGTCACGGCTGGCCCTCACGAGCCAGCATAAGACGCCACAGACCAGTAAAGTTGCACAGAGGTTTATTCACAGTTCAAGGCAAGGGTAGGACAAGATAACTAGCCGCGTGGGCTGAGCAGCAAGATTATCCATTAACATAACAACGATCAATGACGGCTGAGAGGAGGAAAGCTCGCTCGCTGTCAGACAAAGGAAAAGGGAAAGGAATACGAGCGATAACTTCAACAATAAACACACTTACATTAGAGGAGAATCGTGGATGAACAATAGGAGAATGTTGACGGGAATGTTGACGAGACAGCCGCAAGATGCAGCCGCTGGCGCCGGCATTTAAAGCCGGCTGCTAATGACCGCAAATGCAGCGCAGCTGCTCAGACTCTGACAGCAGGGAACTCCCGAGCATTTGACCAATCAGAGCCTGGGGAGCCAGAATGACAACATCACTGTCAAAGCCTGACAGGAATGATGTGTAGCCCGAGTGCGGACAAAATAGCGCTCGGGTTATGACAGCACTAGAAAGAGAGATCACATCTCTCCGGTTCTGGCCTCCCTTCATTGGCTTCCCATAGAGTTTAGAATTAAGTTTAAAATCCTTCTTCTCACTTACAAAGCTCTCAATAATCAGGCCCCCTCTTATACAAAAGATCTGATATTACCCTATCATCCTAACAGAGCACTACACTCCCAAAATGCTGGATTACTTGTAATACCTAGAATCTCCAAAAGTACAATGGGAGGCAGAGCCTTCTGCTATCAAGCTCCTTTCCTGTGGAACCAATTACCAATTTGGGTTCGGGAGTCAGACTCGATCTCTGTTTTTAAGAATAGTGTAAAACCCTTCCTCTTCAATATAGCCTATGATTAGGGAATGATCTTGGGTCTCTTAACCCTCCCTTTGTTTTGCAGTTATTAGATTTAGACTGCCGGGTGACCTCCAATAATGTACTTGGCTTCTCTCTGTTAATGTTTGCTCTCTTATGTCTGTTCTTTTCATCTTCTCTATTCCCTCACCACCCAGTCAGTCGCAGCAGATGACTGCCCCTCCCTGAGCCTGGTTCTGCTAGAGATTTCTTCTTGTTAAAAGGGAGTTTTTCCTCTCCACCATCACCTAGTGCTTGCTCACAGGGGATCACCTGATTGCTGGGGTCTTTCTGCAATTGTGGGGCTTCCCCTACATTTGAAAGTGCTATGAGATGACTTTTGTTGTGATATGGCGCTATATAAATAAAGTTGAATTGAATTGAATAAGTTCTATAAACCTAATAGCTCAAACTCCTTTCAGAACTTCAAATGCATTTGTTTTTTCATTATTCTCCGTTCCTTTTCAGAGTAACACCAATTTTCCTTTTCATAAAATAGTTTAATCATCATTTTCTTCATAAAATTGCATCCATTTTTCTTAACCAACGCTATTTTATGATTTTTCATTTTCCATTACATTGCCAAGTTAAACTATGGTTTTCTTTGGTTCCACAAATGTTTGACAATACACGTTATGCTCAGTAGTTCAATAACAGTCTATGGTGCTCATGATACATGTTGAATTCCCTGTCTTAAAATTATCTGAATGTGTTAATCTATTCAGAAATTTCTTATTAAACTATCAAAAAAAAAAGACACATGGGAGTTACTGTTTGATTTCATGTCCATCTTCTTGATTAAAAGCAGACAAGAACTCACAGGTTGTTTTTTTTTTAGACTGATTCATTATTGGTACAAATACAGAATTATTAATAAAATTGTCCATTTTTTTGGGACTGGTGCCCTACGAGCTTATGTGTGTTGGTAATGAAAAGAAATCTTCATTCCTACTCACATTCATATTTACATTAATACTTGTACCAACAAAACACCTATAAAACTCTACACATATAACACTGTTAAAGAAATTGTATGTACTGTATTTTAAATAAGACAGCTAAAACTAACAAAATTCCAACTAAAACACACACAGAGCTGCCTACAAATCCATAATATATGTACATGAAAACTTTCATCAGGAAGTTTCTGGCATCACCCAATGAAAAACCCAGATGCTACTGTACAAAAAGTATGCAATTAAAGACATCATTCAAAAATGATTTAACTAGAATGAAGTAAAGCTCAACATAAACAGCTTCAACAGCCACTAACAATTTTGTACATACGCTTGTCATTGTCTATTCAAATCTCAAAAAAAAACCTTTGTATTTCTCATACAAGTCAGAGAACTAGATTTCTCCATTACTTCTATGCTTTCTTCTTGATCTGCCCTATATTTCAAAAGTCTCAAAGCATTTAATTATCATAAAAAAGGACAAATATGCAATGAACTAATTTTTAAGTATTTAATGTAAATGATTCCAATGTAATTTTGATATGCAGTAAAGTCAGACTGAAAGATCTAAGTGGATTTCTGTGTCTAACAAGAACCCCTTTATAAAAGTATGCAGCAATGCTGTTCAAACCTCAGGGTCTGACTTAGTTTCCAGGCCAAAGTTTCTGATTTACATTTCTTGGAATGGTTAAAAAAGAACTTTACACACATAAATCAACGAATTGTGAAATGTTTCCTGCACATTTGATCTGGAGTCCAAAATTGACTGTGGGCATAGCAAAAGACACGAAAGAGGCTCTAAATCTTCTGCTGCCATCTTATTAAAAATATATGGCTGAAGAGAAACATCCAACTCGAAAAGTTTCACTGCAGACTATAAAACCTGAACACAACAAGAGTTGTTTCAGTTTCATAGTGCTCTCACCTCATTGACTTGTTTCTTATCCAGATGGAAGACCTGCCCCGAGCTTGTAGAGGCAATCTCTTCGTATGCCTTATAACCAATGTGAGTCCGGTCATCGCAGTCCCCCGTCAACACAAACACCACCTACATTCATGCACAGAGACATAAAAATATGGACTATTGACATTGAACATAGAAGTTAAATGAAAACAGAAAATTATTACTAAACCTGTGACTGTTTCTGTTGAATGAGCTGCAGGACTTCATGGGTCAGCTTGTAGTCTTTAGATCGGGCATCTGTGAAGACGTAGATAAAGGATCCTGGCAATGAGATCTCCAAGGCAATCTTAATGGCACCGATGCTCATCTCCGGACAGTCCCCACCTCCCTGAGAAAAAAAGTGTCATCAGCAAACAGAGTTAATCTCTATATGTAATGTAGATGTAAATATGAAAGACAGCAAAATAGTTATTTGGTTGTTCAGTCAGAACTGAACAAATTCATCTGAGGATAAATACTGGAAGCACTACAACAACAATAAGAAAATACACAATTAAATTAAAAACTCTTTGGACATCTCAGTGTAACTGAATATAATATGTATTTTACTGTGGACATAATTTAAAAAAAAACACTGGATTGTTCCAGATAGTACCTAACATAGTGGCCACTGTTTGTGTGAGCAAACATACAGAATATTAACAGTATGAAAAATCTTTATGGGCATAACTTGACAGTAAGGTGCATGGGGTCAATGGGAGCAGACGATGAACCAATAAATGTTGTGGTCAGAATTGTGGAAAGCTGAGCCACACTGGGGAAAAAAAATCCTTATTCAGTCAGTCTATAAGTCCAACCAGCTTCTTTGGTTGGACTCCTTTGGTTGGACCCCTGTATATCCACTGTGCTAGAAAGAAGTATCCCTTGAGTACATTCTAAGCTGATTCAACAAAAGCCCTGAAATGGAGAAGATATCAGTGCTGCCAAAACCAGATGTTGAAGATTATCACAGAGGTCACCAGCACAGGGATCTTTCCCTGTAGGCAGCAACAAGCACTCTATTGGTTTTGTTAAGTTTAGAGAGAAGCATCAACATCACACAATCCCATTAGGAGGGTTCAAGCAATAGCCTGGAACAAGCAGCTGAAGGCTGACCAGAGGAGACAGCTTAAATTCCCAGACACCAAAGCCATGACCACGCTTAGGCCTGACATGGTTTCCGTGTCAGAATCAAGACAACTGGACCTGCTGGAACTGACTGTGCCCTGAGAACACAAGATGAAGGAGGCATTCAAGAAGAGGGCCAAGTTTAAGATGCTCACAGGTGAATATCAGAGCAGAGGATTGACCACCCATTGCTACCTTTTGCGGTCAACCACTGACGCTGCCTGCCGGTCACTGAGCAGGGCTCTTAAACTGCTGAGAAGAAGGGACTGTTAAAAGAGCCATCAGGGACATTACAAAGGGGAATTGCAATGGCTGTGGATCAAAAAGGGTGATCTGTTGATCTGTGGACCACACAAGCCAGGGACTGATCACTGTTGACCGGGTCATCTGGGCAAGGGTGTAAGACCTAAAACACCTGATGATCCCAGGTTACTGATGGTCCTGTATGTGTAGTCAACAAAGACAGCCACAATAGCCTCTCATCCTATATTGGACAATATGAAAGATAACTGTAGTCCTGTGCTTGCTCTGGTCTTCTGTTTACATGCTGCAGAAAATCTGGAGCAAGACACCCAAGCAGTATATAAGAGGTTATGAAAAGTAATAGAAAATGATGGTTCAATATGTTTTTATGGCTGATGAAGAATCAATGTGATACCAATATGACTCCCAATAAGCAATTACTAAGAACTTAGTTTTTCTTGATGTAAAGTGTTTATCAAGTTGCATTTGAGAGATTTCAACAAGGAAAAACCTTCAATGATAAAATAAATACAACTAAATTTAATGAAAAAAAATAACAGCAACATAATTGAAACTGACAAAAGATTTAGGGTAATTGTTAGATTAATTTTGTGTATTAAAATTAATCTGAGTCATACAGGATCAAAATCTAAGAAGACTCGAGAGGAGAGAGCTAAATTGGAACATAAAATAAAAAGTCTTCAGGAAAAAGTGTATGCAGGAAGTGACCCAAGGTTGGAGAATGAATTACTGATTTTGAGAGCTGAATACGACAAAAAATCAGCGAATAGAGCTGCCTCGAGTCTTCTAAGATTGAAACAATCTTTTTATGAACAAGGTGAAAAATCAGGAAAATTATTAGCATGGCAGATTAAACAATTGGAAATTAAAACACCAATTACCAGTATTATAAGTAAAGGACAGGTAGTTATAGATCCTTTAGAAATTAATAGAGCCTTTAGAGATTACTATGAAAAATTATATGATACCAAAAATGAACCTGATTTAACAAAACTAAATGGGTTTTTGAACGAACTATCTATACCGTGTATTCCAAATGAAAACAGGGAGATATTGGAGTCTAAAATTAGTCAAGAAGAAGTTGGGCTAGCCATTGATAATATGAAATCAGGAAAAAGTGCAGGACCAGATGGTCTTCCAGTTGACCTTTATAAAAAATTTAAGAATAAATTAATAAAACCTTTTTTGGAAATGGTTTTAGAAGCATTTCAAAATAATAATTTACCATCATACATAAATAATGCCTTAATTATACTGCTGCCAAAACCAGGTAAGCCCTCTAATAAATGTGAAAATATGAGACCAATAAGCCTATTAAACGCCGACCTTAAGATAATCTGTAAAATTTTAGCAAGACGAATACAAGAAATTTTACCAAATATTATTAATCGAGATCAGAATGGCTTTATAAAGGGTAGACAAGGCTTCCATAATGTAAGAAGACTATTTAATATTATTTATTTTAATAAAGAAGCACCGGATACAGCTCTCCTATCATTGGACGCCGAAAAGGCCTTTGATAGAGTTGAATGGCCCTTTCTTTTTGAAGTCCTACAAAGGTTTGGACTTGGAAATAATTTCATAAAATGGGTTCAAATAATATACAATAATGCTACAGCAGAAATCCTAACAAATAACAATATTTCAAAACCAATAAAAATCAATAGAGGATGTCGACAAGGCTGTCCACTTTCACCTTTACTGTTTACTATGGCAATTGAACCTTTAGCGATAGCGATACGTTTACATTCACAAATATATGGAATTAAAGTTGGACCAACAGAACATAAAATCTCCCTGTACGCCGATGATATAATTTTGTTTATGTCGAATCTAAAAAAATCAATTCCAACCTTGTTGAATTTAATAAAGAATTTTGGGGAAATATCAGGATATAAAATAAATAAAACTAAATCTTCAATATTAATGCTAAATGAGACCCAGAGAAATTACCCAGCCCCTGAGGTAAATCAATTCAATGTTGTAAATCAGTTTAAATATTTAGGAATCCAAATTATGCCTAAGCTAGAATCAGTCGCCAGTGTCAACTATGAAGCTTTAATGTCAGATATCAATGAGTTAACTCAGAGATGGATGTCACTACCAATGTCGATGATCGGGAGAATCAATATACTTAAAAGTAATATTTTACCTAAAATACTTTATTTATTTCAATACATTCCCTTATCACCACCTTTAGATCTATTCTCAAGAATAAAAAAAAAGTTAGTGGAATTTATATGGAACAACAGGAGGGCTAGATTACGTTTGTCTTTATTATATTTATCATTTGATCGTGGAGGTCTGAAATGTCCAAATTTTATGTTGTATTATTGGTCGGCACAACTGAGGTCTATGACATATTATTTTTCATCAAATGATCTCCCTCACTGGACTGAAATGGAATCATACAATTTACCTTTACCTCTTCCCATATTCATATACTCAGATTCGGCAAAAAAATTACAAAAACAAGTTAAAAATCCATTTGTAAAGCATATGATCAAAATATGGTGTGAAGCTAAAAACTATTTAAAAGAACCACAGTTATTGTCACAATTTAGTCCAATATGGGGTAATCAATATTTTAAACCAGGGAGAGCGGACGCTGTATTTAAAGTATGGAATTTAAAAGGGATACAAAAGATTCAGGATTTATATTTGCCATGTGCAGACAACATAATGTCTTTTGAAGAGCTGAGGATCAAATTTAATCTCAATAGAACACATTTTTTTAAATATCTTCAACTTAGAAACTTTATTCGATCAAATCAAAATAAAGCTCTCACTCGACCTATTTATTCATCCTTGGAAAAAATGATGATGAAAGATAGTAAAAGAAAGGGTATTATTTCAGAGTTTTATAACTCATTGACACTATCTTCAAGTGAAAATTCACTGAAAAGATTAAACTACTAGAAAGAAGATCTGCAAATTGAAATTTCAGAGGAACAATGGGAATTGGCTTGTACAGAAGCTCAAACCAAATCAATAAATGCACGCCTTAAATTGATACATTTCAAATGGTTAATGCGGATGTATGTTACACCGGAGGAGTTAAATAGATATAACAAAAATATACCAGATACATGCACAAAATGCATGGAAAGTAAAGGAACCCTATTTCATTGTTTATGGGAATGTAGATTAATAAGAATGTTTTGGGAGGAGGTGAGGGTAACAATTGAAAAAATAATCTCAAAACAAATCATATTGAATCCTAAACTGTTTTTGTTGGGTCTGTACCCAGAAAAGCATAATTTCAATAAAAGTGAAAGAACATTCATAGACCTCAGTTTGCTTAATGCCAAAAAATGTATTGCACTATTATGGAAAAAGACTCATAGACCAGATGTGACTCAGTGATTAAGACAGATGTTAACAAACCTTCCATTAGAAAGAATAACATATATACTGAAATCAAAGGAAATTGTGTTTGAGAATATATGGAGACCTTTTATTGATTATGTAAAAAATTTAAACATAACTCTTGAAGAAGAAGGTGAATGATGTGTGTGGACCTTGTAAATTCCAAACTGGTGAACATAATATGTATACTAATGTATTGGATTGTCTAGACTAAACAGAGGAGCATTGTTGAAGACTTGATTTTGTTGGTGGTTGTTGGTGTTTTTAGGGCATTTATTTTTTATTTATTTATTTATTTTTTTTTTTGTAGTACTTTAGTGTTAGTGTTTGTTTGTATCATGTTTGTTAAAAAAAAAAAAAAAAGGTTCAATAAAGATATTGTGGAAAAAAAAAAAATTAATCTGAGTCAAAAACCAGGCAGGATCTTGAGATATGAGAAGATTTATTCTTCTGACCAAGAGAAGTACAGAGGAAGCCCCAAATCTGACCATCCATACTTCCGAATCAGTCATCCATTGTTCAAACTTTTATAGCTGTGTTATCCATGGGGAGACAGAGATTGTCCAGGGAGACAGAGATTGTCCTTGAGTACATCTGGCAAGACGGGGTGTATAGTCCTTATCAAATGTTCCCAGGAAACACGGAGCCAGCATACTCTCAGTCACACAGAACTAAACATCATAATCAGTACAGCTGCAAGATTACAATTGCTAACTCAGACATATAGACTGACACTACTGAATGCCACATGAAGAAAAGGCACATATCAATGACATAAAACACACAAATATATAAAACATGGAAATATAAAAGAATATAGAATAATATGGAATTTCTCTATCAGTAATCTTATGCCATAGTTTCCATTTTGAGCCATGGTTTTGTTAGTTTCTGACAGCACAGTATCAGTTTTTCATGCTTTCCATCATGCCATATGCCAGTAGACTGTGATCCACCCTTTACGCCACAAGGAGGGGAACAATTTAAAAGAGGTGTGGCATTAGCGCAATGGCAGCGTATTGGTATTTTGATGCATTTTCTCTCAATGCACTTTAAATCAGCAAAAAGCAGACCTACAGTGGTGTGAAAAAGTGTTTGCCCCCTTCTTGATTTCTCATTTTTTTGTATGTTTGTCACACTTAAATGTTTCCGATCATCAAATAAATTTAAATATTAGACAAAGATAACACAAGTAAACACAAAATGCAGTTTTTAAATGAAGTTGTTTGTTATTAAGGGAAAAAAATCCAAACCCACATGGCCCTGTGTGAAAAAGTGATTGCCCCTAAAACCTAATAACTGGTTGGGCCACCCTTAATGTTATATGCGTGCGTTTTTACGCAGCGCACGGATGAAAAGAGACGAGCCCACTTGCAGGTGAAGTGTGTGTCTTATTAAACAAAGAGTCAATGATGCAAAGTGTCCAACATAAGCAATCGAATAATAAACTACACAACAGGTGAAAAAGGTTCGGAACACTCTGCTTGGCTACAAGGAGGAAGTTCACATCATGCCTCAGGGTTAGGCTGGCCGCTGGGGGAAAAACAAAAACATGAACTTGAAATAAAAAGAGACTTACATTGTGCGTTTCGGAGCAGAGCTGAGCTCCGGGGAAAAACAGCACCCAACAAAGTCCCAAGGAGAGCAGAACATACAAAGAGTAACGCCAGAACCCAGGATACTGACTATGTGCAAAATATAGACTAACATCGCGACAAGGAGTGATGCAACTAACAGGGAATAAATACACAGTGCACTAATGACACTGATTGGAGGCAGATGAGTAGCTGCAACAGGTGTGCTGATTACGAGCTGCTCACTGCAGCAGCAGGCTGAGCAGCCCGTGGGGAGTTCCTGAGAGAGAGAGAGGGGCAGAAACAGAACACAGAATAACTAGACAAAAAAGCAGACAAAACAGAGATACAAAATACAACAATAAACTGTGTCTGAGGTCTGGGATGACACTGGACCTCAGACACATGACATTTAGCAGCAATAAGTGCAATCAAGCATTTGCAATAACTGGCAATGAGTCTTCTATAGCACTGTGGAGGAATTTTGGCCCACTCATCTTTGCAGAATTGTTGTAATTCAGCCACATTGGAGGGTTTTTGAGTATGAACCGCCTTTTTAAGGTCATGCCACAGCATTTCAATCAGATTCAGGTTAGGACTTTGACGAGGCCACTCCAAAGTCTTTATTTTGTTTTTCTGAAGCCATTCAGAAGTGGACTTGCTGGTTTGCTTTGGATCATTGTCCTGCTGCAGAACCCAAGTGTGTTTCAGCTTGAGGTCACGAACAGATGGCCGGACATTCTCCTTCAGGATTTTTTGGTTGACAGCAGAATTCATGGTTCCACTTACCACAGCAAGTCTTCCAGGTCCTGAAGCAGAAAAACAGCCCCAGACCAGCACACTACCACCACCATATTTTACTGTTGGTATGATGTTACTTTTCTGAAATGCTGTGTTACTTTTACACCAGATGTAATGGGACACACACCTTCCAAAAAGTTCAACTTTTGTCTCGTCAGTCCACAGAGTCTTGTCCCAAAAGTCTTGGGGATCATCAAGATGTTTACTGGCAAAACTGAGAAAAGTCTTTATGTTCTTTTTGCTCAGCAGTGGTTGTTGTCTTGGAACTCTGCCAAGCATGCCATTTTTGCCCAGTCTCTTTCTTGTGATGGAGTCATGAACACTGACCTTTACTGAGGCAAGTGAGGTCTGCAGTTCTTTGGATGTTGTTGTGGGGTCTTTTGTGACCTCTTGGATGAGTCGTCGCTGTGCTTTTAGGGTAATTTTTTTTTTTCCACAATATCTTTATTGAACCTTTTTTTTTTTTTTTTAACAAACATGATACAAACAATCAAACACTAACACTAAAGTACTACAAAAAAAAAAAAAAAATGCACTAAAAACACCAACAACCACCAACAAATTCAAGTCTTCAACAATGCTCCTCTGTTTAGTCTAGACAATCCAATACATAAGTATACATATTATGTTCACCAGTTTGGAATTTACAAGGTCCACACACATCATTCACCTTCTTCTTCAAGAGTTATGTTTAAATTTTTTACATAATCAATAAAAGGTCTCCATATATTCTCAAACACAATTTCCTTTGATTTCAGTATATATGTTATTCTTTCTAATGGAAGGTTTGTTAACATCTGTCTTAACCACTGAGTCACATCTGGTCTATGAGTCTTTTTCCATAATAGTGCAATACATTTTTTGGCATTAAGCAAACTGAGGTCTATGAATGTTCTTTCACTTTTATTAAAATTATGCTTTTCTGGGTACAGACCCAACAAAAACAGTTTAGGATTCAATATGATTTGTTTTGAGATTATTTTTTCAATTGTTACCCTCACCTCTTCCCAAAACATTCTTATTAATCTACATTCCCATAAACAATGAAATAGGGTTCCTTTACTTTCCATGCATTTTGTGCATGTATCTGGTATATTTTTGTTATATCTATTTAACTCCTCAGGTGTAACATACATCCGCATTAACCATTTGAAATGTATCAATTTAAGGCGTGCATTTATTGATTTGGTTTGAGCTTCTGTACAAGCCAATTCCCATTGTTCCTCTGAAATTTCAATTTGCAGATCTTCTTTCCAGTAGTTTAATCTTTTCAGTGAATTTTCACTTGAAGATAGTGTCAATGAGTTATAAAACTCTGAAATAATACCCTTTCTTTTACTATCTTTCATCATCATTTTTTCCAAGGATGAATAAATAGGTCGAGTGAGAGCTTTATTTTGATTTGATCGAATAAAGTTTCTAAGTTGAAGATATTTAAAAAAATGTGTTCTATTGAGATTAAATTTGATCCTCAGCTCTTCAAAAGACATTATGTTGTCTGCACCTGGCAAATATAAATCCTGAATCTTTTGTATCCCTTTTAAATTCCATTCTTTAAATACAGCGTCCGCTCTCCCTGGTTTAAAATATTGATTACCCCATATTGGACTAAATTGTGACAATAACTGTGGTTCTTTTAAATAGTTTTTAGCTTCACACCATATTTTGATCATATGCTTTACAAATGGATTTTTAACTTGTTTTTGTAATTTTTTTGCCGAATCTGAGTATATGAATATGGGAAGAGGTAAAGGTAAATTGTATGATTCCATTTCAGTCCAGTGAGGGAGATCATTTGATGAAAAATAATATGTCATAGACCTCAGTTGTGCCGACCAATAATACAACATAAAATTTGGACATTTCAGACCTCCACGATCAAATGGTAAATATAATAAAGACAAACGTAATCTAGCCCTCCTGTTGTTCCATATAAATTCCACTAACTTTTTTTTTATTCTTGAGAATAGATCTAAAGGTGGTGATAAGGGAATGTATTGAAATAAATAAAGTATTTTAGGTAAAATATTACTTTTAAGTATATTGATTCTCCCGATCATCGACATTGGTAGTGACATCCATCTCTGAGTTAACTCACTGATATCTGACATTAAGGCTTCATAGTTGACACTGGCGACTGATTCTAGCTTAGGCATAATTTGGATTCCTAAATATTTAAACTGATTTACAACATTGAATTGATTTACCTCAGGGGCTGAGTAATTTCTCTGGGTCTCATTTAGCATTAATATTGAAGATTTAGTTTTATTTATTTTATATCCTGATATTTCCCCAAAATTCTTTATTAAATTCAACAAGGTTGGAATTGATTTTTTTAGATTCGACATAAACAAAATTATATCATCGGCGTACAGGGAGATTTTATGTTCTGTTGGTCCAACTTTAATTCCATATATTTGTGAATGTAAACGTATCGCTATCGCTAAAGGTTCAATTGCCATAGTAAACAGTAAAGGTGAAAGTGGACAGCCTTGTCGACATCCTCTATTGATTTTTATTGGTTTTGAAATATTGTTATTTGTTAGGATTTCTGCTGTAGCATTATTGTATATTATTTGAACCCATTTTATGAAATTATTTCCAAGTCCAAACCTTTGTAGGACTTCAAAAAGAAAGGGCCATTCAACTCTATCAAAGGCCTTTTCGGCGTCCAATGATAGGAGAGCTGTATCCGGTGCTTCTTTATTAAAATAAATAATATTAAATAGTCTTCTTACATTATGGAAGCCTTGTCTACCCTTTATAAAGCCATTCTGATCTCGATTAATAATATTTGGTAAAATTTCTTGTATTCGTCTTGCTAAAATTTTACAGATTATCTTAAGGTCGGCGTTTAATAGGCTTATTGGTCTCATATTTTCACATTTATTAGAGGGCTTACCTGGTTTTGGCAGCAGTATAATTAAGGCATTATTTATGTATGATGGTAAATTATTATTTTGAAATGCTTCTAAAACCATTTCCAAAAAAGGTTTTATTAATTTATTCTTAAATTTTTTATAAAGGTCAACTGGAAGACCATCTGGTCCTGCACTTTTTCCTGATTTCATATTATCAATGGCTAGCCCAACTTCTTCTTGACTAATTTTAGACTCCAATATCTCCCTGTTTTCATTTGGAATACACGGTATAGATAGTTCGTTCAAAAACCCATTTAGTTTTGTTAAATCAGGTTCATTTTTGGTATCATATAATTTTTCATAGTAATCTCTAAAGGCTCTATTAATTTCTAAAGGATCTATAACTACCTGTCCATTACTTATAATACTGGTAATTGGTGTTTTAATTTCCAATTGTTTAATCTGCCATGCTAATAATTTTCCTGATTTTTCACCTTGTTCATAAAAAGATTGTTTCAATCTTAGAAGACTCGAGGCAGCTCTATTCGCTGATTTTTTGTCGTATTCAGCTCTCAAAATCAGTAATTCATTCTCCAACCTTGGGTCACTTCCTGCATACACTTTTTCCTGAAGATTTTTTATTTTATGTTCCAATTTAGCTCTCTCCTCTCGAGTCTTCTTAGATTTTGATCCTGTATAACTAATAATATGTCCCCTAATAAAAGCTTTGAAAGCCTCCCACTTTATACATGCTGATGTTTGTGTAGTATTGATGTCAAAGAACTCGTCTATCTGTTTTTCTATATACTTGACAAATTCCTCATCCTGAAGCCATTTATGCTGAAATTGCCATCTACCTGATTCCTTTGTCAATTTTTTATCTACATATATTAGACAACAGGGTGCATGATCAGAGATCACGATGTTATCATAAAAGCAGTTTTGAATCTTGGACCTTAATTCTGTGGAAATCAAAAAATAATCAATACGTGAGAATGTCTTGTAGGTACTGGAATAACAAGAATAGGCTTTAACTTGTGGTTTCATTTCTCTCCATATATCTAACAATCTCAATTCTTTCATAAAATGATTAATAGTCATCCTACATCCAATGTGCGTACAATCCAGTCCTGTTGATCTATCCACACCTGGATTCAATGTACAATTAAAATCCCCTGCTATTATATGTTGCCCTGTAAGTGATGATAAGATGAGAAATAAATTAGCAAAGAACTTCTGATCATCTATATTGGGACCATATAAGTTCACAAGATTTATATTTTCTAATAGCAAAGAACCTTGAATGATTACATATCTTCCAAATTTGTCTCCAATTACATTTTTCACTTGAAAAGGAACTGATTTATGTATGAGAGTCATAACTCCCCTGGCTCGGGATGAAAATGAAGAGGTGAATACACTTCCCTGCCATCTACTCCTAATTCTTTTAACATCCTCCTCTATCAGATGAGTTTCTTGTAAAAACACAATTCTTGAACCCATGTCCTTTATTTTATTCATAACTTGTTTAAGTTTTTTTAAATTTTGTAGACCTCTGCAATTCCATGAAGTTAAATTAAGATTAACACTTTGGTCCATGATCAATAGAGAGTTTGGGATTACCTTGCAGTGTAAACATGCTCATACAGAGAAGCAAAAACATGAGTGGTTGAACATTCATCCTACAAACTACACACAAACAAATTTCCCCTTCCCACACTTGTGGCAAACCCCCCAAAATCAAAAGAAAAATTCTGTCTCCCGATATAGCCATCGACCGTTCCACACCCACGGGGAACAGCCTAAGCCACTCCTTCTTCATCCTCCCAATCACCCTAACTCTACTGCTTTTAATGACGTAACATTAACTCTCCTCTGTAGTTTTCCAACTTAACTCCAAAATTTTTAACAACTTTGTACATCATAGTTTTTTTTTTTTTTTTGTTTTGTTTTTTTAATATATAATACAATCTATATTTTGTAAACTTACTATTTACTTCAAGTCAGTCAGATGCCTGTGCAAATGCTTAATTATTCTACCTTATATTTTGTTCATGCTTAGCTCCCACCAGTCTCTTCTTCTTCTTTGATCTTCTTGATGAACTCCTGCGCCTCCTCTGGGGTCTTGAAGATGTGGGTTCTGCCCTCATACGTGGTCAGCAGTCTCGCAGGATAGATTACACCATGACGAATCCCAAGGTTGCGCAGCTCCTTACGTACGGGATCAAACTGCTTCCTCAATTGTTGGATTCCTGTGGCCAAATCTGGGTAGAACCGCACCTGCTGGTCCTGGTGTTTAATCTCTCCTTTAGCACGTGCAGCGTTGAAGATCTTCATCCTGTCTCTGTTGCTAAGAAACTTCATAATTAAGGTCCTCGGCGGTCCCTTATCTCTCCGTGGGCCAATACGATGTGCTTTTTCCAGAACCACTGCTGATTGCAACTCCTCGCTGCCCAGCACCTCCGGAATCCACTTTTCCAGAAAGGAACATACGTCCCGACCTTCTGATTCCTCTGGAAGACCCACCAGCCTCAAATTATTCTGTCTCGACCGAGATTCCAAATCCAAAATATTATCTTCCAGAGATTTATTTTTTTTTTCCAAAGTGCGCACCTTTAATTGAAGACGGGTGACGTCATCTTCAGCACTAGCGAGACGGAGCTCCATCTGCGCCGTTCGTTCTACACAGTCACCCAATTCCTTTCTTATTCCTTCCAACGCTGTCATAATCCCATCAAATCTAGAGGAAAAGTCCGCTCTCATTGAACTCATGGCAGCCATCAGCGCATCTGCGCCATTCCCCGCAGAAATCGCACCGCCGCCAGCCTCCTCCGCCATATATGGAGCCTTGTTTGCTGCGTCACAGACCTGAAAGTCCGTTAATTTGGACTGTTTCGGCGGCTCGCTTTTTCCTTTTCCTGGTTTTCCAGCCTTAGGCTTCGCCGACATATCCTCGCTCAAATGCTGGGATACGTTCTGTCCCAAATGAGAGAGTTATTTGCCGATTTTTTTCTCCAGGAGCAGAGCAGAGCGAGACACGTCCGTCCTACGTGGCAGCCATAACCGGAAGTCTTGCTTTTAGGGTAATTTTAGTTGGCCGGCCACTCCTGGGAAGGTTCACCACTGTTCCATGTTTTCGCCATTTGTGGATAATGGCTCTCACTGTGGTTTGCTGGAGACCCAAAGCTTTAGAAATGGCTTTATAACCTTTTCCAGACTGATAGATCTCAATTACTTTGTTTCTCATTTGTTCCTGAATTTCTTTGGATCGTAGCATGATGTTGAGCTTTTGAGGATGTTTTGGTCTACTTCACTTTGTCAGACAGGTCCTATTTAAGTGATTTCTTGATTGAGAACAGATGTGGCAGTAATCAGGCCTGGGTGTGGCTAGAGAAATTGAACTCAGCTTTCAAAGATGTGATAAACCACAGTTAATTTATGTTTTAACTGGGGGGGGGGGGTCACTTTTTCCACACAGGGCCATGTAGGATTGGATTTTTTTACCCTCAATAATAAACACCTTCATTTAAAAACTGCATTTGTGTTGACTTGTGTTATCTTTGTCTAATATTTAAATTTGTTTGATGATCTGAAACATTTAAGTATGACAAACATACAAAAAAAAAGAGAGAAATCAGGAAGGAGGCAAACACTTTTTCACACTACTGTATTTTATAATTGTGGGCATGCACGTTGATGCAGGCATGCGAGGAAACACTCACAGCATGTATTGGAAATGTCCGGTATTTTACTGGATAGAGATAGGTAAACCTAAATTAATTTCAATTCATCTCAAATGTTCAGCCCAATTGTTCAATGATATCCTCATCATCCTCCTCAGTAAAATAACTGACTGTAATTGACTGCTAATAATGTCTGACTTAATGCAAAGCAGTGTAACTAAAGCATGCATTTTTCCTTTCCCACGTGCACGACCCAAGGCCAGCACAAAGCCCATCTTCCCTCTGAGGTAAACACACCATCATAATCACAGTTCGCCTTTGTAGTGATCTAGACAGGATCAGACCCTGTCCATGCTTTATGTTATTTGTTGGATTCATTATTATCATTATTATTATTATTACCATCATCATTGGTATGTTCATTCTTATCTCAGTTTTCATTATCACTGTTATTATATCACCTTCTCAGTTACATTTGTATGTTGTATATTTTCCCCGCATCATCATTGTTTCTGAGTTGGCTTCTTTTTTTTTTTTTGACAGTGTTGTTTGTTTACTTCCCTTCTAGCATAGCTCATCCTCGGTTACTAATTATTGTTCACGGCTGTTCCTCATCAGCTAATTATGTTCCCCCCTATTTATTGATGTCACTCCCTTGTCTCTGTGTTGGGTCCTCATGGTTATTCATGTCACAAACGTTCTCCGTCTTAGCTATTTGGGTTTCTCCCCCAGCGTAGCCGTATTACTGCTGTTGTGGCTTATTTTATGTTTCAGCTCTCATGCTGCATTTATTTTCCGATAAATTATGGCTAAACAATGCCCTGCAAATGAGTCCATTCATCTGCTCCAGAGGGCCGTACATGACAGTAGGACCCACCCAAAAAAGGACTCAACAGGCAAAAGGAGGTCGGCGGCCGGTGGTCCCAATGTGAATGAGCAGTGGGCATCTCAGTTCATCCAGGGCTTTGTCTCGGAAGCCCGTGCCTTCCGCATGCTGGAGGAGGCCCTGGAGTACCTGGACACTGCGGCTGGGATAGTGGAGGCGCACCCCGGTCTGCGAAGATACCCTGAGCTGGTGGGATTACTGGGCACTGTCTCCAACCTCCACTGGACATACCGCGGGCTGGTGAGGGAGTTATGTGGGGCACCGGAGTTTGTGCCAATGGTGCAGCGTCCCCTGACTCCAGCATCCCTTTTCCCTCACCACTCACCAGCCTCACAGCCACACCTCGGGTGGGGGAAGTGTTCACCCAAGGCGCTGGAGGCTGTGCCGATGAGACAGCTTCCTCTGGCTTCAATGTCTTCAACACTTCCTCGCCACTCACCAGTCCCAGCACCACAGAAGCTTGTGCTGACGGTGAAATGTCCCTTGGCTTCCACAATTTCCACACACCTCTCCTCCACTCCAACACAAGCTCCTCGCCGCTGCGCAACTGCTCTCCACCAGGCAGTCACCGCAGCCACCCAGAGTGATTCGTCTGGTTCTCCAGCGGCAGTTTCAACAGCAGTGGCAGCCTCAGCAGCAACAGAGCTGAGGACAAGACAAGTACTATTTTCTCATTTTTTAACATCTAATAGTGAGAAGTCTTGCCTTGTTCCCCATGAGAAGCCTCAGCACCTGCTTCTTATTGCTGCTGAGCCCTCATTTTTCATTGTTACTGCCACCACCATACTTCCACCACTCACCTCTACTACTTGTTTTCCCAAGGTCATCTCCATCTCAGTTGGGTCCATAACGGAGGAGGTGAGCTCTACGGCTGCCACAGCTCCTCTCCACGTGCACACTCTGGCAGAGACTGCTTCTCCTCACGTGCACACCCCTGCAGAGGCTGCTTCTCCTCACGTGCACGCCCCTGCAGAGGCTGCTTCTCCTCACAGCACGCCCCTGCAGAAACTGCTTCTCTTCACCTGCACACCCCTGCAGAAACTGTTTCTCCTCACGTGCATGCCCCTGCAGAGACTGCTCCTTTCAAGGTCATCATCCCAACGTCGGCAGAGTCATCGGGTTCCTCGCTAGTGGAAGAGCAGGAGTTAAGGCAAGTGTTCTTCCTTATTTTCTTAATATATGTATTAAAGAGGTCTTGTTTTACACCTAGTGGGGAGACCCAGTTGCAGCCTCCATTTGCTTCTGAGCTCTCCCCACCAAGCTCTTCTGCTGACTGTTATGGTGTGGTCCGTATGCCAACCTGTACCTCTTCCTCCCTGTCCAAGGTGACTGCGTCGGAGAGGGATTCCTGGGCATCTGGGCCGGATGCCCTTCAGCCCCAGGTGTCTCATCCTGAGGTCAGCGCACCCCAGCTGTCTCACTCAGGGGTCAGCATGTTCAAACCATCAGCACATGAGGCTGGGGCACTTCAGTCATCTGTTCCAGAGGTCAGCGCGCCCCAGCCGTCTCATCCAGAGCTTAGCGCGCCCCAGCTATCTTATCCAGAGGTCAGTGCGCCCCAGCCATCTCACCCAGAGGTCAGTGCGCCCCAGCCATCTCACCCAGAGGTCAGCGCACCCCAGCCATGTCATCCAGAGGTCAGCACACCCCAGCCATTTCATCCTAAGGTCAGCGTGTCTCGGTCATATGTTTCAGGGCAAAGAGCACCCTTGTTACTGTTCCATGAGTTCAATGCCCCTGCGCTGTCTTGTTCTCCGGCCTGGTGGCCCAGGGATTCTGGTAGGCCACCTGACCCATCCAGTTTCCTGATTTGGGGGCCTGTGAACTTGGGTAGATCCCCTGAATGACCTTATTCCATGATCTGGGGGCCTAGGAACTCTGGGAGGCTGCCAGATCCACCCTGCTCCTCAGTCTGAGGACCCATGGACTTGGGTAGGCCCCCTGACCCGCTTTGCTCTCTGGTCCAGTGGTCCTGAGATTCTAGATCACCTGATATGCCTCGTTTTGTTTTGAAGCTTGGAATTTGGATGCCCCCACAAACTTTTTTTTTTTTGTATTGGACTTTGTGGGGGGAGAGGGTTTGTTTCAGTCCGCCTGGCCATTTCCCCCGCCACCCACCCGGTTGAGGGGGACCCTCTCTTCATCCTGAGGTTGTCTGGGATCTGCCCTTGGGGGGAAGGGGGGTAACTGTAGTGATCTGGACAGGGTCAGACCCTGCCCACGCTTTGTTATTTGTTGGACTCATTAATATTATTATTATCATCATCATCATCATCATTGGTATTTTCACGCTCATCTCAGTTTTCATTATCACCTTTATTATATCACTTTCTCAGTTACGTTTGTATGTTGTATATTTTCCCCGTATCATCATTGTTTGAGTTGGCTTTTATTTTGAGAGTGTCATTTGTTTACTTCCCTTCTAGCATATCTTATCCTCGGTTAATAATTATTGTTCACAGCTGTTGCTCATCAGCAAATTATGTTCTCCCCTATTTATTGATGTCATTCCCTTATCTCTGTGTTGGGTCCTCATTGTTTTTTGTGTCACAAACGTCCTCCATCTTAGCTGTTTGGGTTTCTCCCCCAGCGTAGCTGAATTACTGCCGTTGTGGTTTATTTTGTGTTTCAGCTCTCATGCTGCATTTATTTTCCAATAAATTATAGTTAAACGTCACCCTGCGAGTGAGTCCGTTCATCTGCCCTGGAGAGGCGTACATGACAGCCTTAGACTATACGTCTTTGTGTGGGGTGACAATGGCTCAGGAGGTACAGTGGGTCATCCAATAACCAAAGGGTTGACGGTTTGAATCCTGCTCTCCCCAACCATCCTGCCGTTGTGTCCGTGGGCAAGACATTTTACCCACCTTGCCTCCAGTGTCCATGACACTGGGTATGAATGTGTATAAATGTTTGATATGGTCAGAGGGCCCGTTGGCGCAGATTAGTAGCCACGTTTCTGTCAGTCTGCCCCAGGGCAGCTGTGGCTACAGCAGTAGCTTACCACCATCAGTGTCTGTCTGTGGAGTGAATGAATAATGTATCTACTTTAAAGCATCTTTGAGTGTCCATGAAAAACACTATATAAATCCGATGCATTATTATTATTAAAGGCAAGGGCAGGAAAGCTCCTGATTGGATTATTGCATATTAGACCCAAAACACATCTCTAAATAATTAGGAGAGTTCCAATCAATCCCTTTGCACTTTTTGCCTGCACAGACACTGTTTTCCCTCTGCCATATTAACAAAATGGACTTGGACATGTGCAAAGACGCACCTTAGACAATAGATTGTTGACTAGATTTTCGAGCAGGTTCATTTTGTCTTCTTTTTAATCATTCGCCTTTTGTTTTTCTTATAAAAGACAAGGATAGTCTTTAATAAAGAAAACAACAGGCTGTTGACTAGATTGTCATAATATGGCCCTTAACATCCAACGGTGCAAGTGTTTCTAGAAGACAATGAACATTTAATAAAATGATATCTTTATAACAAAATGGACAAGGGGGTTAACCCCCCCCCCCCCAATCATAGCAAAAGAGACAGCAAACCCAAAACATATGAGGCATGTGTGGATGTTCAATGTGTCTTTATTTTCCACTGTTCTCCACATTTCTGTTTTGCTGATAGGGTCAAAGACAAATGATCTCTGCAGTATTCCAACAGACCCATTTCTGTCTGCCTCATGGCTAAATAGGATGCACCACCACCAAGAGTAACATCTGGAAAGAGTGACCCATGATTTCAGATGGTTTTGTGGGGGATCGGGTAGAAGATGAGGAGACAGGGCTCCTCTTTCTTGTTTGAACCTTAACAGCTCCCCTCTGGCTAAACTTCCACCTTTCTCATTCTTCTCCTGCCCCCAGCATGACCCCGATAACCCCTATTTCCCAACTTCTTCTGTCTGTCTGAAATGCAACTGCAGCCATGACCGACATTTTTCAAATATAAAAATTCCATAGATCATGTTTTCCGTGTACTCTGGCCAGAACTTCTTCAGGAGTCATGCAGGTGAAGAGGTGAGGGGACGAAAAACAGACTCAGGAATGAAGCAGTAAGTGAGAGGAAACTGGATCTTTTCCATTCTTCATACAACAGATCAACAAAAGGATATGTCAAAAATACACAGAAGCTTGCCAACATCCTTCTTCAGAGGACATCTGAACGGTTCTCGTCATTGTCTGTCCTTCTTTCAACTTCAGGTTGTGTAGTTTTGCATCTTTCGGCCTTGCTCAATTTATCAATAGCATAATTACAGAAAAAGAAAACTGGACTTGGGAATTTTCTGTTTAACCATCCAGCATAAACACAATAGCTGCTGTATGTTTTTGTTTATATAATCATGGTATTCGTAATGTGTCATGTGCATCAAAGTTTATATCCACAGAGAAAGTTTATAAATGTAGAAAGCCATTCAAAATGGCAATGAAGAATGCAATTTTTGTCTTTTTTAAAGTCATGGCTTCTTTCACTGTCCAAAGCTATAAACGTTATAAATAAATGTTAAAGTATTGGCTTACAAATGTTTCCAGCAAGTCAGAGATGACTGCTGTCTGCTGTTTTTATTAAAGCCAGATGAGCAACCCCGAGCATCCCGGCTAATGCTGTTGCTGCCTTCATTTGATAAACTGTGCAACATCCACTCAGGGTGTAATGTCCACTCAGGGTGACTATAACCAAAGTTGGTTTTGTAGCAAATTAAAGACGTTCCACAAAGGCCTCACATACAGACAACAATTTGTTACGACCAACAAAAAACAACCTTGACATAAATGACAAGACCATCTTTTTGGACAAGATTTGCAAAGACCAAACACATAAGCAAACATACACATAAAATTATTAGTAGGACTTGATACTGAAACCCACCTGAACATAAAGCTCTCTCAGCTCATACTGGAACTTCTTTGGGTCTGTTGTGATTGTAACAGGTCCAATCTCTGCAAAGAAACAACACAAAAGATTGCTGTGTGATTGATAGGGGCACAGGCTCAAGTCTTCGCCTGATGATTAACTGAAAGCATTTTTTTATTTCGTTAACTCTGTTCTTGGGTCAACTATTGGTTTTGGCAGATGCTTGTGGATATCCAGATTAAATGTCATAGTGGAGAGAAAGAAGATATATTTAACTAGCAAAGAAGAGGGAAGACGGAAGTGTGAGGAAGACACATACTGATAACAGGAATGATAAAAGATGATCAAAAAGCAGAAAGAGCAAACTAGAATGCACTCAAGTGAGATGCAGACCCACACCTTTTGCAGCCCTAGTTCCTCACCACACATATCCACCAGATAACTAATAACCATGCAACTGCAAGGAGTTTAAGCAAAGCAAACAATCTACAATTCAAAGAATACATTTAGAGAAAATGGAAAATCATGAAACATGAAAGAATGGATGGATGCATAGAGCATCATGGATGTGCAGCACACAAATCTGCAGCAGCTGTGTAATGCTAGCATACTAGGGGTGGGATAAAAGATCGATTTGTGGCGATGTTAAAATAAGACACGGCGTCTGGAGTTTTAATGAAGTTTATTGATCAAATCATCGCCATCACGGAGCTCACCCCAGCTGCTGTATAAGCATGCTGGGGATCGCTCTCAGGCTCTCATGAGCTGTAGTCAGAAGCAGTCAGAAGAAGAACAGAGAGTGAACATATGAATTCAGCCACTTAAATACCCAGCAACGGACAATACATCAAAGGCATTTTATCATCAAAGGAAATGCATTCAGACATGTGACATTTGTACCACAATGCGAGCAGGAAGCATGAATGTTTGCATTTGCGTCATACATATCCACAGGATGCTGGTGCCTGAACTAAGCACAGCAAGGCTGCCTATTGATCTCAACACACACATCTCACTGTCCTGTTAATTGCTCTAGTCGAGCGCTGTGTTTGTCCGTGGCTGCTGTGGGGGGGTACCCCATAGATTCAGTGATACATCGCGATACTTAACACTAACGACAATGCACCAATCCCTAAATGCATGGATCGATCTTTTATTAATTATCATGTAAACGTTACATACTGTCTTGGGTAGTCAACCAATTGTGTTTTCAGTCCACTAAATGGCACAAAGCAAGCATCCAGTCAAGTAAAGTCATAGTTTGTCTTGCGAGATTTGTAGCCAGATGGCACAAAAGCACCCATTGTCGGTGAAAGTCATATCTTGTCTCACGAGATTTGCAGCCAGCTTTGAAAGTTAGGAAGCAGTTAGCTCAAACGTCAGGTCTTTTTTGGATTTTATAACAAAGATGGAAGGAAAGACCTTGACATGACACACAACCCACAAAAAGTGCTACATGAAAACAAAAAAAACCACTCGGAACACGTGGGCCAGCACACATCTCGAAGCAGCATTAGCAACAGCTAAGCTAAAAACACACCATGGAGCTTTTTATCCAATCACCAAGTAAGTAAAATTTATTTATGAAGCGCTTTTCACAGACATACAGTATATTCACAAAGCTCTGTACAATAAAATGGAATAAAAGTTAGTTGATAGATAAAATAATTTTAAAAATACAAAAATAAGTTAAAACACAAGATTAAAATAATTTAAAAATATCACTTACCATTAAAAACCAGTTCAACTGAAACTCAATGGAAAGCCTTGTTAAACAAAAAAGTTTTCACCTGCTTTTTAAAAGAGTCCACAGAGTCAGCTAAATGTATCTGGAGTAGGAGTCTATTCCAAACACCATCTACCACCCTCCCTATGTGCAGAGACATGTCTCCGTGGAAAATGAAGCCCCAAGAATACTTTATTATATGAAAGAGATGTCAACAGTTTTACTTTGGGACATGATTTGAGGTGAAGTCAGTTGAAAAAAAATTTAAATATATGGGATCGTGAATTATGATACTTGATATCGTGATATCGTGATTATCGTTGTATCATGATAGGATTGTATCGTGACCCAGGTATCGCGATCTGAATTGAATCGTGAGGTCCTTTGTGATTCCCACCCCTATAGCATACAGTATCAATATGGACCAATATCTGAAGAATGGTTCTAGCACCTTGTTGAATCTATGCTATGAAGAATTGATGGAGATCAGAAGGCGACAGGGATGCAACACAGTAATAGCAAGGTGTACCTATTAAAGCAACCATATGATTAGAAGTATAACTCTTTCAATTACACAAAAACTGTGTATATTTTTTTAGTGGTGGAGTGGTGGCCTAGTTGATAGAGCATCCACCTCACAACCGGGAGGTTGGGGGTTCAAGTCCCATATGGGTCATTCCAAAGACCATATAAAAATGGTACTTCCTGCCTTCTAGCTTGGTGCTCAGTGTAATAGAATAGGGGAAGGAGAAGTTGTTTGTGGCAGCGCCTTGCATGGCAGCGACCCCTCTGATTCTAGATGTGATTAACATTGTAGATAGGAGAAACGTAATTTTGTTCTACTGTACATGATAGGCTGTATGAACTGAATGACAATAGAGATGTCTTCTTCTATTTGTGATATCACTTTATATATTGAATAATTTGAAGACTTTTTTTTTAAAAAATGAATCAATTACTGATTTTGTTAGAGTTTCCACAGTCTAGACCAGGGGTGCCCAACCTGGGGCTCCTGGAACATTCAGGTTTCTGTGGGAAATTTTCTCATTTCACTTCTTAATTGGTCCAAAGATTTGGAAATAACTTGCTGTTGTTGTGCATGGGTGCAAGGGTGCCTACAGAACACATGCAAAAAAAAAAATACAAATTATTTGCAAATCTTTGGACCAATTAAGAAGTGAAATGAGGAAAATTTCCCACAGAAACCTGAATGCTCCAGGAGCCCCAGGTTGGGCACCAACCCTGGCTCATAACTCAAACCACAGCTTCATAAAAGGCAAGAAAAATGTTACATTTTTATATTTAAGAAAGCTATGGCACCAGTGTAATGTTAGCAATTTTAATTTCCCCTCTGGGGATCAATAAAGTATACAAAATCAAATCAAATCAAAAAAATGATCAACATCCTTACTAAAATAGCTAACAATGTTCTTGCTGAACATTAAACTCATTTAGGTCTTAGTTGTGTAGATATATTAGTTGTCTTTTCTGGCATTTCTGGCAGTACAGAAGACCCCCCCCCCCCGTTAAGATATTATGTTTGTATCCATCCACAATAAATAAGTAAAAGCCCCTCCACAGTACAACACCACAAATGTCAGCATGGCTTGTTCTCTGTACTCCTGTCAGTACTGATAGTCTATGTTCTGACCAGTAAAGGCCTGTTTAAACCTTTCTTGGATTTTTAATTGCGTGACTTCAGTGCCGGCAGCTGTGCTGCAGAATGAAACTGATGAAGGGCTGCAAAAAATCACGCACATGGACACACAGCGTTGTTCTGCACATGCAAGCACACTGGAAAACAAGGGTTCCCTTGTTGAAGAGTGAGCAATTACAAAGGATCCCTGACTTTGAAGCAAGGACAAAGTAACTATTTTACAACAGATGAATAGTTTAGTGATGTGTTGATTATCATCCTATTTTATACAATTACAAATCTAAATAAAAATGAATAAGTTATCCTTGCACCAAATGGAAAACAGATTTTCTGCTTTCTATATACTGTGCAGTGACTCTGTAAACACTTTTCAGTCCTATAACATATGCAAGGAAGCAAAAAGCGTTTTTTCCAAATGACCAACATTTTGGCATCGCTGTAAATCTTCAAGGTGGAGTGAAGGAACATTTGGGGCGATCAGAAAAGCTTTTTAAAACTAACATGAAAATGTGTCTGGCTGTGCCGAATGGAACGTGGATCCCAAGCCAAAGTTTTCATGGAAGGAAAAGCTGACATCTCTTTCTTTACAAGAGAGGTTCCCATGGCTGTTGGAAGTATTCCTTGGACCGTTTTGAAGACGGTGCCACCAACCACAGCCACCCTTTCTGCAACAGCCATGTGGAAAACCAGAGCTAATTCATGTAACCTCAAAACAATATTAGATGAAACAGATCTGATTCTCGCGGTTTGCTGATTTCTGGCTTTAATGAATCGAGATGAAGCTAGAAGAGTTCGTTAGATCATGGCGTGCCATTTCCAGTAACATCGCACTAGTTAAGTAGTTACAAATGTCAATGCATGAGAACATCTTTGTGTGAACTGAAAAAAATCTTCAGTATGGTCTAGTATGCTGACAGGTTGGTGATCCACATCCTATGACAATATATAAAAGTTTTATCTAGGTTTCACACTGGAAAAAAGTTTGAAAGCTTACCTATTGATTATATACAGTATTAAAAAACAGAGTGAAAAGGGCGATGTGACTGAATTCAAAAGGTCTCACACAAGAAACAACAAAACAGGATGCCATTTTATCTTCAATATATACACTACTCACAAAGAGTTAGGGATATTCGGCTTTCGGGTGAAATTTCACGATGCATTTAAAATGCACCATAACTTTTACAGGTGAACTTAATTTGACGTACTCTAACATTTTGAATGCACATGTCCAACTGTTCAATATCTCAGTACTTTTTTGCGTAACTTGCTGTTCTCTAACAAGGTTCTTAACGGAAAAATTCACAACAGGTGAATGATATCGACCAATACATCTTCTGGTTCAATTAGAATTGGTATTTAAACAGTCCTCTTCAACATGCTGTTCACATTTTGACATCATGAGACCAAGACGACACCTAACAATTGATCAACAGTACTAATATGAGGCTTCAAACAGGATGTTCTCAGAGGGAAGTAGCCACTGAGCTTAGAGTGTCACAGAGTGTCATCAGCAGGTTGCAACAGAGATACAGAGAGACTAGAAGAGTCATAGAAAGGCATAGAAGTGGACATCCTTTGGCCACATCCCACGCTGATGTCCACTTCATTGAGAACAGCGCCCTGCAGAACTGGATGATGAATGCCACTCCAACTCCAGGCACATTTAAAGGAAGTGAGAGACACCCAAGTGTCATGTCAGACCATTCAGAACCGTTTACATCAGCATGCTAGACGACCTGCAAGGGTACCTGACCACACCACCAGGCTCAGGTGTCATCATCTTGCCTGGGCCAGGAAGCACTTACGCTGGACAAGGAACCAGTGGGCCTCAGTGCTGCTCTCTGATGAAAGTTGATTCACGCTGTGCAGAAATGATGGCCACCAATGATGCTGGAGATGTCACTGTTGTCACCAGAAGAGCCTTTGGTGGTAGTGGTGTTACAGTCTGGGCAGGTGTGTCTAGTCAATACAGAATCCTCACAGGTGCCCTACACCTTGTGAATGGTACAGTGACTAGCCAATACCACCTGAATAACATCATTAATCCAGTTATTGTGCCCCTGCATGAACAACACAGGCCTAATTTCATCTTCATGGACGACGATGCTCCAGCTCATCAAGGTTGCATCATTAAGGAATGGCTACTAGAGGCCGGGGTACCTCAAATGGAGTGGCCTGCACTTTCTCCAGACCTGAATCCCATAGAAAACCTATGGGATCAGCTGAGTCACCTTGTAGAGGTTCGTAACCCTGCACCCCACAACCTCAATGACCTGAGGGCCGCCCTCCAAGAAAAGTGGAATGCCATGCCTCAGCAGACAATAAGTCGACTTGTGAACAGCGTGAGACGTCATTGTCAAGCTGGAATTGATGCTCAAGGGCACATGACAAGTTATTGAGACACTGACATTTTTTGTTGTGGTATACCCACCATTGTTGTTGGCTTTTGTTTCAATAAATTCTTTGAGATGAGAAAATCACCATTGCATGCTTCTACTTGAATGCCCTACTTTCATGATATAATATCACTGTAGTGTGAACGTTTTACATTTTCCATTAATTTCACTTGGAAGCCAAATATCCCTGACTTTTTGTGAGTAGTGTATATAGTACAATATTCCATGTACCTACTCTTTTCTTTGTCCGGTAGTGGTGCCAGTTTTTGACAAACGTGAGGTTAAATAAGCCTCCGGCTTCACCATTAACATTTTACAGCAATGATACGTTATGCTGCTGATCTGCAAATCCCATGCAAACTCTAAACACTTCCAGAACATCTAATGAGATGGGCAACTCTCCAGTGGCAAACCCAGCTTCACCTCCTCTGACGTTTAGGCTTGAAGCAATTTGCTTGGACTTACTGAAGCATTTACTGAGCAGTGAGATTATCTTCCCATACAACATCAACAGCGAGGAATTCCAAAACTAATGCATGTGAAGTTCACAATGCTTACTTCTCACTGAGTAAAGCTCCAACAGCAATAGTCTCACAAGCCGCTATGTAATGCACAACTGTCAGAAACATTGTCAGAACTGTACTTATTTATTGCCGACATCTCTGTTGTGTTACGAGCATGATGTAATACAACACACCTTGGAAAAACTTTTATCTTTTCCTCACAAGAAGATGGATTGTGAGAGGGGGTTTATAAGGAGGTGCTGTTTTCATTTTTTCATTCCTGTAGGCAAACCTGGATGTTTACACACAATTATTCTGGTTTATAAAACCTAATAACAGAGCTCCAGAGACTCAGAGCTGTGACAGTACAAGCAAATAATGACCAGCAGAGGCAGTTAAGTCCACTGCATGTTCATAAACATGAGCAGCTAAACTGTTGTCTGATCTTTTTTCCTGTCTGCAGGCATTTGTAATAGTCAACCAGGAGCCACACTGACACAGCAAGATTTTTTTGCAATAGATCCACTCCAAAAACTGACCTTTGTGCCCTAAAACCATTTTTTTTTCTCTGCAAGGCTGACCAATTGCATAGATGGCAATGCATCCTTATGGATATTAGCAATATTCTCTGAAATATCAGCTTGCCCTCAGTAGCATCCAACAGATGATTTTATAAAAATTTCATTCCAGCTCTTTTTTTTTGTTGGGAAACAGCATTGATCATGGTTACAGCATGTAGCCCTTCACCAGTTCTCCATCAGTATATGGCTTTTTCTTTTTCATCACTTCGGATCTTATTGGATGCCTCTCTCACCCTTTCGCTTTAATATTAGTGCAGAAAAAGTTTTTCTCAGCAGTTCGGCTCTGAGTCTCCCCATTTTTCCGGCTCACATCTGCCGGCCCTTCAGAAGGTTGGTATTGAACTTCTGCTGTTTAGCTTCATGATGACACTCCATTTGGACATCTTCACCCCCGTCAAGAAGGTGATGTGATCTGGGCCGTTTGTTTGCCAGAGGTGGCCCTTGGGCTCCAGATGAACCCATTAGATTTTGGAGGTGATCTATGAATGCATACATCCAATAAGGCTCACAATGTAATGTGCCAGCCTATCTTTCTGTCCATCCATCCGTCAGCAGGATTATGCAAAAACTACTGGATGAAATTGGAGATACATACAGGTACAGCTGGACGGACAGACAAAGAGGTATGAATGGACAGAGGGCGCTACAGACGGATGGATGGATGGAGGGAGGGGCAGATGGATGAAGCCTTGGTGGAGGTCTGTGCTCTCTGAGTGCCCTCTAGTAAACTGTGATCAGACATTATCACAAAGCAGAGCTGCCCTTCCCACAGCTTTTGACACAAAGAAAAACTCAATTTCCAACTGATCTTTAAATGCCCGCTACTCCTCATCACATCTGTGTGTTTTTTATTCTTTAGCCATTTGTGCTCAGTGCTAGTTTCCCATTGCTCACTCATTTTTGTGTTTTGTTGGCTATGACAAGGGCTGTAATGAAAAGTGACTGTTTTTCATGCGCTTCAGGGGTGGGGGTGTAGCTGATAGACTGATGTGTGCAAATCAAAATTGAATTAATTCTGAATACTTTTTAAAACTTATTAGTTTATTTTTAATCTTTTTTTTTCCCTAAGTAGGACTTAAAAGCGCTATGACTAGCTTTTGATGAGTCACACACAGCCCAGAAATCATGGATTGAGTACTGCTTGTTTATTACTTATTAAAGATGCAGGCCAGTGGATATAAATCCCTTATAAAATCAAATCTACATTGTGTAAAATGGTATCTTGTGCCCTTTATTAAAAAAACAAACAAAAAACTTTCATTGTCTTACAGTTTTGTGTCAAAATCTTTTCACTTTCCCTCCTCCTTCAAATGCCAGGATCTGTGAATAAGTCCACCCACATCCCACAAGGTTAATGGTGGCTAGCACTACATTATCAGAATAAATCATGTGATAAAAAGACTTACTGGTTGAAGCTGTATGCACGGTGGCCCAGGATAATGACTGAAGCTGCATCGGTCCTTAAAAGCAGTTTAATGGTAAAACCCATCTTAATTTGGGTCAGGTTTTCAAAGCAGCTGTCCAGAAATACTAACTGGCCCTGGAGGCTAACCTCAGTCAGGCCAGAGACAGCTCTTACGTCCTGATTGGCTCAACAAAATGGAGCTGTTATAGTTACATCACCAAAAACACTCTGTCTAAACTTGCCTTTTCCAAGGGGAGGAGCTTAACTGAAATTTCACAGCACAAAAAACCCCCAGACATTACACATTTGAGTGATTCGACTCTTGATATGTCTTGTAAGCCATAAAAAACATGTTACATACAGTGGTGTGAAAAAATGTTGGTCCCCTTCCTGATTTCTCATTTTTTTTGTATGTTTGTCACATTCAAATGTTTCAGATCATCAAACAAATTTAAATATTAGACAAAGATAACACAAGTAAACACTAAATCCAGTTTTTAAATGAAGGTGTTTATGATTAAGCGTAAAACAAAATCCAAACCTACATGGCCCTGACTGAAAAAGTCATTCCACACCCCCCCCATTAAAACATAAATTAACTGTGGTTTATCACATCTTTGGAAAGCCGAGTTCAATTTATCTAGCCACACCAAGGCCTGATTACTGCCACACCTGTTCTCAATCAAGAAATCACTTAAATAGGACCTGCCTGACAAAGTGAAGTAGACCAAAACATCCTCAAAAGCTAGACATCATGCTGCCATCCAAAGAAATTCAGGAACAAATGAGAAACAAAGTAACTGAGATCTATCAGTCTAGAAAAGGTTATAAAGCCATTTCTAATGCTTTGGGTCTCCAGCAAACCACAGTGAGAGCCATTATCCACAAATGGCGAAAACATGGAACAGTGGTGACTCTTCCCAGGAGTGGCCAGCCGACTAAAATTACCCCAAGAGCGCAGCGACGACTCATCCATGAAGTCACAAAAGACCCCACAACAACATTCAAAGAACTGCAGGCCTCACTTGCTTCAGTTAAGGTCAGTGTTCATGACTCCACCATAAGAAGGAGACTGGGCAAAAATGGCCTGCATGCCAGAGTTCCAAGACGAAAACCACTTCTGAGTAAAAACAACATAAAGGCTCGTCTCAGTTTTGCCAGAAAACATCTTGATGATCCTCAAGACTTTTGGAAAAATACTCTGTGGACTGATGAGACAAAAGCTGAACTTTTTGGAAGGTGTGCATCCCATTACATCCGTGGTAAATGGAACCATGAATTCTGCTGTCTACCAAAAAATCCTGAAGAAGAATGTCCGGCCATCTGTTCGTGACCTCAAGCTGAAGTGCACTTGGGTTCTGCATTTTTTTTTACCCTTCATAATAAACACCTTCATTTAAAAACTGCATTTTGTGTTTACTTGTGTTATCTTTGTCTAATATTTAAATATGTTTGATGATCTGAAACATTTAAGTGTGACAAACATACAAAAAAAATGAGAAATCAGGAAGGGGGCAAACACTTCGTCACACCACTGCATATGTTAATGGGAAAAAAATGATTTTGAAGCGTCACTACTTCAACTAAGCCTACTTGACCAACAAGAACCACAGAGGCACCAATAGTTACTTCAGCTGTGATCAGGTGAGGTGACTTCTGTGGCTTTCTTGATCCAACAGGCTACACAACATGTAGCCATTACCACACTTAAGAACAGCAGAGGCGGTAAACAAAGGCTGTTTTGTCATTCTGCTGACACGGGGTAAAAATCTGCCAGAGCTACAAGTGGCTGTCATGTTGACAGTCAGCTACACGGCGTAAATCACAGAGCCTGCTCTGCTGAGGAAACACGTGTGAAGCAGCGTGGGGCATTTAGTGTTTCAGTGAGGAAAGCGTCAAAAAATAAACATGCAGCAGAAGAACATACATTTGCAAAAACACGAGCCAAGCATTTACACTGCACACAAAAGCCCCAATAAATATAATGTGGCTAACGGTCCAACATGTCTGTAATAACCCCAGTGTGCAGAAATTGCTCTTAATAGCCCCTAATAGTTCTAAAACACTGTCCATTCAAAATTGGCTACATCTAAGTAGGAAATGCAGTTGTCTATTTATTTCTGCTTTCCCCCACAATTTCTTTCCTTTGTATCGCTTCCGTTTTAGTTTGCATTTCATGCGCAAATATCCCCAATTAAATGTGCTCAGATGTGCCCAAATCACTGAGATGTGCGTGCTGACATCAGCCAGAAAGATTTCACCAAACAGAAAACTGCACCCATGAGAATAAATGAATTCCTGCTTTTTAACCAAATTTATACTGTCTAAGTTAAAGGGAGACTCATTGTGGACAGGAAGTGGTTTGTTGCTCTGACAGGATAATGACATCCATTTATGCTAATAAGTGTCATACAGTTCTTGGCAGTCGAACAACCTTTTATCATGTTTAGCATCACATCTTCACTCATTTTAACTTCTTACTGGATTTTTTTTTTTTACCCTGTACTGCCATTGAATCGTTGCCTTTTACCAAGAAAAACTACCTAACCACAATCAGCAGACAGATGGCAGGACCACCAGGAGGACCAAACTCTTCTATATGTGGCCCTGTGCTTTTCTTTGTCCCTCTTCTCCGTTTAATGTGATGTGTCATGGTACAACAGGCCACAAAACCACAGATCCTTTTTAATGGCACTTGTGAGTCCAAACGATCACACACAGCTCTACACACACAAATACGAGGACTCAATAGACGCAAGCACGCACACACAACCACCCCACATGAGCGTGTAATCTCTCCCAGATGTAGGCTACGGCCTGTTGAGGAGCATGTCCCACAGACAGATGACAGCTCTGAGCAGTCAGCCAGTCATCTGTGTCACTGGGAAACTGGTGCTGGAAACAGCAGTTATATTCTCTTTACACAAGGGTGGAGAGTGTTGAGAGATCTCTGAGTGATGACAAAATGGCAAGCTCTCCAAATGATCTTTCAATGATCTCTCAGTGATCGCAAGATCGCTCAATGATCTCTTGAGGACCTTTAGTGATCGCCAAGGTCCTCAAAGTTTGGACTCATTCCATAGCAATCTCTCAACAATCTCCAAAGGGATGTGATCTCTCAACAGTCTTTCAACGATATCTCAATGAGTGCCCAACAATCTCCCAATGATCTCTCAGCAATCTTTCAATGAACTCTGTTGGTCTTTTATCAAATGCTCAGCTAGCTCTTCCTTCAGGGTAGAAACATTTGATCTTGATTGAAAGATCGCTGAGAGATCATTGGGATGACAATGAGATCACTGAGTGCTCCTTGAGCTCCTCTCCTTGACTGCTCAGTCTCATTGATCTGAGAGACCAGTAGATATCATTGAGAGATCAGGAGAGATTGCTGAGAAATCACTGCAAGTTTCTTGGGTAACAGGGAACCTCAGGGTATATACAGTTGAAACCAGATATTTACTGTACATATACTTTATAAAAACACACATTTTTTCCCCTCACTGTCTGATATTAAATCAGATTAAACTTTTCCTGTTTCGGTCAGTTAGGATTACCAAAATTACTCTTATTTGCTAAATAATTTTTATATTTGTTAATTTTTTTTTAGAGAATTTTTGTTTTATTACTTTCTTCAAAGTCAGAAGTTTACATACATTTCCTTAGTATTTGGCACCATTACTTTTTAAGTGTATGATTTGGGTCAAACATTTTTGGTATCCTTCCACAAGCTTCTCACAATAGTTTGCTGGAATTTTGGCCCATTCCTCCTGACAGAACTGGTGAAACGGAGTCAGGTTTGTAGGCTGACTTTTCAGCTCTGCCCACTAATTTTCTAGTGGATTGAGATCAGGGCTTTGTGATGGTCACTCCAAAACACTGACTTTGACAAAACGTTGGCCAAACAATTCAATTTTATTTTCATCAGACCACAGGGCATGTCTATAAAAATTATGGCCTTTGCCCGTGAATGAATTTGCAAACTGTAATCTGGCTTTTTTATGTTGCCTTTGGAGTGATGGGATTTTTTTCTCGCTGAGTGGTGTTTCAGCCCATCGGTACAAGACTCTGTACTGTGGATAATGACACTCTTACCAGCTTCAGCCACCATCTACACAAGGTCTTTTGCTTTTGTTCTGGGGCTGATGTGCACATTTCACACTAAAACACATTCATCTGTGGGACACAACCTGTCTTCTTCCTGAGTGGTATGCTGGGTGGACATTCCCATGGTGTTTATAATTGTGTATAATTGTTTAAGTAGATGAATGTGGAACCTTTGGGCATCTGGAAATTGTAACCAAGGATGAAACAGACTTGTGGAGGTCTACAATTCTCTTCTTGATATCTTTATATATTTCTTTTAATTTTCTCAGGATGTCACACAAGGAAGCAGTGTGTTTGAGGTCTGTCTGAAAATACATCCGCAGCTGTGCCTCCAATTCACTCAAATGTTGTCAGTTAACCTATCGGAAGCTTCCAAAGTCATGACACCATCATCTGGGCTTTCCCAAATTGTTTAAAGGTATAGTAATCTTAGTTTATGCAAACTTCTGACTTTGAAGAAAGTAATAAAAAAATCTCTATAAAAATTGTTTATCAAATATTAAAAAAAATAGCAAATAGAAATAATTTTGGTAATACTAACTGACCTAAAACAGGAAAAGTTTAGTCTGATTTAATGTCAGACAGTGAGAAAAAGGTTATGTGTCTTTTTATACAGTATATGCAAATATCTGGTTTCAATTGTATTTGAGAGGTTTCTAGTGCTCTTCTACCCCCTTTACACAAGGGTGGGGATCAATTGAGAGATGAAAAGATAGCCAGATCTCTCAATGATCTTTTAATGAGCACCTAGTGAACAGCAAGATCCCTCAATAATCTCTTAATGATCTTCCAGTGATCTCCACTATTACCACGGCCAACAAACTCTCAAGGAGTGTTCAACGATTTCATTGATCTCGCAATTATCTGGCAGCAATCTCCAAGGTTTTTCAATGAACTCTATTAGTCTTTTAGCAATCCCTCACTGATCTCTCAGCCATCTCTTCCTTTGGGGTGGAAAAATTTGAGATTCACTGAAAGATCAATGAGAGATCAGTGGGAGATTGATTAGATCAGTGAGCACTCAGTGATCTCAAGGAATGCTCAAGGAGGGTTCAACGATCTCATCAATCTACCAGTGAGCTCTCAGCAATCTGTCAATGATCTCTCATTGATCATTCAATGAACTCCAAATTTTTCCACTCTGATGGTAGAGATGTTGCGAGATTAGTGAGGGATTGCTGAGTGTTTGAGTATGCTGGCTTTTTGCCCTCTCTTGATGACCATACATAATTCAACTCAAATGTTGTTTCTTGAAAAATCTCCATTTTTTCTGGTGTAGTTTGTTGCAGTGTAGTGACCAACAGTACAATTAACGATTATTATGCAACAGTTAGTTCTGACCGAGCAATTTGATTGGACAATAGGGATTCCAGGAGTTACTATATTCCATGATAATTTCACTCCAACATTTCACTGGATATGTATCACTCCGCTTCAAAGGTGTTCATGTAACCGTTAATTACGTACTAACAGTAAGTTACTGTCAGCTCTCAGTGAGAATTGCAGTACTGTGTTGGATACCTTAATAATGCATCGGTTTTATATAGCGCTTTATCATATATACTCAAAGACACTTTACAAATAGGTACATTATTCATTCACTCCAGACAAACAATGGTAGTGGCAAGCTACTTCTGCAGCCACAGCTGCCCTGGGGCAGGCTGACGGAAACGTGGCAGCGAATCTGCGCCAACGGCCTTTCCGGCCACCACCGAACATTTTATACATTTATACACAGTGTTATGGGCACTGGAGGCAATGCGGGTGAAGTGTCTTGCCCAGGGACACAACGGCAGGATATCTGGGGAGAGCGGGATTCGAACCGCCAACCATCGGGTTATTAGACGACCTGCTCTACCTCCTGAACCACTGCCGCCCCTTAATTTCCACAGTGTAGCACTGTTTGAAAAGAAATCTTACTGGTCCTGGAAGTCACACCCTTTTGAAAAAAAAACTTTATTCAGTTTACAAAGTCTGCCCTTGTGTAAACATTTTTAAGTTATTTGTCGTCAGTTTAAAAAAATAGGCAGTGCTAGAGTTGGATTTATTGTCTTGATTAACAAACCACAATACCTTTGTAGTGATGGACTCTGTGTTTCATCTGAAAATGCCAAGAAAAAGTGAGCAAAGTGTGCCGAAGCCAAATCACTAGCATGCTAATTAGCCACCGGCATTGGCCACATTTTGATCTCGGCCATTCTGCGGTACCGACTCAATGGGTAACAAGTATGTTTTATAAACACTTACTTTTGCACCTGACAATATTTAATTTGTTTGCATGTGTGTGAAATGACAATAGATGTCTTCATGCTGATTGAAATGTTTAGCAACAGTTACTGGCTACATTTAGAAGGGACTATTTTTTTTCTCAGCTGTGCAAAGTAACTGGCTAAACAAAAAAACATTATATTTTGTCCAGTATTGCTGTCATTTAATAAATTGTGCTTGCAGAGCTGTTATATAAAAGCAATATTACACTCGAGGTTGTATGGTATCATGAATATTGTAACTGTGGCTGTGATACATCTAATGCCCTCTGCGTACACCCTCTCATGTAATATTGCTCAATTAGTACACCCGTGAAGCAGGTAATACATGTAGTTAAATGTCCCAGAGTTGTTATACGGTATATCTGTAGTGTAATGGCTCTTGTCCACTCAAATTAGCTGGCCAGAACTGACTGTTGTATAATTTTATTCCACTTTTTTTCTCATAACTTTAAGCTAAAAATAGATTATTACATAGGCAATACATTATATAAGAAGTTAACTTTAAAGTAGAACTGAACCCACCTTTTTGCGCAAAAAGTAGAATAGCGGATTAATTCCTTATTACCTATTGTATTTTTCAACACATAAAAGAAATTTTTAGGCTGTGCGATGGCCAAGCTATAAGCCGATAAACTTTTGCCTCTGGCTGGCAGTGCCAAACAAACCGGAAGTAGTGCAGACGACGCTGCGTGACGTCACTAGTGTGACTCTTAGCAAAACAACAATGGCAGATGATAGCAGTTCCAGCAGTCAAGAAAACCAGAGTTTTCAGAGTGAAGAGGCATTCAGGATCGGTGACGAGACAGAGGAGGATGCAGGAGTGTCAAGTGAACAGGAAGAGAGCGAGGGAGGCATCGAACCGTACAGATTCGAGCCAGAATTGTCGGGGGATTCTGGCACCGACTCAGAGTCAGACCGCAGCAGTGATGGGGAGGAGAGTCGCTTATTGAATACAGAATGGTGAGTCTTTACTTTTCTACTTTGGCATGTTTGGGGTGTCAGGATAAGGAAAATTAAGTCTGGACTGCAGACGATTTTTGTGTTTCAATAACAATAATTCCAGTAGAAAAGGGACAATGCGGTCCGAGGGTGGTGCCAATGGTCTGATGCAATCAGTGCAGTGACCAGCTGGTGACCATGCAATGCATCGCTTCCCGGTCGCTTTTTTTTTTTTTTTTTTTGTTACTTATTTGTACCCATAGGTAGATTCAGTTTGCAGTCTGGTGACAAGCCACCGGTCGCTGTGTGCGCGAGCGCCCTAAACCTACATGTTTTTGGTATGCGGGAGGAAACCGGAGAAATCCCGGAGAAAACCCACGCAACACGGGGAGAACATGCAAACTCCACACAGCTCACTGTTGGTCGGGGGCTGGGATCGAAGCCACGATCTCATGATCCCCGCGATCCCCCGGCCGAGGGTAAACTGTGCTGCCACAGTGCTAAACCACTGCGCCACCGTGCAGCTTTTCCTCCCCCTTTCTTTTCTTTCGTCGCCATGACAGCTTTCCTTGGCCACTGAACAGATCTTCCCAGGTGTTGGAAGTGTTTTGTAGTCGACTATCAAGACAAAATGCACCAAAAACAACCAGTGTCGACGTGCTCGCAATGGTAAACATGGAGGACTGTGTCCAATTCGTGACGTCACGCGGAACTCCGGCTGCACTTCCCGATAATCGGCGGATTCATTGGATTTTTCAGGGCGGGAAATTCAAAATCGCGGTTTTCTCCAAGATTCCGGGATTGGTGGAGGGGGTGCCAATGATAAATTATCTTTATAATTGTATGTACTATCACCCAGTGCTGTTCAATGCCGTTCACTTCAGTTCTACTTTAATATTGACATGCTCCTGTATCACACCTTCAAGACTAAATTTTACCTTATGTTTAACTTGAATGATGCATAGATTAAGGAAAACCGTAAAAGGTGTGAGTGGTGTGGCATCCTAAACTACACTGCTTGCCTGAATACTAGCAACAATGATAAAACAGAGGAATATAGAGGGAACTAAAGTAGAAGAAATGAACATTAAGGGTAGTATCTCACAAAGCGAACGTTGCAATTTTTGGATTCACCAACTTTTCATGAAGAATGTTCAGGGTTTACCTCTGTGATCAGCGACATTTTGCAACAATTAGCAACACTGGCATTCATGTTTACAAAAGAGTTTGCGAAAGACAGTTCACAAACCTTAGCAACAGTCAGAAAATATCAGTGACAAGTGTTTGCAATGATTAGCAACTACTTGCCACGCTTGTCACTATTTTGTAATGTTTGGGATCTTTTGCCAAATCCAGGTAAAATACCAGGCAAAGGTCAAACAAAGCTTGGACCCAACCCCATAAAAAGGGTGAGCAAGCCCATTCCAACTCCACCATGGCCGGTCCCAAGCCCGGATGAGAAAGGAGGAGGGTTGGGCGTGGGGCTAGCAACCCCACCCCGTAAAAACCCTGCATGCTACAGAAACGCCAACAACAGGCCAAGAGACTACTGCCCTGGGAGAGGAAGAGTCCTCATCAAGAGGACATATGACGCCATGTGGTGAAAGCCGTGAGTCTACGGAAGCTATAAGGCCGACCCCCCTTCTATCGACTAGGACCATCAACGTTGGAACATGGAATGTGAGGACCATGTATGAGACGGGAAAAACAGCACAAGTAGCCGCAGAGATGAAAAGCTACAACCTCACACTGCTTGGAATCAGCGAGACCCATTGGACACAGTCAGGACAAAGAAGACTGCTCACCGGAGAGATGTTGCTGTATTCTGGCCACGAAGAAGACAACGCTCCACATACAGAAGGCGTTGCATTCATGTTGTCAGGACCTGCACAGCGAGCTCTGATAGGATGGGAAGCACATGGATCAAGAATAATCATAGCATCCTTCAGAACGAAGAAGAAGAAGATCAAGATGAACGTTATCCAGTGCTACGCCCCAACCAATGACAGTTATGAAGAAGTCAAGAACCGATTTTACGACAGACTGCAAAACATCATGGCCAAGTACCCAGAGAAAGACGTCAGCATCCTCATGGGTCACCTCAACGCCAAGATCGGACAAGACAACACCGGATATGAGGAAGTGATGGGAAGACACGGACTGGGAGTGATAAACGAGAACGGCGAGAGATTTGCAGACTTCTGTGCAATGAACGACCTGGTCATCGGTGGTGGCACTTTCCCCCACAGAAGAGTACATAAGGCCACCTGGGTATCACTGGACTTAGTGACTGAGAACCAGACCGACCACATCTGCATGGCCAAGAAATTCAGGAGGTCCCTACAGGAAACACCGTCCTGAGAACAGAGCGACAACTGCATAGATGGGCAGAGCACTTTGAAGAGCTCCTGAACAGACCTGTCCCTCCGAATCCCCCGGACATCAACCCTGCTGACATTGACCTGGACATCAACTGTGAGAAGCCGACCAGGGAGGAGATTAGGAAAGCCATCAAGCTACTGAGGAACGGCAAGGCATCAGGACCAGACAACATCCCCGCAGAAGCACTCAAGGCAGACCTGGAGACCACTGTAGAGATGCTGTACCCTCTCTTCGAGAAGATATGGGAAGAAAAAGAAGTACCAGCAGACTGGAAGGAGGGCTACCTCATCAAGCTGCCCAAGAAAGGAGACCTCAGCAACTGCGCCAACTACAGAGGAATAACATTTCTGTCAGTGCCAGGGAAGGTCTTCAACAGGATCCTACTTGAGAGAATGAAAGGTGCTGTCGACCCCCTCCTCCGAGACCACAGGCCGGCTTCTGCCAGAACAGATCGTGCATTGACCAGATCGCTACCTTGTGAATCATCGTCAAGCAGTCTTTAGAGTGGAACTCCTCGCGGTACATCAACTTCGTTGACTACGAGAAGGCTTTCGACAGCGTGGACCGTGAAACCCTCTGGAAGCTGCTTCGCCACTACGGAGTGCCAACCAAACTGGTCAACTTGATCAAGAACTCCTATGAAGGAATGACCTGTCGAGCAGTCCATGAAGGACAGCTAACAGACAGCTTCAGGGTGAAGACCAGAGTCAGACAAGGCTGCCTCCTGTCACTTTTCCTCTTCCTCCTGGCGATCGACTGGACCATGAAGATGTCAACAGCAGACAGAAGAAACGGAATCCAGTGGACACTGTTTGACCATTTAGATGATCTGGACTTTGCAGACGACCTGACCCCGCTCTCCCACAGCCACCAGCAGATGCAGGACAAGACAACAGAGTTGGCAGCCACCTCAGCACAAGTTGGCCTCAAGATCCACGAGGGCAAGACCAAGATCCTCAAGATCAACACAGCAAATGAGAACCCAGTTACACTGCGCGGGAGTGAGCTGGAAGAGGTAGAGGCCTTCACATACCTGGGCAGCGTCATTGACAAGCAGGGCGGCACAGACGCAGATGTCAGAGCAAGAATCGGCAAGGCGAGGGCAGCATACTTGCAGCTGAGGAACATCTGGAGCTCCAAGGTGGTGTCAACATGCACAAAGATCCGGCTGTTCAACTCTAACGTCAAGTCAGTCCTACTGTATGGAGCAGAGACATTGAAGACAACGAAGACCACCATCAGGAAAGTGCAGACGTTCATTAACAGCTGCCTGAGAAGGATCCTCCAGATACGCTGGCCCGACACCATCAGCACCGTAGACCTGTGGCAGCGTACCAACCAGCTGCCAGCCAAGGACAAGATCCGGCGTAGAAGATGGGGATGGATTGGGCACACCCTGAGGAAGCCAGCCAGTAACACCACAAGGCAAGCACTCAAGTGGAACCCCCAAGGGAAGCGGAAAACAGGAAGGCCAAGAAATACCTGGCGACGAGACCTCGATGCTGACATCAAGAAGATGGGAAAGATCTGTAGACAGCTGGAGAGAGCAGCCCAGGACAGAGCACTCTGGCGGACTGTTGTCGGCGGCCTATGCTCCAGGAGGAGCGATGGGCCTAACTAACTAAGCCCATTCCAGCATTCAGATTTTAAGGGTTAGTAAACTAACACGAGGCAGCCTGTCAGCTTCTCCCCACTGAGGAGTTTGTGGTGTATGGGAAATGGCGTGACGCCCCACACTGCGTTAGCACATACGCATGTGTGACATCATGCCACCACAGGGTATATTAGATGGCTGCCCAGGGCTAGTCATCCTCTTTGGCACTCTGCCCTTCCATGCGCCACCTGTACTGAGTACTGTATCGTTTCGCTAACGATCAATAAAGTTAATCTCAACACATGGATGTGTCTGCACTTGTCTTTTCAGTCATAACATCTGGCGACAACGATGACCCACCCAACATTTAGGATGAAGAGCACAATTATGAAACTGCCGCAATTCCTTGCTTTACCTGGTGAACCACCTATCCCTTGGTCCCACTGGCATTATGAACCTTTTGTAAAGTTCATAACTGCCGCCGGCCTGAGACATGCTAGCAATGCTAAGCTAAAAGCTGTACTAATCCACTGCCTTGGCATCAAGGGATGCCGTATCTTCTGAATGCTTGGACCCGTGGACACCTACAATGACCACGATGAGTGTGGTGCTTTACTAGATAAGATAAGATAAGATAAGATAAGCCTTTATTAGTCCCACAATGGGGAAATTCCAGGATTGCAACAGCATAGGGACAGCAACACTCAGAGCAACAATCAGAAGGCAAGAAAAAACAACATCTAGTAAACATATGTCCATATTACTATAAATGTATATATATAGACACACAGTGCAGAGCATTATGGCTGGTGAATGTGCAGCAGAAAGTCTAAGCTCTCTCTCCGCGGATGCAGCGGGCCAGCTGGAAGTCTTTGGGCATGATGGTGACCCCCTTAGCGAAGAAGAGACCACCAGGTGGGTCTCGCTGGTCTCCTGCAGAGCCATGACGGCGAAACTCAGGAAACGCAGGACGGTCTTGAAGTCCTGAGCGATCTCCCTCACCAGGCGCTGGACGGGCAGCTTACGGATGAGCAGCTCCGTGGATTTCTGGTAGCGACGGATCTCTCTCAGAGCCACGGACCTGTGACGGCGAGGCCTCTTCACTCTGCCGGTGGCCGGAGCGCCTCTCCGAGCAGCCCTGGTGGCTAGCTGTCTCCTGGGGGGCTTCTTCCTCCAGTAGATTTTACGGGCGGTCTGCTTGGTTCTTGCCATCGCTCTTTATTATTCTGTCTTATATTTCTTTCACGCCGCCTAAACTCCAGCCCGGCACCCGCTTCGTTTTCGCTACAGCTCCCGGTATGTCGAGTTTCCCATTAGCACCGGGCGGCGGCCAAGTGCTAGCTAGCACTAGCTCCTCCCCGCTGTAACGTCTCCCGCTGCAAACCGTGGCTCCGTCCGCCGACCCGGGAGACCCCCGGGGCGATCCGTGCGTCCGTGATATATATGTACAGAGTGAAAGGTGTAGAAAGAAGAAGGAAGATAAAAAAAAAGGCTGTTGCAACAGGCAGCCGACTCGTGTGGCGCCGCCGGTCCGGCGGAACCGGAACCGGAAAAAAATAATATAGACTTAAAATCCTAACCAGCTGTCACTGAAGAGCTCTCACCTCTGGGAGCAAGGTTGAGCATGGCCCCAGCCCGCACTGAAATTTCCTCCTGAGATGCAGCTGTGAAGTCATACTCCGCTCGGGCCACGACATGGTCATCCTCTCCGCTGGCCCAGTTGGTGCCAGACATTTCGATGTTCCAGAGAGCGTGATGGCCCGAAGACGTGTGTTTTACCAGTGCCAACAACATGCAGGTGAGTCGGTCCAGCAATCTGTTGCCGACCTCCGCTGTTTGGCTAATATGTGTAGGTTTGGACATTTGGAAGAGTTGATTGTGCGAGACCAGTTAGTGACACACACCACCAACCCAAACCTGCGGGAAAAGCTAATGACACCGCTGGATGACCTGCCATTGGCAGATGCGGTGGTGTTAGCGTCCCAGCTAGAGCTAGAAGCAGCTGCCCAGTTAGCATCGCAGCTAGCGGGCCCCAACCCACGCTCCCCACAGTCAGCTCCGCTGGTACAAACTGTTGCCCCGGCTGCTCAGCCCTTCCACCCCATGTCCAACATGGACACAATCAACTTTGTGGTCCCCAGCAACTGGTAAGTCCTGTGGTGTAGAGTGAAGTTGGACAATGTCAGTATCTCAATGGTGCTAGCTACCGCTGTCTCAAGGTCCCTGATAAACAAAGCCATGATTCGAAGGCTTAATCCTCGGCGACCAGACGCGGTGGAACTGCCGGACGACAGACGCGCCAAGACCAGCAGAAGTGTCACCTTCTCAGTGCACAACGGTGACAGAACTCTCCCAGCGTTCTTGTTCCAGGTGACACACCATGGTGATAATATCCTGGGGTGGGACTTATTCTGTGAGCTGGGCTTCTCCATCACAGGCCCCATGGATGCAGCCACTCCCTGCCTCGAACTGCACACCGAACAGAACCCTAAACACCTGGAGCCGCCACAGGAGCTCCAGACTGCATCCACACATGACCCAGTGCCGCCACAAGAGCTCCAGACTGCATCCACACAGGACCTGGAACTGGTCCTCACGCAACATGGGCGTTCTCAAGCTGCCGCCTCATCACAAGAGTTCCGGTCCACAGTCACGCAGGACCCAGAAGAAGGCATGGTCTACCCCATCAGTGGTAAGACCATCCTGCCTCTACGTCTTCCTCTGGACAGCTCATGTCCACCACCGGATGATACTCCAGTAATAGCGCCGTTCCCTGGCAGTGGGATGGAACAGCAACAACAGAAGCACCTCATGCAGCATGAGCCTCCTCGAGCTGCCGCATCACTGCAGGAGTTGCAAGCCATAGCTGATCAGCGGTGGCGCTCTCCTCTAACAGCAGGGTTGCAGAGTGACAACAGTACGTCACGAAGAAAGAACGCCGAGTGGAGTGCCCTTCACTCATGGTGCTCAACTGGGTCTGGGTACGTCGACCTGATCGTTCATACAAGCTGCAGTCCTTCTGGCCAGCGCCAACATGGATCACCGCTCAGCTAGGACCAGCCACCTTCCTTCTGACTGATGGACCACGAAGGATGACACCACCTCCCACTCCTGATTAAGGGACCGTGACCAAGCCGGCCCACCCAGACTGGGACTTGGCCAATGAATGGTTCACAGCTCCAGCGGGGTGCCCACCGGAACCACCAGGGTCAGCGCGGCCTGATCCCTGTTTGATATGAGTCCAATGGAGACCTCTTCAGCTTGAGGACTATGATACTGACTTTAAATACACTGATAGTCAGCGCATGGTCTGTTCAGTGGCAGAATAACCCACATGACCATGCAGGCACACCAGCAATCTACCCAGTTGCTCAGTCAGAAACTTTATGGTTGAAATGTGCTTTAAGTGGTTCATTATAACGGCCCGTTCGGCCTAGCCAGGTATGTGTTCTGTTTCACATTAGCCAATACACTAATCATTATATCGGCCCATTTGGCTAAGTCCTATGTGTGTGTTCAGCTGCGCATTAACCTGATAAGCCAACAAGAGTGTGCGCCTATGTCAGCTGTTCCTGCTAAGCTAATCCACATATGTACGTATGTTCAACTGTACATTAGCCGATATGCCAACGTGTATTTTACTTACCATCCTTGCTAAGGCTAAATTTGCATGGGCAATATTCTAAGCTTTTCAAGGGGGGAGTAAATGGGGTGTATGGGAAATGGCACGATGCACCACACTGTGGTAGCACGTATGCACGTGTGACATCATGGCACCGCAGGGTATATTAGATGGCTGCCCAGGGCTAGTCGTCCTCATTGGCACTCCACCCTTCCATGCTCCACCTGCACTGAGTACTGTATCTTCTGGCTAACGTTCAATAAAACTAACCTCAACACGTGGACGTGTCCACACTCATCTTTTCAGACATAAAAGAGCTCTAATGTAATTAGCTGGACTAGAAGATCTGCTGTCTCCCGTGCTGTAGGGAGACCCCGGAGCGGCACGAAGTGGGCAGCCTTGGAGAACCGATCCACGATGGTCAGCACGGCGTCTTAGGTGTTAGAAACCGGGAGACCAGTGACGAAGTCGAGGGCTATGTGAGACCAGGGCCTGCCCGGGACCGGCAGGGGCTGGAGCAGACCCGCGGGGGGAGAATTAGCAGACTTGCCGGTGGCACACACGGGGCACGCCTGGACGTAGTTGGCAACGTCCTTCTGGAGACCCGGCCACCAAAAGGAACGCTGGAGGAGATCCACTAGCCGGGAGACGCCAGGGTGACAGGCGAGTTTGGAGGTGTGAACCCAATGAATAACCTCCCCCCGGACAGTCGATGGAACAAAGAGCTTCCCTTCCGGTCCGCCGCCAGGATCCGGTTCGGTCTCCTGCGCCCTCCGGATCTTGTCCCTGATGGACCAGGAAATCGCCCCCATGACGCACGAGCTGGGCAGGATGGTATGACCCGGCTACTCCGGGGTCTCAGGGACAAACTGCCTGGAAAGGGCATCGGGCAGGCCATTTTTACAACCAGGGCGGTAGGTGATAGTGAAACGGAACCGGGCGAAGAACAAGGACCAGCGCGCCTGGCGGATCTTAAATATTCCAAGTTCTTATGGTCCGTTAACGCAACAAACGGCTGGGCAGCCCCCTCCAACCAGTGGCGCCACTCCTGCAGTGCGAGCTTGATGGCAAGCAGCTCCCTGTCCCCAACGTTGTAATTGCACTCGGCCGCAGACAGGCGCCATGAGAAGAAGGCGCAGGGTCGCTTGACCCCCATCGGTGGGCGACTGCTGGGAAATCACCGCCCCCACTCCCGTATCCGACGCGTCGACTTCGACCAGGCACTGCAGCGCGGGGTCAACCTGGGTCAGGACCCGGGAGGAGGCGAACTCCGTCTTCAATGCCTCGAAAGCCGCTGCAACCTCTTCGGTCCACCGAAAGGGGGTCTTGGGAGAAGTGAGGCGGGTCAAAGGGGCAACAATGGCGCCGAAGTTGGGGACAAAGCAGCGATAAAAATTGGCAAGCCCTATGAACTGCTGCACCTGCTTTCTGGAGGTCGGCGTGGGCCACTCGACCACCGCCTTCACCTTCGCAGGGTCGGGAAGGACTTGATTGTGCGAGATTACGAACCCTAGGAAGGAAGTGGTCTTGGCGTAAAACTCACATTTTTCGGCCTTAACATATAGCCTGTTCTTCAGCAGCCGCTGTAGGACCCACCTCACATGGACCTGGTGTTCCTCCCATGACCTGGAGAAGATGAGAATATCATCCAGGTAGACGAACACGAAGAGGCCCAGGAAATCGCGTAGGACGTCATTTATGAGGCGTTGAAAAACGGCAGGGGCGTTGGTCAGCCCAAATGGCATTACCAGATACTCGAAGTGACCACTAGACGTCCGAAAGGCCGTCTTCTACTCATCCCCCTCCCGGATCCGGACGAGGTGATAAGCACTGTGGCGATCCAACTTGGTGAACCAGGTCGCCCCCTGGAGGGAGTGGAAGGCATGGAACTCCGGGGGCACCAGGGTGAGGTCCGGAGGCGCGGCGTCCGAGGCCGGAGGTGGGGAGGACGGGGCGCAAGCTGCGGACTGGAGGCAGGTGCCCATGCAAAAGGAACTCCAGGCGGCAATTCTTCCTGTCTGCCAATCCAGCACTGGGTTGTGCAGGCGCAACCAGGGGTAGCCTAAGATGACAGGTGACACTGAAGAGGAAAGGACATAGAGGGTGAGGTCCTCCCGGTGATTACCTGAGATAATTACGGGGATCGGCTGGGTGCGATGAGTCACTTGCCCAAGGGCTGCACGGGAGAGGGTGACCAGACTGAGAGGAGCGGCCAGAGGGTGGCAGGGTATGCCCAATTGGGTTGCCAGGCTCTTAGAAATGAAACTTTGCTCTGCTCCTGAGTCCACCAGTGCGTGTGTGAGGTGCCCTGTGGGATTGTGACAGAATCGTATGGGCAGCGACAAACTTGTGAGGGGATTCGACCGGTTACAGTCCGCGAGGCCCCCTACTGTGACTCGCGGACCTCCCCGTTTGGCTTCTCTGGACAGTGCTCCACGGTATGCTGATCGCCTCCGTAATACATGCAGAGGCCCAGCTCCCGGTGGCGCTGTTTCTCCGCTAGGGGGAGCCTTGACCGGCCAACTACCATTGCCTCCGACTCCTCGGAGGGCTCTGGAGCGGGTAATGCCAGGGGGCGAGACTGGGGCATGCGGACGGAACCTACACGCGAGCAGCCAGCTGACTTCCGCTCGGTGGTCCGTTCACGCAGCCTGTTGTCTAAGCTAATAGTCAGGGAGATTAGCTCCGACAGCCATTCCGGAAGATCTCGGCTGGCCAACTCATCCCGCAGACCAGAGTTGAGGCTGCGGAGGAAGATGCTACAGAGTGACACCTCACCCCAGCCTACCTCCTCCGCTGCGACCCGGAAGTCGATAGCGTAATCCGCCGCTGATCGGCTTCCCTGTTGGAGACCAAGGAGCCGGTCAGAGAGGACGCTATCGCGCCGGGAATGGTCAAAGACCTCGAGGAAACTCTGCACGAACTGGTCGTAGGAGAGGTTTGCGCAGCTGGGCTTCGACATGACAGCGTAAGCCCAAGCTAGTGCTCGCCCCTCCAGGAGGTTAGCAATGTAACCAGTTCGGCTATGGTCTGAGGGAAAATCCCCGGGAACGCGCAGAAACACTGACTCACACTGCAAGATGAACCCCCGGGCTCCGCCGAGCTTACCGTTGAAGCGGGCAGGGGTTGGAATCGGCGTGAGTCGGGTTGGCGTTCCCGCGGCAGGCTGGCCAGCCACGGAAGCGGCCGGAGCTGCTCCTCCCTGACGAGCAGGAGGGAACACCTGCTGGGGGTCCACACGGTCTAACCGGTGAGTAATGTTTGTCAATTGGTTCAAAATCACCTGCTGTTGGTGGGCTATTAAATCCACCCGAGCCTCGAGGGTGGAAAGGCGGCGTGCGAGCCCGCTGTCTGCTGAGCCGCTCTGCTGGAGCCGTACTGACATAATGTCCGGCTCAGGAAACACGCACACAGGCTCAGGGAAGGTTTAATGGCTTTATTCAACAAGCAGGTGTGTATGGATGGATGTATGAGGTATGGGTATGTGATGCCGGTGAACGCCGATGCACAGGAAACAGAGCAGTACGCCGTACAGCCAGGCAACCCTATGGAGAGAGCAGAGGACAAGGGTAAAGGGCACCACACCAAGACAGGTACAATGAGCGATGTGCTGCTTACTTGTAGGTGACGCGTGGCTGGCGTTGGCCAAGGGAGAAGCCCGGGAGACAGTGTCCTGCTGAGCCAGTGATGACGATGAGGAAAAGGATGGCGATGACGGGGTTATCCGCCGCCAAGGAATCCACCTGTGCACAGGGGAGAAGACTTGCAAGGAGGTAAGGAGAATGATGCTTACGTGGAAGCGTAGTTCAGCTGACGTGGAGAGACGATCCAGCTGGGAGAGAGTGCCGATGCGAGCAGACGGCTCCAGACCGCTGCACAGGGCTGCGTGGGCTAAATAGCCCATGGCTGACAAGGCGCAGGTGTGCGCGCAGCTGAGGCGGATGATGAGCGGCGAGTCATGACAGTACCAGCTATTTGAACCAGTAGTTTGGAGTTAGCATTAGCAAACCACCGGACTCGAACTGAAGCCTAGCTGTAGTGTAAGAATATTGGGAATATGTGGAGTAGAACGTGGCCTAAGGCTGATGTCACCACGCCAGTATAGGGGCAGTCTGCCATCTCGTGGAACTGACAGTTGGTTGGGAGTTACAGTTAGTTACAGGCGTGCATGTCCAGAGCTATGACTGAGTGTACACGTGCTTATTACTACAATGACATGTAATAAAGTTCAGTTCAAGCACAGCATCCTCATCCGTCTTCATTCCAGGTTTGTGGACATAACACTACCCACCCACCACACCTGTTCCACTGCGCACACTGTGGGGGAGAGACGGGGCGCTGACAAGTAGTGGTGAGGTAAGAGCTTTACTGAATAAATGGGGATATGTGCATTTTAAATACGATACAAACGAGAGTATTCTTTGAAATGATAGACATTTTTATATCGTCATATCACACAGCCTTAGTTGTGACCGTGACAATAAAACCCAAACAAGACCAAAAACATGATAATATTAATAAAATATAAACATAAACTTAAGACGAGGACATGGCCTGATTCCTGTCCTGATAAAAGGCAGGCATAAATAAATCAAACATAACCATGATACTAATAAGCAGGACTAAGAGAAGCTAAACTACAGTAAAACTAGGCAGAACAGAAATGAATAGCAAATTCAAGGGAACATAAATAGGGACATGACCATGAACATAATACATATAATACAATACAATACAATACAATAATACAATAATCTGACTAAGCTGAGGAGAGGAAAATATAAAAAAACAACAGAAATGAACTTAAAGTGTGAGCATGGTCCCCTGACCCTGCTCAGAACCTTGACAGGTCCAGCAGCTGTCTAAACCCATTTGCAGCATAACTAAGGGAAGGTTTAGAGTCACCTGATCCTACCCCAACTATAGGCTATGTTAAAAAGGAAGGTTTTAACCCTATTCTTAAAAACAGAGATCAAGTCTGACTCCCGAATCCAGATTGGCAACTGGTTCCAAAGGAGAGGAGCCTGATAACTGAAAGTTCTGCCTCCCATTGTACTCTTAGAGATTCTAGGTATAACAAGTAATACTGCATTTTGGGAGTGTAGTGCTCCGTTAGGATGATAAGGTACTATCAGATCTTTTAAATAACAAGGGGCCTGATTATTTAGAGGTTTGTACGTGAGGAGAATGATTTTAAACTTAATTCTAAGTTGGGAAGTCAATGAAGGGAGGCCAGAACTGGAGAGATATGATCTCTCTTTCTAGTGCCTGTTAAAACTGTAGCTGCAGCATTTTGGATCAACTACTGTAATTGCATGGACTGTTAAATTTTTACCAGGCAGTTTAGTTCATGTTTTTAAACTAATCTTTAGTTTTTACTGTAAGATAGATAAGACAACATAAAGGGCTTTAAAGTATGTAAGTATGCCAAATCCAGCAGTTCAGTTTTAAAAACCAGACTTTTTCCAGTTAACAAAGACTCTCTGTGCACTGTCACAGTAAAAGCTTTTTCAAATCACTGAACTAAATTGTAAAGTTGGACTGGCCATATACTTTCTTTTGGAGGACTCTGTGTCTCTTATTGTGCTGTCATCCCTCCTCTCTGCTCGTTTACACTTTTCTACATTATCATGGCCCCCTGTTCACTAAATACTGTATTTACTACAGTTACACTTCTCTACCATAGCCTGTGTATCAGCCTTAGTAAATCACCTAGAAAGAAAGTTAAACACAAACCCCACATGGCTTTAAGTCCAAGTAACCACTTATACTTGAGCAATGTTACATGAAAGGGAGTACGGTATCAATGAATATATTAAGCCGCATCACACCCGCAGTTAGTATGTATTCACGACACCTTAACAACCTCGAGTGTAATATTGCTTTTATACAACAGTTCCATAAGCACAATTTATTAAATGACAGCAATACTGGACAAAATATAATGATTTGCTTGTTTAACCAGTTATTTTGAGCAGCTGAGAGAAAAAAAAATAGTCCCTTCTAAATATAGCCAGTAACTGTTGCTAAACATCGCAATCAGCATGAAAATGTCTATTCGAATAACGGTTAGTAATTAACGGTTACTAGAACACATTTGAAGTGGAGTGATACGTATCCAGTGAAAGTTGGAGTGCAATTATTGGGGATTTTAGTAACTTCTGGTCCCTGTTGTCCAATCAAATTGCTCGGTCTGAACTAACTGTTGAATAACTTGATATAACACAACACCAAATCGCACTGCTTACTAAACAGCCAGCTCTACCCACAACGCGTCACACCGTCACCTTGACAACATATCTTATCACAGGTGTGCTTGGTAAAAAAAAAAAAAAGATGAAACAGACAAAAGTGTGGCTTAGCAGGGCTCATGTCTGATGTCTGTTAAGACTCTGAAAGCCTGCTTTGAAAGTGTAAAAATGTCAAACACACCAGCAATGTCTGCTGTCTGTGAAGCTTCCTGAACTCTGGTGTAGAAACAAGGACTGAACCCTAAGACCCAATTTTTATAATCCAGTAATTTTTTTTTTTAATTTAGCGTCCTGACTGTAGTCATTGCATTAATTTCCTGTGAAAATAAAAAGCAAGAAAATAAATGGCAACAACCTCAATATTACAGCCGCAAACCTGCATAGCTCATGACTAAAGTATTTTATGGCTGACGGTGTAATTAAATCTGCTCAAAAGAGACTGGGTGGTGTTTTCTCCTCACTGTGCCTCTTTTGTTTAGCTGAGGAAATTCTAATTGTGCATGCCGAAGCAGACGAGAAACCTTAGATCCGACAGATCAGCACTGTCGACCACACACAGATGCACTGCTTTCCAAATGGTGCGCCAACACCAAACATTTACCTTAAAATCAGAAATATGTGACAGATTATTTATACTTTTTAACACAATTTAACACAAAATACCAGAGGGGTATTACATAAAACCAAGATAAGGGATTAAGCCAGGATTTTCAAGTAATTCTGGCTTAATCTATACTTGGTTCTATAAAAGTAGGATAAATTAAACCTAGTCAAAGTGCTATGGAGATTTAATCTCTGGAGCAGGCTAAGAGTCAGACTAAAATTAATCCTAGTGACTTCTCTGTCATTGCTACATGGTCTACTGTAAATATGTTGCAGCATTTTTAATTATCCTGTATTGAATGAAACCCAGAGAGTTGAAGAAAAATGTATCTTGTGTTAAAATAATACAGATATACTGTCATTCATTTAAGTACATGCATTGTTATCGTAATTGCCCCAAGCATTTTTATAATCATCCATTTGGTAATCATTATTACTGCCAGGCCCAGCATTACACTTTTTATGAAGATGGTCCTTTATATTACTGCCTGAGGTGTGACGATACACAACCTATATTACTGCAGTCACTGGCATGAATGCCTGATGACACTGATGTGTAAGTGCATTTTATGGGACATTACTGTCACAGCACATTGTTATCTTTCAATATTACAGGTTAGGGTCACTTAAACTGGCTCAACAAAATAGTATACTGGATAGTCATATAGAAGGGAGGACAACCTTGTGTAGCCCGAGTGGGTCCACATTGCCTTCAACAGCTCTTTTTTTTTTTGGTGTCATTACTGGGGGCACAGCAGATGCGGCCTTGGTCTGTGGCCTCAGTCCCAGCAGCCACGGGCATGACTTTAGCTTCCAAGAACAAAAAGCCCTGTGATTGGCTGTTGGGACTGGGGTTGCGGTCGCTGCGGTTGTGACCTTTTCAGTGTTCCTACAAGGAACAAGAAAGTTACATAGTGCTGCTTTAAAAACTAATGTGAAGCAGACCTTAGGTTTTAAATGCTGTTTCTAAGCAATACAAGACCTTGAAGTCTACACCTGCTTGCAACCCGATGATTGCTACTTGCGGCTATTTTTTTGTATTACACCGCATTCCAAATTACTGTGCAACTGATATTTGTCTCTGATTTTCCTAAATAGTCGATACAAATGACAGTCAGTATAATTTTCAAGTCATCAACCGTTAGAGCATAATTCAAATGTTATTGAACAAACCTCCCAATGATAACTTTTTTTTGCAAAAATAAAAAACTCAAAATGCACTGTCCAAAATTATTATGCATAACAGTTTCGCAACATTTTATTGGTTGTAAAGAACTGAAAATAGTCATTTGTTGAATTTGCAGCATTAGGAGGTCATATTTACTAAAATCAAAAGCTATTTCAATCAAAAACATCTTAACAGGCCAAGTTACGTACATGTAAACATAGGACCCCTTCTTTGATATAACCTTCACAATTCTTACATCCATTGAACTTGTGAGTTTTTGGAGTGTTTCTGCTTGAATTTCTTTGAAAGATGTCGGAATAGCCTTCCACAGCTGCTGTTTTGATGTGAACTGCCTCCCACCCTCATAGATCTTTTGCTAGAGGATGTGCCAAAGGTTCTCAATAGGGTTGAGGTCAGAGGAGTATGGGGGCCACACCATGAGTTTCTCTCCTTTTATGCCCATAGCAGCCAATGACACAGAGATATTCTTTGCAGCATGAGATGTGCATTGTCATACATAAAGATAATTTTGCTACGGAAGGCACGGTTCTTCTTTTTGTACCATGTAAGAAAGTGGTCAGTCAGAAACTCTATATACTTTGCCGAGGTCATTTTCACAGGTTCAGGGACCCTAAAGGGGCCTGCCAGCTCTCTCCCCATGATTCCGGCCCAAAACATGACTCTGCCACCTCCTTGTTGACCTTGCAGCCTTGTTGGGACATGGTGGCCATCCACCAACCATCCACTACTCCATCCATCTGGACCATCCAGGGTTGCACGGCATTCCTCAGTAAACAAGACTGTTTGAAAATTAGTCTTCATGTACTGTATTTCTGGGCCCACTGCAACCGTTTCTACTTGTGAGCATTGGTTAGGGATGGCTGAATAGTAGGTTGATGCACAACTGCAAGCCTCTGGAGGATCCTACACCTTGAGGTTCGTGGGACCCCAGAGGCACCAGCAGCTTCAAATGCTGCTTTGTAATGGCATTTTAACAGTTGCACTCTTAATCTGATGAATTTGTCTGGCAGAATCCTTCCTCATTATGCCTTTATCTGCATGAACCTGTATGTGCTCTGAATCAGCCACATATTTCTTCATAGTACGATAATCACGCTTAAGTTTTTGTGAACTATCTAATGTTTTCATACCTTGCCCAAGGCATTGCACTATCTGATACTTTTCAGCAGCAGAGAGATCCTTTTTCTTTCCCATATTGCTTGAAACCTGTGGTATGCTTAATAACGTGGAACATCCTTCTTAAGCAGTTTTCCTTTAACTGGGCTCACCTTCATCTTCTACCGCTTTTCCGGAGGACCGGGTCGCGGAGGCAGCAGTTCAAGCAGAGAAGCCCAGACTTCCCTCTCCCCAGCCACCTGCTCCAGCCCTTCAGAGAGGACACCAAGGCGTTCCCAGACCAGCTGGGAGACATAGTCTCTCCACCGAGTCCTGGGTCTGCCCCGGGGTCTCCTCCCAGTGGGACGTGCCTGAAACACCTCAAGTGGGAGGCGTCCAGGAGGCATCCTAATCAGATGCCCATACCACCTCAACTGACTCCTTTCAATGTGGAGAATCAGCGGTTCTACTCTGAGCCTCTCCCGGATGACTGAACTCCTCACCCTATCTCCGAGGGTGAGTCCAGCAATCCTACGGAGAAAGCTCATTTCAGCTACTTGTATCCGCGATCTGGGCTCACCTGGCAAACTAATTATAGCAGGTATCTGAGATTGATATCAATGATGCAAAGATCCCTGAGACACAATACCATCCATGAGTTTAATTGAAAAACAAAAAAACTGAATGTTTATGACACTAAAATCCTATTTTGCATAATAATTTGGAATGTGGTGTAAATTTATAACATGACAATATGGTAATTATTGACAGACCAAATTCTCTCTGTTGGAAATTTTTTTACTTATCACTGATAATACCATTGGGCTTTGGAAAACATACGTACAGTATTCTTTACTCAAGTGGAAGGAACGATGCTTGTTTTAAAAGAAATGTGATAAAAGCAGAAAAACAGATTCAGCTTCAAATAGTAATACAGTAATAACAATAATAATAATAATTTAATTTAATTTGTAATGCCCTTTTCATTACAGGCAATTACAAAATGCTACAATGTAAAGTAGAATAAAAGTAAAAAAAAATACACTTAAAAATACTTAAAATATACTTAAAACAGAAAAATGCTGTAAAATAGTTAAAGGTTAAAGGCCCTCTTAAACAGGAGGGCTTTTAGGCCTTTTTTGAAAAGTGTTAGTTGTTTGTGGAGCTCTCAAGTAATTGGGAAGAGCATTCCACAAACGGGGGGCTGCCGAACAAAAAGCTCCATCTCCCATGGTGCAGAGCTTGGTCCTGAGGAACACAAGGTTTGTGTCAACAGAGCGGAGGTTTCTTGTCGAGGTATGGATGGAAAGCAGGTCCTTGAGGTATTGTGGGGCATGGATGCAGTGATAGGCCAGCAGGCAGATGTTACAGTATATTGAATTCTGAAAGAAACCGGAAGCCAGTCAAATGTACATAGGATGGGTGTGATATATTCATGTTTCCTCACTCTCTTCAGGATTTTAGCTGCAGTATTCTGAAGATGTTGAAGTTTCTGGAGGCTTTTGCTGTAAATCCTAATTAAAAACAGCATTACAATAGTTCATTCTGGAGGAGATAAAGGCGTGTATCAGTTTTCTGCATCAGGTAGCGTGAGCTTGGGGCAAAGTCTGGCAATGTTCTTGAGATGAAAATAGGAAGATTTGCACTGTCGCTTAATGTGGGACAGACAGACAGACTGAACTGTGCAAATCTTCTTATTTTCATCTCAAAACATTGCCAAGATCCCTCCTCCATGTGGTGAGCCCACTGCATGGTGGACGAATGTGGCTGTTTTGGCTACACAGGATCCTTGATGTCTTTTTTTCATAGGGATCTTCTGGACCACTCCTGGTAGGGCCCCTCACCCAGGACCAGTTTGTCTTGAGAGACACTACCAGGGGCAAGCTGCCCCCGACGACATAGCTCCTGAGATTATTAGGGAACACATGGAGCAATCCTCCCCATGTGTCTTTCATCTCATTAAACGTCTCCCATGGTTTGCGGCTTCCCAAACAAATGTTACACTAACACATTCACCACAACTTTAAAGGGATTTTATGTTAGTATTAAGTTTCCAGCTTGTTAACCTACCCCAGAATGGACAAAAAGCCTTGTTGCTGTTTCAGATAAATTCTGTCTGCCTGAGCAAACATTTCACTGCAAAAGACCAAGCGAAGGATTATATGCTTGTAAAAGATTAATGGTGTTATTATTACAGGACCACAGGTTTACAGCTGAATTAGAGTAAGTTTTTTTTATGACATGAGCTGACCATGATGTGGTTTTTGCAAAAAAAAAAAACAACAAAAAACAGAGATAATGCTCCTCAGCTAGATTGGTATATGTGCGATCTGCAAGAAAACGCGGCACCTGTTCACTTTGCTGCCCTCACTGCTTTTTTCAGGTATGTATATTTTCATTTCGGGGTCCTTTAACACATGAAAGGCAGTGTCCATCCATCCATCCATCTTCTACCGCTTTTCCGGAGGTCCGGGTCGCGGAGGCAGCAGTTCAAGCAGAGAAGCCCAGACTTCCCTCTCCCCAGCCACCTGCTCCAGCTCTTCAGAGGGGATACCAAGGCGTTCCCAGACTAGCTGGGAGACATAGTCTCTCCACCGAGTCCTGGGTCTGCCCCGGGGTCTCCTCCCAGTGGGACGTGCCTGAAACACCTCAAGTGGGAGGCGTCCAGGAGGCATCCTAATCAGATGCCCATACCACCTCAACTGACTCCTTTCAATGTGGAGGAGCAGCGGTTCTACTCTGAGCCTCTCCCGAATGACTGAGCTCCTCACCCTATCTCTGAGGGTGAGTCCAGCAATCCTACGGAGAAAGCTCATTTCAGCCGCTTGTATCCGCGATCTCGTTCTTTCGGTCATTACCCAAAGCTCGTGACCATAGGTGAGAGTAGGAACGTAGATTGACTGGTAAATCGACAGCTTTGCCTTAGAACTAAGCTCCCTCTTCACCACAACAGACCGGTACAACGTCCGCATCACTGCAGATGCTGCTCCAATCCGTCTGTCGACCTCTCGCTCCATTTTCCCCTCACTCGTGAACAAGACCCCAAGATACTTAAACTCCTCCACTTGGGGCAGGAGCCTGTCCCCAACCCGGAGAGGACAATCCACCTTTTTCCGGCTGAGGACCATGGACTCGGACTTGGAGGTGCTGATTCTCATCCCAGCCGCTTCACACTCAGCGGCAAACCGTCCCAGCAAGAGCTGTAGGTCATTGCTGGATGAAGCCAACAGGACAACATCATCTGCAAACAACAGAGATGAGATCCTGTGGTCACCAAGCATGACGCCCTCCATTCCCTGGCTGCGCCTAGAAATCCTGTCCATAAAAATTATGAACAGGACCGGTGACAAAGGGCAGCCCTGGCGGAGTCCAACTCTCACTGGGAATGACTCCGACCGAGTGTTGGCAATGCGAACTAAACTCTCACAACGGTCGTACAGAGACCGAATAGCTCGTAACAACAAGCCCGATACCCCATACTCCCGAAGCACCCCCCACAAAAATCCACGAGGGACGCGGTCAAATGCCTTCTCCAAGTCCACAAAACACATGTAAACTGGTTGGGCAAACTCCCACGAACCCTCAAGAATTCTCGAGAGGGTAAAGAGCTGGTCCGATGTGCCACGGCCAGGACGAAAACCACATTGCTCCTCCTGAATCCGAGGTTCGACCAACGGCCGGACTCTCCTCTCCAGTACCTTGGCATAGACCTTCCCAGGGAGGCTGAGGAGTGTGATCCCTCTAAAGTTGGAGCACACCCTCCGGTCCCCTTTTTTGAAGAGAGGAACCACCACCCCGGTTTGCCATGCCAAAGGCACTGCCCCCGACCTCCACGCAATGTTGCAGAGGCGTGTCAACCATGACAACCCAACAACATCCAGGGCCTTGAGGTACTCGGGGCGAATCTCGTCCACCCCCGGGGCCCGGCCACCAAGGAGATTTTTAACCACCTTGGCGACCTCAGCCCCTGTGATAGGCGAGTCATCCCCCTCGTCCCCAAACCCTGCTTCCTCTGTGGAAGGCGTATCAGTGGGATTGAGGAGATCCTCGAAGTATTCCTTCCACCGCCCGACGATATCCCCAGTTGAAGTCAACAGTGTCCCATCCGCACCATACACAGTGTGGACGGGGAGCTGCTTTCCCCTCCTGAGCCGCCGAACAGTTTGCCAGAATCTCTTTGAAGCCGACCGAAAGTCTTGTTCCATGGCCTCACCGAACTCCTCCCATACCCGGGTTTTTGCTTCAGCAACCACCCGAGCTGCACTCCGCTTGGCCTGCCGGTACACCTCAGCTGCTTCGGGAGTCCCACAAGCCAACCAAGCTTGATAGGACTCCTTCTTCAGCTTAATGGCCCCCCTCACCACTGGTGTCCACCACTTGGTTCGGGGGTTGCCACCACGAGATGCACCGACCACCTTGCGGCCGCAGCTCTGGGCTGCCGCTTCAACAACAGAGGTGGAGAACATGGCCCATTCAGACTCCATGTCTCCAGACTCCCTCGGAATGTGGTTGAAGTTCTTCCGGAGGTGGGAGTTGAAGACCTCCCGGACAGGGGCCTCAGCCAGACGCTCCCAGCACACCCTCACTATACGTTTGGGTCTACCAGGTCTGAATGGCTTCCTCCCCTGCCATCGGATCCAACTCACCACCAGGTGGTGATCAGTTGACAGCTCTGCACCTCTCTTTACTCGGGTGTCCAAGACATACGGTCGCAGGTCTGATGATACGATAACAAAATCGATCATCGACCTGCGGCCTAGGGTGTCCTGGTGCCAGGTGCACATATGGACACCCTTATGCTTGAACATGGTGTTCGTTATAGACAGACTGTGGTTAGCACAGAAGTCCAATAACTGAACACCACTCGGGTTCAGATCGGGCAGGCCGTTCCTCCCAATCACCCCCCTCCAGGTTTCACTGTCGTTGCCCACGTGCGCATTGAAGTCCCCCAGTAGGACAATGGAGTCTCCAGGAGGAGCACCCTCCAGCACCCCAGTCACAGACTCCAAAAAGGGTGGGTACTCTGAAACATCATTTGGTGCATAGGCACAAATGATGGTCAGGACCCGTTTCCCAACCCGAAGGCGCAGGGAAGCAACCCTTTCGTCCACCGGGGAAAACTCCAATATAGAGGCAGCAAGGTGGGGCGATACAAGAATACCTACCCCTGCTCGTCGCCTCTCGCCCGGGGCAACTCCAGAAAAGGCCAAGCTCCAGCCCCTCTCCAGGAGACTGGTTCCGGAACCGGAGCTGTGTGTTGAGGTGAGGCCGACTATATCTAGCCGGTATCGCTCAATCTCGTACACCAGCTCAGGCTCCTTCCCCACCAGAGAGGTGACATTCCACGTACCAAAAGCCAGTTTAGAAAGCTTGGGATCAGTCCGCCAAGGTCTCCGCCTTTGACTGCCACCTAATCCACATAGCACCGGACTTCCATGATCCCTCCTGCAGGTGGTGAACCTACTGGAGGGCGGACCCATGTAACTCCTTCGGGCTGAGCCCGGCCGGGTCCCATGGGTGGAAACCCGGCCACCAGACGCTAGCCTTCGAGCCCCTCCCCCAGGCCTGGCTCCAGGGTGGGGCCCCGGTAACCCCATACCGGGCGGGGTACACTGAATCCTTGATATACAATTTATCATGAGAGTCTGTTGGATCGTTCTTCGTCTGGCCCTTCACCCAGGACCAGTTTGTCTTGGGAGACCCTATCAGAGGCAAATTGCCCCGGACAACATAGCTCCTGGGATCACTGGGGCACGCAAACCCCCCCACCACGATAAGGTGACGATCCATGAGGGGGAAAGGCAGTGTATCTGATGCATTATCTGATGCATTTGTAACAGAAAAAGTGCAAGGACAGTTTTGCACATTAAAAGTCACAGATAAAATGTAGTTTAAAGAACAAAGCATTAATTTTTGCTCGACACCACTTATCTGAGGGTGTTTCCGTGCAATTCCATGCTCTGACATGGACTGTCAACTGTGGGACCTTACAGTCATGTGAAAAAATTAGGACACCCTGTATAAGCCTGTGTGGGTTTTTCTTTTTTACATATTTGGACATATGGATATTTAATTTCAATGTTAAAAATACTGGGTGACTCACGTAATACAACTAAACAATTAAAAATTAATTAAAGACTTTTTTCAAGTTTTCTGTAAAATGTAATTCTAAAAAATTGTGAGGAACAAATTAGGACCCCCCCATCTTTTTTTTTTGGACACCCCCACATTTATTCCCACTTAAAATGGCTAAAATAAATATTTTAAAAAATGCAAATAAAAACAAAAACAAGATTAGACATAGATATGTGAACATTTTTTAATAAAGAACTGAATTGAAGAGGATGATAAAATAAAGGCAGCGTTGGATTATTAAGTAGCTTTATTATCACCCGCCTTCATCAGAACTCGGCTCCAGCCCATAGTGTGAGCAGGCTGAAGCCGAATTCCTCAGGCTGTCAAAGAGGAGACAGTGTGTGTGTCTCGCAGCAGATGCAGAACCAGAATGAGAGAATGAGAGGGTTTGCGTTACAGAGTTTGCAGCCTATATACTCGACTACAACAATACATCAAGGGCATACCCCAGCAGTTGGTATGATCAAAGAGATAACAGAACAGGCATAAGACATTTGCATTTGAGAGACATATTGATCTCAGTCCCTAGGTCACAGTGAGGACAGGACGCATGAGCACAATGCATGAAAGGCAACATTAACATCACAGAAGTGAGCCAGACGAAACGAGTCTGCCTGTAGACATTAATACACATTTCACTGTTCTGTTATTTGCTCTAGCCGAGCGCTGTGTTTGACCAGTCTGTTTGTGGGGGTTACACCAAAGCACATCTACATATCAGTAGTGCAGCAGAAAAAACCAAGAGAAGAGAGCTGAGTGTCCTTAATCTGTTGTGGGGGTTAACCGAACCGCCACACACGCTCCCCCCCAGAGGGCACGGCAGGGGGCCGAGACCTCAATAATCCCTCTATGGGAGCGAGCTGTGGGAGAAGCTCACTGCAGGCGGAGGGGGAGGGAGGAGGGGGGTAAGTGCCGGCAGGGGAACGGTGAACTCGTCCGAGCTGCGCAAAAATTGCTTGTGGGTCCGCGATGTCGAAGGGCTGTCCCGTTGAACGTGCAGAGGTCCACAAATAGAAAAATTAGTCTCTGGCTCCTCTCGTGGCCATGAAGAAAACAGGAGCGGCGAGGCTGCGTAGTGGCTGTAAGAAAAAAAGAAGCAGAGGGACTCGGCTTGTTGGCTTTAGGTGCAGGAGCAACCCTAAAACCCCCCGGGAACAGCTGACGGCTGAAATCCCTTATGTGCCGTGGCTGAGACCATTAAAAAAAAATCCAGTGGCGAGCTGCGTGCCTGCTTCAGGTGAACGAGCAGCCCTGAGGGTTCTGTGAGCAGCGGCGGAGGACGATGGTGGTCTCTGGAGCTGTTATTTGTCCTGTGCGTGATGCGCCGTCCTTGTAACTCCCCGGTACTTGCGCCGGGGCTCGTGCGTGGGTGGGCCAGCTGGAGAGGAGAACCAGGGTGCAGAATCTTGGTGGGGATCGGCGCAGACGGCGCCGATAAAATCCGGATTGAGCTGTGGCTGCAGATTAGCCATGGTGCGTTGGAGCGGTGAGAGGAAATAGACGATCTTTTGTCCCTCAGGCTCGTGCAGATGCGTTGGAGCGGTGGGAGGGAATAGACGATCTTTGCCACCGCTCAGCCGTGGTGCGTTCAGGTCCACGTGTTGCGTTCTCCGCCGGCCATGGAGGACGCCTGCGCTCACGTGTGGAGGAGCTGCGAGCGCGGCCGGTCCAGCGTGGATGAGCAGATCTCAGACGTGCAGATCTCATCCTGAAGAACTGGTCACCAGTGCAGCTGTCCAGATCAGAAGGTTGCGTTCGCCCAAAACGTGTGCATTCCGGGGTCACCAGTGAAGAGGATGATAAAATAAAGGCAGCGTTGGATTTTTAAGTAGCTTTATTATCACCCGCCTTCATCAGAACTCGGCTCCAGCCCATAGTGTGAGCAGGCTGAAGCCGAATTCCTCAGGCTCTCAAAGAGGAGACAGTGTGTGTGTCTCGCAGCAGATGCAGAACCAGAAAGAGAGAATGAGAGGGTTTGCGTTACAGAGTTTGCAGCATATATACTCGACTACAACAATACATCAAGGGCATACCCCAGCAGTTGGTATGATCAAAGAGATAACAGAACAGGCATAAGACATTTGCATTTGAGAGACATATTGATCTCAGTCCCTAGGTCACAGTGAGGACAGGACGCATGAGCACAATGCATGAAAGGCAACATTAACATCACAGAAGTGAGCCAGACGAAACGAGTCTGCCTGTAGACATTAATACACATTTCACTGTTCTGTTATTTGCTCTAGCCGAGCGCTGTGTTTGACCAGTCTGTTTGTGGGGGTTACACCAAAGCACATCTACATATCAGTAGTGCAGCAGAAAAAACCAAGAGAAGAGAGCTGAGTGTCCTTAATCTGTTGTGGGGGTTAACCGAACCGCCACATGAATATTTAATGGGGTGTCCTAATTTTTTCACATGACTGTATATAGACAGGTGTGTGCCTTTCCAAATCATGTCCAATCAACTGGATTTACCACAGGTGGACTCCAATTAAGCTGTAGAAACATCTCAAGGATGATCAGTGGAAATAGGATGCACCTGAGCTCAATTTTGAGCTTCATGACAAAGGCTGTGAATACTGATTTACAGTGGTGTGAAAAAGTGTTTGCCCCCTTCCTGATTTCTCATTTTTTTTGTATGTTTGTCACACTTAAATGTTTCAGATCATCAAACAAATTTAAATATTAGACAAAGATAGCACAAGTAAACACAAAATGCAGTTTTTAGTTGGAAGTGTTTCAGAATCAGAATCAGAATCAGAATCAGATTTATTGCCATTGTTCATGTAGTACACAAACTAGGATTTTGTTTATTATTAAGGGTAAAAAAAATCCAAACCTACATGGCCCTGTGTGAAAAAGTGATTGTCCCCCTGTTAAAACATAAATTAACTGTGGTTTATCATATCTTTGGAAAGCTGAGTTCAATTTTCTAGCCATTTCTAAAGCTTTGTGACTCCAGCGAACCACGAGAGCTCCAGCGAGAGCCATTATCCACAAATGGTGAAAACATGAAACAGTGGTGAACCTTCCCAGGAGTGGCCGGCCGACCAAAACTACAACAAGAGCGAAGCGACTGTTATGTATGGGATATGGGTGTCTGTGATGCCATGCCCACTTACAGGGTGACGTCAGGCGGGCACAACCCACTCTGTATATAGTTGAGTGTTCGGCCTAATAAAGTTCAGTTGGATGTCCCTCAAGAAGCTCTCCGTCTCGTGTAATTTTATGATATAACATTTGGCAACGAGGAGACTAATGGGAGTGTGCTGGCTTAATCAACGACTGTTGCCGTTTCTGGAGAACCCGGGTGAGCCATTAATTTCGTGGCCGCAGTGGAGACTTGAATTTGAAGTTTATGTCAACTCGCTGGGTCTCCGTCGGCTTGACGGGAGACAGTGGTGGGCCCTCCTGGCCCGTAACCTTGGTATGGAGGGCCGAAGGATTCTCGACTCGCTGGGCACAAGTGAGGGCTACGTGGAGGCCGTCGGGCACATGGAAGCGCACTTCGCGGAGCAGACAAGGGCCAGGGAGATGTGGGTGAAGAGGCTGGTGGCGCTAGACACAATGGAGATAGTTAGCTTGGGAGAGCTAACGGCTCAGTCAGAGTCTATGGACAGGCTAGCTGATAGGCTAGTTTCGCGCCGAAACAAATCTAACAGCACGGAGCTGGGCCTTGAAGCTGAACCGGGGCCATATGTGGAGGAGCCCCTGGCCACTGACGACAGCGGACAAGGTGTCAACATTGCGCGCCCTGAAGAATGGTCGGGACCGCAATGGGTGGTGAAGCTGGATGGTGTGAGGGTGCCCATGCTGATAGCCACCGCTGCCACGTGCTCCATTGTGAGCGAGGCCTGCGTTCGGAGGCTCACACCCTGGCGCTTGGATGCGGCAGAACTGCCGGACGACAAGGACTCTGGTAACAGCAGGAGTATCATGCTGACAGTGCAGTACGGTGAGAAGATCCTTCTTGCATTCAGGTTCCAGGTGGCATGCCGGGGTGAAAATGTGATGGGGTGGGACCTGTTGGATGAGCCGGGTTTCACTCTCAAAATCGGGGGACAGATGGCTAGCGGCCCAGGACCAGTTTACACGGGCCTTGTGGACGTGGGTGTGGCTGAGGATTACTGTGAGAGTGAAACAGACAGCGAATGGGACACGGGGAGTGATTATAGCTCGGATGATGAAGATGAAATGGAGGATGAGCAGGACCCAGAATTGCCCCCACCCCTCGAGCAGCCAGAACCAGAGTGGAAATGGAGAGAGCCCGAGTTAAGCGAGATCAACACCAGCGGAGAGGTGGTGCAGCAAGGGTTAGCCCCGCCGTTGGAGGCCATACAGAGGGAGAGCACGTTTGGCGCTGCGCGACACCGCCTCAGGATGGATCTGATGCCGGTTCTCATGGTGCCCTGGATGAGGGTGCTGGACGGCACGCCGGGAACCTGGGGTGGCCTGTAAGGATGAGGTGCCCACGCCAAAAGCTGGCGAGTGGGGCCAGGCGGGCTAACGGCCCCGGGGAGGAGCAGCAGCTGGAGGACACGGTGGCAGCGCAGCGGAGCACCAATACCGAGAGCACTGGATGCAGCGGTGAGGAGCCCAGGTCGGTGAGCAGGCCTGGCAAGGGTGATGGCGCATGTCCCGGAGGTGAGCAGCAGCCGAATACAGAGGCTACACAGCAAGACACATGGAGCGAGAGGGCCGAGAGCAGTGACGACGTGCCCGGATCGGAAGACGGCGCCGACAGGAGTGTCACAGAGAGCCCCGAGGGACAGCAGCTACAGCCAGACATGCTTGACGGCACGGTTTGGGACACAAGCTGGCCTGGCGAGCTGGGAGATAATTGTGACTGGAGTGACGATAACCCAGCGAGGGTTGACCCCGGTGCCGGTGGCCACGTTGCCCTTGGTGTGGGAACCGGACAGCACTGCGGGGTCCCCGTGAAGAGGGCTGCAGGCTGGAGGACAAGAGAGTGGAGTGAGAAAAACTGGCATGGTTCTGCAGAGCGCCAAATGCCATCGTCGGGGTAGGAGTTTGGACCGGGTCGGCGGGACAGCACGACGCAGGGAGGAGGTCCAGCGACCATGCGGCGGGCATGGGAGACCGGGTCGGGTTCCCCTGCGGGTTGGCGGCGGGGCTTGGCCCAGAGAAGAAAAACCTGTTTTGAAGGTTAGAGACATTTTGGCCAGGGAGGGGTGTTTTGACCCTGGGGGGAGGCTGCGGCTGGACTTAATGATGCTGTGGGGATGCCCAGGACCCTCCGTGGCTGTATAGAAGATTTTGCCGGCAAGAAGATATGTTCGCCAGGGAGGGGGGTTTCGACCCTGGAGGTGGTCAGAGGCCAGGGGCGCATATGTTGTGGGGGTGCCCGGGGCCTCCGAGGCAGTTTTCTGGATGGTGGCTACCCAGAGACATTGGGGTTACCTGAAATTTTATTTTTCCTGATGTGAATGAATGTGTTTAGTTTACTGCTGGTGTGGTACCCCGTTTTACTTAAAAACAACAACAACAAAAAAAAATGAATGGTGTAGAGAAGAAACTGTGCTATATAAGGAGATTTGAGGTGATTAATGATATCCATGAGTGAAATGTTAGTGATCTGTATTGTGGATATGAGATTTTATTGGCTCATTGGAGGTGGATTAATTATGTAAAAAGTGACAGATGCTGGAATTTGGTTTTAATGCCCGAGTTTGGGGTGGTGGGGTGTATCTATCCTGTTTAATTGACTATTTGTGTAAATTTACATACTCAACGTTGATTATTGTATGATGTGCCCATTGTGGGTGAGTTCTGGCGGGTAGGCCGCCAGTAGTCTATGTGTGTATTGTAATTTTGTGTGTCTTTTTATGTGGAGCTGTTTCGGGGATTATTTTGGTTTATGAACACGGCTTTATTTTGCTTTACATGTTTGGCGGAAGAACAACCGCCCTGCCGTGTAGGGGGCGCTGGTAGTCTACCTGGCCCCAGCCTTGGTTGTATGAATGGATAGGAGTTTGTTTCTTTTGTACATGTTTTCTCCTTTAGAGCGTGAGTCGGGAGACAAATTAGGGTGGGTTGTCTGTGTGCCTGGCATTTTTTTGAAGGGGGGGGGATGTTATGTATTGGATATGGGTGTCTGGGATGCCGTGCCCACCCACAGGGTGATGTCAGGCGGGCATGGCCCACTCTGTATATAGTTGAGTGTTCGGCCTAATAGAGTTCAGTTGGATGTCCCTCAAGAAGCTCTCTGTCTAGTGTCATTTTACGGTATAACAGCGACGACTCATCCAAGAGGTCACAAAAGACCCCACAACAACATCCAAAGAACTGCAGGCCTCACTTGCCTCAGTTAAGGTCAGTGTTCATGACTTCACCATAAGAAAGAGACTGGGCAAAAATGGCCTGCATGGCAGAGTTCCAAGATGAAAACCATTGCCGAACAAAAAGAACATAAAGGCAAGTCTCAGTTTTGTGAGACTGAACTGTTGAACTGTTGAATCTCATTCTGTACGCTCATCTGTTTTTTGGAACTGTTTTTTGCACTCTCTGTAATAAATACACACAACATACTCCTGCGAGTGGGTTTTAATTCTTTCCTCTGTGCGCTGCGTAAAAGCGCACGGGGAATCATGACAGAAATGATCCGGCCAGCCTAAAACCCAGCAGAGTAGTTGTGTGCAATTTTTTCTTTTTTCACCTGTTTGTGTTCTCCTCTTCCATCTGAGTTACGCCATGGAGGCCTGAACAGACGAGGAGCTGAGAGCTCAGGAACTCCTGGAGGATGCCCTCTTTTGGGCTCAGTGGCCGCAGTCTCCAGATGACGTGTGGCTGGCTCGGATCACCTCGGAAGATGTAATGTGGGAACATCCCTTAAGTTAATCCCGAGGGTGGACAACATACTTTCCGCCATCTTCTCCCAGCCATACGCAGAGCTGGAGAGGGACTCCCCGACGCTGGAGCCTTCAGCACCTCAGAAGAAGTGCTTGCGGTGGAGGAAGCCACCCTCATCTGTCAATGATGGCCCTCACAAGCCATCAATGAGACGCTGGATGCCAACCGATGGGTTTGCATCATTTATTAATAAAGGACAAATGACAAAATAATGAGCCACGGGAGGCAAAAACACAACTAAGGTTCAACGGAATACAGAGACTTAGGAAAACACTTACAGGAATGGATGATGGAAGGAGGAATGTTCGCCGAGGTCGCAGCCCTGAGCAAACAGAGCTGCTCCCTTAAATAGTGATTGATCAGCTGATGGAATCATCGGCTAATTGGGATCCAGCCGTCCCACGGAGCTTGGCTTCTGACAGCCAGAAACACCGCCGAGACGCTGTCAAAATAAAAGCCCGGAGGCCAAGCGGTGCGTTAAAGAAGGGAACGGGAAACTACCGCACAACCTGAGTGCAGACAGAGTCAGCACACGGACCGTGACATCCTCCCACGGCTCTTCCACTCCTGCTTCATCTCCCAAGCCGGGGTGCACTCAACCCATGCGTGTGATGGAGGAGGAGGACAGGCTGGCGTTAGTAGCGGAGATGGACCCTTGATGGAGGAGGAACGCCGTGTGAAGGAGGAATGGAGCCGGGCTTTACTGGCTGAGATAGACTGCCTCATGGAGGAGGAGAGGAACTCAGCTAAGCCATTTTTGACTCTTGTAGCCACCTCACCCTCAGCTTTTCCATCCACCAAGGGTGCTTCTCCATCACCTACCAAGGAGCCCAGGCACGAGTCGGACGTAGACCAGGAGGAGAATACTCCGGACGCCGCTGGAGACGTTAAGAGCCAGGAGAACAGGCAAGTTCTTTCTCATTTGGGTTTTGCTATTAATGAACAATGTTGCCTGTTCCCTGGCCAAGAGACTCAGGGTGTGCAGTCCCCTGAGTTCTCTGATCCAGCGGCATGTCACAATTCCTCACCTATTCTCCCTATATTTTCTCTGGGTACTCCCGAGGGTTCGCTGACTCCTGAACCGAGCCACCGGGGGGAGGAATCAGATGCCCTGGTAGATCCTACTCCGGGGTCAGCGGTGAGGCAGTTCCCAGCCGTCATGTCAGAGGAGCCACCAGCATGGGAGACGGCGTCTGGGGACTTAGAGACCGCAACTACCACCATGCCTGCTGCGGAGGCTGCCGCAGCAGTGTCTGCATCCGAATGGGACCTCCAGGGGGGGAGCCCGAGAACACACCGCCCGAATCGTCGGAGCCCTGGACGGCGGTGGAGGTTGAGCTCAGGCGAGTGCTCTCTTTTGTTTTTCTCTTCTCTGTTCTAGAGCATTCTTGCCTGGCACTTAGTGAGGAGAGCCAGGTGCAGCCATCCGCTGCACCTGAGCTCGCATCGCCGGGCTCCGCCACTGCCGGCAACCCTGACCTCTCCTCTCCTTGCTCTCTGTCCGAGTCTACACCACTGTACATGTGATTTCTTATTTTTTATTTTTAATAAATTTGCAAAAATCTAAAAAAAAAAAACAAAAAAAAAACTTTTTTCACATTGTCATTATGGGGTATTGTGTGTAGAATTCTGAGGAAAAAATGAATTTAATCCATTTTGGAATAAGGCTGTAACATAAAATGTGGAAAAAGTGAAGTGCTGTGAATATTTCCCGGACTCACTGTAGATGTAAAGATGAACAAGACACACCTTACTGTAGTAATATGTCATTCTTGCACAGTGACCTTGATTTTTGCACCACATGTTTTAAAATGTACATAACGAGCTTCTGCTTCTTTCGACAGCTCCCTTTAGGGGTCTCCACAGAGGATCATCTGTCTCCATGTCACCCTCTCACTGGTATCTTCCTCTGCAACACCAACCCTCTCCATGTCCTCCTTCACTACAGCCATGAATCTTCTCTGTGGTCTTCCTCTTTTCCTCCTGCCTGGCAGCTTCATCTTCAACATCCTTTGTCCAATATAGCCACTATCCCTCCTCTGCACATGTCCAAATCATCTCAGCCTTGCCTCTCTTACTTTGTCTCGAAACCACTCAACCCGAGCTGTCCCTCTAATATACTCATTTCTAATCCTGTCCCTCTGAGTCACTCACAATGAAAATTTTAGCATCTTCAAGTCTGCCACCTCCAGCTTCACCTTCTGCCTTTTTGTCAGCGCCACTGTTTCCAAACCATACATCATAGCAGGTCTCACTACTGTCTTGTAAATCTTTCCTTTCCCGCTTGCTGCTACTCTTCTGTCACAAATCACCCCTGACACTCATCTCCACCCACTCCACACTGCCTGCACTCTCTTCACCTCTCTTGTGCATTTTCCATTGCTTTGGATGGTTGACCCCAGGTATTTAAACTCATCTATTTTCACTACTGCTACTCCTTCCATGTTCACTGTTACACCTGCCTCCCTCTCATTCACACTCATGTATTCTGTCTTGCTTCTACTGACTTTCATTCCTCTTCTCTCTAGAGCATAATTCCACCTTTCCAGGTTCTCTTCCACCTGCTCCCTACGCTCACTGCAGATTACAATGTAGTCTGCAAACATCATGGTCCACGGAGACTCCTGCCTGACCTCGTCTGTCAGCCTGTCCATCACCATGGCAAACAAGAAGGGGCTCAGAGCCGATCCCTAATGTAACCACACCACCACCTTAAATCCACTTCTACAATGTCACTTCTACAGCGCACCTCACCACCATCTCGCTGTCCTCATACATGTCCTGCACCACACTCACATACTCCTGACTTTCACATACAGTACCACACTTCCTCTCTTGGCCCCCTATCATATGCTTTCTCTAGATCAGGGGTGTCCAATCATGTGCCATGGAGAGCCAAGACCCTGCAGGTTCTTTCTTCTACCCAGTCTCTTCAGCAGGGGTTTTCACTTATCAGCAATCAGTGGGAAGAAATTCAGTGGAATCTGCTGTTGAAGACACTGGTTGGAGGTAAAGCCTGCAGGGTCTTAGCCCTCCATGGCACATGATTGGACACCCCTGCTCTAGATCTACAAAGACACAGTGCAACTCTTTCTGGCCTTCTCTATACTTCTCTATACATCAACACTCTTAAAGGAAGCATTGCATCTGTAGCACTCTTTCTTGGCATGAAACCATACTGCTGCTCACTGATTGTCACCCCTTCTCTTAACTTGGCTTCATCATCATCATCATCATAACAGTCTGTCGTAGGCGACAATGACTGTTTCATTTAGGTCTGATCAGATTCCTCCACACAGCTCTGTCCTTAGCCTTCCGCTGCTAGGAACTCCTGTCTATGTCCAACTTCTTCAAGTTTCTTTTTACAGTGTCATTAAATCTGAGCCTTGGTCTACCCTGATTGCGTTTGCCCTCGCATAACTGTGAGTAGAGTAACTGCCGAGGGAGACGCTGGTGGTCCATCCTCTCAACATGTCCAAGCCATCTCAGGTTCATCTGTATTAGCATGTCCTCCATTGATGGTAGACCAGCTCGTTTCAACACTTCTGTGTTGGTTATCTTGTCTTTCCATGAGATGTTCATTATGGCTCGAAGGTGTCTCATCATGTACACGTGGAGTTTCTTCACCTGCACTCTGTAGACAGTCCAAGTTTCAGCACCGTACAATAGAGTAGCCAGTACTGTCGCTCTATACACTTTGCATTTCACATGGATAGACACATGTTGATTGTTCCACAGTCTCTCCCTCAAGTTTCCAAACACAGCGCTCGCTCTTCCCATTCTGAGAGATAGTTCATCCTCCAGCCTAGCATTCTCTGAAACAGTACTCCCTAGGTACTTGAAAGTCTTGCACTTGACTAGTGGCTTTGTACCAATGCTGATCTCTTCTGGTAGTGATGTTGATAATTGGAACTTTGGTGGTTGATAAAGGCACTCTGTCTTCTTGATGTTGATTTGGAGGCTGAATTGGCTAGCTGCTCTTCCAAATTTCTCCACTAAAGATTGCATATCTTTCACGCTGTGTGCAACCAGAGCACTGTCGTCGGCAAAGAGCATTTCTCTTACTACCTTTATCGATGTCTTACTCTTGGCTTTAAACTGTGACACATTGAATAACTCTGCTTCTTTCCTTGTTTGAATGTATACTCCTTCTGAAGTGTCTTTGAAGGCCACCTCAAGCATGGCTGCCAGATATAGCGAGAAGAGTGTAGGTGCCAGCACACACCTTTGTTTCACCCCGTTGCTTACTGAAAAGTCTTTAGATACTGAACCACTCATTGCCACGTTTGCTTGCATACCTGTATGGAGTGCCTCGATCAGGCTGACAAACTTCTCTGTGCAACCATATTTCTTGAGTACCTGCCAAAGTCCTTGTCGCGATACAGTATTGAAGGCTTTACTGAAGTCTATGAAGACTACATAAAGTGGCGTGTTCTGTTTGATACACTTTTCTTGAACCTGTTTCAAGCAGAAAATCATGTCCACTGTGCTTCTTCCACTTCTAAAGCTGCACTGGGTTTCCGGTAGTACATTCTGCGAGATGTGTTCATTGAGTCTATTAAGTAGTGTACGTGAGAGAATCTTACCAACAGTGGCTAGCAGTGATATACCTCGGTAATTTCCACAATCTTTCCTGTCACCTTTCTTGAACAAAGGCACAATACTTGCATCCTCTTTCCCATAATCTTCATAGTGTGGATGATCAACTTTATGCCTCTGTAGTTACTACAGCTCTGAGCATCACCTTTGTTCTTGAAAATTTGTACCACAACACTTCTCCACTCCTCAGGCATCCTCTCACTCTCCAAGATTCTGTTAAACAATCTGGTTAAAAACTCCACTGCCATCTCTCCTAAACATCTCCATACCACCACAGGTATGTCATATGGACCAACTGCCTTTCCATTCTTCATCCGCTTCATAGCTTCCCTCACTTCTGACTTGCTAATCCTCGGGACTTCCTTGTCCACCATCTTTCCTTCATCCATCCTCCTCTCTCTCATTTTCTTTATTCATCAGCTCTTCAAAGTACTCCTTCCACCTTCTCAAAAATATACACAATAAGCTTAAACAGAAAAATAGTCAAGAAACTGCCTTAGAAATCACAGCCAACATTAGATCATGCATTTCAAACCAAGAGAATGTTCAAGTTTAGTACTGGGTCAGCGCTGAAGTAAAACTGATGTGTCCTAAAAGAGACAATCAGACCCCAAAAAAGTGATTTAAAACAATGAAAATCTAGCAAATCTGATCTTTAAAAATGCTGTGGGAAAATGCTTTACTCAATAATAATGTCTAGACTTCAGTATGAAAATGCTGATCTGGGGGAAGCCCTGACAAAAGGGGCAATAGTAAAAGTGCTAGGGTTGCTGCTTATTATTATGAGTAATAAAGCAGTAAAAATGCTGACTGGCAAGTGCTCACATTCAGCCTAGTCTACATATGCCTGCAGCTGGCATAGCTGGCAGCATGCAGCTGGAATCTATCCACCTGGACTCCAGGGCAAGAGGATTTAAAACTCAACATAAAGTGTAATGTCACTCAAGAGTTTTGTACACACAGCACTTTTAAGGTAGGAACCTCTAATGTCGCCCTGCACCACCAACAAAAAGCCACCAGTGACAGCTGCTGTAAAAGTCACTTAACTTGCCTCAGGTGGCCATTTCTTCAAAAGTTACTTAATCTTGATGGTTAAAAGAAACAAACACTTGACATATATCACTCTGTGTGCAATGAATCTATTTAATAAGAGTTTCATTTTTTGAATTGAATTACTGAAATAAATCAACTTTTTAATGACATTCTAATTTATTGAGCTGCACCTGTAATAGCAAACCAAACAAACATTAGAAAACCCATAATATCTTTGTGTATGGCAGTCACAAGATAAAGAGTTAGGACCCCTTTACACAGACAGAGATCGTTGGGTGACCACTGAGAGATCAAAAATTGGCCCAGTCTCTTGACAGTTTCCTAAAGCCTCAAAAAAGCCATTTCTGTGAAATTGTTTCAGCAACTTTCATTGCGATCCATAGAGATCATTGAGGGGATAGATAGATAGATAGATAGATAGATAGATAGATAGATAGATAGATAGATAGATAGATAGATAGATAGATAGATAGATAGATAGATAGATAGATAGATAGATAGATCTAGTGCTCTTCTACCCCCTTTACACAGGGGATTGTTAAGAGATCAATGAAATATGAAAAAGATGGTCAGAACTTTTAATGATCTCTTAGTGATAATCAAGATCTCTCAGTAGTCTCTCAATGATCTTCCAGTGATTTTCACAGTTGCCATGGTCTCCCCAAAGTTTTGACTCAGTCTAAAACAATCTCTCAATGATCACCAAAGGGAAGCAGTCTCTCAAGCACCCAAGGACCTCTCAAGGACTGGTCAACAATTTTATCCAGCTGTCAATGATCTCTCAGTGATCTTTCAATGAACTCTATTGGTTTTCCATCAAACGCTCAGTGATCCCTCAGTGATCTCTCAGCCATGTCTACCTTCAAGGTGGAAAAATTTGGCAATCATTGGAAGATCAATGAGAGATTATTGGGAGACTGATGAGATCATTCAGTGCACCTTGAGAGATTGTTGAGAGATCATTTCCCTTTGGTGATGGTTGAGAGATTGTTTTGGACTGAGTCAAAATCTAGGCAACTGTGGAGATCAATGAAGAACACTGAGAGACCACTGAGAGAGCATGACAATTGCTGAGAGATCATTGAAAGATTGTTGAGAGATCTGGCCATTTTTTCATCACTCAACAATCTCTTCACCTGTGTAAAGGGGGTATTAATCATCAAAGTCACCATCAAGGAATCTGCACTTGCACATACGTAGTACTTAAATGGACAACATACAGTGGGGCAAAAAAGTATTTAGTCAACCACCAATTGTGCAAGTTCTCCCACTGTAAAAGATGAGAGAGGTCTCCAATTTTCATCATAGGTATACCTCAACTATGAGAGACAAAATGAGAAAAAAAAATCCAGAAAATCACATTGAAGGATTTTTAATGAATTAATTGGTAAATTCCTTAGTAAAATAAGTATTTGGTCACCTACAAACAAGCAAGATTTCTGGCTCTCACAGACCTGTAACTTCTTCTTTTAGAGGCTCCTCTGTCCTCCACTCGTTACCTGTATTAATGGCACCTGTTTGAACTCGTTATCAGTATAAAAGACACCTGTCCACAACCTCAAACAGTCAGACTCCAAACTCCACTATGGCCAAGACCAAAGAGCTGTCAAAGGACACCAGAAATAAAATTGTAGACCTGCACCAGGCTGGGAAGACTGAATCTGCAATAGGTAAACAGCTTGGTGTGAAGAAATCAACTGTGGAAGCAATTATTAGAAAATGGAAGACATACAAGACCACTGATAATCTCCCTCGATCTGGGGCTCCAGGCAAGATCTCACCCCGTGGGGTCAAAATTATCACGAGAACGGTGAGCAAAAATCCCAGAACCACATGGGGGGACCTAGTGAATGACCTGCAGAGAGCTGGGACCAAAGTAACAAAGGCTACATCAGAAACACACTACGCCGCCAGGGACTCAAATCCTGCAGTGCCAGACGTGTCCCCCTGCTTAAGCCAGTACATGTCCAGGCCCGTCTGAAGTTTGCTAGAGAGCATTTGGATGATCCAGAAGAGGATTGGGAGAATGTCATATGGTCAGATGAAACCAAAATAGAACTTTTTGGTAAAAACTCAACTTGTTGTGTTTGGAGGAGAAAGAACACCATACCTACTGTGAAGCATGGGAGTGGAAACATCATACTTTGGGGCTGTTTTTGTGCAAAGGGACCAGGACGACTGATCCGTGTAAAGGAAAGAATGAATGGGGCCATGTATTGTGAGATTTTGAGTGAAAACCTCCTTCCACCAGCAAGGGCATTGAAGATGAAACGTGGCTGGGTCTTTCAGCATGACAATGATCCCAAACACACCGCCCGGGCAATGAAGGAGTGGCTTCTTAAGAAGCATTTCAAGGTCCTGGAGTGGCCTAGCCAGTCTCCAGATCTCAACCCCATAGAAAATCTTTGGAGGGAGTTGAAAGTCTGTGTTGCCCAGCGACAGCCCCAAAACATCACTGCTCTAGAGGAGATCTGCATGGAGGAATGGGCCAAAATACCAGCAACAGTGTGAAAACCTTGTGAAAACTTACAGAAAACGTTTGACCTCTGTCATTGCCAACAAAGGGTATATAACAAAGTATTGAGATGAACTTTTGTTATTGACCAAATACTTATTTTACCGAGGAATTTACCAATTAATTCATTAAAAATCCTTCAATGTGATTTTCTGGATTTTTTTTTCTTATTTTGTCTCTCATAGTTGAGGTATACCTATGATGAAAATTGGAGACCTCTCTCATCTTTTAAGTGGGAGAACTTGCACAATTGGTGGCTGACTAAATACTTTTTTACCCCACTGTAGCACCTTCCTGGATGGTGAAGAACAAACACATCGTGCAAAGCTTTTGTCTGGTTCTTTGCTTTTTTTTCACCACTATTCAACATCCCATAATAAAGCCTCAATTATGATTACCCAGAAGAGAAACAAAGAGTCAAGAGGATGTTGGAGAGAACCTAGATGAAGATATGTCAAAAAGGTCACAACCAAGAAATCTCAGGACCTGAGGGTGCTTCAGCAGAAGTGAGAAATGAAGTATAGTGTCAAAAGGGAAGACCTAAGATGGTGGAGAGCCATTCGTTTTAAATGGGCTCATATGAAGGTAATCTACCTAGACGTTAAAAACCAACAGATCTTTTAATAGTGATTAAGATAGCCTGTCTACATACTTTTTCAGTCATCATACATAATCTTTTTTGCAAAATGCCAGAAAATCCCAAGCAACAACTTTAGAACTAAATGGAGAACATGTAAAAGTACTGTCCTGAAAACTGTCTGCTTGAATATTGTTGAGCAGGTGCATTATAACACCAACATCACAGACACACACTGTAGTCTGCCACACTCCTCTCTCCTCCTCTAATTCTCCAAAGCCTCCGGCTCTCTTCTGGCATTCCTGCCTAATAGCATCATTATTGACTCCGTCCAGCTAAACGAAGGTTTCTTGTAATCTCACATGGGCGGGGTGGTTTCGGCAAAATACTGCTACTCCAGAAAGAAGGAAACAAAGGGGGTGGAAGACAGACAAAGGGAGCTCTGAAATAAGTGTCTTTGATCTAGCAGAGAAGATAGAGGCTATTCCATCATCTCCTCGTGTCACTCCACACCCATTACTTTGATCCATCTCCTAAGTACACTTACTGCACCTGGAAAAGAGTCATGAAGTGGGCCATCACATAAGGGGAATCAATCTCAACAACACATTGCTGATAAAATCATTCATCTTAAATAAAAGAGGAGCAAATTCTCTGAACAAAACATCTCCACACCTCAGCAAATCAGTCCTTCACAGTTAAAATATTGAAAGCCAGAAGCCATTATCTTGAGACCGCCATGGAAGGGCTAGAGGCCCCGCCAGAGGGAGTGGACGGGACACAGGAAACACACCTCGGGTGCTGCTCTCCACCACTGCCCCCAGACAGGACCATTTCCCAGAGAGAAACAAGCCCAGGCCTTCCACCGAAGGGGAGTTTTATTAAATCACACACCGTGTTTCTGTCACAATTTTTTTTTGCACGTCAGTGGGTCCTGAGGCAAAAAGACAATCTGACACAGTCTAAATTGCTTCACTTAACAAAAACCAATTTGAAATAATCTGAAAAACAACTGGATTTCAGTAAAGTCAACAGAAATCATAGAGCTGACAGACTGCAAAGTGTTAGCAACCAAATAACGTGGTGATCATTTTTTCAAGTTTCAACATGGACATGGCATGAGCATGGCTTCTCACTATATAGTACATGCTTGTGTTCCACACATGACATGGGAGCCAAAAGAAACCCAAACTCATAGAGAACCATTTCCCTTCTTCAAAGAACAAATCAAGAGACTAATGATGAGCTAGCTGGATTCAAGCATTTAAAACATATGGAATTCATAAGGGTTTGCAGTGATTCCAGATTTCTACAGCCCATAGATTGTAACAATAACTTAAACCTGTCTCATGCTTTACAGGCACCAACTTGTAAATAAATTAGCAAAGGTAAACAAATGATGACTGATTAACATGCAGGAGTTGCAATGAGCTACAGAGGATTTAAATGGTAAATAGCGTTCACTTATTCAGTGCATTTTTCTCATCTATGGATGACTAAAGCACTTTACAGATCCTGCTATCCACCCATTCACACACTGATAGCGGCGGAGCTGCCATGCACTGGCCTGACCCACCAGGGGCAGCTGGGGGTTCAGTGTCTTGCTCAAGGACATTTCGACATGCAGACTGCAGACAGCACGGGAATCGAACCCCTGACCCTCCAATCAGTAGTTGGTCGCACTACACCTGCACCACAGTTGCCCCATTTACTCATATGTCGTCTAGGGCTGAAACAAATAGTCAACATTGTCGATAATGTTGATCATAAAAATTTGTCAACCCAGGTTTTTATTGTCGACAAATCTAATTTTAAAGCTTATATGCATGCCACGGGAATGTTCAGTTTAGCTGTTCCAGCAAAGAAGAAGAGGAATGCGTCATGGTGACACAGACAGAAAATCATGAAGGCCAAAAGTTTCCAAAGTATGGGAGGATATTACTGAAAATACAGTAGTGTGAAAAAGTGTTTGCCCTTTTTCCTGATTTCTCATTTTTTTGTATGTTTGTCACACTTAAATATTTCAGATCATCAAACAAATTTAAATATTAGACAAAAATAACACAAGTAAACACAAAATGCAGTTTTTAAATGAAGGTGTTTATTATTAAGGGTAAAAAAGGGATAAAAAAAAATCCTAACCTGTGTGAAAAAGTGATTGCCCCTCCTGTTAAAACATAAATTAACTGTGGTTTATCACATCTTTGGAAAGCTGAGTTTAATTTCTCTAGCCACACCCAGGCCTGATTGCTGCCACACCTGTTCTCAGTCAAGAAATCATTTAAATAGGACCTGCCTGACAAAGTGAAGTAGACCAAAAGATTCTCAAAAGCTAGACATCATGCTGCGATCCAAAGAAATTCAGGAACAAATGAGAAACAAAGTAACTGAGATCTATCAGTCTGGAAAAGGTTATAAAGCCATTTCTAAAGCTTTGGGACTCCAGCAAACCACAATGAGAGCCATTATCCACAAATGGTGAAAACATGGAACAGTGGTGAACCTTCCCAGGAGTGGCCGGCAGGCTGAAAAAAATTACCCCAAGAGCACAGCGACAATTCATCCAAGAGGTCACAAAAGACCCCACAACAACATTCAAAGAACTGCAGGCCTCACTTGCCTCAGTTAAGGTCAGTGTTCATGACTCCACCATAAGAAAGAGACTGGGCAAAAATGGCCTGCATGGCAGAGTTCCAAGACAAAAACCACTGCTGAGCAAAAACAACATAAAGGCTCGTCTCAGTTTTGTCAGAAAACATCCTGATGATCCCCAAGACTTTTGGGAAAATACTCTGTGGACTGACGAGACAAAAGTCGAACTCTTTGGAAGGTGTGTGTCCCATTACATCCGGTGTAAAAGTAACAGAGCATTTCAGAAAAGGAACACCATACCAACAGTAAAATATGGTGGTGGTGGTGTGATGGTCTGGGGCTGTTTTGCTGCTTAAGATAAGATAAGATAAGATAAGCCTTTATTAGCCCCACAATGGGGAAATTCCAGGATTGCAACAGCACAGGGATAGCAACACTCAGAGCAATGATTTAGAAGATAAAAAAATAAGAACAGTGAATATACATATGTACACATCAATATATAAATATATATACACAGTGCGGAGCATTGTAGCTAGTAGTAGTTCACTTCCGCCCTCCAAAGAGAGCAGACGCTTTTCTTCCCCGCTCCGGCTCCCTATTTCTCTCACCCTCCCTAACTGACTGGATCCCAGCTTGCTATCGTCTGTGTCTGCGTGTCTTTACTGCTGATTTATCTAACGAAATTATGGATTTAATAAGCTGGGCTTTGAACGCAATTGACACTGTTTTTTCAACGAGGAAATCAGGCCCGGGGGAGCCTATCTGTCCTGCAGGGACTGCTGCTGTGGGTTATTTAAAGGACACAAGCAATTGGAAACTCTTGTGCCTGTGTGATCTTTCTATTGAAGATATTGAAGATTTATATCTTTTCGGAGCAATGGTCATCGGAATTCTACTGATTGGCTTTGGGTTTGTTCTGGTGCACCGCAAATTGAAGAAGATGGACAGAGCTTATCAAAAAGCGGACCCGGCGAAGCTCACTCATCAAATTGACCAACTGGGCAGGACTCTGACAGCGGCCAATGGAGAACTGTACAGGAAAATGGATTACATCACGATCACGCTGAGAGCTGTTTACGAATCGATTTCAATGCCTGGCCATGATGGAATTGGAGCACTGAATCCGTAAGAGAATAGAAAATTTTTTCTCTGAAGTCAGTGCTATTCGACCTGGTTTTTTTTCGGCACCCTCAGCACTCAGTCCTCCTGATAATCAACAGTATAATTGTTTTCATAACATTGGCGGGCAGCATCTGACTCTCAAGGACAGCTGTCTGGCTCAACTATTCCATCTGCCGTGCTCAAGGACACGTGCCTTTGCTTCAGACTCTAGTCATAACATCTGCTGAGGAAGAGACTATTGTTGTCCACCTAACTGATTTGCCACTGATTTCATCCAACTCACACATACTGATCCATTTATACTGATGAAGACATTCACTCACTGCTCTCTTTGTGTTATTGTGTGGATTCTATTGTCTGCTAATTGTGCATTGAGAGTTTTTTTCTTGTAATCATAATATCGGTCATATATGAACTTTATTCTGATCAACAATGCTTTTTTCTCTCTCCTATTGTGTCCCCACCCTCCCCCTCCCCCCTACTATTCCCTTCCTGCTGACAGGCGCCTCCACGGCTCGCCGCGTCATTGAGAATGTCATTTATGACGTTTTCAGTGTCAAGTCAAATTCCTCGTATATTTACCTGTTATTTACTTGTAAATGTGCTTGGCAATAAACTTATTCTGATTCTGATTCTGATTCTGATACTATACATATTGTCACCCTCCATAGCGACTAGGGCTTCAGGGCCTGGAAGACTTTCTGTGGTAAATGGAGCCATGAATTCTGCTGTCTATCAAAAATTCCTGAAGGAGAATGTCCGGCCATCTGTTCGTGACCTCAAGCTGAAGCACATTTGGGTTCTGCAGCAGGACAATGATCAAAAACACACCAGCAAGTCCACCTCTGTATGGCTTAAGAAAAACAAAATGAAGACTTTGGAGTGGCCTCGTCAAAGTCCTGACCTGAATCTGATTGAGATGCCGTGGCATGACCTTAAAAAGGCAGTTCATGCTCGAAAACCCTCCAATGTGGCTGAATTACAACAATTCTGAAAAGATGAGTGGGCCAAAATTCCTCCACAGTGCGGTAAAAAACTCATTGCCAGTTATCGCAAATGCTTGACTGCAGTTGTTGCTTCTAAGGGTGGCCCAACCAGTTATTAGGTTTAGGGGGCAATCACTTTTTCCACACAGGGCCATGTAGATTTGGATTTTTTGCTCCCTTAATACTAAACACTTTCATTTAAAAACTGCATTTTGTGTTTACTTGTGTTATCTTTGTCTAATATTTAATGTGTTTGATGATCTGAAACATTTAAGAGTGACAAACATACAAAAAATGAGAAATCAATAAGGGGGCAAACACTTTTTCACACCACTGTAAATATCTGAAACAAGTTAAATGTAGACTGTAAAGCAATGATGTCACATCACAGCTGCACTACAGCGAGGCATCCATTCCCTCCTCCTCTCTGCTGTGACAACCATAATCATCACAAATAAATTTAAAACGGCTTAAATATTTCCCTGTATCTGTAGTGGAGGCTCACATTCCTGCACTGATATTTAAAGTTGTTTTTTTTATCTTAGACTGGAAGAAATCATTTTAATTTTCATCTGAAGCCTAATTAAACTTTTAAACTTCTAGACCCAGCAAGCTTTCAAACAGGATGGACTAGCTTGCTATTTTCTTTTTTTACTTTAACCTGTTGAACTCTGTTCAACTTCCCTAAAAACGCCTAAAAATAACATGCCCAAAGTAAATCAAAAGCTGTTCTTCAACCCTTTGCAGCATCTTCATGGGTTTAGTCTCATTTAAAAGAAAACACTGAATTTTTTGGCAAAACAGTCATAATCTCTCTAAGTGCTCCTGCCACTGAGTAACAAGAAAGTTCGCCTGGGTGGTTTTTTTTTTTAGAAACAAATGCTTGCAAATAACATACAGCTGTCAGATACTGGCTGGAAAACACAACAGAAATGTAGAACCACTTGTTTTCAAGCTCAGGTCAAAATTTTGTAAAAATACCACAAAAAAAATGAATATATTACACAGCTTTTTTCTCAGGTTGTAACAAGGCTGTGTCTGTACTGGAAGACCGGAAATACAGCTTTTTTTTTAGTGTGCACTGAGACGCACTAAGACGCAGAGACGTGACCGCCCGTGGAAGTCAGAGAGTTCAACAGGTTAATGGAGTTTGAATATTACTCAAGTTTGTTTTTAAAACACAGCTACAACAGCCTTTATGGAGCAGCAAAGCTGTTATTTGCGTTTTTACACTTTAACATCTATCATTTAATTGTGTTGCTACAAACACTTCTGATTAAACTGTCAAGTTCAAGTTTCCAACTCATGTTTGATGGGTCATTATTTCATTTAACTGTGGAAACTTTTTATAATAGGCTACATTATATTAAGGCAGAGACTGACAACAAAGTGATCTTCACAGGTGTGTAGGCTTAAACAGGTGAGGTAAAACATGACCAGGAGCCCCGAACAGGAGCTGTGCAAACAGGAAGCTGAGACAGCGGACATGACAGAAATAATCGCGATTAGTCAACTAATTGAAAAAAAAAATAGGTTAGTCGACTACCCAAATAATCATTAGTTGCAGCCCTAATGTCGTCACCTACTCAACAAGAGCACTCTGAGGTGAATGCAGTATCCCCCGCCTCTGTTTTCTTTGAAGATCCCAATGTTACTGAAGAAAAGCAGTTTTCAGCTTTTCCATATAATTATTGGGGCAGAACAAACTTATGATAAGCCTATCATCCATGAAGAATCAACTAAAATAGTTGCATACAACCCATAGTTGTTGGTCAGGATCCCAAGATGACTCTGTGTAGCAGGTTTGGTGGATCTAGCTTCACCAGCCGTATAGTAATAGTGCAAATGGAGTGTTAACTTTGACCTATGACCTTTTGATCCCAAACCCATAGTCAGATCAGGGTGGAAGTCATCCATGATGCGTCTTAGATACAACTACTGTATCGATTTGAAAAGCCTACATCATTTCTTTCAGCAGTTATTGCGTTTACAAGATTTAAGGAAAATCTGACCTCTGACCTTTGACCTCAAGGTCATTCAATCAGAGTTAAATTGCAATATGTGCATTATCAGTGTATATCAAACCATGGTACCAAGTTTCAAAATAATCGGAACAAAGGTGTAGGAGGAGTTGATGTCACAAAAGTGGGACACACGGACTGCCCCATAACATAATCTAATAAAACTTTACTTATTCAGCCCTGCTTCACAACAACAGTCATCTCATACAGTAGCACTTTTAATTGTAAGGTAAATCAAATGATGCCCTGTGAACAAGGACTTGACTACAGTGGAGAGGAAAAATTCCCTTTTTAAAGAAAGAAACCTCCAGCTCAGGGAGGGGCAGTCATCTGCAGAGGAAGAAGAGGAAAAGAACAGGTATGTAGAGAACAATCCACATGCTGGGGACTCAGTCTGTGGGAGAGGGCAAATAAGAAATTACGAGCAGCTAAAATCCTGCAGAACGTCAAGGGTGAAAAAGAAGTGAAAGCCCAGTGCATCATGAAAGCTACCTCAGCTGTCTACACTTATAACAGAGGGAAGATTGGGGTGACCTGATTCAACCATAACTATAAGCTTCACAAAGGAAAGTTTAAGCCTATTCGGAAAAACAGGGATCGAGTCTGTCTCCCCACAGCTGGTTCCATATAAGACGAGCCTGATCACTAATAGCGGCACTCAAAAAAGAAAAAAACGAGGAAAAGAAAAGATGAACGTGAAAAGATTTTGAAAAAGACTCCTAAATTGACTGTTTTTTAAGCAAAGTAGATAGATAGATAGATAGATAGATAGATAGATGTACTTTATTGATTCCAAACTGGGAAATTACAGTGTAACAGCAGCATGACAGTAGACAACCAAACAACAGAAACACACACATGACAGACAAAGGGATTACCCATGGAAAGTAAAACTAACACGACTATAAATTCTATATACATCATAGCTTAATATATGATCACCCGTATAAACACATGAATCATCCCATTGCACGAAGAAGGACTATCAGGAGCAGAGTGAAAATGTGAGGTACCAGTTAGTCTGTAAGGTGCAGTGTGGCAGCATAGCTATGACCAGAATACAACATCATAGTGAGTTATTGTACAGTGAAACTGCATGTGGCAGGAAAGATTTCCTGTACCTGGCCATTCGACAACGAAGCTGTAGTAGTCTACTGGAGAAAGTGCTTCGCTGTCTATCTAGTGTGTGGTGGAGGGGGTGATCAGGATTGTCCATGATGGATTGCAGTTTATTTAGTGTTCTCCTCTCCACCACTGTCTCAAAGGTCTCCGGTCTGAGACCAATTACAGAGTCGGCCCTCTTGATAATCTTGTCAAGTCTGTTGGTATCTCTGGCCCTGATACTGCTACCCCAACAGACAGCAGCAAAGAAGATGGCGCTGGTGACAACGGTCTGTTAGAAAAGCTCCAGCATCCTGCTGCACACGTTGAAGGATCTCAGCTTTCTCAGGAAGTAGAGTCTGCTCATCCCCTTCTTGTGTGCAGCATTGGTGTTGGATCTCCCGTCCAACCCGCTGCTGATCCTGACACCCAGATATTTATAGTCCTCAACCACTCCCACATCCTCCCCCCTAATCTGCAGTGGCTGAGAAGGAGTCTTCCTCTTCCTGAAGTCAATCACCATCTCTCTGGTCTTGCTGACATTCAACCTCAGGTGATTCTGCTCCGTCCACTCCACAAATCTGTCTACCAGTGCCGTGTACTCCCCTTCCTCTCCTCCTCTTATACACCCCACAACAGCTGAGTCATCAGGGAATTTCTGCAGGTGGCATGACTCAGTGTTGTACTGAAAGTCAGTGGTGTATAAGGTAAAAAGAAAAGGAGAGAGCACAGTTCCCTGTGGAGCTCCCGTATCACTAGCCACCACTCCAGACAAGACATTGCCCAGCCGGACGAACTTTGGTCTGCCTGTCAGGTAGTCAGTAATCCAGGAGATCACAGAGCTGTCAACCCCCATCACCCGCAGCTTCTCACCCAGCAGCAGTGGCTGGATGGTGTTAAAGGCACTGGAGAAATCAAAAAAGTGATTCTCACAGTATCTCCTCCACCATCCAGGTGCAGATGGACTCGTTGCAGCAGGTAGATGACAGCATCTTCAACTCCTAAATGGGGCTGATATGCAAACTGCAGAGGGTCCAGCCACGTCTTTACCTGCGGCCTCAGGTGGGCTAAGACCAGTCTCTCCAGGACCTTCATCACATGAGGGCAACTGGTCAGTAGTCGTTCAAATCCGATGGAGATGACTTCTTGGGGACAGGAACCAGGCAGGATGTCTTCCACAGCACCGGTACTCTCTCCAGACTCAGGTTGTACAGGTGTTTCAGTACCGGAGCTAGTTGGTTGGCACAGGTCCTCAGGGTCCTTGCAGAGATGTCATCAGGGGCCAAAGCCTTTCGCTGACAGAGTCTCTCCAGCTGTTTCTGCACCTGATCTGTAGTCACCGTGAAGTGAGGGAGGGTCCTGGTGCCCCCTGAGGAGGAGGAGGGGGGAGATGGAGAGAGGTTCTGCACAGAAGGGTGGGTGGGGAGGGGTGCGTGGGGGTCTGGTTGTGTTGGTCGAGTGACAGACTGTGAGTTGAACCTATTAAAAAACAGATTCAGTTCCTCAGCTCTCTCCTGGCTCCCAGATGGCTGCCTGACTCTCTCCTTGCACCCAGTTATTTGTTTCATTCCCTCCCACACATTTTTAGCGTTGTTTTGCATGAGTTTATCTTCCATCTTCCTCCTATAATTGTCCTTGCACCTCCTCAGCATCTCTCTCAACTCATGCTGCACTCCCCTCAGCTTCTCCTTGTCTCCAGCCCTAAAGCTCTCTTCTTTTTGTTCAGTAGTGCTTTCAGGTCGCTGGTGAGCCATGGTCTGTTGTTGGAGAAGCAGTGTAAAGTCTGAGCTGGCATGGTCATGTCTTTACAGAATCTAATGTATAATCCTTACTAATCCTTACTAATGTAAGTAGCGATACAGACGGACAGACGTCAACTGTAAAGTCAAAGCTAGATGTTTGTCAAACTGCTAGCACTGGAAATGCTAACATGGACGTACTGGCGGAGCCGCTGTCTGTTAATCCGTCAGAGGGCATCACTTTACCATCCACAGAAGCATCGGGTCATTAAAGGGCCTATATCATGCAAAATCGACTTTTTTGAGCTTTTAAGCATGTTATAATGTTAATTCCTCACCAAAAACACCCCCAAAGTGGTATTTTGCTCCATTCACGCATCTCTGAGTATTCCTCCTCAACCCTGCTCTCTGAGCTGCTGCTCTGCCCTGTCCCTGATAATGATTGGGTCCCCACGTTCATATGTATGAACGTGGGTGAGTCGCCCACTCCAGGAAGTGCCTGTGCTGCCAGCACCACCCCCAGGCTAAAGCACACACCCACTTTCTCCGGGCAGCTAACGGAGCGGTGATCGGCAAAACTCTTTCACTTTAGCATTGACGCTGTGAAGAAGTAGTTCCTCTCGCACCTAATCTGCTCAATGACAACCACTGTTTGCTTTTTTACGTAAGACAATGTCTTCTAAGTGGCGTAAATGTGTCTTTGGCTGTGAGAGAATTAGGAGTTTGTTCAGCCTTCCTAAAGAAGAGCCTTTTTTTCGACTTCGGCCTCCGTCGGTCTATGATGACCATGGAAGAGAATCCTAGATGTCTACTCTGCTGGAACAGCACCGCCTGTGGCTGAACAGGCCGATGCGCGAATGGCAGTCCCTGTCACACAGGTCGCACTTGTGGATGGTCTCCGTGCTGCTGGGTCTGTGGCGGTTCTTCCTGCGGGTCCTTTTTTCATCTGCTGCAGCAGTCAGTCTCTCTTCACCCGCCTTGAGCTGTCTGGTCAGGGTGCCTCTCCATTTAAAGCGGACCATTGCGAGGTCCTCCCAGCGCTCTGTGTTGATCTCCAGGGCCTTCACATCTCTCTTGCAGACGTCTCTACTCGTCAGAAATGGTTGGAGATTATTATCGTCATGAAATGGATGGCAGCCACAAGAAGGAGAGGCGGAGCCTCAGAGATCGAGGCATCTTACTTCCGGGTTGGAAAAGTAGCTTGCGAAAATAACTCATATTTCATAAGAAATTCATTCTCCAGTGTACCAAAGGTAATATACTATCACATAGATGCATATAGTTTACTCTGAAAGGCTTAAAATAGCATGATATAGGCCCTTTAAAGTTGCAAAACACCCGTTGGAAGCGTTAATGATTCCTGCAGCAATGATCCTGCTCTCTGGGGAAATATCACTGACACTGTCTGGGAATACTGGGCCAAAAAAGGACCGGAGAGCCACCAGAATAAGGATGCAGATTTCTGAGCATCTGAACGTTCATACAAGCAGCAGAAACTGTTTTTCTCAGTGTCACTTCAATCGCAAACATGCAAATGGTGAATCTGTGTCAAGACAATGGCTTCTCTGTTCTCCTTCCACTGGCTGTTTATATTGTTTTGCCTGTCATATGCAGCGATGGCAAGTGTGGCAACTGTCAGTCATGCTGTGAAACTGGGTTTAATGACAAAATGGGCACTTTGACTGACCTTGGTCATTGATGGTTCTTTTGGTCTGTAAGCACACAGCACCGATATAATGACTGATGAATGGCATTTAGATTAATGCTTTAAAAAGATTGTTGCTGTATTCCCTGGATGTGTTTTTTTCTATATTATAGATTCACTCCCCAAATGCATAGTTAAGGAAACAAGAAATTCTTCTTTATGCATGCCTTTTTAAAGGTTCAGCAGTTCACTTTAGACCAATAATTGCATTTTGCAGCTGAAAGCTATACAGCATCCATCCTTCCATCCATCTTCTACCGCTTTTCCGGAGGTCCGGGTTGCGGAGGCAGCAGTTCAAGCAGAGAAGCCCAGACTTCCCTCTCCCCCGCCACCTGCTCCAGCTCTTCAGAGAGGATACCAAGGCATTCCCAGACCAACTGGGAGACATAGTCTCTCCACCGTGTCCTGGGTCTGCCCCGGGGTCTCCTCCCAGTGGGACGTGCCTGAAACACCTCAAGTGGGAGGCGTCCAGGAGGCATCCTAATCAGATGCCCATACCACCTCAACTGACTCCTTTCAATGTGGAGGAGCAGTGGTTCTACTCTGAGCCTCTCCCGGATGACTGAGCTCCTCACCCTATCTCTGAGGGTGAGTCCAGCAATCCTACGGAGAAAGCTCATTTCAGCCGCTTGTATCTGCAATCTCATTCTTTTGGTCATTACACAAAGCTCGTGACCATAGGTGAGAGTAGGAACACAGATTGACTGGTAAATCGACAGCTTTGCCTTAGAACTCAGCTCCCTCTTCACCACAACAGACCGGTACAACGTCTGCATCACTGCAGATGCTGCTCCAATCCGTCTGTCGATCTCTCGCTCCATTTTCCCCTTACTCGTGAACAAGACCCCAAGATACTTAAACTCCTCCACTTGGGGCAGGAGCCTGTCCCCAACCCAGAGAGGACAATCCACCTTTTTCCGGCTCAGGACCATGGACTCGGACTTGGAGGTGCTGATTCTCATCCCAGCCGCTTCACACTCAGGGAAAACCATCCCAGCAAGAGCTGTAGGTCATTGCTGGATGAAGCCAACAGGACAACATCATCTGCAAACAACAGAGATGAGATCCTGTGGTCATGCTGCGCCTAGAAATCCTGTCCATAAAAATTATGAACAGGATCGGTGACAAAGGGCAGCCCTGGCGAAGTCCAACTCTCACTGGGAATGACTCCGACCGAGTGTCGGCAATACGAACCAAACTCTCACAACGGTCATACAGAGACCGAATAGCTCGTAACAACAAGCCCGATACCCCATACTCCCGAAGCACCCCCCACAAAAATCCACGAGGGACGCGGTCAAATGCCTTCTCCAAGTCCACAAAACACATGTAAACTGGTTCAGCTATACAGCCTATTTGCAATAATTTCAAAATCAGGATCTTTTTTTAAAAATTGTTCTTTATTCAGTGCTGCAGGGGTGGTAATTTTTATTTTGTGTAATGTTCAGCAATTGATGCTAATGTGTGCATAGTGTTTAAGGCAAAGCAATGTTTTTTTTCTGGTTTCATGCTGTAATTCCAGCTTAGAGGTATGTGATATGACAAAAAATTTCATATCAACATATACGTAAGTCATCTTATATCACGATACACATGTTCTGTAAATTTTACAGTTTAGATAATCACATAAAAAGGACAACCTTTTTTTTTTTTACTTTTTTATATGTTGTATATGTCTCTTAAACCAAGAAGATTGATCCAACTAAAGGCTATGGATGGTGAAACAGTTTTGCAGGAGAAAGACAAGATCCTGGACAGATTTGCAGACCACTTTGACCAACTACTAAACAACCCTGGAGATCTCACTGAAGAGGCTAAAGAAGCTCTAGTGCAGCGACCAGCTGTATCAAGTCTGGATGAACCCCTAAATTTTGATGAACTAATGGCAGCTATCAGGACAACACAGGACGGTAAAGCTCCAGGAAGGGATAGAATTCCAGCAGAAGTGTGGAAATTTGGTGGTGTTCAACTGACCAACTGCCTGCACAAGCTCATCCAAGAGATATGGGATGCCCAGAAAGTACCTCAAGACTGGAAGGTTGCAAGTATTGTGCCTTTGTTCAAGAAAGGTGACAGGAAAGATTGTGGAAATTACTGAGGTATATCACTGCTAGCCACTGTTGGTAAGATTCTCTCACGTGTACTACTGAACAGACTCAATGAACACATCTCGCAGAATGTACTACCAGAAACCCAGTGCGGCTTTAGAAGTGGAAGAAGCACAATGGACATGATTTTCTGCTTGAAATAGGTTCAAGAAAAGTGTATCGAACAGAACATGCCGCTTTATGTAGTCTTCATAGACTTCAGTAAAGCCTTCGATACTGTTTCACGACAAGGACTTTGGCAGGTACTCAAGAAATAGTATAAGAATATATATATAAGAAATAGAAAAACTCAGGCCACGGAGGGCAGGGAGTGGGCGAACAACCTGAATCTGTTTTTCAATAGATTTGACCAACCGCCCTCCCCCCTGTCTGCACAACAACCACTGCTGCCTCTAAGAAATCAAGTCCTGCTGCCCACTCCCCACTCCACCGACACCCCCCCCACTCCCAACACACAGCCCCCCATCCTGACCCTGACCAAGACCCAGGTGAGGACGGAGCTGAGGAAGATCAAGGCGAGGAAGGCGTCGGGACCGGACGGCATCAGCGCAAAGCTCCTCAAGTCCTGTGCAGACCAGCTGTGTGGGATTGTGACGTATATCTTCAACATGAGCCTGAAACTGGGGAGGGTACCACAGCTGTGGAAAACATCTTGTGTGGTACCTGTACCAAAAACTTCCCACCCCAAAGACCTGAACAGCTACAGACCGGTGGCCTTGACGTCCCACTTGATGAAGACCCTGGAGAGACTGCTCCTTGCTCATCTCCGCCCCCTGGTGGAACCAGCGATGGATCCACTCCAGTTCGCCTACCAGCATGGCATTGGGGTGGAGGATGCGGTGATCTTCCTCCTTCACCGTTCTCTGTCCCACCTGGAGAAGCCCGGGAATATGGTGAGGATCATGTTCTTTGACTTCTCCAGTGCTTTCAACACCATCCAACCGATGATCCTGAAGGACAAGCTGCTGCGCGCAGGGGTGGACCAGCACCTGTCATCATGGATCCTGGACTACCTCACGAACCGGCCTCAGTTTGTGAGAACCCGGGACTGTGTTTCCGACACGATCATCAGTAGCACGGGGGCCCCCCAGGGAACGGTGCTGGCTCCCTTCCTGTTCACTCTTTATACTGCGGACTTCTCACACAACACAACACATTGCCATCTACAGAAGTTCTCTGATGACTCTGCGATCGTTGGTCTCATCTCCAACGGAGATGAAGCTGAGTACAGAGGGCTTATCCAGGACTTTGTGGACTGGCGCCATCGGAACTGCCTCCAGATCAACGCGAGGAAAACTAAGGAGCTGGTGGTGGACTGCCGCAGGCATGGGCAGCCCCTCACAGCACCAGTAAATATACAGGGAACAGACATCGAGATGGTGACATCCTATAAGTACCTGGGTATTCATCTGAACAATAAACTAGACTGGTCACACAATACTGACGCACTCTACAAGAAGGGACAGCGCAGGCTGTTCCTGCTGAGGAGACTCAGGTCTTTTGGTGTACAAGGGGCGCTGCTGAAGTCATTCTATGACACGGTGGTGGCATCAGCCATCACTTTTGGAGTGGTCTGCTGGGGCAGTGGCATTACTGCAGCCGATAGGAAGAGACTGAACAAACTGATTAAGAAAGCTAGCTCTGTCCTGGGGCAGCGCCTTGATCCGATGGAGGAGATAGGAGAGAGAAGAACGGTGGCTAAACTGTCATCTCTGCTGGAGTCCGAGTTCCACCCTATGCAGGACATACTGGATGCACTGAGGAGCTCATTTAGCAGCAGACTACATCATCCCAGGTGCACAACCGAGAGGTTTCGTAGGTCCTTCCTACCAACGGCTGTCAGACTGTACAACCTAAGCAGGGCTGCTCGCAGAGATAGCAAAAAGACGTAACAAACTAATAGTTTTTTTGAATGCAAAAGATGCAATAGACTTACACAATGGTCCTCTCCGGCATACAACTAGGAACATACCGGTCGCTATGGAGGGTGAGAATATGTATGGGCACATAATCATACCATGTAGGATAACTAAATAGACGGTTATGCTGTTTCATCCCACCTAGCAACAATGCTCTGCACTGTGTGTGTTTATATATTTACATATTTATTCCATCTAGCTACAATGCTCAGCACTGGGTGTGTTTATATTTATATATCTATATATTTATTCCATCTAGCTACAATGCTCCGCACTGTGTTTTTATATATCTACATATTATTCCATCTAGCTACATTGCTCCGCACTGTGTGTGTTTATATACTTGCATATTTATTCCACCTAGCTGCAATGCTCCATACTGTGGGTGTTCATATATTTACATATTTATTCCATCTAGCTACAATGCTCTGCACTGTGTGTTCATATATTCATATATTTATTCCATCCAGCTACAATGCTCTGCACTGTGTGTCTGTGTGTGTGTGTGTATATATATATATTTTATAGTAATATGTACATATGTATATTAGCTGCTCTTGCTTGCTTGTTTTTTTTCTTGCCTTCTGATTGTTGCTCTGAGTGTTGCTATCCCTGTGCTGTTGCAATCCTGGAATTTCCCCGTTGTGGGACTAATAAAGGCTTATCTTATCTTATCTTATCTTAAATATGGTTGTACAGAGAAGTTTGTCAGCCTGATCGAGGCACTCCATACAGGTATGCAAGCAAACGTGGCAATGAGTGGTTCAGTATCTAAAGACTTTTCAGTAAGCAACGGGGTGAAACAAGGGTGTGTGCTGGCGCCTACACTCTTCTCGCTATATCTGGCAGCCTTGCTTGAGGTGGCCTTCAAAGACACTTCAGAAGGAGTATACATTCAAACAAGGAAAGAAGCAGACTTGTTCATTGTGGCACAGTTTAAAGCCAAGAGTAAGACATCAATAAAGTTAGTAAGAGAAATGCTCTTTGCCAACAACAGTGCTCTAGTTGCACACAGTGTGGAAGATATGCAATCTTTAGTGGAGAAATTTGGAAGAGCAGCTAGCCAATTCAGCCTCAAAATCAACATCAAGAAGACGGAGTGCCTTTATCAACCACCAAAGTTTCAATTATCAACATCACTACCAGAAGAGATCAGCATTGGTACAGAGTCACTAGTCAAGTGCAAGACTTTCAAGTATCTAGGGAGTATTGTTTCAGAGAATGCTAGGCTGGAGGATGAACTATCTCTCAGAATGGGAAGAGCGAGCGCTGTGTTTGGAAACTTGAGGGAGAGACTGTGGAACAATCGACATGTGTCTATGCGTGTGAAATACAAAGGGTACAGAGCGACAGTACTGGCTACTCTATTGTACGGTGCTGAAACTTGGACTGTCTACAGAGTGCTGGTAAAGAAACTCCACGTGTACCTGATGAGACACCTTTGAGCCATAATGAACATCTCATGCAAAGACAAGATAACCAACATAGAAGTGTTGAAACAAGCTGGTCTACCATCAATGGAAGACATACCAATACAGATGAACCTGAGATGGCTTGGACATGTTGAGAGGATGGACCACTAGCGTCTCCCTCGGCAGTTACTCTACTCACAGTTATGCGAGGACAAACACAATCAGGGTAGACCAAGGCTCAGATTTAAAGACACTGTAAAAAGAAACTTGAAGAAGTTGGATATAGACAGGTGTTCCTGGCAGTGGAAGGCTAAGGACAGAGCTGTGTGGAGGAATCTGATCAGACCTAAATGAAACAGTCATTGTCGCCCATGACAGACTGCTATGATGATGATGATGATATGTTGTGGAGGCACGGGTGGGGGATTCTCCACCCAGAGAAGGCAGCTGGGGAAAGGGGGAACAATGGACTGAGGGAGGAAGTGTCACCGGGGGGGTCTCAAACGGGACAGTATGGACTATGCACCCCACCCCCCTGGGGAGAAGAGGAATCGCCGGAGCCACTGGAAGAGAGAAGGGTGTGAGCAGCTGGGCAGGTTATGTTAATATGCCACACAGGTCTCTGTTCCAGTGTATTATGGTCGGAAGTTCCAGGTCTCAATGCATGGAATTAAAGGTATAAAAGACGAATGCACAGAGACCCAGGAGCTCTTTTACTGTACAATATGTTGGAGAAGGAATAAAGGTCTTGTGTCGTCCAGCTCGTTGCCTTGCTGTCACGAGCTGAGCCGGCTTGGCTTTCCCTGGCTTGGCCTCGATCTCTCTGTGGGTTTTGGTTTTACTGTCTATGTGCATTTTGTGTATTCTTGTACTTATTTCCATATCCATAATCACTGCCTGACTGGCAGCTATTAGTCAGCATCAGTGACCTACTTTCTCCCACGCTGCTGACAGTCTGTCGGTCCAGCCACGCCCCCTCGCTCTCCCTCTGAATTCCATCAGCTGTTCCCAGCCCCAGTATTATCTTTCCTGCGCCTCACCCAGGTGTGCCCAATTTGTGTGGCCAGCGGTGTTTGTATTTAAGCGGCTCCTTGATAGACAAACACTGCTGGACCATTGTACGGGTTAGACGGTTATTCCCCGCCGTCTGACCGTCACATCCCAAAGGATCTTGTGCTCGCTGTCAGCCTTGGATGACTCTGACTGCTCCTGCACAGTGAGTAAGAGCTTTTCTGCGTTTCTGTTTGCAGTTGTGCTGCTACGATTGTCTGTAGCGTTTTCTCCTTGCAGCACAACTGCTATGCTCGGGCACTGCTGCCCGGCTCTTCTCCCATGCCAGTCGAGCATCTTTGAGAATTCCAAATTCACACGAGCATTTTGTCTTGTCAGTCTTTGTGGCCATGGTGCACAGCGGTCTGCCTGCTGTATGCTATTAGTGTCAGCCTTTATGTGCACATCTGTTTCATTTCTGTAAGTCGTTACTTTTTGAACTGTTTTTGTCAATAAATGTGTGTTTGGTGTAACCCTGCGCGTAAATCCTCATTCCTCCTTCTCTTCCTCCGTGCGCTGTGGAAAAGCGCACGGGGAAGTTTATGACACTCACCTGTTTCCTTTCTCCACAATGTACCTGTTTCCCTCATAACTTTGCAGTGTTGTTACAAAATAGTTTTTAAATTTGCATTTGAGACTTGATTCTCATAAATGTCAGGTTTTTCTTCTAAATCATATCATATGAATAAAAAGTAAACATCAATAAGTTAAATATTTCCTGAGCCAGAGGAGAATAGAAAAAGAAAAAAACAAAGCATAACATAAAAAATGTCTGAAAATGAGAAAATTACCCATCACTGCCATCTACGGATATAAATCAACTGTTAGTTTAAATCAATGAAAATTTAAGTGTGGAGCTACAGCCTGAAGATGCCATTCTGGCCTGATTTAATGCTTCTTAGTAAAAATATTACAAATTGCTAATGATCTGAAAATCAAAGACACAAAAGGTAATGTAATAAAATACATGTGATGACTTTAACTTTATTCATTATCACTACATGACTAATTAAAATGATTAGAAATCAAATAAATTACATTAAGAGCCAACGTGCTCCTCCGACTCGTTTCATTGTATTTATTTATTTTGCATGTATGTGCCACCATCATGCACTTATGCAGCTTTAATAATTTTTTTCCAGACAAAACTAAGAAACTCAGGAATAATTTAAACCAAAGAAATGGTCTGATACACTATAATGTTTCCAATTAGCACAACTTATTATTAGCACAACTTATTATTAGCACAACTTAGCATCATTTAGCATTTGCAGTTTTATAATTATGGCTTGGTGAAACGGAGACATACAGTAATCACTTAATGCGTGCTTGTGTGTGCATGTACACGTGCGTGTGTGTGTGTGTGTGTGTGTGTGTGTGTGTCCATCCGTCTGTCCGCCTCTCTGTTTCAGCTCACCCGGCCAAAATTAAGTCGAACTAAAACCTTGCATCATTGTATCGCCATATTTTCTAGACTTTTAATTTACCAGAATTCCGTGATAAGGCTTTGTTTTAAAAATAAACACAAATTTAACTCACCTTTAATGTCAATGAAGCTGGGGGAAAAGGTATTGTAATAACTATGCCTGGCCACTAGAGGAGGCAGTGCAACTTTTTTACAGCACAACAGTGTCATGTTCAGGTGAGCGTGTGCTCCCCCTCCCTTCCTGTATGACTTTCCCCGGCTCCGCAGGCAATCAGCTCACCTGCGTGAATCTATGGTGCTCGGCCAAGTCCAGCTGACTCAGGAAGAGCCCCAATGGCGGAGGAGGGTCCGGTGCATGCATATATTGTGGCTCTATGGAGCATACACTACCTAAGTGCCATCTGAAGCCCAAAGGACGTGGCTCGTCAGTAGCCGTGGGGGGTCTGACGGGTGGGAATACTTTTCATCCCCCTGGTATTTTCTCCATTTTGGCCTTCATCCAGTTGCCCGGGGTCGAGAGGAGAGTCATGGCTTTAATAGACTCAGGGGCCGAGCAAAATTTTGTTTCTTCGATGCTTGTGCGGGAAGTAGGCATCCCCACAATCAAATTGTCCACAGCTCTTAATGTCATGACTTTGTCGGGCGGTAGCGTTGCTTCCGTTACCAAAAGCATGATGCCGGTCTCCGTCCTTCTTTCTGGGAACCACCGGGAGACAATATCGTTCCTTATTCTCCCCAAATCGCCACACCTGGTGATTCTAGGGTTCCCGTGGCTCCAGGAGCACAACCCCATAATTAATTGGACTAGTAATTCAATCTCTTCCTGGAGCCCATACTGTTTGGCTTCCTGTCTCAGCTCGGCCGAGTGTTCACCCTCGCTACCCATCTCCTCCCCTCCAGTACAGCCGCCGGACTTCAGTCTTGTACCTGAGGTCTATTACGATCTCAGAGAGGTCTTTAGCAAGTTGAGAACGCTTTCTTTGCCTCCCCATTGCTTTTATGATTGTGCCATAGACCTTCTCCCAAGTGCGCAGCTGCCGTCCAGCTAACTCTACAGCATTTCTGGGTCGTAGAGGGAGGCGATGGAGAGCTATATTAAAGATTCTTTGAACTCCAGCCTCATTCGGCCCTCCTCGGCCCCTCTTGGGGCAGGATTCTTTTTGTTGGGAAGAAGGACGGATCCTTGCACCTGTGCATTGATTATTGTGAGTTAAATGCCATCTCTGTAAAAGACAAGTATTCTTTGCCCCTGATTAACTCTGCGTTTGAGCTCCTTCAGCCCGCGCAGGTATTCACTAAATTGGATTTGCGTAATGCCTACCATCTGGTTCGCATTTGCGATGGGGACGAATGGAAGACGGCCTTTAAAACACACTTGGGGGAATTTGAATATCTGGTGATGTCGTTCGGGCTGACCAATGCCCCTGCCGTCTTCCAAAGTATAATCAGTGACGTCCTCCGTGACATGGTAAAGCAATTTGTTTTTGTCTACCTAGACGACATTTTGATATTTTCCCGCACACCAGAGGAACATGCAGTCCATGTCAGGGCCGTGTTACAACAGCTCCTGGAGAACCAGCTCTATGTTAAAGCTGAGGAGTGTGAGTTTTCCACCCGCTCCACTTCGTTCCTCGGTTTTATAGTAGCTGAGGGGTTGCTGAGGGCCGACCCAGCCAAGGTGGAAGGTGTGCTAGATTGGCCTACAGCCCACTCCCGCATATCGCCATTTCATAAGAAACTACAGTGGGGTAGCACAGCCTCTCACTCAGCTGACTTCGGTTAAAGTGCCTTTCAGTTGGTCTGAAGCAGCTGAACAGGCCTTTTCCAAATTAAAGGTCCTGTTCTCTAATGCTCCCATCTTGGCCCAGGTTGACCCTCAGCTTCAGTTTAGTCTGGAGGTGGACACTTCTGACTCAGGGGTGGGCGCTGTGCTGTCGCAGTGCTCAGCCTCCGATCAGAAGCTCCACCCATGCGCGTATTTCTCTCAGTGGCTCACGCTGGCTGAGAGGAATTATGACATAGGGGACCGAGAGCTTTTGGCCATTAAACTGGCCCTCGAGAAGTGGAGACACTGGCTGGAGGGAGCGATCCATTCAGTCATAGTGTGGACCAACCACAAAAATTTAGAATATCTCCGGCCGGCCCGCAGACTGAATGCCAGGCAGGCCTGCTGGGCCTTATTTTTTGTTAGATTCAATCTCACCATCACTTACAAACCTGGCTCGTGGAATGTTAAACCGGACGCTCTCTCCCGCCAGTTTAGTCCTGACCCCCCTATCCCTCATTCCCTTTCCCAGCCCATTGTCCTGCCCTCCTGCATTCTTGGAGCTCTTATGTGGGACATTGAGCAGAGGGTCCGGCAGGCTCAACCTGCTGAACCCAAGCCTGAAGGGGGACCTGACGATCCTCTGTTTGTCCCGGCCGGCCTCCGCAGTGACGTCATCAGGTGGGGCCACACCAGCCATTTCGCCTGCCACCCTGGAATCTCCCAAACAATGAACCTCATCCGGTGGGTGTTCTGGTGGCCCACCCTGTGGACGGACGTCTGGGACTATGTCAAGGCCTGCCAAAAATGCACCCGTAATAAGTCCGACTCCTCGGCTCCCACTGGTCTCCTCCACCCACTACACCACCCACCCAGATGGATCGCTTTTCTAAGGTGATCCATCTGGTGCCCCTCCCCAAATTGCCATCTGCCACTGAAACTGCTAACCTCCTAACCAATGTTCCCTCTAAGCTGTGCGCTTGCGCAATCGCGCACTGCTCCCGCGTTCTCTGCGCACAGCAAATCTATGTAGCGCATAAAATAAAATCCAACCTGAACTGTAAATAAAATAAACAAATAACAATTTATTCTGTACCATGTACCATGTAACTCAGTGAGTGACAGGTGACAACAAGCAGTAACTACAGATAAAACAATGACTAACACTGTCCAGCCAATGATATGATGCGGTTCACACGTATTTACTTACGCAGCCAATCAATGTCATTGACAGCGCTTTATGTGTACGTGCCCATACGTGCTGGTGCTTTGCAGGTTAGCTAGCTAACAGTGCGGCGGAGTTAAGAAACGCAAATGCTGCTAACCCCTTATTATGGCAAAACGAAAGGGCAGTGGCACATCCACTCACCAAGCCAAAGTAAAAAAGAAATGCAGTTCTTTTAAGATGGAATGGCTGTTGGAGTATATGCAAACAGAAGAACAAGCGGTGAAACTGGGTGAGATTTTTTATTTTTCGAATGAGAAAGGTCTGCCCTGCAAAACATGCTGCAAAACCAAAGTAGCAAGCAAGTTTTCGGAGGGAAAAGTGTGGACTGAATGGAAGTTGGACTACCTCAAGCGTCACATTCAGCAGAAAAGTCATTTGAATGCTGTTGGAATTGTATGAAGACGCAAGATGGGAAAGAGGATCGGTACATTATTGCAGGAGAGCGCAAAAGATCGAGAGAAGAGGAATGAGCTGTCACACAAAAAGAAATCCATCCCCAAGCAAGTTAAAGTTCTCATCGACATTATTCTACTCACCATCAAAATGAATGCATCAATGCTGTCGGTTCAACAAATCCACGATCACATGGCAAAGTATGCGAGTATACCAGAAAGGTGGCGAAGCAAAAATTATGCCTTTGAATTTGTGAACTCACTTAATGAGATAGTGCAGAATGAGATGATGTACAATGTTAAAAATGCACCCTGGCATACCCTGATAGTAGATGAGAGCAGAGGCATAACAGTGCACAAAATGCTAGTCATATATATTAAATACAGGGAGAAAAATGACGTCAATTATAAAACTGTGTTCTGCGGCATCATCCAGCTGACAGCATGCACTGCTCAGGATATTGTGCAGGCAATAACTCAGTTTTACTCCATGCATGGACTGGACATGCAGAGAATGGTGATGCTGACTTCTGATGGTGCCTCAGTAATGCTAGGAAAGCACAACGGAGTTACAGCTTTATTAAAGTGGCAAATACCACACCTAACTGAACAACATTGTGTGGCCCACAGAGAGGACTTGGGCATTGATGATGCCTGGAAAGATGTGCCTTTGATGCGAGATGTGGAAACTCTTAGAACTGTATATTCCACTTTCTCTCGGTCCACTGTGAAGAGGGGCAAAATGGAGGACCTAGCAAAGATTCTCGATGAGGATACAATGTCATTCAGGCCTCTGAGCAAAGTGCGATGGCTGTCGCAGCACCAAGCTGTGAATGCTGTTCTGAGGAACTACACTGTGGTTGAAGAATACTGCAAGAGAGAATCCAGTGATAACAGAGATCCAGTGGCAAATTACTGCTACAAAAAGCTTAGTGATTCAAAGTTCAAGGTTACTGTCACTGCTCTGGGAGGTGTTTTGGGCAAGCTGGCACAACTCTGCCTTTCTTTTCTTTCTTTCTCAGACATGCTTTGAGTATGGATCAGCAGACATTGCTACACTGGCAAAGAAGTATGAAGCCATTCTCCACCACTCACATTTATGGAGGCCATTAACAGTGAATACACTGAATTCAAGTACATAATGAAGCAAAAACTTAAACAAGGGCCAATCAGCATATTCTCAGATATGGTTGCTGCAGCACTTAGATGTGAGGAGCTAAAGGAGATCTCACAGCTTGTGAATATTTGTGCTACATTTCAAGCATCCAGTGCAGATTGTGAAAGCAGCTTTAGTTTAATGAGTCACATCAAAACAGCATCCAGAAATTGTCTTGAAGTGGCAAATTTGGACCAGCTGATGCACGTAAAGTCAAAGCAAGAAGCAGACGGAGCCATCAACCTGGACAAAGTGTACAACCATTGGAGAAGTGAGAAAGACAGACGGGAAAAATAAGGTGAAATTTAAGTCCCCAATCAGATTTGTGCTTATTCTAGTGTTATTAAGAATTTTCATTTATGGATATTAATCATTAAATGCTGTTACTAGATTATGAGTAGTAGAAATGCTAATAAAAAAAATGTGTAATTATATATTTTACAGACAAAGAGTTACAGAAATTTACACTGTAGCACATGCTTGTGCTACAGCACACATGTCATTGTGCAAAATGTGAATGTTTTAATGTGAACAAAATTTTATCTCTGAAAGGTGTCTCAATTCTTCCAGAGCAGGACCCCCACCCAGGCCAAAGCAGGACCCCCACCCAGACCACAGCAGGACCCTCACACTGACATACAACATACTACATGGCTCATGAACAACAAGATTTTTGTCTTTTTCATTCTAAGTGGGCCAAATCACTTATATTAAATGTATTCTAACAGAAATTACTGCTGTAAATTGATTCTTTTAATAAGCCATGTAACTTGCTATGATCTCAGGTTTTGGACAGGTGTGATACTGGTGTGGCCACAGTGTGCACGTCTGATGTTGCTCACAGTGGTCCAAGGAATTCTCAGCGAGTTTGTGTGTATGCTCAGACACATGAAAAATTAGGGGAAACATTGCTCCTAACCACCCAGGTCATCCGGTTGCATGGCATCCCATTGGACATTGTGTCTGACCGGGGTTCACAATTTACATCCCAGGTTTGGAGATCCTTTTGCTGCTCCTTAGGCACCACTGTCAGTCTAACATCAGGATACCATCCACGAAGTAACGGGCAGGCTGGGCACGCCAACCAATCCCTGGAGGCCGTCCTAAGGTGCGTAGCAGCCTGCAATCCAAGTACGTGGAGCACCCATCTGACCTGGGTGGAATACTCCCACAATTCTGCAGTCTCAGCAGCTAACAGACTCACTCCATTCGAGGCTTCTATGGGGCACACTTCCCCCGTTACCTATGGCGGAGAGGGAGGTTGCTGTTAGATTAGTGGGGGCTCACGTTCGGCGCTGCCGCCGGCTCTGGAGCGCTACTCGAGCTGCCTCACCCGCTCTGCGGAACTCAATTGTCACTACGCGGACCGCAAGCGGGTCCCTGTGCCCAAATACACTGTCGGGCAGCAGGTATGGTCATTGGCAGACAAGGTGCCCCTGAAGACTGAGTCTCTCAAACTTTCCCCTCACTTCCAGGGCCCGTTCCCCATCTCTCAGGTCATTAACGACATCACGGTCCGCCTGAAGCTCCCACCGGGACTCCAGATTCACCCCACCTTCCACATCTCTAAAATCAAACCCCTCTCCGCCCCCCCCCCGCCTCCTCCCCCTCGGGTCCTCAGCTGACAGACCACCTACATGGTCCAGAGGATTCTGGACGTCTGCTGTCGGGGCCGGGGGCTACAGTATCTAGTCCACTGGAAGGGCTACGGACCAGAAGAAAGATCTTGGCTCCCTGGTGCCAATTTCCATGATAAGGGGATGGTCTGGGCCTTTCGCAAGGCACATCCCAACAAGCCCAGTGGACCGCCAGGAGGCGTCCCTTGCGGGGGGGGGGTACTGTCATATTCAGGTGAGCGCACGTTCCCCCTCCTCCCTTCCTGTATGACTTTCCCTGGCTCCGCAGGCAATCAGCTCACCTGCGTGACTAGACGCACCTGCTTCCTCTTCCCTGCCAGTGCTGAAAAGGACCAGTTGGTGAATGCTCCAGCGCTGGCTCGTTGGGTAAACTGCCTCAACAGCAAGTAAGTGTAGGTCTCACTAACTGAGGAGCAACACTAATTCCTCCTTTTCTTCTCTCTCTTTGCAGATTGCTGCCATCTTCGTGGTGCGTCTCCGGGGTTTGCTGTGCGCTCACCTGCCCCATCATCTCATCACCACTTCAGCTGCCTCATTCCACCCGGTCAGACACCTCACCCAGTTCCACGCCTGCCAACCAGCATCCTCTCCTGGTTCGCCAGTTCCAGCTGGGTTCCACTGCCGGGCTCTCTGCTCTCCCACGTGAATCCTGTCCTATTTTTCCCTTTGCTAGTCTCCCTCCTTATCTAATTCACTCTTGTCTCTCCTTACAGGCTGAGTCTTCCTCTGGCAAGTGGTGTCTTTCATTAACTGTGCATCTCTTTTGAATCAATAAATTCTGGTTAATCAGCTTCTCTGTTTATCGTGTGTTTTCTCTGGTGTCGTTCCCTGCACGTGAGCTGTTCAGTCTTGCCAGCCATGACAAACACAGCATGTTTTTTTTAAGAGCACGTGGAGCTGAACTGTTATAAAATAGTGGTTACTGAAAAAAAACATATTCATCAACTAAAACATTTATTCATCACATCGATCATTTTTAAGCTGGTTTTGCTATTTAGTTTTGCAGAGGAAGAACGAGGTAAAACTCATTAAAAACTCACTAAAAACTCCGTCCCAACATTCCTCACCCACAAATGGTCGCAGTGAACTGCGCATGCGCCCGGAAACTCCCATCACAGGGAAGTACTGAGCAATCCGCTAATACTGGGTGAACAAATGCCTGTCTTGTTGCCCGTCTGTTTTCTTCCTCTGATACTAAACAGCAAAAGCTCCTGTTGGTCTTGATTGTGTCACGAGCCAAGCCGGCTTGGCCTTCCCCGGCTCGGTCACGATCTCTCTGTGGGTTTTGGTTTCACTGTTATGCGCATTTTGTGTATTTCTGCATTTATTTCATTACCTTAGCCACTGCCTGACCAGCAACTGTTAGTCAGCATCTGTGTTATTTTTTCCCATGCTGCTGACAATCTGCCAGTCCAACCATGCCCCCTCACTCTCCCTAGTTCCATCAGCTGTTTCCAACCCCGGTAATTATTTTTCCCGCACCTCGCCCAGGTGTTCCCAATTTGTGTGGCCAGCGGTGTTTGGATTTAAGCAGATCTTCGCTAGACAAACGCCGCTGGGTCATTGAACGAGTCACTCTTGTTTTCCACGGTGTGACCGTCACATCAGGAAGGACTATTGTTTATGCTCGCCAAGAGAACTGGACTTTTTAGGACTGCTCCTACTCGTAAGTAAACTGTTAGCGTTTTTCTGTGTGGTCAGCTGCTACGCTGGACCAGAAGCGTTCCTCCCCTGCAGTATTCTGCTACGCTTCTGGTGGCATCTCTTCTCGCAGCATAACCGTTACGCTTAGGCTGTGCCCAGTTTGCGTTCCCCCGAGTCAGTGGAGCTTCCTGTAGTCTTCCCTGCTCTCCCGAGCGCATCCATATTGTATCATACTTTACTTGTTCATCCTTGTCAGTGAACAGTTTGTCAATAAATGTGTGTTTGAAACCCTGCGCATAAATCCTTTCATCCTTCTGCTTCTCCATGCACCATGGAAGAGCGCACGGAGAGTTTATGACAGAATGACCCAGCCTGAAAAGAGGATTTAGCGGGTTCACCCACACATCCCTTTCTCCCTTTTTGTGTCATTTTTGAACTGTTTTTTCACCCATTGGTTTGCCTCACTATGCCTTCGGCGTGCCGCTCTCATGCTGGCTGGAGGAAATTAGCGGCGAGGCATCCCACGGTGGAAGAAGAATGGGCAGTGACCTTCATCCAGGACTTTATGGATGAGGCCCATAAAGCCTGTGGACCCAAGGCGAAGTGGAGCAGCCTGGACGCAGCGGAGGGAATTCTGGAAGCGCATCCCGGACTCTGGGATTACCCTGGGATTACCCTCAGTATGCGGATCTGATCACTTCGGTCTACGCACTCCAGCGCACGTTTCCTGGTGTGGGGAGAGCGGCATTCCTCGTGGAGCCCAAGCGGGAACGCGCTCCACAGTCTGCAGCCGTTCTCTCCCCCACTTCGCCATCAGTGCCGACCACCCATAGGCAGCGTTGTCCTGCAAGGAAACGCCGGGAGAAGCCCTCCTCTTCAGCAGCGGCCATCATCGTTTCAGCCGCCAAGAGGCCCGCTGGATTCACCCTGGCCACGCCTACCTCCGTCGTCAGGGAGACAGCTCCTCCAATAGTCTGCAGAGGGGTCTACGTCATTGCTGGCACGGAGAGGGACGAGTTTCTGCCCTGTGCAGCTGTGGATGTCATCAACCGGGTTGACAGTCAAGTATTTTTTCATTCTAAGTCATTCATTAACACTGAATCTTGCCTGTCTCCCAAGGGAGAGGCCCAGTATCATCAGTCCACTGGGTCCTCTCCTCCAGCTGCAACTAATAATTGTTTCCTTCCCCTCTCTGTGTCTCCTCCTCTAATTCCTGAGGGCCTTCTGGTCCAAGAACCGGCCCACCTGATGATGGAGGAGGTTGAGGCCCTGGATGATCCTGCCCAGGAGCCTGCACAGAGGTGTTTCCCCACAATCACACCGGCGGATGAGGAGTGGGCGAATCTGCTCACCTTCGTCAACCGCCGGGTCGAGGAGGAGCGCCGTGAGAGGGAGGTCCGAGGACGCACTTCCCCAGCTGTGAGGGTTCCACCTCCTACACCTGTGCAGCCACCGGATTCGCCTTCAGACGAGGAGGGAGCGAACCTGCTTGCTGCAGTCAACAGCTGGGTCGAGGAGGAACGTCGGAGGATCAGGACTGCAACTACCATCACGCCTGCTGCGGAGACCGCCGCAGCAGAGTCATCCCCTGGGCCAGACCCCCAGCTGACGGGATCCGGACCATCATCATCGACAGCATTGGAGTCCTGGACGGCGGTAGAGCTCGAGTGCAGGCAAGTTATCTCTCCTGTAGTTCAACTGCCAATAATTGAGAGATCTTGTCTGGCTTTTGGGGAGGTGAGTCGGGTGTGGCTCTCAGCCGCACCTGTGCTTCCCTCGCTGGGCTCTGCCTCTGCCGGCGACCCTAACCTTTCCTCCTCTCCCATGCCTGTTGAGCCCCTCACTAGGGTCGCTGGAGAAGAGCTGCCATCACCGGGGTTGTCAACTGACGACGACAAGAGGTTGGCGGTCCCAGAGGAGGTCGACGGGGGCACAGCACTGGGTGCGATGATGGAGGCTATGCACCCCAAATTGTCGGAGTCCTGGATGGCGGTGGAGCCCGTGTTCAGGCAAGTGTGTTCCATTGTGCTAATTCCACATATGTTAAAGTCACACTGCCCGACTCATGGTGAGGAGGGCCCGGGGCAGCTTGTAGGAGCCCTCGGGGCCACCTCACCGGGCTCCACCGCTGCTGGCGACTCTGACTCGGTCTCTTTTTCTCTCCCTCCAGGTCAGAGCCCTCTGTCAGGGTCACCGGAGAACAGCTGACTTCACCGGAGGCTGCCGAGGATCAGGATCCAGCACCAGGGGGCATTAGGAGCACCACCACCCTCGCTGGGGAGGCCACTGCAGGAGCAATGAGGTCCCTGATGGGGGTCACTGCTGGTGCAACGGTACTCCAACTGGAGCCCATCGCGGGTGCAGCCACATCCCAGACTGGGACCATCATGGGTGCAGCTCTGGCCCAATCGGAGCCCACCGCAGGTGCTGCAGAGTCGCCGCCAGAGGTTGCCAAGGGTCTGGCCTTGCCGAAGGAGGATGTTGCTGCTTCAGCCCCTCCTGCCAGGGTTGTCAGGGCTCCTCCCATCGATTGCCTCTTCAGCCTGGTGTCCCTGTGTGTTGGCCCGCTCGCTGTGGGTGCAGCCACGTCCCAGACCAGGACCATCGTGGGTGCAGCTCTGGCCCAATTGGGACCCACCGCGGGGGCAGCTGAGCCCCAGCTGGAGGTCACTGCGGGTCCAGCTGAGCCCCAGCCGGAGGTCACCGCGGGTGCAGCTGAGCCTCAGCTGGAGGTCACCGTGGGAGCAGCTGAGCCTCAGCTGGAGGTCACTGCTTGTGCATCAAGGCTCCCGCTGGAGTCCATTGTGGGTGCAGCAGAGCCGACCTGGTCGGGGTCCACCGCGGGTGCAGCGGAGCCGGCCTGGTCGGGGCCCACTGCAGGTGCAGTTGTGGACCACCCTGACGACGCTGTGGTCCCCTTCCCCGGTCCTGTTACCCACCAGTGAGCCTTCTGGTGGGCAAGCCGCCTCCTGCTTCACCCCTTCGGTCCTGGTGGCTAGGCTACGCTGGCCGGCTGCCAGAAGAATTGACTTCCCAAGTCAGGTGGCTCATGTTTTCCAGCAGGCTGCCGGACTCGGTCCACCGGACCTTCTGCTGGACCTGGGACTCCTGAGCCCCAATGCCCGTGGACTTGGGGGGGTTAATCGTGGGCCCTGGGCGGGGCATTGTGTTCCCTCCTTCCTGTTCCCCCTACCGCCCACCCAGGTTTGTGTTGTTTATTGTTGCAACTGTTGGGGGGGGGGGGTCTTTCTGATGTTACCTGGGGTGTCTGGAAATCTACCCCTTAAAGGGGGGGGCCTGTTACGAGCCGAGCCGGCTTGGCCTTCCCCGGCTCGGTCTCGATCTCTCTGTGGGTTTTGGCTTCACTGTTATATGCATTTTGTGTAATTCTGCATTTATTTCATCACCTTAGCCACTGCCTGACCAGCAGCTGTTAGTCAGCATCTGTGACCTATTTTTTCCCACGCTGCTGACAGTCTGCCTTTCCAACCATGCCCCCTCGCTCTCCCTAGTTCCATCAGTTGTTTCCAGCCCCAGTAATTATCTTTCCCGCGCCTCGCCCAGGTGTTCCCAATTTGTGTAGCCAGCAGCGTTCGGATTTAAGCAGCAATTTGCTAGACAAATGCCGCTGAGTCATTGAACGAGTCACTGTTTTTTTCCACAGTGTGACCGTCACATCAGGAAGGACTATTGTTTATGCTTGCCGAGAGAACTGGACTTTTTGGGACTGCTCCTACTCGTGAGTAAATTGTTAGCATTTCTCTGTGTGGTTAGCTGCTACGTTGGACCAGAAGCGTTTCTCCCTTGCAGTATTCTGCTACACTTCTGGTGGCGTCTCTTCTCGCAGCATAACCGCTATGCTTAGGCTGTGCCCAGTTTGCGTTCCCCCAAGTCAGTTGAGCTTCCCATAGTCTTCCTTGCTCTCCCGAGCGCATCCATATTGTATTATAATTTACTTGTTCGTCCTTGTCAGTGAACAGTTTATGTCAATAAATGTGTGTTTGAAACCCTGCGCTTAAATCCTTTCATCCTTCTCCTTCTCTCCGCTCTTCCATGGCGCACGGAGAGTTTATGACAGATTGTCTTTTATTCACATACTGTACCTCCATCGCTTCTACCATTTAGTGCTCTTTTTTTGTGTTTGAATTGCAGCTGTTCAAATCAGTTTGATGGCTCTTGGCTGCTGCCAACAGTAGAGGCATGTGAACTGCAGATTATTTTCACTGCGCATGCGTGTACAAGTAAACACAAAATGCAGTTTTTAAATAAAAGTGTTTCTTATTAAGGGAACAAAAAATCCAAACCTACATGGCCCTGTGTGAAAAAGTGATTGCCCCCTAAACCTAATAACTGGTTGGGCCACCCTTAGCAGCAACAACTGCAATCAAGCGTTTGCGATAACTGGCAATGAGTCTTTTACAGCACTGTGGAGGAATTTTGGACCACTCGTCCTTGCAGAATTGTTGTAATTCAGCCACACTGGAGGGTTTTCGAGCATGAATCACGTTTGTAAGGACATGCCACAGCATTTCAATCGGATTCAGGTCAGGACTTTGACTAGGCCACTCCAAAGCCTTCATTTTGTTTTTCTTAAGCCATTCAGAGGTGGACTTGCTGGCGTGTTTTGGATCATTGTCCTGCTGCAGAACCCAAATGCGTTTCAACTTGAGGTCACGAACAGATGGCCGGATATTCTCCTTCAGGATTTTTTGGTAGACAGCAGAATTCATGGTTCCATTTACCACAGCAAGTCTTCCAGGTCCTGAAGCAGCAAAACAGCCCCAGACCATCACACCACCACCACCACCACCACCATATTTTACTGTTGGTATGATATTCCTTTTCTGAAATGCTCTGTTACTTTTACACCGGATGTAATGGGAGACACACCTTCCAAAGAGTTCAACTTTTGTCTCGTCAGTCCACAGAGTATTTTCCCAAAAGTCTTGGGGATCATCAGGGTGTTTTCTGACAAAACTGAGACGAGTCTTTATGTTGTTTTTGCTCAGCAGTAGTTTTTGTCTTGGAACTCTGCCATGCAGGCCGTTTTTGCCCAGTCTCTTTCTTATGGTGGAGTCATGAACACTGACCTTAACTGAAGCAAGTGAGGCCTGCAGTTCTTTGGATGTTGTTGTGGGGTCTTTTGTGGCCTCTTGGATGAGTCATCGCTGCACTCTTGGGGTAATTTTGGTTGGCCGGCCACTCCTGGGAAGGGTTCACCACTGTTCCATGTTTTCGGCATTTGTGGATAATGGCTCTCATTGTGGTTCACTGTAGTTCCAAAGCTTTAGAAATGGCTTTATAACCTTTTCCAGACTGATAGATCTCAATTACTTTGTTTCTCATTTGTTCCTGAATTTCTTTGAATCGCAGCACGATGTCTAGCTTTTGAGAATATTTTGGTCTACTTCACTTTGTCAGCCAGGTCCTATTTAAGTGATTTCTTGATTGAGAACAGGTGTGGCAGTAATCAGACCTGGGTGTAGCTAGAGAAATTGAACTCGGCTTTCCAAAGATGTGATAAACCACAGTTAATTTATGTTTTAACAGGAGGGGCAATCACTTTTTCACACAGGGCCATGTAGGTTTGGATTTTTTTCCCCTTAATAATAAACACCTTCATTTAAAAACTGCATTTTGTGTTTACTTGTGTTATCTTTGTCTAATATTTAAATTTGTTTGATGATCTGAAATATTTAAGTGTGACAAACATAAAAAAAAGAGAAATCAGGAAGGGGGCAAACACTTTTTCTCACTACTATATTTGACCAAACTGATAGTCTGAAGCTAGCAACACACTGGAGAGTCTACCCACCCACCACACACCTGTTCTGCTGCACACACTGCGGGGGAGAGGTGGGGCGCTGACAAGTAGTGGGTGAGGACTCCGAAGAGCTTTGTTTAAGAAACGGGAGTATGTGCATTTTAAATCACGATATAAACGATAGAGTATTCTATGAAACTATAGACATTTTTATATCCTCATCCAATATATATCGTCATATCGCACAGCCCTATTCCAGTTTAGTTCAGCAGTTACTATGCTCTTGTATAGCATACTTTTACATTTTTCCCTACTAAAGGCCCTGTGTTGTTTTGCCACAGTTTCCAGTCATTCCAGTATTGAAGCTCCTTTTTGCTTTTATAAAGCTTCGACAGTACAGTGGTTAAAGATTTCAAGGTTCATTTGTGCTCGTGGTCAGTGCAGCAGCACCAAATTCAAGTTGTGAGTTGATAAAAGATACCTTGTCTGTTGTTAATCCTGATGGCACTATATTTTTTCTGCTGTGTAAGCAGTGTTCTTTATTTAGTAATTTCAGACCTTGAAGGTCCAGCTGATCAATCAATGACCCTGGCTACTTGTCCACAATAATCTGATAACTAGGAATAATCAGATAATGGTAATAATTGGATTTTGACATTTTTACATGCACTGAATAAATAGGTTATTGGACAGTAAACTATGTGTGTTAATGTAATTTCTCATAATGCAATAATTACCTTTTATCTGATTATTGTTTTTACATAAGTACTTTAATAATCAGATAACTCTAGAAATCCAATTATAAATGGTTTATTACCATGCATGTAAACATAGCCATTTTGCATATCATACTCCCATAAATTATATGTGGGAGGGCCCAAAAAATTGCTGTAGCCCAGAGGCCCACAACCTCCTTAAGTCCTCCTTAACCTCCTTATGTATTGAAGAAGGACATGGAAAGCGCTGGTGTTACAGAAGAGGACCCAATTGATAGTGTTATGCTCTGAGCACCGGGGATTCTGCCGTGCTCAGTTTCATGGTCTTTTTGTATATTTGCTGCACTTTGTGTTCTTTGGTTTCTGTCCTTTTATCCATGGTGTTATGAATGCCCCTCCGGGGCAGAAAAACAGACCCAGGCACTGAACTGCAGTCGTGACATTTATTAACAAAAAGAACATAGAGTCCAAAATAGTGCAGAGAAAACAAAAAATATAACAAATAATAACTTACAAGGATGAGCCTCCAGAGCCAGAATCGCCCTGGAGGAGAGGAGGAGACACTTTAGTAGAATATCGAAGTGGTGAGATCATTAGTAAGATCAATATTGCCGCAATGACACAATGAGCTGGCAGTGCTTAAATACATGGACATCAATGAGCAGCAGGTGTGGGCAGCTGAGCAAGCAGGTGGCCTAATTATTCAATCACTCACAGCTGAGATGGTAGAGGAGCAGACAGTGAGTGGTTGGTGGGAGTGTCTGGGAGGAAGGAAGGCGCTCATGTCACAAAACCAAATATAAAGACAAATATAAAGACAAAAACAGACAAAATAATTATAACAGACATGAAATTGACGTGGGCATTGCCTGTCAGACCACTCCAAATGTGATGGCTGACTCCACCAGCGATAGTAGAAGGTCTTCAATAGTGCCCCTTGCACACCAAAAGACCTGAGCCTCCTCAGGAGGAGCAGCCTACGCTGTCCCTTCTTGTAGAGTGCGTCAGTATTGTGTGACCAGTCCCGTTTATTGTTCAGATGAACACCCAGGTACTTGTAGGATGTCACCATCTCAATGTCTGTTCCCTGGATGTTTACTGGAGCTGTGGGGGGTTGTCCTCACCTGCGGCAGTCCACCACCAGTTCCTTGGTTTTCCTCGCATTGATCTGGAGGCAGTTCCAATGGCACCAGTCCATGAAGTCCTGGATAAGTCCTCTGTACTCCTCATCAGCTCCAACAGAGATGAGGCCAACAATCACAGAGTCGTCAGAGAACTTCTGTAGATGGCAGTGTGGTGTGTTGTGTGAAAAGTCCGAAGTATAAAGGGTGAACAGGAAGGGAGCCAGAACTGTTACCTGGGGGACCCCCATACTGCAGATGATGGTGTCAGACACACAATCCTGGGTTCTCACAAACTGTGGCCAGTTTGTGAGGTAGTCCAGGATCCACGATGACAGGTGCTGGTCCACCTCTGCGGACAGTAGCTTGTCCTTCATGATCACCGGTTGGATGGTGTTGAAAGCACTGGAGAAATCAAAGAACATGATCCTCACTGTGCTCCCAGGCTTCTCCAGGTGGGACAGGGAATGGTGTAGGAGGAAGATCACTGCCTCCTCCACCCCGATGCCATGCTGGTAGGCGAATTGGAGTGGATCCATTGCTGGTCCCACCAGGGGGCGAAGGTGAGCAAGGAGTAGCCTCTCCAGGGTCTTCATCAGGTTAACGGATAATCATTATGATAACTATTAACTGTACTACATACAGTAACAGAAAACTTGGACAAAGAAATACTTTTTAGAAAATTATTTTAACACAGTACTCACACAGGAGACTCCTTACAGTACAGAAAAATACAGTAATAAAACAACAACTAAAAAACCCTGCAGCTCAACTGCAATGGAAAAAAAAATTCAGAAACTAAATTCAGTTTTATACATTCCATCCAATACATATTTTTTAGTTCTGCTTAAATCTGTTTTAATATTGGCTGCAGTGACATAAATATGGTAAAATGTTTAAAATAACAGCAGCCTCTTTAGTCTTTAAAGTAAATCGTCAAATCTCGCATCTAAATATAACACAGGCCAAAGATATCTCCTGGAAGGATGTACTGCTCATTATAATTTCATATGATGAAAAATTCTCCCACACAGCAGGTTTCTCTGCTGCACGGGAGTCTACAGCCACTTGAAAATTTGTGTATCTAAACTCAGAGCTGATGTGAGATTTCAGTGCAATGTACGATCACGTTCAGATTGATAAATACCGATGTGCACGTTGAAACGATCGTATGACCACTTTTCTGTCTTTCATACGTTTGATAAATGAGGGTCATTGTGAGTGAGTTTGGTGAGAACAGAGGTATTTGCCTGGGAGGAGAAGTGATTTTTCTAAAATCACGGCGGTGCCCAAATCTCTTGACCTTTGACCTTGAGCACAACCTGGGTGTAGACGCTCCTAAGGATCATTGTGAGCGAATTTGGTGAGCCTCAGGGCACTCCCATGCTGAAGTCTTATGTTCAGGCCCCCGTCTTGCCTTTTTTCCCCCACTACTGTCTGTGTTTAGTTTCATTTTGGTATTAAATACAATTTTTGGGGGGCATTAAGCTTAGGGAAATAGTTGGGGGCTAGGGCTAGATGAAGGTTTACACAACCTGCAAATGTAACCCACTGCCAGGTCAGTTCATGTCATTATTTGCATGACCACTTGGAGTCATTTAATGTCAAATGTGTATGTAGGTCATAATAGCTGTGCATTAAAATGAGCCTATAGTGCATTTGAGCAATATTACATGAGAGGGAGCACGCTACGTGTTGGGCATTAGACGTATCACACCCTTAGTTAGTATATTTATTGATACCATATGATCCTGAGTGTAATATTACTTTTATAACAACAGTTCCACGAGCACAATTCATTAAATGACAGCAATACTGGACAAATTATAATGATATTTTTGTTTAACCAGTTATTTTGCGCAGCTGAGAAAAATTGTTCCTTCTAAATGTAGCGAGTAACCATTGCTAAACAGCTCAGTCAGCATGAAGTCATTGTTTCTACAACATATACTGTGGGGAAAATAAGTATTGAACATGTCAACATTTTTCTCATTAAACATATTTCTGATGGAACCACTGACCTGAGATTTTCACCAGATATCAGTAACAACCCAAATAATCCATACATAACAAAGAAATCCATGAAGGAGGTGGATGAACAGATGCTGAATGTGCAGAACAAGAACAGCAGCTACTTTGTGGAATGGATCCCCAACAACGTAAAGACCACTGTCTGCGACATTCCTCCCAGAGGCCTCAAGATGGCGGCCACCTTCATCGGTAACAGCATGGCTATCCAGGAGCTCTTCAAGTGAATCTGAATTCTGCCTGGCTAATGCAAGCACTGACTACTGACATACTGACATACTTACATACATACTGACTTTGTATGTAAAAGTTCCATGTAAAAAAATCACTTGGCATTTGTCTGAGTGCACCATTAGCGAACTGAGGCGGGGCTGTAATAATGCAAAAACCACCAAGTGCAGTCATGAACCTGGGTTTGGTGGTCCCAAACCCAGTTCTGACCCGTGGCTATTTTGGCCCGTGTCCCTGTTTATTTTCCATCAGGCACTTCAGGGAGCTCTTTGGGTCCTTCGCTCTCTGACAGCTCGGGCACGCCCCCTCTTCCTGTCAGTGCCACCAGCTGCTTCTCATTATTGGGTGTTCACACACATACATGCAAACACTTCAATCATTCTCATTCACACGCTCATGCACTCACTCATGCACACATGATGACGTTAATTATGCTCAGCCCACGATTCCTCACGCCGGCGGTCTCTTTTCTCGTTAATAGTATTATTACTTAAACGCTGTGTTAGTAAGAAGAGACTGTCGGAGCATTGATCTTCAAGCACAGCAGCGCGTTCCTCTGTGTTTGTTTGTTACCATTACCTTCGTTAATCTTCAGCCTGATGTTGTTGTTTTCTTTAACGCCACAAGATCGTGTCCTTCTTTGGTGTTAGCGGCTGTTCCTGTTTTCACCCTCATCCACCGCACTACACGGACAGCCCCGGATTGTTCCAGCCGTAAGTTAATGTTTGCCTTTCTCTTTGTGCCGACAGCTTACGGCGGCACTAGGCATTCCCTCCCTCAGGCTGCGGAACATCCAGGTGGCATCCCTGTATGTCTGGTGGCCTCATTATCTTCATCATAGCAACTCTCTGTTAGTTATTGTGACTGTAAGCTGGAATGGTTATTTTGGTGTTTTTGTTAATAAAGTGCACATTCTACTCCTGCAATTGGGTTTTTCATTCCTCCCTCGATGCACTGCGTAATGGCGCACCGGGGGTTATAACAGAATGCTCCGACCAGCAAGAAAAAACCCAGCGGAGTAGACGTGCATTTTTTTCTTTTCACCTTTTCTCTTTTTTTCCTCCTCCTGTACTACAACATGGTGGTCTGGACGGACGAGGAGCAAAGAGCTCAAGACCTCCTGGAAGAAGTGCTCTTCTCTGCTCAGTGGGCGAAGTTCCCCAAAGACGTTGTGTGGGCACGGCTAGTCGCTGAGGACGTCAGGCGGCGTCATCCCGGCCTCGGGATCATTCCTAGGGTGGATACCATCTTCTCTTCCTTCTTTCCCCAGCCAGACGCGGAGCCGGAGCCGTACTCCCATCAGAAGAAGCGCTCCTGGTGGAAGAAGACATCTTCCTCCTGTGGCTCGCCCAATCCTGTGTCATCCCTCGAGCCTGGGCGTGCTTCATCTCCTGACCTGATGATGGAGGAGGAGAGACTGGGCCTGCTCGCCTCAATCGACTGCCAAATTGAGAAGGAACGAGAGCGCGTCTCACGGGCCGTGACGGCTCCATTCTCTGGGCCGGGGGCCGCGGATTTGATGACGGAGGAGCAGAGACTGGCTTTGCTCACCCTCATTGACCGTCTAATTGAGGAGGAACACTCTGGGCAGAGAGGAGACGCTGCAGAGGCCGCTGGGGACATCCAGAGCCAGGAGAACAGGCAAGTTTTTCCTCATTTAACTTTCTCGGATGAACAATTTTGCCTGCCTCCTGGCAAGGAGACTCAGGGTTTGCAGTTCCCGGAGTGCTCCGCCCCAGCAGAATATGGTGGCCCCTCATCTGACCTCACCAAACCCTTTTTGTGTGCCCCTATGAGCTCGCCAGCTCTGGAACCAGGTCGCTCAAGGGAAGAGAAACCGGAGGCCCAGGAGGGTCCAGCTCGTGGGCCAGTAGTGAGGCCGTCTCCAGCCGCCACGCCAGAGGAGCCGGAGGTGTGGAAGATGGTGCAGGGGGACACCGAGACTGCAATCTCCATCACGCCTGCTGCGGAGGTCGCCGCGGCAGAGTCGCCCTCCAGACCAGACCTCCAGCCGACTGGGCCCAGGACATTGTCATCAGTGTCATCGGAGTCCTGGACAGCGGTGGAGCTTGAGTACAGGCAAGTAACCTCTCCTGTAATTCTCTTGCCAGTTGTGGAGAAATCTTGCCTGGCTCTTGGGGAGGAGAGTCGGGTGCAGCCCGCAGCTGTATCCGAACTCCCCTCACCAGGCTCCGCCGCTGCCGGTGACCCTAACCTCCTTTCCTCTCCCGTACTCTCCGAGCTCCGTTCTAAGGTCGCCGGAGAGGAGCCACTGCAGCCTGGGATGTCCGCGGATGATGGTGACATGAGCCCAGCCACCCCGGGAGAGGTCAGTGAGGGTGCAGCACTTGACGGACCGACGGCACCAGCGCAATTGGGTTTTTCATTCCTCCCTTGGTGCGCTGCGTAATGGCACACCGGGGATTATAACAAAGTGCAATGTGCTTGTTTCATTTGGACAGTGATAGTCTAACAGTATTTAGTGAGGTCAAAATCAACACAAAACACAATTTTGCACAATATGGGACCTTTAAGCCTGCAGGTAGGTGATGTGCTACACGCCGTCTGATTGGTGACCAGACGACACGTGTGCAGTCTCTCTGGGTTGGTAAAAACATGTTGCGTTGTTGTCGTGATATCAACCTGCCCATTGCATATGTCACTGGTTCTCTTTCACCTGAAAAGAAATCAAGGCAACTGTGTTCACAAAACAAGTTATATTTAATAAAGTGGAATGACACAGGAAATAAGTATTGAACACACTGACAAAAGTCAGCTGATAAATGAAACCTTGCAGCAATCAGCTGACACTTCTGATGAAGACTGCAGTGAACAGTCAAACCATGTAAAGAAAAGAAGGTAAAAACATCTTCTTTCTATCTTTGTCTTTAATAAGAACAAAAGGCAAATAATTAAAAGAAGATAAAATGAACCTACTCGAGCTATTGAACACACTTGGTGAAATTCATTTAATATTTAGTTGAAAAACCTTGTTGGTAATAACAGCGTCCAGATGCCTCCTTGGATAACTCTTTGATCATTCTTTTGCCTCCTCTGTCAGAAATCTTGCGAGGAGCTCCTGGTCATGGCCAGTTTATGGTAAAATGATGTTCTTTCCACTTCCAAATGATGGCTCCAACAGTGCTCACTGGAACATTCAGCAGTTTAGAAATGTGCCTGTAACCAGTGCCATCATTATATTTTGCAACAATAAGGTTGCAAAGGTCTAGAGAGAGCTCTTTGCTTCTACCCATTATGCGTTCTTTGTGTGTGACAATCTGCTATTCATAGACCTTTTTAAAGGCTATCAGTCAGGACTTAACCAGGTGAAATTAATTTGCACTGATGGTGGATGGGATGGCTTCCTAAATTCTAATGGATTTCAGCTGGTTTCTTGGCTTTCCATGCCTTTTTGCACCTTTTCTTCATGTGTTCAATACTTATTCCCTGTGTCATTCCACTTTATTAAATATAACTTGTTTTGTGAACACAGTTGCCTTGATTTCTTTGTATGACTGGATTACTTGGGTTGTTACTGATATCTGGTGAAAATCTCAGGTCAATGATGTGAAATAGCTTAATGATGTTTATACAAGGGCAGACTTTGTAAATGCAATAAAGTTCTTTTAAAAAGGGTGGGACTTCTGGGTCACTGATGTATAATTCTTTTCAAACAGCACCTCCATCCATCCATCCATCCATCCATCCACCCATCCATCCATCTTCTACCGCTTTTCCGGAGGTCCGGGCCGCGGAGGCAGCAGTTCAAGCAGAGAAGCCCAGACTTCCCTCTCCCCGGCCACCTGCTCCAGCTCTTCAGAGAGGATACCAAGGCGTTCCAAGATCAATTGGGAGGCGTAGTCTCTCCAGCGTGTCCTGGGTCTGCCCCGGGGTCTCCTCCCAGTGGGACGTGCCCGAAACACCTCAAGTGCACAAAACACAGGAAAAAAAAGCGCATGCGCTTTGGGCGCATGCGCACGCAGCGACCGGCAGCTGGTGAAAAAGTCCGTCGTCTGTGTGTCTTGTTTTTATGCACTTTAATGTGTTTTTACGAAATTCTCTGTGTCGTTTCTGTCCAGGAATGTTTGTGGACTGTATGGCGAAGAGCTCCCTGGTTCTATCAATATGGACTTCCTCCCCTTTTTTGCACTGCTGCTACTTTTCCTTCGGCTCTTTGTCTCTGAGGTAAACGCGATCGGCATCATGGCGGGCAGAATACATTATTCCAGGGACATGTTGCTGCATTTAAACACGGTTGATGAAGCGGCTGTGATTGAGCCTAAGCCGCAACTGCCGGACTTTATTTTGAGAGAGGGACACAGCGGTGAAAAGAGAGACGGGAGAGACGGGAGAAGGAAACGCAGAAAGAGTGGAGGCGTGAAATTGCGCCTGAGAAGACGTCAGTTTGGTAACATTCCTCTTCCTTCTATGATTTTTGGGAACGTACAATCTCTGAGGAACAAGGTGGATGAAATTCAAGGGAATGTATGCTACCAGAAGGACTTTAAGAACTGCTGTGCCATGGCTTTCACCGAGTCTTGGCTTAATGCGCATGACCGAGACGCAGACCTGTGGATTGACGGCTTTGGAGCCCCACTGCGCTCGGATCGACAGGAAGAGGTAACGGGGAAACGTCAGGGGGGTGGCGTATGTTTATACATTAATAAGCAGTACTGCACATCTGTCACGGTCAGAGAGCGCATCTGTACACCCGATGTGGAGCTGCTGTCTGTGTCACTACGCCCCTTTTATTTGCCTCGCGAGTTCCCCCAGCTTTTCATCACAACTGTGTACATTCACCCGAGGGCAGACGCTGACTCCGCCTCCAGCACCATCTTTGATGTGATCCAGCGGCTGCAATCAATTTCTCCAGAGGCGCCAAACTTCATTCTTGGGGATTTTAACCATGTTTCTTTAAAGAAGACACTTAAAAGCTTTTATCAGTATGTCTCCTGCCCAACCAGGCGGAAAAATGGATCCATAGAGAGGGCCTATAAATCACTCCCCCTTCCTCCTGTAGGATCCTCAGATCACAACTGTGTACATTTGCTGCCCACATATAAAACTGCTCTCAGAAGAGGCAAGGTGGAGACAAGAGACATTGATGTGTGGACAGAGGATTCAGTGCACAGCCTCCAGGAATGCTTTAACTGTACAGACTGGGAGATGTTCACACTGGCCTGTGGGGATGATTTGGACTCTTTGGTGGACGCCACATGTTCATACATGGCTTTCTGTAAAAATAAGATCGTTCCACGTAAACGTGTCAAAATATATCCCAACAACAAGCCATGGGTTACAAAATCAGTTAAATCCTGCTTACAGAGGAAAGCACCTGCCTTTAAACAGGGGGATGTTTCTGAGCTACAGGTAGCCACAAAAGAGCTGAAGTCCGAAATTTTAAGAGCAAAACAGAATTATAAATCAGAATTAGAAAGCAAGATGGCAATGGTTGGATTCTGGATTTCTTAACCAACAGGACACAGAGAGTAAGGGTCAATGGTACATTGTCTGACCTAAAGTGCTCTTCTACTGGCTCTCCTCAGGGGTGTGTGTTGTCATCACTACTCTTCATCCTGTACACAAACATGCGTCAGAGCAGACATGACAACAGACACATTATAAAGTATGCTGATGACTCAGTTATTGTCAGTCTCCTCCAGGATGGTGAGAGTGGCCATGGCCCAGTAGTTGATGATTTTGTTCACTGGTGTGAGGATTCCTACCTGCAGCTGAATACGACAAAAACTAAAGACATGATTATTGACTTTAGGAGGAAAACTCCCAGGCACAAAGTTACCGTACTAAAAGGCCAGACCACCGAATGTGTACAATCCTACAAATATCTTGGGACAATTATTGATAGTAATTTAAACTTTGAAGAGAACTGTGAAAGGGTGTGCAAAAAGGGTCAGCAACATTTGCATTGCTTGAGAAAACTTGCACGCTTCCAAATTGACCGAACCATAATGACAATGTTTTATTGGGCTTTTATTGAATCTGTTTTATCCTTTTCTTTAGTGTCATGGTTTGGTCAGATAAAACTGAAACAGAGGAAATCCTTGGATCAGGTAGTTAGATGGTCCAGTCGTTTGCTTGGTGAGTCACAGCTGAGCCTGACATCCCTGTACACCAGACAAGTACAGAGGATTGCTACCTCCATTTTAAATGATGACTCCCACCCTTTGCACTGCAACTTTCAGCTTCTTCCCTCAAGACGGAGGTTTGCTGTCCCAAAAAGTAACAACCCAGCGCTACAAAAACAGCTTTGTTCCTGCTGCTGTCAAAGAGTTGAACAAGCTGTAACAATATATTGCACATAATTTAGGTACCTATTTATTAACTCCATTTTATATTTACTTATTTTTGTAGGATGTTACTTGGGTTCTAAATATTTTATTGGGTTTTAGACCTTTGAGTTTTTAACCTCTTTGACTAGTTTTTAACTTTTAATATGACCCTTCTCTCTTACCTCTGGTTTTTCTCCCATCTCTTTGTCTTTTTATACCCTGATTGATGGAGCCTTGAGAATTTTTATCATGTTTATAGTCAGCTTCATGTGTGCCTGTGTTTGTGTCTATGTTGAATGTAATTTGTGGCTTGTAAATATGGATGTCACCAGACTGCAAAACAAATCTACCTACGGGTACAAATAAAGTAACCTGAACCTGAACCTGAAGTGGGAGGAGTCCAGGAGGCATCCTGATCAGATGCTCATACCACCTCAACTGGCTCCTTTCAATGTGGAGGAGCAGCGGTTCTGCTCTGAGCCTCTCCCGGATGACTGAACTCCTCACCCTATCTCTGAGGGTGAGTCCAGCAATCCTACGAAGAAAGCTCATTTCAGCCGCTTGTATCCGCGATCTCATTCTTTCGGTCATTACCCAAAGCTCATGACCATAGGTGAGGGTAGGAACATAGATTGACTGGTAAATCGACAGCTTTGCCTTAGAGCTTAGCTCCATCTTCACCACAACGGACCGGTACAATGTCCGCATCACTGCAGATGCTGTTCCGACCCTGAGATACTTAAACTCCTCCACTTGGGGCAGGAGCTTGTCCCCAACCCAGAGAGGGCAATCCACCTTTTTCTGGCTGAGGACTATGGACTCGGACTTGGAGGTGCTGATTCTCATTCCAGTCGCTTCACACTCAGTAGCAAGCCATCCCGGTAAGACCTGTAGGTCATGCTGGATGAAGCCAACAGGACAACATCATCTGCAAACAACAGAGATGAGATCCTTTGGTCACCAAGCATGACACCCTCAGTTCCCTGGCTGCGCCTAGATATCCTGTCCATAAAAATTATGAACGGGATCGGTGACAAAGGGCAGCCCTGGCGGAGTCCAACTCTCACTGGGAATGAGTCTGACCGAGTGTTGGCAATACGAACCAAACTCTCACAACGGTCATATAGAGACCGGATAGCTCATAACAACCCCGATACCCCATACTCCCAAAGCACCCTCCACAAAAAACCACGAGGGACATGGTTGAATGCCTTCTACTGTTCCATAAAACACATGTAAACTGGTTGGGCAAACTCCCACGAACCCTTGAGGATTATCGAGAGGGTAAAGAGTTGGTCCGATGTGCCACGGCCAGGACGAAAACCACATTGCTCCTCCTGAATTCGAGGTTCGACCAACGGCCAGACTCTCCTCTCCAGAACCTTGGCATACACCTTCCCAGGGAGGTTGAGGAGTGTGATCCCTCTAAAGTTGGAGTACACCCTCAGGTCCCCTTTCTTGAAGAAAGGAACCACCACCCCGGTTTGCCATGCCAAAAGGACTGTCCCCAACCTCCACGCAATGTTGCAGAGGCATGTCAACCACAACTGCCCTACAATATCCAGGGCCTTGAGGTACTCGGGGCGAATTCGCCCCCCAAACAGCACCTCACTGTGGAAATTAAAGCACCAACACAGTATTGCAATTCTTAAGTCTGCAGACTTGACAGTAAATTACTGTTAGTAATTAACAGTTATCTGAACACCTTTGAAGCAGAGTGATACATATCCAGTGAAGTTGGAGTGCAATTATCGTGGAATATAGTAACTCCTGGAATCCCTATTGTCCAATCAAATTGCTCAGTCGGAACTGTTATATTAATTCTGCTATTGAAAAGTCTCCATGTTTAAATGCATGCACTCATTTAAAAGTGCTGGGCAGGCAGACATCACTGAAATTCCCTCAGCAAGTCTGCAATCAAACCATTATGCTGTCATTTATGCTGTCATACACAGGGAGCACAACAAAACAGCATCACCTTAATGCTTTCTGACTGTATTTATGGGGGGTATGCGAGGTCCCCCACTGACCCAAAGCTTTGGGCTCTGACCAACATTTATCTCACCGATTAAACATTCACATAAGCATGCATGAGACTGAAACAAACGGGTCTTCTCACAGCAGGGTAGGATTCACAAGGAAGTGTGTGTGCATGTAAGGTTGTCAGGAACACTGTGAAAAAGGTTACTCCCAGTAGACACATTAGTGGCCACATGCACATACAGCTTATTCCCTGTTATCTTTAACCATTGTGGAGAGTTAATTATTAAACATTCATTAGTCCTGAAGAAATAAAGCTTTTTTGTTTCTTGCCTTGGGAGTAGCAAAAGCAGAGTGAAATCAAGTTCATTTGGCCATAAACTCTCAAATAAATGTTCCACGAGTCCAGCGAATCTGTTTGCAATAAACCTCTAACTTCACTGTCTGACTCTAAACTGGATTCCTTAATGACAGACGCCTCATCAGTTTGTAGGCTGGCGCTACAGAAGAGGTATGGAATGAGAACGCAATGGGTCAGCTGAAGCTCAACACAAACACAGCTTCACGTGAGTGTTTTCAGACCTCGGTGCTAAGCACACAACTGCTGCACCTCAGTAAAATGACTTGTGAAGTATCCTCTTTCACTTTTTTCTCTCCCTGCAGGATGGGGGGTGGGGGGGGGGCTTCCTGACTGATGACCCCAATATCCAGGCATCCTCCCTGATGCTCTCAGCACACAAAAACACAGATCACACACACCGTCTTTGACTTAAAACGAGCCAAATCAAACAGCAGAGGCTGCCTTATCATGCCGGGTCGGATGGAACATCGTAGAAAAAGGGATCTGTGCCAGAAAGAAGGTCTCTGTGAAAACAAAAAGCAATTCTCTCCAAGGGTCTGGGATGCAGTTGGAAGAGGACAGAAAGTGAAAGAGCGAGACGGGGGTCAGAAAAACATTTGGCAAACTGTTTAGCTAGCCCTGCTTGCAGTATGCTGTGCAAACCATTCCTCTATTCCCCAGGGGAGGTTGGAGAACACATCCTGACATCCTCGTAGACAGTAAAGAAAGCAACAGAATGCCACTCGCTTGGGAAAAGACTTGAGTTTTTGTTCAAGAGAAGCCGGTGCTGAAGCTGCCGAGGATAATCAGATAATGAGTTTCCAGTGAGAGTGGCGTCGACTATGAAGTTTTAGATCCTGGTTATAATCACAGTTTTCTTTCACTACCGTTCCCCTTCCCAAGACGAAAAGACTTGCAACTCCTCTATCATCTGCTAATGATCACATATTGACTTCCCCCCCTCAGAGGCAACCAATAATGAATTCATCATTTGTTACACTTGTGTATACTGAGCATATTTCTTCCACCAATACAATTATTATTCTAAGCACAGAGCAGGGAGATTGAATCAGTGATTAAAGAAATGTGTTTCATGAGAATTTGTGACATGGTGAAATTTAGCAGAGACAAAACATCTGGAAGAGGAATTTGTGTCTTCATCACACAGATCACCTCAGTCCATTCATCTCCCCTCCTTCACTGTCAGGGTTCCTGGATCAGTTTGTGTGCTTGGCTCAAACGTGAAGAATATAAAGCAGTTCACAGGATGGCCACATTAACAGTCATGAACCAAATCTGGCAGAATATGACAGAAACTGTTGACTAATCCAAGCAATGAATTATTGAAGAGAGGAGTAAAATGTTTAAAAGAGACTATCAATTCAGAGTATGCCTCCGTTGTCTCTTCTTAATGACATTTCTGAGATTTCCACCTAGAAATAAGAAATTTTTTGAACTACAAACTCTGAGATTAGGATTTACAACCTGTGGCTCTAGAGTCACATGCAGCTCTTTTGCCCAATCATATATTTAGGAGTTGGTTTAAAATTTGGAGTGGATTGACCAGAAAAGATGCAAATGCAAGAAAAAACAAAGAACAAAATAGCAAATTTATTAGAAAAAAAATGCAAATTTAAGAGGGAAAAACACATTGTCAGAAAAGTAAATGTACAAGAAAAAAAATCACAAATTTATGAGAGAAAAAGAAAATGAGATTGTTGAGCACTCCTTGAGAGTTCATTGAGTGTCATGAAATGCCCTTCAGAGCAGGAAGATAAGACCCACGCGCTGGACTATGAGTTTGGGCAATTTATTGCAAAAGGCAACAAACAAAAAGTTCAACACAGTGTTCAAAACACAAAATATAAACAAAGGAGAAAAACTGACAGAGATTGCGCTCCAGAGCAAAGCAGGGCTCTGGTGGAGACGAGATGAATATAATCATCACCAACACAGCGGCAAATAAGAAAAGGAAATGAAATGCAGTTCTTAAATAGAGACAGAAGAGACAACCAAAGTGATGACAGGTGTGGGTTCACATGAGCGGGCAAAAAGGGAACAATGAATGGTGATTGGGATCAGCTGGAATACGTGAGAGAGGAGCGGCTGGATTTGACAGCTGACAGGGCGACGCCCACACAGAGCACAAAACTCAGAAACGCCGCCTGACAGCTGTCAATTCAGAGAAAGAACACCAGAGTACAAATATAAAGAATAAACATCATTCACAGCAGGTGAATAATTACAAATTGAAATGAAACCTGACCATGACAAAACTGAAACATAATCCAAAAAATTGAAAGCAATACTAGAACACTGAAGCTCAAAGAGCACAAAAAACAACAAATATATATAAATACAAAGAAAAAGCCATGAGACTGAGTCTGGCAAAACTTCCAGAGCTCAGTTCGTGACAGAGCCCCCCTCTCAAGGGGCGGAACCCAGACACCCCAGGGTGACACAGAAAGAAAAAGAAAGAACCCCCCCCCCCCCAAGCAGGGCACACCAATAACCCACCCCGAGTGGGTGGTGGGGGGAACAGTCTAGGAGGGAATGAAACAAAACCCCGCTCAGGACCCACACCTGTCGAAATCGATGATTAGCGCCCCCCCCCCCCCCAGACCAAAGAGCTAGACAGTTCAGGAGGGCGACCAAAGTCCCAGGCCTGGCGGACATCGAGGTGGTCTGAGTTGGGTGGCCTGCCGGAGAGCATGGGCCACCCAACCCAACAGCTCAGTCTGTTAGGTGGTCGACCAGAGTTCTTAAGCCACCTGAACAGTAAGGGTGGTCCAGGGGGCAGCTGCACAGGAGGAGGAGTCAGAGAAACCAGGACAACGTCAGGGCAAGGAGAGGGAATCATGACAGTGTCTGGCACAGGAGGGGACCCCATGACGGCGTCTGGTACAGAAAGAGGAATGGCAGCATCTGGTAGAGGAGAAGGGACCCCGACAGTGTCGGGTGAATGAGAGGGAACCAAGACACCTCTGGATTGACCAGCAGCACATTTGGTGGTCCTGGATCGGGACAAGGTTGTACCCGTGGAGGCTCCGGACTGGAGCAAAGCAGCACCCACAGTGGCTCCAGGCTGGAGCGAAGCAGTACCCACGGTGGCTCTGGGCTGGAGTGGAGCTGCACCCTTGGTGGCTCCGGGCTGGAGCAGAGCCGCACCCTCAGTGGCTCCGGGCTGGAGCGGAGCCACACCCTCGGTGGCTCTGGGCTGGGGTGGAGCCGCACCCGCAGTAGGTCCAGATTGGGTCAAGGCTGCATCCTCAGTGGGCTCGGACTGGGCCACGGCTGCACCCTCGGTGGGCCCTGAGTAGGCCACGGCTGCACCCCCGGTGGACCTGGACTGGGCCGATGGTGCACCCTGGGTGGGCCCGGACTGAGCCATGGCTGCACCCACGGTGGGCCCGAACTGGACCATGGCTCCACCTGCGGTGGCCCCCAGGCTGGAGCATAACGCCCACGGCGGGCCAACACTGGGACACAGCACCCAAGTAGGTCTAAAGCTGGGACACAGCACCCACGACAGTCCCCGACTGGGACACAACACCCATGGAGACCCGGACCGAGGAGGAACTACACCCACGGAGGTCCTGGGCTGGGACGGAGCATCCGCGACGACCTCAGTATAAGGGTGAGCAGCACCCACGGAGGACACAGAATGGGTCAAAGCTGCACCCACCGAGGTCCCGGGCTGGGACAGAGCATCCTCAACAACCTTAACCAGAGGGGTAGCAACACCCACGCGGGACCCAGACTGGGCCAAAGCTGCACCCACAGCCCGGAACGTCCTCTATGACCTCAGCAGGGGGAGCTGGACCAACGGCGATCTCGGACAATGAACCTGGACCCACGGAGACATCTGGCTGATCTAGAGATACCTCGGCAACCCTGGGGGAGAGCTCTGACAAAACAAGTGGAGAAACAGGGTTAGGGTTACCGGCAGCGGTGGAGCCTGGTGAAGTGAGCTCAGGCGCATCTGACGGCTGCACCCGACTCTCCTCACCAAGAGACAGGCAAGACTTCTCCAAAACAGATACAAGAAAAACAAAGGAGAGCACCTGCCTGAGCTCGAGCTCCACCGCTGTCCAGGACTCCGTCAATCCAGGCAAAGGTGTCTCGGGCCCGGCCCTCTGGAGGTCCAGCTACGACTCTGCTGCAGCGGTTCCTGCAGCAGGCATGGTGGTAGGTGCAGTCCTGATATCCTCCAGTGGGGAAACCCACGCAAGTGGTTCATCCGGCATGGATTCTGGAGGTGCTTTCCCTGCTGGCGCTGGATCCTGGGTAGCTGAAGCCAGGGGATGCTCTCTCACTGGTGCAGGTTTTGGGTCAGAGGCAGCACTCTCCCTCTGTCTGGTCCACTGCTGCGGGGCTGGGACTTGGTCCTCCGGACCCGCAGGCTCCTCCATCGCCTGGCAGCTCCACCCTGGGACCGGCGGGCACTCAGGGAAAATAGGAGGAGACACGGAGAGGGCAGGTGAAAAATTAATAGCTGCAACAGGTGGTGAGGACTCAGGGGATTGCAAATCCTGAGCCTCACTACCAGAAATCAGGCATATCATCACAAACTGAAGAGGAATGAAATGACACTTCCCTGTTTTCACGGGTTTAGATGTTGCCTGCTGCAGTGGATGTAGCGTCGTCCCTCTCCGTGACTACAGTGGGTATTGGCTCCTCAGTGGGTCGTGGAGGAGCAGCCCCAGTGGACACGAAGGCGGGCAGAGCCGGTGAAAAACAGTCAACCTCTCAGCAGTGGAGGAGGGCGTCGGGGTCAAGCAGAGAACAGCAGCTGCGGAGGGGGAAGGAACTGACAATTCAGCCAGAGGTGAAAAACTTGATGTGCGCACTGCTGAGGGAGGCTTCTGCCTAGGCGAAGGGAAATTTGTTGCCCGAGAGGCGAGAGTATTACTCTGGCGGTCCGGAGCTGGATAATGTTGATGTTGTGGAGTTGGAGCTGGTGAACCAGGAGAGGGGAAGGATGTCTGCCGCGAAGAGCGCCTCCGTGACAGCTTCGGTCCTGCTGGAGGCGGCCCCATCATCAACCCAGGAAAGGAGCGCTGAAGCGAGGAGACCGTGGACAACAGTTCTGTGTGTTAAGGGTATTTCCACAGGCCGGGATGTGCCTCCAGGATCACCACTGCTCCATTCACACTCTCCCAGGGTTTTTTTGGTCCGTGGGCGGCGAGAGCTTCATCCACAAAACTTTGGATAAAGTCCGCAGCCCACTCTTCCGCCAGGCTCGGGGACCCCGCTGCTGATCTCCCTTTAATTGGTGGAGGCCGGCGCGCCAGGGACATGATGAGCTCCAAGAAAAAAAAAAGGTAAGTGAAAAGAAAACAGAAAAAAAACACAAACTCACAGCAGCTAGATCTCTACTTGGCTGCTGTCTACTGTCACGAAATGTCCTTCTGGGCAGGAAGATAAGACCCACGCGATGGACTGAGTTTGGGCAATTTATTGCAAAAGGCAACAAACAAAAAGTTCAACACTGTTCAAAACACAAAATACAAACAAAGGAGAAAATCTTACAGAGATTGCACTCCAGAGCAAAGCAGGGCTCTGGTGGAGACGAGATGAATACAATCATCATCAAGCCAGCGGCAAATAAGAAAAGGAAATGCAGTTCTTAAATAGAGATGGAATAGACAACATAAGTGATGACAGGTGTGGGTTCATATGAGCGGGCAAAAAAGGAACAATGAATGGTGATTGGGATCAGCTGGAATAGATGAGAGAGGAGCGGCTGGATTTGACAGCTGACAGGGCGACGCCCACACAGAGCACAAAAACCGGAAACGTCGCCTGACAGCTGTCAACCCAGAGAAAGAACACCAGAGTACAAATATAGAGAATAAACATCATCAGTGGAAGGTAAATAAATAATTACAAATTGAAATTAAACCTGGCCATGACAAAACTGAAACATAACCCGAAAAATAGAAAGCAATACTAGAGCACTGAAACTCAAAGAGCACAAAAAACAACAAATATATATAAATACCAAGAAAAAGCCACGAGACTGAGTCTGGCAGAACTTCCAGAGCTCATCTCGTGACATTTGTTGAGAGATCATTCTCCTTTGGTGATGGTTGAGAGAATGTTTTGGACTGAGTCAAAACAATCTCTCAATTCTGGCAACTGTGGAAATCACTGGAAGATTGCTGAGAGATCATTGAGAGATCTGGACAGTTTTTCATCGTTCAATGATCTTTCAATGATCTACACCCCTCTGTAAAGGGGGTAGAAGAGCACTAGAAACCTCTCAAATATACAGTATACACAGTTGCAATCAAAATCGTTCAACCCCCACTGCAAGTTTATTGGCAGAATTTAAATGTTTTCAGGTGTTTGCAATAAACAAATTACACAAGAACAGTTTAAATGGTTAAATAAAACTAATATTACAAGGATTTAATCCAAATTCAACACAAAATCATACTTTCAATAACAACTGCAGTCTCAAAATGATTCAATTCCATTTGCAAATCAGGTGTGGTCTCAAACAAATTCTCAATATGCTTGTGATCATTGCCTTACACAAACAAGGAAAAGGATGCACAAAGTTAGCAAAGGCACTGAATGTTCCTAGAGATACAGCTGGAAACATAGTTTGCTAGTTTAAAGTTAAAGGAACAGTGGCTACACTACTTGGACATGGCAGAAAGAGGAAGCTATCAATGGCTACCACCAGAGTCCTGAGGAGGCAGGTGGTCAAAAACCCTCGACTGACTCCAAAAGTCCTGCAGCAAGACTTGGTGGAAGCAAGCACTGAGGTTTTAGTTTCCACAGTAAGATGCATAATAAACGCTGAAGGGCTCCATGCCAAACTCAAAGACTTACACCACTACTGACCCAAAAGCAAAAGAAAAGTCAGGTCCAATTTGCTCAAAACCATATAAATAAGCCAAAGAGGTTTTGGGATTCAGGCAGGAAGGATTCAATCAAGTATCAGGAAATACTGGGAGAAAATGTCATGTTGTCTGTGAAGAAGTTGAAGCTTGCACATCATTGGACTTTAAAAGGGTCATTGACTGAAAAATGCCATGTTTGTAGGTTTTACCTAACTAACTAACTACTAACTAACCTGCACTTATATAGCGCTTTTCTAGTCACAAAGACCACTCAAAGCGCTTTCATTAATACTAACCCTCTATTCTAAGGGCCTATAGGAAACAAATATCTAGGGACAATTTAGAACAGCCAATTAACCTAACATGCATGTTTTTGGCATGTGGGAGGAAACCGGAGAAATCCCGGAGTAAACCCACGCAACACGGGGAGAACATGCAAACTCCACACAGATCACTGTTGGTCGGGGGCTGGGATCGAACCCACGATCCCACGATCCCCACAATCCCCCGGCCAAGGGTAAACTGTGCTGCCGCAGTGCTAACCACTGCGCCACCGTGCAGCCCAAATGTGTCTCAAATGTGTCAACTGGTCATGTAATTAGCCAAAAAATTTCCCAAACAGTCAACAATCTGAAAAAGCACACTGCCTTTATTTCGTTTTTCTCTTAGAGAAATTCCCCAAAATGTTTTTTGACTCTTCCTGGTAATTCTTCTATGTCAAGTGTTCAAAAAGCCCACCCAGTGCCGTCTTTGAGACCAGCCCACTGCTCTATTACTGCCCCACCTAGCTGTCTGTCATGTAGATGGAAGGGTACTAAAGGTAGCCTATTAGCTCCCAAGCAAATACCAGGAAGCTCGAACCAAGCGTGGCTTATATTGTTATTTTCCTCAGATCTTAGCCTAATAACCATCCCTGTTACCACCTGGATCACCAGCGGCCCCGTCATGACACTGCAGCAGGCTCCACTCCCACAGGCAATGTGGGGGAACAGCTTCATGACGGCGCATCCCCCAGCTAGCCATGGGAGAGGAGTGGAGTCCTGCGGAGTGAGACACTACACTTTGAGATCCAGCAGCTCAGCTTGGGTTGCGGCGATCGGCGGGCGCAGTGCCGGCAATTTGTTGTGGCATCCTGGCGAGACTGCTGGGAGACAGGCTGAAACAATGCAAAACATACAGCCGACTGCGGATCAATGAACCAGCACTGCTCATCCAGGCTAGAAGGAGACTAGAAGTTACTCAGCTAATGGCTAACTCACTTAGATGGAGGGCGGAGCTGAACAGCTGAAGTCTGTTTCTTGAAGTGACAGGCTTTGAATCAGAGCGTTTCAAGAAAGCCAGGAAAAATTTTAAAAAAAAAATTTGCTTCAATAATTAAAAAATTAAAGAAAAAGTGAACAAAATATGCCACAAACATTTCATTAAGATGTGTGAGCTGTTAAAATGTGGGAGAAATGCAGTCAATGACCTCTTTAAAACAGGACAGTGATCCCAAACATACCCCAAATTCCACCAACGTTTGCTTTCAGCAGAAGTCCTTAGAAGATACCAGAGTGGCCATCACAGTCGCCTGACTTGAACCCCACTGAAAATCTCTGGTGGAATTTGAAAGACAGTTGTCGCATGCAAACTCAAGAATATTAGTGAACTGGAGTCCTTTGCCTATGAGGAATGGGCTAAGATTCCTCCAGAATGCTGCCAGAAGCTGGAGTCTGGCTGTGCATCACGCTTGCAGTAGGTCATAACAACAAAACGGTGCTCCACTAAGCTCTAAAGGTGCTTGTCATGAAGAGCTTGAATAATTTTGAGACTGCAGTAGTCATTAAAAGTGGCATTTTGTGTTGAATTTTAATATTAGTAATAGTAATAATATTGTAATATTAGTTGTGTTGAGCTATTTATTTGTTCTTGTGTGGGCGACACACATTGTGGGCTCACATTCCCACAGAGACATGACTGCATGTGTATTGAGGGTGTCACGTCTGCAAGGACAAAGGACTCGAATCTGCAGAAGATAACGAGGAGGTGTGAGATTTGTCTTTTTGTCCCACAGAAGATGCCCCGGAGAGATTTCCGGTTCATCAAGAAATGAGAGACAATGGTGAAGATTCAAAGGGATGCTTTGTGACTGTATGTTTACTGAAAACACCATGTGACTTGAATTCTGATGCTGGAAACATATAAAAGGGTCATGAGATATGATTCTTCCTCTTTCCTGCTTTGAGAATGCTAGACGATGTGTTCTGTCAATAAAGCTGGTTTACGAACTAAACTCAGCCTCATCATTCGAGCACATCTTCTACACTGGTGACCTACGACAAGAAATGAGCAGACAGAATTCTCCCGAGCGGGGCTCGGCGGGAGCCAGCCTGATGGCCGCCTCCACGATCCAGCTGCCCGATTTCTGGCAACAGATTAGATTAGATTAGATTCAACTTTATTGTCATTACACATGTAAAAAAATACAAGGTAACGAAACACAGTTTAGCATCCAATCAGAAGTGCAAAGGACAGCAGTGCAGTATATACGGTAATTAACAGTATGTGCGATTTAAGCAAATATATGCAAATATATGCAGCAGTGCAGAAAGTTAAAAGTACTGTTATGTGCAAATAATGTGCAATAAGTTAGATGTAGTTATGTAGTTATGCAGTTATGTACAGGTGAGGATGGTAAAAGATGATTGTAAGAGAGTCAGCGGGGACCTAAGTTCAATAACGTGACAGCTGTTGGAAAGAAACTGTTCCTAAACCTGCTGGTTCTAGTCCGAAGGCTTCTGAAACGTCTTCTGGAGGGGAGAAGCTGGAACAGTCCATGAGCAGGATGGTTGGAGTCCCTAAGAATGCTGCGTGCCCGGCGCAGACATCTTTTCCTGTAGACGTCCTCTATAGCTGGAAGTGGAGTCCCTGTGATGCGTTGGGCGGTTTTCACCACCCGCTGCAGCGCCTTGCGGTCAGCTACAGAGCAGCTCCCATACCAGAGTGTGATACAGTTGGTCAGGGTGCTCTCTATCACGCAGCAGTAGAAGTTGCCCAGGATGTCACAGCCCGCGCTCATGGTTTAGCGCAGTCGAGGCGCAGTTCAACCTCCGGAGAATCTCCAACGATGACACAAAATTCTACCATGTGGTAGCGAAGCTGGACAGCGACACAGTCCAGAGAGTGGAGGATCTGGTTAATCATCCACCAAACAGCGACAAGTACAGCGCATTGAAGGACGTGCTGATCAGCCATTTCACCCCTTCAGTCCAACAACGAGCAGAGGGGCTCCTGACGTTGACGGAGTCAGAGAACGATAGACCTGCGGACCTGATAGTGAAGATGCTGAGGCTCAAAGACTCTGAGGATGGCAAATTCATTTTCGCCCACCTTTTCCTTCGGACCCTGCCGCCAGCAGTGAGAGTGGCCCTGGCAGAGTCGCCCCGATTGGCCAGGCGAGACTACCATGGGCTGAGCAAAGAGGCGCAGCGACTTGTCGACGCCCACAAGCGGAACGCGGTTTCGGCCGCAGCTGCCAGCCCAGGAACGGCGTCCAGAGACAGCGCAGATCCAGCGGCCGAGGCGCCAGACGCACCAACGACGGCAGCGATGGGGGCCAGACGACGTGGAGCGGAGGACGGCCCGTGTTTCTACCACCGCCGTTTTGCAGAGATAGCACACAGGTGCGTCCCGCCGTGCAACTTCAAACGCCAAGACCGAAGGCCGGTAGCAGCTGTGACCCTCGGCGACGAGAACAAGTTGCTTTACCTGACGGATGCACACTCGGGGAAACAGTTCCTTGTGGACACGGGCTCCCAGCTGAGTTTCGTCACACCCACCTCCGCGGAACGGCTGATGCCGTCTAAAGCTCCCTGGGTGTCAGTGTCAGCAGCGAACGGCTCCACGATTAAAACGTTCGGTGAAAGGACCATGCTTCTGTCCTTACAGGGCCGTTCATTTGAGTGGACATTTATTGTAGCAGCAGTCAGTTTTAACATGTTAGGGGCTGATTTTTTGTGCTCACATGGTTTATTGGTTGACCTTGCTAATAGACGTCTGATTAATGCACTGTCCTTTCATTCTATTCCCTGCACAGCTCGGGTGGCACCGCCGACTGCACATGCCAGTGTCTCAGCTGCGGGTGGTAAGTTTCACACATTGCTTGCTCAGTTCCCAGCACTCACAGTCCCCACGTTTTCAGCGACGGTGGCTAAACATGGGGTGGAGCATTTTATAACCACCACCGGCCCTCCCGTTTTTGCAAAAGCTCGGCGCTTGGACCCAGCTAAACTGGCCATCGCGCGCGAGGAGTTCACTAATCTGGAAAAACTGGGCATTGTTAGACGCTCCAAGAGCTCTTGGGCTTCGCCGTTACACATGGTCCCAAAGGCTGACGGCTCGTGGCGACCTTGCGGCGATTTCCGCAGGTTGAACAACGTTTCAGCTCATGACCGCTACCCGATTCCGCACATTCAGGATTTTTCTGTTCATTTGGCGAGGGCGCGCATTTTTTCTAAAATAGACTTGGTGCGCGGTTACCACCAGGTTCCAGTGCGCGCGCAAGATGTACCCAAAACAGCGGTCATAACTCCTTTCGGCCTTTTTGAATTTTTGCGCATACCTTTTGGCCTCAAGGGGGCTGCGCAGACTTTCCAACGCATGATGGATGCAGTTTTACGCGAATTCCCTTTCATGTTCGTTTATTTGGACGATATTTTGGTAGCCAGCGCGTCCGAGGGCGAGCATGAAAAACACCTCACAGCAGTTTTTCAGAGGCTGGCAGAGCACGGGTTAATAGTTAACCCAGCGAAGTGCCAGTTTGGGGTGGCGCAGATTGATTTTTTGGGGCATCGCGTTTCGGCAGAAGGAGCGGTTCCTCTTCCAAATAAAGTGCGTGCCATAACGGATTTTCCGCAACCTCAAACGGTCAAGGCGCTTCAGGAGTTTCTAGGGATGGTTAATTTTTACAGCCGGTTCCTCCCAAGCGCAGCACGGCTCATGCAGCCACTGTACACCGCGTTAAAAAAACAAAAGCCCGCAAATAAAGTTGAATGGTCTCTGGAGCGGGAGCGCGCTTTTGCCCAGGTAAAATCAGCCCTGGCAAACGCAGTTTTGTTAGCGCACCCGGTTCCAACGGCCCGCATGGCGCTCACCACTGACGCTTCCGATGTAGTGGTGGGGGCGGTAGTTGAACAGTTTGTGGCAGGTACCTGGCAACCCCTCGCATTTTTCAGCAGGACTTTGCGCGATAGTGAGCGTAAATACAGTGCGTTTGACAGGGAGCTTTTGGCCCTACACTTGGCCATCCGCCATTTTCAGTTCTGGTTAGAGGGGCGACGTTTCACCGCGTTTGTGGATCATAAACCGCTAACGTTTGCGATGGCCAAAATTTCAGAACCCTGGTCAGGCCAACAACAAAGGCAACTAGCCGCAATATCGGAGTTCACTACTGATATTCAGCATGTCGCGGGTAAACACAATGTTGTGGCAGACTGCCTCTCGCGTGCGGTAGCACCACCAAGCCCCATGGGGGCAGACTCTGTAGCCGTGGCCGCGGGCCCGGGCAGCGACGCGGGAGCGCGTGCAGCCCCGGTCTGTGTAGGGTTAGATTATGCAGCCATGGCTGCGGAGCAGGTTAACGACGCGGACGTGCGCGCGCTCCAGTCTGGACCAACAGGGTTAAGGCTGGAGCACAGGGAGCAACAAAGTGGTATGCCCCCACTAATCTGCGACGTCTCCATGGGACAGCCCCGCCCTGTGGTGCCAGCCGCGTGGCGTCGCCGCGTTTTTGACTCGGTCCATTCTCTCGCGCACCCGGGGGTGCGCGCATCGATTAAGTTTGTGGGGGAGAAATTTGTTTGGCCCGGGTTGCACAAACAGGTCAAGGAATGGGCGGCAGCCTGCGTAGCGTGTCAGCGAGCCAAAATACACAGACACACTAAGGCCCCGTTAGAACCTTTTCACATCCCCGCTAAGCGTTTTGATCACGTGCATGTTGACTTGGTGGGCCTGCTCCCATTATCACACGGGCACACACATCTTTTGACGATGGTGGATCGCACCACGCGTTGGCCAGAGGCGATTCCTCTAACATCAACCACAGCGGAAGAAGTTGCGCGAGCATTTTTAGCAGTGTGGGTTGCGCGTTTCGGTGTACCGTCGGACATAACGTCCGACAGGGGTCCCCAATTTATTTCCGAACTATGGTCATCGATGGCCCGCAGCTTGGGGGTGAAGATTCATCGCACCACCGCGTATAACTCCCAGGCTAATGGTTTATGTGAACACTTTCACAGGTCATTGAAAGCAGCCCTCAGAGCGTCGCTGACGGATACAAATTGGGTGGACAATCTTCCATGGGTTTTATTGGGGTTGCGTTCTGCACCTAAGGAAGATTTGCATGCTTCCCCGGCTGAATTAGTTTTTGCACAACCTCTCCGTTTGCCGGGGGAATTTCTCCCCGATAATCCCGCACCAAATGGCCCCCCTGCTCAGCCGTGGCAGAGCGACTCGGGAGCAAACACGCTCCCTGGCCCGGTCCATCACAGTTTACCACACGTTTTTGTGCCAAAGGCTTTAAAAAATGCAGAGTTTGTTTTTGTTAAACATGATGCTCAGCGTCCAAGTTTGCGGCCGTTTTATGACGGACCGTTCAGAGTGCTGGAGACCGGGCAGAAGCATTTTCTGCTAGATTTAAGGGGCAGAAGGGAGTTGATTTGCATAAACAGGCTCAAACCCGCTTTTGTTTTGGCTGATGAGGAAGTGCAGCTCGCGAGGCCCCCCCGCCGTGGCAGGCCGCCGAGAGGACGTTCTCCAGAATCTTCACAGAAAGGTGCTAACAGCTTTAATCCACAGATGCAGAGAGATGTTGCAGATGCAGCAAAGCCAGGTTGCAGCAGATTCAGCAGAAAGTTAAAACCTAGGCAGTTGGTGGATTGATTAGCGATATATGGAGTGTTTTGTGTTTTTCTTTTTTTATGCCATGCAGGTTTGGCCCTTACTAGACGTTTGGGGGGGGGGGGTAGTGTGGGCGACACACATTGTGGGCTCACATTCCCACAGAGACATGACTGCATGTGTATTGAGGGTGTCACGTCTGCAAGGACAAAGGACTCAAATCTGCAGAAGATAACGAGGAGGTGTGAGATTTGTCTTTTTGTCCCACAGAAGATGTCCCGGAGAGATTTCCGGTTCATCAAGAAATGAGAGACAATGGTGAAGATTCAAAGGGATGCTTTGTGACTGTATGTTTACTGAAAACACCATGTGACTTGAATTCTGATGCTGGAAACATATAAAAGGGTGATGAGATATGATTCTTCCTCTTTCCTGCTTTGAGAATGCTAGACGATGTGTTCTGTCAATAAAGCTGGTTTACGAACTAAACTCAGCCTCATCATTCGAGCACATCTTCTACACTTGCTTGATTTGTTTATTGCAAACTGCTGCTAGTTGGTACATTTTACCAGTTGGTCACCCAACAAATTCTCAATGAACCCTCAGCGATCTCTAATGGTCTCTCAGCCATCTCTCCTGGTGTCTTAGTAATCTTGCAAGGATCTTTCAGATTTCTGTAGATTGCTGTGAAAATCATGCAACAATCTCCCAAACATTTAGACAGAAATTGATTTTTTAAGGCTTTAGGACATTGTTGAGAGCCCATGTCAATTTTTGATCTCTCAATGGTGACCCAACTACCCCTGTGTTTCCATTGATAAGTTTTGGTCGAAATTTGCTCCAAATGGGTCTTTGCATTATAAAGTTTTGCAATAACCTCAACTTTTCAAACAAACCTGATGACATGACAAGACAGCAGCCGTGGACAGCAAGCAAATACATAGCTTCCTTTTTTATATCAACAAACAAGACTTTCATTCTGAGGGGAAATTATAGGGAGGATACAGCTGTTGATATTGGAATTATTTCTAAATCTTTACTCTTAGTGAGCCCCTGCACCTCCGACCTACAACCCAGGGTTATTGTTAAGCCCTCCAATGATGAGAGAGCAGCCAAAAGTGTGATGATTATCATCAGGGCTGGCTGCAAACCCTGAAAAGGCGCACAGTAACCTTGGCGGAATGCTAATGATAGTGACCGCCAAGATGAACATCTGGGAGATCTCCTCTGGAGGTGTGAGGGAGATCTGTGAGCAAACTATCACATTTCTCACGTTTTCTTTGACTTTTGTCTTTACTGCTGACAGTCAACCCACAACAATACAAACAAAACGGAAAAAACAATGGAAAGAAGCAGATAAAAGTATAGAAAATAGAGTATTAAAACAGACAGAGTTAATTAATCACCTGGGTCATGAAAGGGCACCAGTGCAAAGTTATACAGTGGTCTCTTCGGTCTGCTCAGGGAGGTTTCCAGGATCTTGGAGGCACCCTCAATGACCTGGACCAGGTCGTCGTACATGGAGCCGGTCACGTCAAAGACAAAAGCCAGGGTGGATGCTCCCTCCGTGATGTCCTCCTTTGCAGCCCCGGGGTCGGGCTCCTGTCCACCGGATGGAGCCACAAACAGCAGGAGCGTCAGGAACAACAGCCCGGAGCCCATCTCCACCTTTCCCGGATTTGCTGCTCTCGCCTTTGGAAACTTTAAGGTGAGCCTCGGGGGAAAGATGAAGACATCGGGCTCTCGAAAAAGGACTAAAAATATTTAAGACAGTTTATGGATATAGCAGCATGAGAGAACCCACAGTCCTCTTGATGCGATCCTGGTGAGTCTGCAGCTGGTTGTAACTTTTCTGCCTTCTGGGAGTCAAAGCTGTGGTCCCTGCAGAGTCAGGAGCCCCTCTTCAGCTCTGTCAGAAACACAAAGACCACCTCTCAGCTGATCTCAGCTGGCCCCCAAAACGTCCCATGCTCCACAGCAGAGCTATGATTGGACCACACGGTTTTGGCAGAAAGAGGAACCCTGTGCCAGCTGCTCCTCTTGTTTACAGCCCATGGAAACTATATGCATGCAGTCTATTAAATACACATTTAATCCGGCAGTATGGACCAGGAATGAAATGCTGAACAAGTGAAACTGGATGAATTAAGGCAACTGTAGCTGGAAGTCAAAACAAAATTGTTCCATGATTTGCATGCGTCTACCGCCATCTAGCGGTTGTCCTCCTGCTCTACATTTAATGAAAAATTTTGGGGACATTTAAATTATTCTTTTATTGATTTATTGATTATTCTTATTGATTTCTTCTCCTTCTGCAGTATAAAGTTTAGCGCGATCTCCAGAGTCTCAGAAAGGACAGTATGAATTAATTGCCAACAATATCATCGCCATTGAATGAATGAATGAATGAATGAATGAATGAATCTTTATTTCGGATAGATTAAAAGTACAGATTAAAAGAAACTGAATAATATAACGAAGGGGGAAAGAAAATCCAACAAGGTCAAATTAGACAATAACTCCTCTGATTATACAGTTCAACATAAGTTATCCGAAATGGGTGATGGCTGAAGCCGCAGCTTATATTGCCCACCCATATTCCATCCAAGAATTCAAAAGAAAAACAAATAAGAGCGATTACAATTCAGAACAAAGTTAAGACAAAATGTGACATAAAACTAAGCTACAACACAACGCAGGCTGGATATAACAATCCTTATGTGATTTTACATGTCATCTTGTATATATGTTTGGAGTATTTCTTCCTTTAGTTTTTGTTTAAATTGTCTAAACGTTGTACATGATTTTAATTCAGGTCCAAAATCGTTCCATAATCTGACTCCTTGCACTGAAACACAGTGTTGCTTGGTAGTGGTTCTCACTGAAGGTTTTTGAAATATACATGTTCCTCTGAAATAATATTGTTTCTCCCTTATCTGGAACAACTTTTGGATATTTGTGGGCAGTGATAGATTCTTAGCTTTAAACATTATTACTGCAGTTTTAAAGTTAACCAGATCTTTCAACTTGAGAGCTTTTAATTTAAGAAAAAGTGGGTTTGTTGGTTCCCTGTAAGCAGCTTTGTTTATTATTCTAATAGCTCTCTTCTGAAGCATAAAGACTGGATATATGTTTGTTTTATATGTATTTCCCCATACTTCAGTACAATATGTCATGTATGGGAGTATTAATGAATGATACAAGGTATATAGTGTGGGTTGATTCAGCAAATATTTCACTCTGTGTAGTATTGCAATTGATTTGGATATTTTACCTTTAATATAATTAATATGTGACTTCCAACACAGTTTATTATCAATTATTTCTCCAAGAAATTTAGTTTCGGATACCCTTTCAATCTCTACACCATTTACACTGAGTTTAGATACTAAGTTGTTGTGATGGTTGTTAAAAACTATAAATTTTGTCTTACTTAAATTGAGCGTTAATTTGTTTGAACCAAACCACAGTTTAAGCTTTCCTAATTCCTTTCCAAGTGTATCCAAAAGTTGTTCCAAATTGCTTCCACTGCATAACAGATTAGTGTCATCGGCAAACAATATTAAGTCATATAGCTGCAGGTCTAAAGCATATTGCACAGAGGAATAAATTCCACTTATTTAACAGATGTCTGAAACAACTTTAAAAAAAAAGCCCACGGTAAAAACAATTATAGCCTTAAATCTACATTTGCCTTGCTTTCTTGCTAGTCCCCAGATATTTTATAACTACAACGTAGGCCTTAGTTTTTACTTTCCTTGGTAACTCCTTTTTCTATTATGCTGTGTGTACTCTGTTGGTTCGTTGTGCTGCTGTTACACTGTAATTTCCCAGGTTGGGATCAATAAAGTACGTCTATCTATCTATCTATCTATCTATCTATCTATCTATCTATCTATCTATCTATCTATCTATCTATCTGTCTGTCTGTCTGTCTGTCTGTCTGTCTATCTAAATATTTTCTTCATCTTTCGGCTGCTCCCTTTAGTAGTCGCCACAGAGGATCATCTGCCTCCATCTCACCCTATCCCATGTAACTTCCTCTGTAACACCAACCCTCTCCATATCCTCCTTCACTACATCTATGAATCTTCTCTGTGGTCTTTTTCTTTTCCTCCTGCCTGTCAGCTCCATCTTCAACATCCTTTATATCCATTATATCCACTATCCCTCCTCTGCACATGTCCAAACCATCTCAAGCAACCAAATAACCAAGTTACCAAGCAACTAAGCGACTAAAAGACTAAGCATCTGAATAACTAAGCAACTATGACCAGTTGTTCGGTCAAAGAGGGAAAGGGAAGATTTACAAGACAGTAGTGAGACCTGCTATGATGTATGGTTTGGAGATGGTGGCACTGACAAAAAGACAGGAAGCAGAGCTGGAGGTGGCAGGGATTCTCATTGAGAGTGACTAGGAGGAACAGGATTAGAAATGAGTATATTAGAGGGAAAGTTCAGGTTGAGCGGTTTGGAGACAAAGTAAGAGGGGCAAGGCTGAGATGGTTTGGACATGTGCAGAGGAGGGACAGTGGGGGCAAGGCTGAGAGGGGAGGACAAGTAGTGGAAAGATAGTGAATCAGGAAGTTCAGAGGATTAGCAAGGTGGAAGTGAGGGCAGCTATTGGTGTTGCTTACACATATAAAAATAAGGAATGTGAAGGAGAGTTGCCCAAAAAAACCCTGGGGGCTTGAAAAGGGGCCTTCTCCAGACAATACGTTTCATAAAATAAAGTTATATACTTTTATTCTTGCCAGTTTAGGAAGGCTGGGATCAGACAGCCAAGGTCTCTGCCTTCGACCACCACCTGATCCACATAGCACAGGACCCTCATGGTCTCTCCTGCAGGTGGTGAGCCCACTGGAGGGTAACCCCTTTGGGCTGCCTCCTGGACACCTCCCACTTGAGGTGTTTCGGGCACGTCCCACTGGGAGGAGACCCTGGGACAGACTCAGGACTTGCTGGAGCGACTACATCTCCCAACTGGTCTGGGAACGCCTTAGTATTCTCTCTGAAGAGCTGGAGCAGATGGCTGGGGAGAGGCAAGTCTGGGCTTTTCTGCTTGAACTGCTGTCTCCGCGACCCAGACCTCTGGAAAAGCGGTAAAAGACGGATGGATGGATGGATGAATGAATGGATGGACATTTATTCTTATTAACAAGTTTTATTAACAGATTTAAACACAGCAAGACAGTTAGACAGTCACTCACAGGCACATGGGTACAATCAATCTATTAAATACTGTTGATGAACAACCCATAACAGAGGTGACAAGTGACAAGTTGGTGACAGGTTTTGCCCAGGATCATCCATAGGGCAATATATCCAAATGCTATGGGCCACCAGCTGCTGAGGGCCATAGGATGAAACAGAGAGTGTGTAATATCAGATATTGGGAAACTCAGTTCATTGGTTACTCATTTCTCTATATTAAGACTGTCTTTTATGATTCACCAGGGGGCACATATCCCCCAAGAGGCGGCATGCTTTTAACACAGCACAACAGAGGGGGGTCTACCCCCAACATAAAATGTTCACTAATGGTAGTGACAAAGATAAAAGTTACAAATATCCCAACAAAAACCACTTGGACTTAATGCACTAACACACATTAAGCTGACAGTCTAAGGAGAATATTAACCAGGAAATGACCCGTCTTAGCTTATTTAATAACTTATATCTGTGTTGTTACATGATACAAATATGGTAAATACAGCAGCTCCCCACAGGACTTCGTAGGATCTGGGGTTTCATTTTAAGTGTGTGTTCATATTTTGTTAAAAAGATCAACATGAGACATTCCAAAACAGAAAATGATGTGTCAGCAAAAGAGCACTTGTCCTTTACTGAGATAATACATCCACCTGTAAAGATGCTGACTAAACAATTGTTTATTGTATAGGTATGCCATGTGTTGTATATGGACATATCAATAACAGGTACATCACGGACGTGGGGGACGCGCGTATGACGTGACATCATCACACTGTGACTATATTAAGGGTCCAATGGCAGGAGACTGCCTCTATGGTCCTCCACCTCCAAACCGACCAGAGCCTCTACTAGTTTGAGGTTAGCTTGTTTGCCATCTGCTGTAACATGTGTTACTAACCGTGCCCTGTAATAAAGTTATCATTCAGTACAGCTCCTGCCTCTGCTGTCCTGTTTCCAGACATAACACCGTAGGTTGATCTTGTAGAGTCAGCATTGAATAACTCCCCAAAACACAAAATGTTTCTTTTGTGTGAGCAATGGTAAAAGATAAAGACAGTTTTCATTATACTGTAAAGATTTAAAGATTTTTATTTGTCAATATTTCTATATGTACAGGAGAATTGAAATGCTGTTTCTCTCTCTCTTAGTGGTCTGTACAATATATAAGACAAGAAGGAATAAGAACGAAAAACAACAACAGCAGTCTATGTACAGTAATGCTACTCGTAGTACAAATAAAGATAATGTCACAACGGCCCTCACGGACCGTCACAAGACGCCTCAGTCACCAGTGAGTTTGCAGTGATGTTTATTTACAGTGCAGGTTTAGACAGGCATAGGAATATATACAGTGAACAGGTGACGCCTGAGCCGGGGAGCACCCGATGCACCAGACGAGATAATAATTAAGGTAAGTTACAACGAGCGTACCTTAACGACGGGACTGTTAACAGGCGGGTAACAGGGGATTCCCAAGTCCGTTAACCATGATGAGCAAGAATAACAGGAACACAACAGAGATTAACAGAACGTAGCTGAACATAACAGGATATAACAGAGACTGCCGCGCTGGAGGACATTTAGCACCCGCTTATATCTGGTGGCTAATGACCCCAACGCGGCACAGCTGCTGCTAATGACAGCAGAGCAGCAGCTGACTTTGACAGCAGGGAGCTCCCCCGGGCGCCTTCACAATAAGAGCCCGAGGAGCTGGAAGGAACCCTCAGCTGCCAAAGCCAAGGAACAAAAAGATATGAGGCCCGAGTGTGGCCAGAACCGACACTCGGGTTATGACAGTACCTCCCCCTCAAGGCCGAGCTCTGAGCGGCCAGAGTAACACCCCAGCCCCCCCCCCACCCCCCTAGGGTGGGTGGATGGGGTGCTGGCAGGAGGGAGAGAGACAAACAACCAACAAGGCTATAGAAAAAAAAACCATAATCCCGGGTAACAAGAACAAAATCACAATAAGTACAAAATAGGCAACACACCCTTGGGCAAACAGAGTGACACAAAAACAAAACAATCCCCCCCCCCCCCCCACAAACACCCCAACAGTCCCACAGACGATATCAGGAGCCCGGAAAGGGCGCAGTCCAGGCCCGGAGGGATGGGGCAGAAGGTTCGGGGGGTTCATCCGGCAACAAGAGGCCACAGAACAGGGAGGGGAAAAGAGGACAGTTCGGGCGGCCTACCCCAGTCCCATGCTCGGGGGAAGAGAGTTTCAGGCGGCCGGAGCAGGTCGCCGCACAGGAAGATAAACAGGTCGGGGGGCCGGCCCAGAGAACCCAACCAACGAGACAGCCCTTCAGGCGGCCGCCCCGCAACACCAGCCCACCAGAACCGTTGGGAGGAAGCAGCCGGTGATCCCGCAGAAAAGGGGGGAGATGAGGGGAAACCGGGCGGAGCGTTCGGGACCCCAACGGCCCCAGGTGGAGATGGGTAGTGCTCCTCAGGGTGACGAGGAGGATGACTGTGGAGAAGAGGGTGATGAAGAAAACGAGCCTGTCCAGCATCCGGTGGCTGGGGATCTGCAGCTCCCTCACCGAACCTAGGACCTGCTGGTGCAGCACCCACGGTGGACCCCGATTGGGCCTCCGGAACCAAACCCACGGTGGACCCCGATTGGGCCTCCGGAACAGCACTCCCGGTGGACCCCAACTGGACCGGAACCGAACTCCCAGTGGACCCCAACTGGACCAGAACAGCACTCCCGGTGGACCCGGTCGGCGTGGCACCAGACTCGACCTCCAACCCCAAAACCGGAACCTCTGGCGCAGCAGGCGAGAGCAGCCCCTCGCCGGCGACCCCGAGCTCGGGTTCTGACACCGTCCAGGACTGCGATGATCCGGGCTCAGAAGTCAGGAGGTCGTCCTCAGGCTCCCACTCAGATGCGTCGGGCTCCGCAGCTGGCATGATGGTGCGTGCAGCTAGAGAGTCCTCCGGCACCGATGTCCACGCCGGTGGCCCGCACGGCGTGGTGGCAGGAGAATCTCGCCCTGCTGGACTGGACCGCTCCTCCGTGGAACCCCGGGGACGCTTCTTCATCGGCGATGGCTCCACGCTGCAGTCCGCTCTCCTCCTCCGCCCATGGCGTGGCTGCGGAACCGGAACCAGGCTCTCCAGAACCGCAGGCCCCCTCCTCATCCAGCGACGTTGGCCTGACGTCGAGGACCGCTCAGCGGAGGGAGACACAGAGGAAGCAGGGTTAATATTTTCATCCACAGCGGGTGGAGGGAGCTCGGGGGGCTGCATACCCCGAACTCCACCCCTAGGAGTCAGACAAGGCAAAACAATGTCAAAAGAAGAGAAATTATCATGCACTTGCCTTTCCCCTAAGGGTAAGATAGTCTCCGCTGTGGGGGACGTCATTCCTTCCTTTCCCCGCTGGATGGCGACAGAGGGCCCTCTGGGAAGACGAGACGAGGCCACTCGAGGCGGATCCGGGATGAAGCTCGCCGAAACGGAGCTCTCGTGACACACAGCAGCCAGGATAGGCGACGAGGAGGAGGGGGCGACAGCCGGGGTCAGTCGGGCATGGAGCGCTGACGGAACAGCAGGCGAGGGCCCGGGAGAAGACGAGGCTGCGGGGATTCCCCTCTGACGAGGCGCAGGAGTGACAGCTGTGTGGGGGGTTAAGCCCTTGCGGCGACCCGGAACAGCATCCAGACGGGGGTCTAGCCGAGGTTGGAAGCCGGATTGACGACGGTTCCTTGTAGGGGGTGAGGCGAAGGTGAGGTCCGGAAATCGCCGTTCCTGAGCAGAAACGGCGGCAAGCAAGTCAGCAAACTCAGGAAACTCACGCAGCGCTGGATTCCTCTCCACCAGTCTGACCGCCGCCACCACATGCTTCATACACGCTGGAGGATTCTCAGCGGAGCAAGCAGCTGCCACCCGGTCCCAGATCTTGTCTGCTGTCATCTGCAGCTTCTCTGGGGGAATCCCGAGTGACGACATGCCCGATGGGAAAAGACCTCCGGATGGTGCAAACTCCCGGGCCGGAACGGAGGCAGGAGCGGGATCCCGAAGCGAGGGGCGACGTCTCCGCCGCTTCAGCTTCCTGCCAGGATTTCCCTCCAGCCCTCGGAGTCTCTCACGCTGGGTGGCGATGTCATCTCTCCTCACGCTTACCTCTGGATGATCGGTGAAGCGGGGAAGAGAATCCAGAATCTCCTCGGCTAGGTCCAGGTATCTACAAATGTCGCTGGGAGCGTCCAACAGCGTAGCGGTGAAGATGGTGTAGTCCACCTCCTTCAGAACCTCCGCTTGCTGCCTGCCAAGGCGCCGACAATGGCCCCTGGATGACGACATACTCCCCGCTGCAGACACTCAGACAGGTAGGAATTAACAGTCCCCTACTGCAAACTGCACGGTGAATGGCGTCTCGAAACAACGCCTCCTCTCCGGGCGTTAGGCGGCAGTCTACTGTCACAACGGCCCTCACGGACCGTCACAAGACGCCTCAGTCACCAGTGAGTTTGCAGTGATGTTTATTTACAGTGCAGGTTTAGACAGGCATAGGAATATATACAGTGAACAGGTGACGCCTGAGCCGGGGAGCACCCGATGCACCAGACGAGATAATAATTAAGGTAAGTTACAACGAGCGTACCTTAACGACGGGACTGTTAACAGGCGGGTAACAGGGGATTCCCAAGTCCGTTAACCATGATGAGCAAGAATAACAGGAACACAACAGAGATTAACAGAACGTAGCTGAACATAACAGGATATAACAGAGACTGCCGCGCTGGAGGACATTTAGCACCCGCTTATATCTGGTGGCTAATGACCCCAACGCGGCACAGCTGCTGCTAATGACAGCAGAGCAGCAGCTGACTTTGACAGCAGGGAGCTCCCCCGGGCGCCTTCACAATAAGAGCCCGAGGAGCTGGAAGGAACCCTCAGCTGCCAAAGCCAAGGAACAAAAAGATATGAGGCCCGAGTGTGGCCAGAACCGACACTCGGGTTATGACAGATAAAGGATAAACCCAGCAATCCTATGTACAGAAAAAAGGTAGAGCCGTAATACCAGTAATTGAAAGTTCAATGCAGTAGTGTAAGTGCAAATAGTGACAGATTGGACTGCATATGATCAGTATTGCAATAACAGACAGCAGCAGGTAGGGCATTTGCGCAAATGGTTGCAGTAAAGTGCAGAGACATACAGCAGCAGATGTATTACTGTTGGTGTGCCAGTCTTTCTGTGCCAACAGCTGAGGTAGTTATTGTGTGGGTGAGTATGTTACGGTCCGGGGGGAAGGGGCGGGGAGTGGACAGAGTTCAGGGTTCTGATGGCCTGATGAACAAAGCTGTTTAGCAGTCTTGTGGAGCAGGCCCAGAGGCTCCGGTACCTTTTCCCTGAGGGCAGGGGGCTGAAGAAGGAGTGTGAGGGGTGGGAGGTGTCGCCTGCAATGTTGATGGCTCTGCGAGTGAGGCGGATGAGGTAGATGTCCAAGAGTTGGGGCAGAGGGGCACCAATGATCTTGCAGGCTGCTTTCACTGTGCGTTGTAATGTCTTCCGGCAGGAGGCAGTGCAGCTTCCATACCACACTGTGATGCAGCTGGTGAGGATGCTCTTAATGGTCTCAGTAGAATGAGCACATGACGGGGGATGGGACTCGTGTTCTCCTCAGTTTGCGGAGGAAATGGAGGCGAGTTTGAGCCTTCTTGGTCAGTGATGTAGTGTTGTTGGACCAGGAGAGATCCTCAGAGATGTGCACCCCCAGGAACTTAGTGCTCCTCACCCTCTCCACAGCTGCACCATCGATGATCAGAAGGGGATGGTGTATGTGTTCCCTCCTGAAGTCGACCACAATCTCCTTGGTTTTTCTCACGTTCAGAAAGAGATTATTGTCTTTACACCACTAGACCAGTTGGCTCACCTCATTTCTGTAGTTGGCCTTCTCATTGTTGGTGATGAGGCCCACCATTGTCATGCTGTCCACAAACTTGATGATGTGGTTGATGCTGTAGGCTTGTACACAGTCATGGGTCAGCAGGGTGAAGAGCAACGGGCTGAGCACGCACCCTTGTGGGGCCCCTGTGCTCAGTGTGATGGTTTTGGAGGTGTTGCTGCCAGCCAACACATCCTGTGGCCTGCCTGTGAGAAAGTAATTTATTGCTATTTTTCCTATAAATTTTCAGTGTTTTGTGATAAACTTGTTACCTTTCCCCCACACAAATTTACAACAATATACTCATAAATTTGCAAATATTTTCTATAAAATTTACAATTTCTCCTTGAATTTTCATGATTTTTTTCCCTACATTTTCTACTATATCTCACTGATATACTATCCTTGCAGTCTTTATGGGGGTGAAGTATGGCAGGTTAACAGGAGGGAGGATTGTGGCTCATTTTATTGACAAGAGGAATGGCTTTTTAAATTTTTTTGCAAAGATTTATTTATTTGAATGGAGGTGTGAAAGCAGCTGAAAGAAAGAAAATTGAAAAGTCTTTTACACTTATTTATTTTGAACAGATATTTAATTTTCTGTGGAAGCTGCTATTTTTTTGTCACTGGTCTTTACATAATTACATGGTCTCTGTGTGAGTTGATAATTTTGTATAAATCTATGAAGCATTAAACATTTTTATGTGTGTATAGGTATTAAAAATAAAATAGATATACCATGTAAGTACAGTAAAATGTGCGGTACTGTGTGCAACTTTACTTTTTTTCAGTATTTAGAAGTGCTTTTTTTTTTTGGTTGAGCACCTGCTCCCTGAGATGTCTGTGCATGTCATTGCCTCTGCGTGCTAATGTTCCTTTCCCCTTTCTATATGCTGAGCTCCAAGACAAAAAATTACATTTTTAGTCTTTGACATGACCCGGTCAGAGCATGAACCTAGAAAATCTTGGCTATGGGGCAGATGCTTAGTGCTAGTCCACCACTTCAGCAATAGAGGGCACTCAGAGAATGCATATCTCCACAAAGGCCCTATCTTGGAATGTTAAAGTGAAAAAGTCATCCAGAATACACATCCTGACCTGGATGACCTCCAAAATCTAATGGTTTCATCCATAGTCTATGAGCCACCTCTGGTGAAACTTTCACTTAAATCTATTCAACAGGTTTTGTTGCACACAACAAAATGCAATGATTACATCCTTGGTGGAGGTAAACATACTACCAGTCAAAAGTCTGGACACACCTGTACATTCATTTTTAAAGAGAAGATATGCCCAAACTTTGACTGGTAGAGTGTGTACAGTATGCCATTCTTGTATATTTCTATACAGCCTGTGCTCCGAGGCCACGTAATTTAAAGAAATACATTAATAGTTGACAAAAATTTGAGAAGCACTCATAAAAATCTAAATAATTTTCTCACACTTAATCTAGGCCAGGGATGGGCAACTGGCAGCCCGTTTGCAGCCCACCAGTCCGTTTCCAAAAATCAATTATTTATTTATATCACATTAGGAACTGCATTCTTAAATGCAGTTATAGAGTCCACCAGCAGAGGGAGCTCTAATCAAAATCTACAGTAGGTGCTGCTCTGTGAGTGGCGAGAGCGATAGTGAGGGTGCCGCAGAGAGCTTGAGGAGTATGCACCGGAGAATGTGTTTGTAAGGTATGTGTTGCATGCTAAGACCACATTAATAGGCTGTAAACAGCAGTAAATGTACAATGTAGGCTGCTTTTAAACAAGAATAAGGCTGCATGTCCACCAAATGCGTTTTTTGTCACCTGACTGCCCTGAGTTGTTTTTTTTTTTTTCCAGCATTTCTACACTGCACTCTGGGGGGGGGGGGGTGTCTGTGCCCTGTATCCCTGTATCCCTGCAACAGCTTGTCACTCTCAGCTCATCACTCCCGCTTTTCCTATTGTCAGACCTTCTATAGATTTTTTAATAGCAGTCTCTAAATAACAATGGACAGGAAACGTGCTTTAGCAGCTCTAGATGTAAAATATGATGACACAGAAAGCAGGAGTCTGAGTACAGACTAGTACTGGCGTCCTATGTCCCACCCACGCAGCAGTTCTGATTGGTTGCTTAAGGTCTGGCATTGATGAGCTCAGCTGCAGTCTCTGAAAAGTTGAACTTTTTTCAATTCTGAGCGCCCTGAGCACCGCAACAAAGAACGGCCACCGCCGAGAGAATTTCAGTGCCATGGGCGCTCAGCGCTGTAAACACTGGACTACATAGAGAATGAATGGAAAACAGCCACCCAGAGCTGAAAAAACGCATTTGGTGGACACGCAGCCTAAATGCTATAGCTGAGGAACTGTAGTATTTATTCTTGTTTGGCAGGTGAAGCCTCATGGAGCTCAGAGGCTTTCCTTTTAATTGTGCAGAAAAAGACTGAAAACTTTGAGGTTTCTTTCTGAAGAGCGAGAGTAAAACACTGACACTTTCAATTCCATGTCAGCATTAAAAGTTCAGAGACTGTGGTCGTTGTAATCTGCTGTTTTGTTTTGTTTTTTGTTCATTTATACCAGTGGCTCTTAAACTTTTTTTATTTCTCATTTTGGGGAGCAGGACAATTACCAAACCCACCTGCCCACAGCTGTTTCTCTGCCTCTCTACACCTACACCTCTCTCGTCCGGAATTTCTCTTTGCTCATCATTTTGATGGAGAGTTTTAAAAATTAGGTCATGATATAATTTTATCCATCTTCTACTACTTAATCCTTTTCAGGTCACGGGAGGTCGGGGCTGGAGCCTATCCCAGCATCTTTGGGCGAGAGGCAGGATGCACGCTAGACGGATCACCAGTCCACTGCAGGGCAGATATAATTTTATCAGTAGTGTGGGACACAATTATGCACATATGTATATCATTGTGTAACGGATGCCAACTAGTACTGTTCGGCGTAGAACGTTAGTAAACCTCCCTCCCAAAGCCTCATACAGTATCGGTAGCGCTGAGCTACCGGTCGGACCTTTAGCTCAGCACGATCGTGCTGTGTGTGTCTCTGACCAGTTAACTGTGAGGTCGCGGGTTCATGTCCTGTGTAGGGCGAACTGCGCTGATGACCTCAGTTACAAAGTGGTGCTGTGAGCCCCAGATGGTAGCGCTGAGCTACCGGTCGGACCTTTAGCTCAGCGCGATCGTGCTGTGTCTCCCGTGCTCGAACTGTGTGTAGTTGACTGAGAGGTCGCGGGTTCATGTCCCGTGTGGGGCGAACTGCGCAGGATGATCTCTGTCACACTGGTGCCGTGACCCGGATGGGAGTGAGGTTTAAGGGGGAGAGTGTAACGGATGCCAACTAGTACTGTTCGGCGTAGAACGTTAGTAAACCTCCCTCCCAAAGCCTCATACAGTATCGGTAGCGCTGAGCTACCGGTCGGACCTTTAGCTCAGCACGATCGTGCTGTGTGTGTCTCTGACCAGTTAACTGTGAGGTCGCGGGTTCGTGTCCTGTGTAGGGCGAACTGCGCTGATGACCTCAGTTACAAAGTGGTGCTGTGAGCCCCAGATGGTAGCGCTGAGCTACCGGTCGGACCTTTAGCTCAGCGCGATCGTGCTGTGTCTCCCGTGCTCGAACTGTGTGTAGTTGACTGAGAGGTCGCGGGTTCGTGTCCCGTGTGGGGTGAACTGCGCAGGATGATCTCTGTCACAATTGCATGATTCATACGTATACCACCTTAGGCTTCACATCTGAGACGGAACAAAAGACTGAGCCGCTCTGGAGATAACACGAGGATGTGAAAGTTAGTCTTTGGCATGCAAGGAGACAGCCGTGGGGGATTTCGCCCAGCGGCCAGAGACTGGAGGTGGGGGTGTTAAGATCGGGAGGAAGTTACATTGTTACTGGGGATTAAGCACCATGTGACTGTGTGTTTTGATGTCCTGGGTAGAAAAGGGACAGATGTTGGGGGATTCGTCCTCTTTCTGTTTTTGGATGATGATGGAGAATGTTAATAAATCTGACTTGTGAAATAAGCTCAGCCTCGTCCTTCCACATTCTCCACAGTAGCTTTGATATGGTAAACACTGAGTAGCTTTCATTTTCATTTTCAGTTTTAATTGTGAAACTTTTAACTTTGCAGAAAATAATACCCCCATGGCCAGGTTTTCATGTAAATCTGGCCCTCGGGATGTGAGGGAAAAATTTTTGTGGCCCTCACTACCACCAAAGTTGCCCATCCCCGATCTCGGCCCATCTTACATTGTTACTATAAGCATGTTTTGGCACTAGAGGGAGCTAATTTACCATTAATGTGCCATGCTCTTTTCATACAATGTGCAATCAAATAAGAGACGAGGAAAATAAATATGCAAAAAAAGAGCTTTTCCTTTTAAGCATATATCAGAGTAAAGGGAACTTACATAAGTGTCTCTATAAAAAAAAACAAACAACTCCAATGGCAATTATACCAAGTTTTTACTGTAGGGTGTGGATGGAAAGTTGAATGGAAACATTCAAATAAGAATCCAAACCTCTAACCAACATTTACTCAGGGAGAAGAGCAGCTGCTGAGAATTTTGCATGACAAACAAATAGAGATGCTAAAGCTTATTTAAAAGTCAATGGAAAATCCTGTGATTACACAATGCTTTTCTCAAAAAGTAAATCTTTTTTTTTTCTTGTTATTAGATTGATTGGTCTCTCCCACAAAAAATTCCTCATCTTTTCTCGCAGTATGACTGACTCATCTTGAAACAATCTGTGGCTGACAGGAGTGATCTGCTGTAAGAAAAAGCAGAAAGGAATTAGTTAATTTTTCTCACATGACACATCACCACACTGGAACACTGAGGTGAGCACTGAGTTCCGCTCCAGCTGGTACATTTGTTTCCACATCACAGCTCAGTTAGGCAGGTAAATGTTTGAACAAGTTTTTGTGGCCTTGGAACTGCAAAAGGGTAAATTATTATCGAGATGGGGAAATTAATGTTTTATTATGACAGAACGGTTTTTTTTCTGCAATATTTTTTATTGAACCTTTTTTTTTTTTTTACAAACATAACACAAACAATCAAACACTAACACTAAAGTAATTTTAAAAAAATGTACTAAAAACACCAACAACCACTAACAAAGACAGGTCTTCAACAATGCTCCTCTGTTTAGTCTAGGCAATCCATTACATAAGTATACATATTACACATTCACCAGTTTGGAATTTACAAGGTCCACACACATCATTCACCTTCTTCTTCAAATGTTATGTTTACATTCTTTACATAATCAATGAAAGGTCTCCATATATTCTCAAACACAATTTCCTTTGATTTCAGTATGTATGTTATTCTTTCTAGTGGAAGGTTTGTTAACATCTGTCTTAACCACTGAGTCACATCTGGTCTATGAGTCTTTTTCCACAATAGTGCAATACATTTTTTGGCGTTAAGCAAACTGGGGTCTATGAATGCTCTTTCACTTTTATTAAAGTTATGCTTTTCTGGATGCAGACCCAACAAAAACAATTTAGGATTCAATATGATTTGTTTTGAAATTATTTTTCCAATTGTTACCCTCACCTCTTCCCAAAACATTCTAATTTTTCTACATTCCCATAAACAATGAAATAAGGTTCCTTTACTTTCCATACATTTTGTGCACATATCTGGTATGTTTTTGTTATATCTATTTAACTCCACCAGTGTAACATACATCCGTATTAACCATTTAAAATGTATCAATTTAAGACGTACATTTATTGATTTGGTTTGAGCTTCTGTACAAGCCAATTCCCATTGTTCCTCTGAAATTTCAGTTTGCAGGTCTTCTTTCCAATAATTCAATCTTTTCTGTGAGTTTTCACTTGAGGATAGTGCCAATGAGTTATAAAACTCTGAAATAATACCCTTGTGGAGGATGTGGAAATGACAAGACTGAGTTTGTCTCACGAGTCAGGTTTATTTCATTCTCCAACATCATCCAAACAGAAAGAGAAAGAATCCCCCAACATCTGCCCCTTTTATACCCCAGGACATCAAAGCACACAGTCACATTGTCTTTTAATCCCAAGTCACAATGCGTCTTCTTCCAGGTCTTCTCACCCCCACCTAAAGTCACTGGTGGTCAGGAAATCCCTCAAGGTCGTCTCTTTGCATACAAAAGGCCACCTCTCACATCCTCCTGTCATCTCCTAGGAGGTTCAGTCCTTTTGTTCCTCTGAGACATGAAGCATACAATAAGCATACAGTAATACACATGTGAAGCATATGAAACCCACATATGTGTCCCACATGCCCCCCCCCCAAACGTCTAAGATGGAACAACATAATAACAGTTTGCATGTCATAATAAAATCACTACACATCAGTCCACATGCTGCTTGGGCCTCAGTCTTCTCCCGCGGCTGCTGTAAACAGGCTTTACCACCTCCACGGCGCCCTCCTGCTGGGGAGCTGCTGTCTGGGGATGAGAACTGTTAGTCAATCTCTGTGGGTGTTCTGGGGAATGCTCTCTAGGGGGTCTGCCGCGTCGAGGAGCCTTGGCCAACTGCAAATCTTCGTCAGCCACCACAAAAGCGGGTTTGAGCCTGTTTATGCCAATCATTTCTTTTCTGCCCCCCAAATCTAGCAAAAAATGCTTATCCCCTGTTTCCAGCACTCTATATGGTCCATCGTAAGGTGGCCGTAACGGTTGGCGATGGGCATCGTGTCTGACAAAAACAAACTCTGCATTTTTTAAAGCCTTAGGCACAAAAACGCGCGGAAAACTGTGGTGAACGGGGCCAGGTAGCGTGCTCGAGTCTGTGCTACTCCATAACCGCTGAGCTGGGGAGCACTCTGGCGCAGGATTATCTGGGAGAAATTCCCCGGGCAGCCGAAGTGGCTGCGCGAAAACTAGCTCAGCTGGGGAGGCTTCTAAATCCTCTTTAGGTGCAGAACGCAACCCCAATAAAACCCATGGTAACCTGTCCACCCAATTTGCATCCGTAAGCGACGCTCTGAGGGCTGCCTTCAATGACCTGTGAAAACGTTTGCATAACCCGTTAGCCTGCGGGTTGTACGCAGTCGTGCGGTGGATCGTTGCCCCCAGGCTGCGGGCCATCGCTGACCAAAGTTCGGAAACAAACTGAAGGCCTCTGTCGGACGTAATGTCCGACGGGACTTCAAAACGCGCTACCCATGCCGTTAAAAACGCGCACGCAACCTCCTGGGCTGTGGTTGATGACAGTGGGACCACTTCCGGCCAGCGCGTGGTGCGGTCAACCATTGTCAGAAGATGTGTGCAACCCTGTGAGGGCGGGAGGGGGCCTACGAGGTCCACGTGCACATGATCAAACCTTTTAGCCGGAATGTGAAATGGCTCCAAGGGAGCTCTCGTGTGTTTGTGTACTTTGGCCTGTTGACAAGCTATGCAGGCTGCCGCCCACTCTCTAACTTGTTTGCGCAGGCTCGGCCATACAAATTTCTCTCCCACCATTTTGACCGACGCACGCACTCCCGGGTGCGCCAGAGAATGGATCGAGTCAAAAACGCGGCGGCGCCACGCGGCTAGTACCACAGGACGCGGTCGCCCAGTGGAGACATCGCAGATTAGGGGGGGGCATACCATCTTGCAGCACCCTGTCCTCCAGCCTTAACCCTGTTGGTCCAGACTGGAGCGCGCGCACGTCCGCGTCGCTAACCTGATCCGCGGCCATGGCTGCATAATCTATCCCTACGCGGACTGGGGCCGCGCGCACTTCTGCGTCGCTAACCCGATCCACGGCCATGGTTGCAAAATCTACCCCTACGCGGGCTGGAGCCACCACGGCGCGCGAGAGGCAGTCTGCCACTACATTAAGTTTACCCGCCACATGCTGGATATCGGTAGTAAACTCCGAGATCACGGCCAGCTGTCTCTGCTGCCGGTCCGACCACGGTTCTGAAACCTTGGCCATCGTGAAAGTTAGCGGCTTGTGGTCAACGAACGCGGTGAAACAGCGTCCCTCCAGCCAGAACTGGAAGTGGCAAATGGCCAAGTGGAGAGCTAACAACTCCCTGTCGAATGCGCTGTATTTTTGTTCACTATCGCGCAAGGTCCTGCTGAAAAAGGCGAGCAGTTGCCAAGCTCCGGCTACATACTGTTCCACGACCGCCCCTATGGCCACATCTGACGCGTCAGTAGTGAGTGCTATGTGGGCCGTTGGGACTGGATGTGCTAACAACGCAGCGTTCGCCAGGGCTGTTTTGACTTCAGGGAATGCGCGCTCTCGCTCCGGAGACCATTCGATTTTATTTGTGGGTTTTTGTTTTTTTAGTGCAGCATACAATGGTTGCATGAGCTGCGCTGCGCAGGGGAGGAAACGGTTATAAAAATTCACCATTCCCAAAAACTCGTGTAGCGCTTTGACTGTTTGTGGCTGGGGAAAATTTGTTACTGCGCGCACTTTGTCAGGCAGAGGAACCGCTCCTTCTGGAGAGACGCGATGCCCCAAAAAATCAATCTGCATCACCCCGAACTGACACTTCGTTGGGCTGATTATTAACCCGTGCTCTGCCAACCTCCGGAAAACTGCCGTGAGGTGGTTTTCGTGTTCGTCTTCGGACGCGCTGGCTACCAACATGTCGTCCAGGTAGACGAACACGAAGGGGAGATCGCGCAACACCGCGTCCATCATGCGTTGGAACGTCTGCACCGCGCCTTTAAGCCCAAACGGCATGCGCAAAAACTCGAATAGCCCGAACGGAGTTATTACCGCTGTTTTGGGTATGTCCTCAGCGTGCATTGGGACCTGGTGGTAACTGCGTACCAAGTCTATCTTAGAAAAAACGCGCGCCCCCGCCAAATGAACTGAAAAATCTTGGATGTGCGGGATCGGGTAGCGGTCGTGCGCTGTAGTGTTGTTCAACCTGCGGAAATCACCGCAAGGTCGCCACGAGCAATCAGCTTTCGGGACCATGTGAAGCGGTGAAGCCCATGGGCTTTTCGAACGCCTGATGATGCCCAACTTTTCCAGGTTGGCAAACTCCTCGCGCGCTATGGTCAGTTTAGGTGAATCCAAGCGCCGAGCTTTTGCAAAAACGGGCGGTCCGGTGGTAGTAATAAAATGTTCCACCCCGTGTTTAGCCACGGTCACCGAAAATGTTGGGACCGTGAGTGCTGGGAACTGAGTGAGGAGTGTGTGGAACTTACCACTCGCAGCTGTGATGTTGGCTTGTGCTGTTGGCGGGGCCACTCGAGCTGTACAGGGAATAGAATAAAAAGAGAGTGCATTAACCAGGCGTCTGTTAGCAAGATCAACCAACAAACCATGCGAGCACAAAAAATCAGCCCCTAACATGTTGAAATTGACTGCAGCTATGACGAAAGTCCACTCGAATGTACGGCCGTGTAAGGACAGAAGCAACGTCCTCTCACCAAAGGTCTTAATCGCCGAGCCATTCGCTGCTGACACCCCAGGACCACTGGAAGGCGCCAGCCGGTCAGCGGAGGAAGGTGTGATGAAACTCAGCTGGGAGCCTGTGTCCACGAGGAAATGTCTCCCCGAGCTGCTACCGACCCCCGGTCTTGGCGTTTCCCGAGCACTTGAAATGGCACGGTGGTATACATTTGCGTGCCCTCTCTGCGAAGCGGCGATGGTAGAAACAAAGGACGTCGTCTGCTTCGTGTTTCTTGGCCTTTGCCGCCGCCGTCGTCGGTGAGTCTGGTACTGCTGCCTCTGGCCCTCTGCCATCTCCGGACGTTGCGCCGAGCTCCGCTGCCGCGGCGGTGGCCGCGCACCGTTTGGCGGCGTTGACGAGTCGTTGCGCCTCTTGGCCCAGCTCGCGGTAGTCTCAACGGGCCAACAGTGGCGAACCTGCCAGGGTCACTCTCACTGCTGACGGTAGGGTCCTGAGGAAAAGGTGGGCGAAGATGAAGTGGTCATCGTCAGAGTCCTTCAACCCCAACATCTTCTCCATCAGGTCCGCAGGCCTGTCGCTTTCAAATTCAGTCAGCGCCAGGAGCCCCTCTGCTCGCTCCTCCACCGAGGGGGTGAAGTACCGGATGAGTGCAGCCTTTAACGCGTCGTATTTGTCGCTGTCTGGCGGCTGGTTGATCAGGCTCTGCACATGCTGGGCTGTGTGGCTGTACAGTTTTGCAACCACATGGTAGAACTTTGTGGCGTCTACCGAAATCCTCCGGAGGTTGAACTGCGCCTCGACTGCGTTAAACCAGGAGCGCGGTTTGTTCTGCCAGAAGTCCGGTAGCTGAACTGTGGCTGCATTCGTTTGGCTGGCTCCTGACGAGTCTGGCTCGGGAGAATTCTCTCCGGTCATGATACGTCTTAGGGTCACCAGTGTGGAGGATGTGGAAATGACGAGACTGAGTTTATCTCACGAGTCAGGTTTATTTCATTCTCCAACATCATCCAAACAGAAAGAGAAAGAATCCCCCAACATCTGCCCCTTTTATACCCCAGGACATCAAAGCACACAGTCACATTGTCTTTTAATCCCAAGTCACAATGCGTCTTCTTCCAGGTCTTCTCACCCCCACCTAAAGTCACTGGTGGTCAGGAAATCCCTCAAGGTCATCTCTTTGCATACAAAAGGCCACCTCTCACATCCTCCTGTCATCTCCTAGGAGGCTCAATCCTTTTGTTCCTCTGAGACGTGAAGCATACAATAAGCATACAGTAATACACATGTGAAGCATATGAAACCCACATATGTGTCCCACACCCTTTCTCTTACTATCTTTCGTCAAAAATTTTTCCAAGGATGAATAAGTAGGTCGGGTGAGAGCATTATTTTGATTTGATCGAATAAAGTTCCTAAGCTGAAGATATTTAAAAAAAATGTGTTCTATTAAGATTAAATTTGATCCTCAGTTCTTCAAAAGACATTGTTATCTGAACATGACAAATATAAGTCTTGAATCTTTTGAATCCCTTTTAAATTCCATACTTTAAATACAGCATCCCCTCTCCCTGGTTTAAAATATTGATTACCCCATATTGGGCTAAACTGTGACAATAAGTGTGGTTCTTTTAAATATTTTTTGGTTTCACACCATATTTTGATCATATGCTTTACAAATGGATTTTTAACTTGTTTCTGTAATTTTTTTGCCGAGTCTGAGTATGTGAATATGGGAAGAGGTAAAGGTAAATTGTATGATTCCATTTCAGTCCAGTGAGGGAGATCATTTGATGAAAAATAATATGTCATAGACCTCAGTTGTGCTGACCAGTAATACAACATAAAGTTTGGACATTTCAGACCTCCACGATCAAATGGTAAACATAGTAAGGACAGACGTAATCTAGCCTTCCTATTGTTCCATATAAATTCCACTAACTTTTTTTAATTCTTGAGAATAGATCTGAAGGTGGTGGTAAAGGAATGTATTGAAATAAATAAAGTATTTTAGGTAAGATATTACTTTTAAGTATATTGATTCTCCCAATCATCGACATTGGTAGTGACATCCATCTCTGAAGTAACTCATTAATGTCTGTCATTAAGGCTTCATAGTTGACACTGGCGACTGATTCTAGCTTAGGCACAATTTGAATTCCTAAATATTTAAACTGATTTACAACATTGAATTGATTTACCTCAGGAGCTGGGTGATTTCTCTGAGTCTCATTTAGCATTAATATTGAAGATTTAGTTTTATTTATTTTATATCCTGATATTTCCCCAAAATTCTTTATTAAATTCAACAAGGTCGGAATTGATTTTTTAAGATTCGACATAAACAAAATTATGTCATCGGCATACAGGGAGATTTTATGTTCTGTTGGTCCTACTTTAATTCCATATATTTGTGGATGTAAACGTACTGCCATCGCTAAAGGTTCAATTGCCATAGTAAACAGTAAAGGTGAAAGTGGACAGCCTTGTCGACATCCTCTATTGATATTTATTGATTTTGAAATATTGCTATTTGTTAGGATTTCTGCTGTAGCATTATTGTATATTATCTGAACCCATTTTATGAAATTATTTCCAAGTCCAAACCTTTGTAAGACTTCAAAAAGAAAGGGCCATTCGACCCTATCAAAGGCCTTTTCGGCGTCCAATGATAGGAGAGCTGTATCCGGTGCTTCTTTATTAGAATAGATAATATTAATCAGAAAGGTTTTAAGTTTATTTATGAATATCATGTGATATTCTAAAACAGCTTGTTTGATTTTAATGTATCTTTGCCGATGAAAAAAGACTAACTGTGGCAAATAGAAAACAATGTAATGGAAGTATTGTGGTGACCCAGCACACTGCGGGCGGACACTATCTCACACTCATCAGGGCTGGAGGAAACGGAGAACAATCTACACACGTGGACAAAATTGTTGGTACCCCTCTGTTAATGAAAGAAAAACCCACAATGGTCACAGAAATAACTTGAATCTGACAAAAGTGGTAATAAATAAAAATTCTATGAAAATTAACCAATGAAAATCAGACAATGCTTTTGAATTGTGGTTCAACAGAATTACTTTAAAAAACAAACTCATGAAACAGGCCTAGACAAAAATGATGGTACCCCTAGAAAAGATTGAAAATAATGTGACCATAGGGACATGTTCAACCAAGATGTGTCCTCTAATTAACATCACAGGTGTCTACAAACTTGTAATCAGTCAGTCGGCCTATTTAAAGAGTGACAAGTAGTCAGTGTGCTGTTTAGTGACATGGTGTGTACCACACTAAACATGGACCAGAGGAAGCAAAGGAAAGAGTTGTCTCAGGAGATTAGAACGAAAATTATAGACAAACATGTTAAAGGAAAAGGCTATAAGACCATCTCCAAGCAGCCTGATGTTCCTGTGACTACAGTTGCACATATTATTCAGAAATTTAAGATCCATGGGACTGTAGCCAACCTCCCTGGACGTGGCCGCAGGAGGAGACGGATAATACGAATGGTAACAAAAGAGCCCAGAACAACCTCTAAACACATTCATGGTGAACTCCAAGGTCAAGGTACATCAGTGTCAGATCGCACCATTCGTCATTGTTTGAGCCAAAGTGGACTTCATGGGAGACGACCAAGGAGGACACCACTGTTGAAAACAAATCATAAAAAAGCCAGACTGGAATTTGCCAAACTGCATGTTGACAAGCCACAAAGCTTCTGGGAGAATGTCCTATGGACAGATGAGACCAAACTGGAACTTTTTGGCAATGCCTATCAGCTTTATGTTCACAGACACAAAAATGAAGCATACCAAGAAAAGAACACTGTCCCTGCTGTGAAACATGGAGGAGGTTCTGTTATGTTCTGGGGCTGCTTTGCTGCATCTGGCACAGGGTGTCTTGAATCTGTGCAGGGTACAATGAAATCTCAAGACTATCAAGGTATTCTAGAGAGAAATGTGCTGCCCAGTGTCAGACAGCTTGGTCTCAGTGGGTCATTGGTCTTGCAACAGGATAATGACCCAAAACACACAGCTAAAAACACCCAAGAATGGCTAAGAGTGAAACATTGGACTATTCTAACGTGGCCTTCTATGAGCCCTGATCTAAAACCTATTGAACATCTGTGGAAGGAGCTGAAACATGCCGTCTGGAGAAGGCACCCTTCAAACCTGAGACAACTGGAGCAGTTTGCTCATGAGGAGTGGGACAAAATACCTGCAGAGAGATGCAGAAGTCTCATTGACAGTTACAGAAATCATTTGATTGCAGTGATTGCCTCAAAAGGTTGAGCAACAAAATATTAAGTTAAGGGTACCATCATTTTTGTCCAGGCCTGTTTCATGAATTTGTTTTTTAAAATTATTCTGTTGAACCACAATTCAAAAGCATTGTCTGATTTTCAATGGTTAATTTTCATAGAATTTTTATTTGTTACCACTTTTGTCAGATTCAAGTTATTTCTGTGACCATTGTGGGTTTTTCTTTCATTAACAGAGGGGTACCAACAATTTTGTCCACGGCTGTACAGAGAGCCCCAGGGGGCAATCAGACGGGACTGTTATGTATGCGTCCTCGGAGAGGACGTCCGGGCCAGGCGCTAGCTGATGTCATGCTAATGATGTGTATTGACTGATGTGTATTAGATGACAATCACTATGCTAATGTGCCATGCATTCTCTCTGTCTGTATAATGTGTATAAAAGAGCTTATTATACATGCCTCAGCAACGCAAAAACTCTCCTACCAGACACACAGCCCCAGCAGGCAGCGCTGGGGTCCACCGGCTGTATTTATATTAGAGGGCCAATAAAGAACCTGTGTCGACCTACGCTCATGCCTCGCCTCCACATCCTTTCCTTACACCCTCTACATTGGTGACCTGACGTAAAATGGACTATCTCTCCCTTTCACCGTGCCATGGATTCCTTTTTCTCCACATTTTTGACCTGACGGAGATGAACTGTCTCTCCCTTACTCCGCACACCACATGGTGACCTGACGTGGGATGACCGTCTGCTCTCTTTCACCGTGCTATGGATTCCAGAGACCGGGGATCGCCTACATCCTTCGCATCCACACTGGAGCACACGCGCCTTATCCTCTCTCCACGATGGCAACCTCCAGGGCCGGACGGAGAGCGCAGCACTGGGACCGAGACGCGCAAGGATCAGCGACACGAGCAATGCACAGAAACAGCCTGAACGGGGAAGATCATCGGAGCCGTCTGTGTTGATTTCCACCAAGCTCCCCGACTCTGACTCACATCCCGACAGCGGACTTTCTGTGCACAGAAGCCCAACACGCACACCGCAGGATTACGGGGACAAACCCTGTGCGTGCGCGCCACGCACAGGGACAAACCGGCTCCACAGACTTATACAGCCTCCTCCGCCGCTGCACAAGCCCGAGAAACACGGCCGATCGTCATCCTCGGAACCTTTAGGGCTGCTCACGTACCTGAAGCAGACATGCAGCCCACACACGGGATTTTGTATGGGTTTCTTAGCCACGGCGCACAACGGGAATTTACCCAATTGCTTTCCCCGATGACTTTAGGGCTGCTTCCGCACCTAAAGCCAAACCTCCAAGTCCCTCACACAGCTTCAGTTTTTTTTTTCACAGCCACTACGCATCCTCGGGGAATTTGGCCATTCGCCTTCCCCACATCCTCGCAAGAGGAGTCAGAGACTTAATTTTTTTCACAGCCACTGCGGATCAGCGCCAGGTTTACCGGGAAAGTCCCTCACCATGGCGGATCCACACGCAATTTTTGCGCGGCCCAGACACTTCTGACATCCCGGGCCGGCACTCACTTATTCCCCCCCCCTCCCCCTCCTCCTCCACATCGCTCTTCACGCACTTCACTCCCTAAAGCCGGCTGATCACCGATTTGTTCCATTACGCACGACGCGCCCGTGTGCCCACGATCCACAGCCATTCAACGTGCTGGAACTCGGAGCGGAGCACACTGTCTTTTCCACCCCTCCCCTGCCCCCCACGGACTGACATGCCCTCCGACACTCCTCTACAGCAGGACAGTTCTACCGGAGCTGGAGCCCAAATGACCGGGGTGGAGGGGTCACAGCCCCTTCTGAGTGTTCTGGGGGGAGCCGTGTGGTGACCCAGCACACTGCAGACGGACACTATCTCACACTCGGCAGGGCTGGAGGAAACGGAGGACAATTTACATACGGACAGAGAGCCCCAGGGGGCAATCAGACGGGACTGTTATGTATGCGTCCTCAGAGAGGACGTCTGGGCCGGGCGCTAGCTGATGCTAATGATGTGTATTGACTGATGTGTATTAGATGACAATCACTATGCTAATGTGCCATGCATTCTCTCTGTCTGTATGTGTATAAAAGAGCTTGTTATACATGCCTCAGCAATGCAAAAACTCTCCTACCAGACACACGGCCCCAGCAGGCAACACTGGGGTCCACCGGCTGTATTTATGTTAGAGGGTCAATAAAGAACCTGTGTTGACCTACGCTCGTGCCTCGCCTCCACATCCTTTCCTTACACCCTCTACAGTATAATAGTTTGCTCATTAAAATCTATGCACAGTCCCTGTAAAGAATGACCCCTCAGACCCCTCAGCAATTTGATTTGAACCCAGAAAGTACTCTAACTCACATATATTTTTCAAACAATTTACACTGACGCTTGACCTGTTTTATAGTTTCACTGAAGCTAAATTAGCGTCTGAAGGCTAGCGTCTGGTGGCCGGGTTTCCACCCATGGGACCCGGCCGGGCTCAGCCCGAAGGAGTTACATGGGTCCGCCCTCCAGTGGGTTCACCGCCTGCAGGAGGGATCATGGGGGTCCGGTGCTATGTGGATTAGGTGGCGGTCAAAGGCGGAGACCTTGGCAGACTGATCCCAAGCTTTCTAAACTGGCTTTTGGTACGTGGAATGTCACCTCTCTGGTGGGGAAGGAGCCTGAGCTGGTGTACGAGGTTGAGCGATACCGGCTAGATATAGTCGGCCTCACCTCAACACACAGCTCCGGTTCCGGAACCAGTCCCCTGGAGAGGGGCTGGAGCTTGGCCTTTTCTGGAGTTGCCCCGGGCGAGAGGCGACGAGCAGGGGTGGGTATTCTTGTATCGCCCCACCTTGCCGCCTCTATATTGAAGTTTTCCCCGGTGGACGAAAGGGTTGCTTCCCTGCGCCTTCGGGTTGGGAAACGGGTCCTGACCATCATTTGTGCCTATGCACCAAATGATGTTTCAGAGTACCCACCCTTTTTGGAGTCTGTGACTGGGGTGCTGGAGGGTACTCCTCCTGGAGACTCCATTGTCCTACTGGGGGACTTCAATGCGCACGTGGGCAACGACAGTGAAACCTGGAGGGGGGTGATTGGGAGGAACGGCCTGCCCGATCTGAACCCGAGTGGTGTTCAGTTATTGGACTTCTGTGCTAACCACAGTCTGTCTATAACGAACACCATGTTCAAGCATAAGGGTGTCCATATGTGCACCTGGCACCAGGACACCCTAGGTCGCAGGTCGATGATCGATTTTGTTATCGTATCATCAGACCTGCGACCGTATGTCTTGGACACCCGAGTAAAGAGAGGTGCAGAGCTGTCAACTGATCACCACCTGGTGGTGAGTTGGATCCGATGGCAGGGGAGGAAGCCATTCAGACCTGGTAGACCCAAACGTATAGTGAGGGTGTGCTGGGAGCGTCTGGCTGAGGCTCCTGTCCGGGAGGTCTTCAACTCCCACCTCCGGAAGAACTTCATCCACATTCCGAGGGAGTCTGGAGACATGGAGTCTGAATGGGCCATGTTCTCCACCTCTGTTGTTGAAGCGGCGGCCCAGAGCTGCAGCCGCAAGGTGGTCGGTGCATCTCGTGGTGGCAACCCCCGAACCAAGTGGTGGACACCAGTGGTGAGGGGGGCCATTAAGCTGAAGAAGGAGTCCTATCAAGCTTGGTTGGCTTGTGGGACTCCCGAAGCAGCTGAGGTGTACCGGCAGGCCAAGCGGAGTGCAGCTCGGGTGGTTGCTGAAGCAAAAACCCGGGTATGGGAGGAGTTCGGTGAGGCCATGGAACAAGACTTCCGGTCGGCTTCAAAGAGATTCTGGTAAACTGTTCAGCGGCTCAGGAGGGGAAAGCAGCTCCCCGTCCACACTGTGTATGGTGCGGATGGGACACTGTTGACTTCAACTGGGGATATCGTCGGGCGGTGGAAGGAATACTTCGAGGATCTCCTCAATCCCACTGATACGCCTTCCACAGAGGAAGCAGGGTTTGGGGACGAGGGGGATGACTCACCTATCACAGGGGCTGAGGTCGCCAAGGTGGTTAAAAATCTCCTTGGTGGCCGGGCCCCGGGGGTGGACGAGATTCGCCCTGAGTACCTCAAGGCCCTGGATGTTGTTGGGTTGTCATGGTTGACACGCCTCTGCAACATTGCGTGGAGGTCGGGGGCAGTGCCTTTGGCATGGCAAACCGGGGTGGTGGTTCCTCTCTTCAAAAAAGGGGACCGGAGGGTGTGCTCCAACTTTAGAGGGATCACACTCCTCAGCCTCCCTGGGAAGGTCTATGCCAAGGTACTGGAGAGGAGAGTCCGGCCGTTGGTCGAACCTCGGATTCAGGAGGAGCAATGTGGTTTTCGTCCTGGCCGTGGCACATCGGACCAGCTCTTTACCCTCTCGAGAATTCTTGAGGGTTCGTGGGAGTTTGCCCAACCAGTTTACATGTGTTTTGTGGACTTGGAGAAAGCATTTGACCGCGTCCCTCGTGGATTTTTGTGGGGGGTGCTTCGGGAGTATGGGGTATCGGGCTTGTTGTTACGAGCTATTCGGTCTCTGTACGACCGTTGTGAGAGTTTGGTTCGTATTGCCAACACTCGGTCGGAGTCATTCCCAGTGAGAGTTGGACTCCGCCAGGGCTGCCCTTTGTCACCGATCCTGTTCATAATTTTTATGGACAGGATTTCTAGGCGCAGCCAGGGAATGGAGGGTGTCATGCTTGGTGACCACAGGATCTCATCTCTGTTGTTTGCAGATGATGTTGTCCTGTTGGCTTCATCCAGCAATGACCTACAGCTCTTGCTGGGACGGTTTGCCGCTGAGTGTGAAGCGGCTGGGATGAGAATCAGCACCTCCAAGTCCGAGTCCATGGTCCTCAGCCGGAAAAAGGTGGATTGTCCTCTCCGGGTTGGGGACAGGCTCCTGCCCCAAGTGGAGGAGTTTAAGTATCTTGGGGTCTTGTTCACGAGTGAGGGGAAAATGGAGCGAGAGATTGACAGACGGATTGGAGCAGCATCTGCAGTGATGCGGACGTTGTACCGGTCTGTTGTGGTGAAGAGGGAGCTTAGTTCTAAGGCAAAGCTGTCGATTTACCAGTCAATCTACGTTCCTACTCTCACCTATGGTCACGAGCTTTGGGTAATGACCGAAAGAACGAGATTGCGGATACAAGCGGCTGAAATGAGCTTTCTCCGTAGGATTGCTGGACTCACCCTCAGAGATAGGGTGAGGAGCTCAGTCATCCGGGAGAGGCTCAGAGTAGAACCGCTGCTCCTTCACATTGAAAGGAGTCAGTTGAGGTGGTATGGGCATCTGATTAGGATGCCTCCTGGACGCCTCCCACTTGAGGTGTTTCAGGCACGTCCCACTGGGAGGAGACCCCGGGGCAGACCCAGGACTTGGTGGAGAGACTATGTCTCCCAGCTGGTCTGGGAACGCCTTGGTATCCCCTCTGAAGAGCTGGAGCAGGTGGCTGGGGAGAGGGAAGTCTGGGCTTCTCTGCTTGAACTGCTGCCTCCGCGACCCGGACCTCCGGAAAAGCGGTAGAAGATGGATGGATGGATGGATGAAGCTAAATTATATTCCAGAATTATGATTTTGTCAACAATATTTTATCCTATTATAATTAGGGTTCCAAGCAGCTATGCTGCATAAATTTCTTCTTCTTGTCCTCCTCCTCCTCCTCAAGTGCACGGGGAGCAAAAACAGTCATACATGGAAACTCTAAATTTCCCAATCTGATCAGAAAATCTCTCCATGCTCAGAGACCAAAAAAAGGCACTGTGTACATAGGTGGTGCTATAATAAACACATTTACATTTTTGCAAATTTCTTATGAACGGCTGGGCCTAGACTAAAAATTCTTTCATCATTTTGTTCACTGAAACCTTTTGCAACTTTTTGTCAATGGTGGCAAACTCTGAAAATGAAATTTTCTGCACCATGTTTTCAAAAATGTGCACGTGAACTCAAAATGAACTACTCCTAGGCCATTCATCCAAATTGCTTCAAATTAAGCGGACATCATCTACACTGATAAGGAAAAGATGTTAAAATTATCGAAAAATGTCAGTCCGTTTTGATTTTCTAGATCAGTCAAGTTGGACAGTTTCTCTTTGGCATGTAGTTTTAGGTTTAACTTCAGATATACTGATTCAAATTTGATGAAACTTCAGATTCACAATCCCAACAGTATTCTTCAGCCAACCAGCAATTTTCATGCAATTCTGTTAATGTTAAAAAAAAAAAAAATCATGTTTATGAAATGTCTGTCAGCCATTTTGTCTCATCAGTGGAACTTTCTTTAATTTTTTTGAGTGGGTAACCCAAAGCAGTAGTGTGGTGTAGGGTTTAAGATACTCATCTGTCATGCAGGAGCCCTGGGTTCAAATCCTTCTGGTGTGTGCCATTCCTCTGAAGTGCAACATACTTCTTCTGTGCAATTAAAAACAATATTTAATGCCCACTAAGTTTTAAATGCTGTACTACCACTACTGGGAATCAATTCAGTGTGAAAACTGTCATATTGACCGGACAAGCAGCCTGAGTACAAAGTGCAATCATAAAAAGAACACACAGAGAATGTTTGACCTTTTGTTAGAATTTTCAAAATTTATATTTAGAGCCACGACTGCGGTGTTGAAAGTGGTCGGGAGCGGACCGACGAGCACAGAGGTATGGTGTGCCGGACAGCAGCATAGCGGGTCCCGAGGAGTGACGCAGTCGGCGGTGAAGAGGGACATTATGGCAAGAGAGATTGTTTTTGATCCCGGAGGCAGACGGTGGCCACGGGTGCACATGCCGTGGGGCTGCCCAGGGCCTCCGAGCCGGTGTTATCTTCAGCAGCCAGGAGCATGTATGATTTGGCGCTGCCCTGGGCCCCGGGCCGGTTTTACCACTGGCTGCCAGTGGACAGAGGTGTAACTTGAACACTATTAATGTAAATATGTATATATGCTGCTGGTGTGCATGCGAGTGTGTATGATATGTGTCCCGATGGGATCACCACCTTATCGTGGTGGGGCACTTTGAGCATGTCCATGACCCCTAGAGCTATGTCGGCCGGAGTCTCGTACTCCTGGCAGGGTCACCCAAGCCGAACAGGTCGAGGAGTAGAGGCCAGACTAAGAGTGATCCCGAAGATGAAGACCTCAACGGTAGAGCAGGCAGAAGCTGGTAGTAATGATAAACACCACAATGGCTGTAAAAGCGGACGAAGGCTAAGGGAGCACACCCTGACAAAAAGCAAGCTGGTGGTGGCACGCTTTGAGGCGGTTTCCCAAAAACCTGGATTCCGGCAGCCTCCTGCAGTTGTGAGAATCAGAATCAGAATCAGAATCAGAATCAGATTTATTGCCATTGTTCATGTAGTACACAAACTAGGAATTTGACTCGGTGCAATGCTGCAACATTAAACATGATAAAATAAAAGAAATAAACTATACATGCAATAAAGTGTAGAATAAGAATGAGTAATACTAGTCAGCAGTTTAAATATATTAGCGATCAGCAGATAATGTGGAGAACCATATAGTGCAGTCGGTAATGCAAAAAGAAAACAGTGATGATTGACATGAGTCTGGTTGAGCTGCTGTACGTAGTGCACGAGAGTCAATAAGTCACTTAGTGTTCAGCAGTCTGATGGCAGAGGGGAAGAAGCTGTTCATGTGACGGGAGGTTTTAGTCTGAATGGACCGAAGTCTTCTACTTGAGGGGAGAGGGGCAAACAGTACGTGACCAGGGTGTGAAGGATCGGCTATGATCCGGCCAGCACGCCTCCAGGTCCTGGAGATGTACAGGTCCTGGAGAGATGGGAGCTTGCAGCCGATCACCTTCTCAGCAGTGCGCACGACGTGCTGCAGCCTTAGTCTGTCCCTGGCAGTGGCTCCTGCGTACCACACGGTTATGGAGGTGGTGAGGATGGACTCGATGATGGCTGTGTAGAACTACACTAACATCTTGGTGGGTAGCTTGAGCTTCCTCAGCTGCCGCAGGAAGAACATCCTCTGCTGGGCCTTTTTGATGAGGGAGCTGATGGTCGGTTCCCACTTGAGGTCCCTGGTGATGGTGGTGCCTAGGAAGCGAAAGGAATCAGCAGTGGTGATGGGAGAGCCTGCGAGGGTGAGGGGGGCAGAGGGGTTGTGACTTTCCTGAAGTCCACAATCATCTCCACTGTCTTCAGAGCGTTCAGCTGCAGGTTGTTGTTGCTGCACCAGGACGCCAGCTGGGCCACCTCTCTCCTGTAGGCGGACTTGTCGCCGTTGGAGATGAGCCCGATGAGGGTGGTGTCGTCCGCAAACTTGATCAGCTTGACAGACTGGTGGCTGGAGGTGCAGGAGTTGGTATAAAGGGAGAAGAGTAGGGGGGAGAATACACAACCTTGGGGTGATCCGGTGCTGATGCTAACAGAGTCTGAGACAGTCTTTCCCAGCCGCACATGCTGCCTCCGGTCCGTCAGGAAGTCGGTGATCCACCTGCAGAGGGAGTCAGGCACGTTGAGCAGGGACAGCTTGTCCCGGAGCAGAGCGGGGCGGGGCGGATGGTGTTGAATGCAGAGCTGAAGTCCACAAACAGGATCCTGGCGTAGGTTCCCGGGGAGTCCAGGTGCTGCAGGATGGAGTGGAGGGCCAGGTTGACTGCGTCATCTACAGACCTGTTGGCTCGGTAGGCAAACTGCAGCGGGTCCAGGAGGGGAGTGGTGATGGACTTGAGGTGGGGCAGGACCAGGCGCTCAAAGGACTTCATGACTACAGAGGTGAGCGCTACAGGTTTGTAGTCATTAAGTCCAGTGATCCGTGGCTTCTTGGGGACAGGGATGATGGTGGAGGATTTGAGGCAGGTCGGCACGTGGCATAGCTTAAGGGAGGTGTTAAAAATGTCTGTGAAGACAGGAGCCAGCTCTTTCGCACAGTGTCTCAGGGTGGAGGGAGACACGCCGTCCGGACCGGGGGCCTTGCGCGGGTTCAGTCTGGAGAACTGTTTGAGCACGTCCTGCTCACTGATGACAAGGGCAAGGGGGGAGGAGGGGGGGGGGGCCGCCTTTGATGAAGTAGAGACCATGGAGGCTGTGGAGCTGGAGGGAGGGGGGGAGTTGGACACAGCTGACGAGGTGTCAAAACGGGCATAATGTTGGGACAGTCTTTGACAAAGGGCTTTGTCATCCTGACCTTTAGGAGCCTGAGGCCGATAATTGGTGATTTGCCTCAGTCCTCTCCACACAGAAGCCGAGTCGTTAGCAGTGAACTGCTGCTGGAGTCTCTCAGAATACACAGATTTAGCTCTCCTCAGCTCTCTGTTAAACTGATATTTAACCTCCCTGTAGCAGTCCCTGTCTCCACTTTTCAGCGCTGCTTCCTTCTCCTTCCTGATCTGTCTGAGCTTAGCAGTGAACCAGGGCTTGTCATTTGAGTACCTCACCCTGGTGCGCGATGGAAGAATGCTCTCCTCACAAAAGTGGATATATGAGTTCACAGTGTCCGTGTACTCATCCAAATCATGCGTGGCTCCTTTAAGCATGCCCCAATCAGTTATTTCCATGCACGTTTCCAGCTTCTCCTCAGCTTCACTGGTCCATTTCTTCGTAGTGCTCACAACAGGTTTAGTGAGCTTCAGTCTCTGTCTGTAAGTGGGAATGAGGTGGACCATCACGTGATCAGATAGTCCGAGCGCAGCGCGGGGAACAGCGCGATACGCGTCCTTTACTGTGGTGTAACAGTGATCCAGTGTGTTTTTTCCTCTGATGGGGCATTTAATAAACTGTTTGTAGCGGGGGAGATCGTGGCTCAGATTGCTCTGGTTAAAGTTGCCAACCACAATAACCAGAGAGTCCGGGAAAGTCCGCTCCGTATGTTGGATGTGATCCACAAGCGCGCGCTGAGCTTCGCGCGCGTCCGCGTCGGGAGGGACGTACACAGTGACGAGGATGAATGAAGCGAACTCCCGCGGGGAATAAAATGGCTTGCAGTTAATAAAAAGAAATTCCAGGGCGGGAGAACAGCGTTTGGAAATTACCGTTACATCAGAGCACCAGCTGCTGTTGATGTAAAAGCAGACTCCTCCTCCTGTGGTCTTACCAGAGAGCTCTGTGTCACAATCAGCACAAAACAGCTGAAATCCCTCGAGGCGCAGTGCGCTGTCCGGTGTATTTTCCCTGAGCCAGGTCTCAGTAAAACAGAGGGCAGCCGAGGAAGAGAGGTCTTTAAAACGCATCAGCAGTCTTAGTTCATCTACCTTGGTAGAGAGAGAATTGGCATTGGACAGAAATATGCCAGGCAAAGCCATGTGCATGCCTCTCCTGCGGAGCCGAACGAGAGTGCCCGCTCGTCTTCCTCTCTTTCGCCGTCTCACTTTTCGAGCCAAGCAATGAACCAGATCGGCGGCAGGAGCTAAAAAAACTGGGAGTAGGTCCGTGGGAGTGAAAGTCCTGATATTTAGAAGCTCTTCACTGGTATAAGAGCAGGCAGACACACAATTGACAAACAAAAACAAACAAAGGGCGCAACGAAGCACCATGGCGACCGCTGTGGGCGCCATGGTGACGACCCGAGAAGATACCAGTCATCTAGGGTCTCCCTTGCCACTGGAACCATCTTCTCTACAATCAAGGTAGTGGCATCGGGAAAAGCGCACCCCCCCCCCCCCCATGCCACTCTAAAAACCATCACTGCGCAGGTATCTTCTTTACCTGAGTCTCCTACCTCTAAAGTCTGGCGGCGATGGAGCATCCAGTAACGGGGGCAGGTTTGAATGAGCTGGAAGCTCCTAGCTGGAACTCTGCACGTCAGCGGCACAGGACAACGGTCGTTAGCAGTTGGGATTGAGTGGCAGCTGCTTCCGGCAGACCCCTGTGTGTCTGAGCAGCCCTATTTAGGGACCGCACTGCTCACCCCAACTGGGGAAAGGCCTAGAAAAGGTGGCCTAAACATTGCCCACTCAGCACAGCACCCGGATAGGAAACCACACCTGTCGGGACATTCCACTATGCGGTCGAAAAACAAAAACAATACCATTTAGAATTGTAGCATGGAACATAAGGACACTCCTGGATGCTAGTCCAGACAGACCACAGCACAGAACAGCACTTGTTGCCAGCGAGCTGAAGCGCTACAATGTGGATGTGGCAGCACTCAGTGAGACCCGACTCCTCGAGGAAGGCTCACTCAATGAAGTAGGAGAGGGTTATACATTCTTTTGGAAAGGATACCCCATTGGCCGACAACTCCTTCGTGGAGTTGGTTTTGCAATCAAGAACAGCCTCCTGCACAAGCTCACAGAATCACCAGTGGGTGTCAGTGAAAGGCTCATGACTCTTCGCATCCCCCTTGCAAAATGCAGGTATGTCACTTTGGTAAGTGCCTATGCACCAAGCCTGCCATCAAACGCTGAAGAGAAGGACCGCTTCTACCAGACACTTGATGACATCCTCAGTCACATCCCTAAGGGTGACAAAATCATGCTGCTTGGTGATTTCAATGCAAGAGTTGGAAAGAACTTGCAAAACTGGAATGGTGTAATCGGTGCCCATGGCATTGGAAAAGTCAACCCCAATGGCATGAGACTTCTTAGTCTCTGTGCGGAACATGATCTTACCATCACTAACACAATCTTCCAGCAAAAGAACAAATATAAGGCATCTTGGATGCATCCCAGGTCCAAACATTGGCACCTGATCGACTATGTGATCGTGATGAGGGCTGACCTCAAGGACGTGCTCATCACAAGAGCTATGCGAGGGGCAGACTGCTGGACCGACCACCGCATGATTCTGACAAAGGTCAGAATGCATGTTCGGCCCCTAGCTCGCCACGGTGGCCCAAAGAGGAAGACACTCCACTGTGCCAGACTGTCCAGCAGCGACATCTGTGACAACTTCCGTTGCTCCCTAGCTGAGAAGCTGGCAGGTATTGAACAACTGATCATCTCAGAGTCTGGGATGGATGAGAAGTGGACCATTCTATCCTCCATCCTCTTTGACACTGCAGCTGAAGCCATCGGTTTCAAAACCAAGAAACATCAGGACTGGTTTGACCAGAATGCTGGAGAGATCTCCACCCTCCTGAACAGAATGCACAGGTCACACAGAGTCACCTTGAGCAACCCACAATCCCAATTTCATAAGAAGCAATGGCAAGCCCTTCGTTCTGAGGTCCAAACAACTCTCAGGAAACTGCAAGATGAGTGGTGGATCTCAAAGGCCAATGAAATCCAGACTCATGCTGATAGAAACGATATGCACAGTTTCTATGATGCAGTCAAAACCATCTACGGCCCCAGAAACTGCTCCCTGGCACCTGTTAGATCTGCTGATGGATCTTCTTTAATCAAGGATCAGGCCATGATAGTGGAGCGGTGGGCTGAGCATTTTAACACCGTGCTTAACCAGCCCATCTCAGTGGACCCAACTGTCCTTGCAGAGCTCCCTGAACATCCTACCTTTCCAGATCTCGATCTCCCCCCAACCTTCAAAGAAATCCTGCATGCAGTAAAAACCCTGAAAAACAATAAATCCCCTGGACCTGACGGCATCCCAGCTGAACTTCTCAAGGAAGGAGGCTACCGCTGTACTCGGACACTGTATCTCTATATCTCAGAGGTGTGGAGACGAGAGTGTGTCCCACAACAGTGGAAAGACGGCAACATTGTGACCATCTACAAGAACAAAGGAGACAAATCCATCTGCTCCAATAGTAGGGGTATCTCTCTGTTGGCCATTGCTGGAAAGGTCCTTGCTAAGGTCATGCTCCGCAGACTTAACTCTGCAATATCAGAGCGGGTCACCCCAGAGTCACAGTGTGGTTTTCGGAAGGACAGGGGGACAGTTGACATGATCTTTGTGACGCGTCAGCTCCAAGAGAAATGTCGGGAGCAGCATAAGGACCTGTTCATTGCCTTTGTCGAACTGTCAAAGGCATTTGACACAGTGAACAGGGAACTACTGTGGCAAGTCCTGAAGAGATTTGGGTGTCCACCCAAGTTCCTCACCATCCTTGCGCAGTTCCATTCTGGGATGATGGCCCGAGTGGTAGTGGGAAGGCACAGCTCAGAACCTTTTGGAGTGCAAACCGGAGTGAGGCAAGGCTGTGTGCTGGCCCAGTCCTCTTCAACATCTTCCTTGTCTGTGTAACAACTCTGCTACGTAGGAGGGTGGAGAAGCAAGCTGGAGTTACCATTGACTTCAGGCTTGATGGTAACCTGTTCAACATAAGGAGGCTACAGGCAACTTCCAAGCTGACATCAGAGACCATCATTGAACTACAATATGCCGATGACTGTGCCCTGGTTGCCCACACACCAGACACTCTACAAAACATCCTCTCGGCAGCTGTAACTGCATACACCAGAATGGGAATGACAATCAACACCCAGAAGACAGAGGTACTCTGTCAATCCAGTACTGACCCCCCACAAAACCCAATAACCCTCACAGCAGCAAGGCAACAGCTGCTCACAGTGCCCACTTTCAAATACCTGGGGAGCATAATGTCTGACACCTGCTCAATGGATGACGAGATCCAGAATCGCCTCAAGCAAGCATCAGCATCTTTTGGTCATCTTAGGAGAAGGGTTCTTCAGAACAGCAACCTCAAACTCCACACCAAAGTGCTGGTCTACAGAGCTGTATGTATCACCACCTTACTGTATGGATGTGAGGCATGGACTATTTACAACTGCCACCTGAGAAGCCTGGAGACCTTCCATGTAAGATGTCTCCAGAAGATCCTTGGCATCACTTGGAAGGACAGAGTGCCGCACACAGAAGTGCTGGTGAGAGCTGGCAGCTGCAGCGTGGAGTCCATCTTGGTCCAGTATCAACTCAGGTGGTTGGGGCATGTCATCCGGATGCCCAGCCACAGACTCCCATGCAGAATCTTGTATGGCCAGTTACACCAAGGCCAACGCAGCGCTGGTGGACAGAAGAAGCGCTTCAAAGACCAAATGAAGTCCATCCTGAAGAGATGTCGGATCAACCCCTCTTCACTGGAGGAACTCGCTTCCTGCCGAGACATCTGGCACTCCCACTCCTCACAGGGAGTGGATTATATGGAGGAACAGCGCACACAACACCGGACAGCAAAGCGTGCAAAGAGGCATGCTCGCCAAGTCCCCCCTGCTCCCCCCAGCACCTCCTTCACATGCCCGGTCTGTAACCGAATCTGCAGATCCAGGATCAGACTATTCAAACACCAGCAGACTCATAAATAAAGAAGATTGGTCATCATCGAATCGATGGACTACCAGAAGAAGAAGATGACATGGGATTATTTTATATATTGTAGAGACGTGGTCCAAATTGTTTTATTCTTTTGGATGAGTGTGTTAGGATATTTTATTACAGTTAATTATTCCTCATTCCCTTAGTGTGTGATTTGGGTCCTAAATTGGGTCTCAATTGTGTGTGTAGTCTTACACTTTTGTAAGGGGGAGGGGAATGTGGTGTAGTGTGTGTGTGTGTGAGATGCTGTACCCACCCACTGGCATGACGTCAGGTGGGCACAGCCCACTGTGTATATAGTTTTGTGTGTGTCTAATAAAGAGTATTTCGCTGTTCAGTTCAGCACGGCTCCTGTCTCACATTATTCATACATAACAGTGTGTCCCATTACATCTGGCGTAAAAGTAACACAGCATTTCAGAAAAGGAACATCATACCAACAGTAAAATATGGTGGTGGTAGTGTGATGGTCTGGGTCTGTTTTGCTGCTTCAGGACCTGGAAGACTTGCTGTGGTAAATGGAGCCATGAATTTTGCTGTCTACCAAAAAATCCTGAAGGAGAATGTCCGGCCATCTGTTCGTGACCTCAAGCTGAAGCACACTTGGATTCTGCAGCAGGACAATGATTGAAAACAAACCAGCAAATCCACCTCTGAATGGCTTAAGAAAAACAAAATGAAGACTTTGGAGTGGCCTCATCAAAGTCCTGACCTGAATCTGATTGAAATGCTGTGGCATGACCTTAAAAAGGCGGTTTATGCTCGAAAACCCTCCAATGTGGCTGAATTACAACAATTCTGAAAAGATGAGTGGACCAAAATTCCTCCACAGTGCTGTAAAAGACTCATTGCCAGTTATCACAAACACTTGATTGCAGTTGTTGCTGCTAAGGGTGGCCCAACCAGTTATTCGGTTTAGGGAGCAATCACTTTTTCACACAGGGCCATGTAGGTTTGAATTTTTTTTCCCTTAATCATAAACACCTTCATTTAAAAACTGTATTTTGTGTTTACTTGTGTTATCTTTGTCTAATATTTAAATATGTTTGATGATCTGAAACATTTAAGTGTGACAAACATACAAAAAAATGAGAAATCAGGAAGGGGCAAACACTTTTTCACACCACTGTATATGGCTTCAGAGAAGTTCACTATGAGATTGTTATAGAAAAGCTGCCTTGTCTGCCAGCATCTCTCCTTGGTTGCGCATGCTGTTGTTGCATAGGTATTCACACACTTGTTGCTAAATTTGCACATTGCTCACTTGCACAGTGTACGTAGTCTCACCCCGTCTCATGTCCATACCATCTCTGCTGCTAAATTATCATTGTACAGTCTACTGGGTATTATCATTACAGAGAAATTCTCACACTGGGTGCTAATTTTTACATTGCTCATTTGCACACTGTACATAGGCTTATGCCATCTCAGGTTCATATCATCTCTGATATTAAAATGCCATTGTCCATTATAGTCATCCAGTGAATTTCAATTTTCATTCTTCTTGTTTCCTCTAGTTTAACTGCTTTAACTGTCCTAATTGCCTAATATGTGTTATTAGTATTCATTAGTATTAGTACTTAGTATTAAGGTGTGTCCTAATTGCCTAATGGGTGTTATTAGTGTGTGTTATTAGTATTCATTAGTATTAGGTGTGTTATTATCTTCTTAGTATTGATGTGGATCTCTTACCTTGGCATTCATTCAGAGAGCATAGTAAGAATTTCATTGTTCAGGAAATGTTGCATTTCTTAACTGTGCACATGATAATAAAGCCTTTGATTCTGATCCTGATTCTGATTCTCACCTTCCGATGTCTTCCCCTGCTCTGTGTTCTGGGTGCTCACCTCATTCTATTCACGTCTGGAAAATGTCCAAGTAAGACTGAATAATCAAACAATCAATAACAATTCTCAGCCACAAACTCTGCCTCATCGGTACTCTCTCTGGAAAACTGGAAAGAAGAAAAAAGCATACTCACCTGGAAAACACCCAGCTGCAAAATACAAGTAAGACTTTTGATTAAAACAAATCGTTACCAAACCTCCTGCAAAACCAAGAAGATAATCCTTCATGGCCTTTACTTGTTTTGCCCACATATGACAACAGATGAGCCTAGCCACTCATGTGGACTCTGGACCATCTCTTATCTCCTGCTCTCACCTCCATGCCTCCCTGAACCCTCACCAGGTGCCCATTGTCTGCAAACCTGTAAGTCCCACGCCAAACAACAAGATCATTTACTCATTCTAATGGTTCACCTTACGCACCCTCTCCTTCTGCTCTCTCCCTGCAGGCTGTTTCTCGTGGCATGGGTTCTGCCGGATTATACTCACTCATGGGCAGCGCGGTGGCGGAGTGGTTAGCACTGTGGCAGCACAGTAACTCACCCTTGGCCGGGGGATCCTGGGTTCGATCCCAGCCCCCGACCAGCAGTGATCTGTGTGGAGTTTGCATGTTCTCCCCGTGTCTGCGTGGGTTTACTCTGGGATTTCTCCGGTTTCCTCCCACATGCCAAAAACATGCACATTAGGTTAATTGGCATCATACTGGGGATTTTAAATTGTCCTTAGGTATGACTGTGACAGTGAATGGTTGTCTGTCTCTCTGTGTTGGCCCTGCAATGGACTGGCGATCTGTCCAGGGTGTACCCTGCCTCTCGTCCAAAGATGCTGGGATAGGCTCCAGGCCCCCCGCGACCCGAAAAGGATTAAGCGGAAGAAGATGGATGGATGGATACCATTATTTGCCTCAAACAAACACTCCTATGCATTGTACCACTGTTTCCTGTGTTGTGCTTGCTACTGGGTCTCAGTCTGGTAAAAAAAAAGATGGTTGTCCATTTGTCTGTCTGTTCACAGTTCACAAGAATTACTACTCCTCTCTGGCTTTTGCCTGGATGCCCACCAAACTCACACACAGTGATCCTCCGGTGGATCTACTGTGTGGCTGTCGGCTGTCGTCAAGGTTAAGGTTGCAAGCTTTGAGTATGGGTCATTTCAACTTTGAGTAGACACAGGCTATAGTGTGTGTGTGTGTGTGTGTGTGTGTGTGTGTGTGTGTGTGTGTGTGTGTGTGAGGGAGAGAGAGAGAGAGAGAGAGCCAGCCAGCCAGCCAGCCAGCCAGCCAGCCAGTGTTCAGAACAAGCTACTCTGACTGACTGTCTGGTGTACTCCTGATTAATTGATGGACATAAAGAATTCTTTGTTTTGACTCCCTACCTTATTTTTAGAAAGCCGATTATGGGGAAACTCTCAGAAGTGCTGTTAAGTTAGTGTTATGCAGTGTACTATAACTACATTGTGGAAATATTTAAGACAGATGGTAAATTTAGACAGTTCATTGTACCTGATGAGGTCATTATTTGCCAGGGTAGAAAAAAAATTACAATGTCTTTTCAGCCAGTTTCGATTGCAGCAGACATTCAGTTATAACAATGTTTTATAGCATTGCTGCATAAAGTTGTGATACTGAGAACCATATACCAAGATAGATGAACAGTAGGATAATATAAATCATATTACACAACAGTTAGTTCCGACCGAGCAATTTAATTGGACAATAGTGATTCCAGGAGTTACTATAATCCACCATGATTGCATTCTGTTTCACAGGATATTTATCACTCCACTTCAAAGGTGTTCATGTAACCGTTAATTACTAACACTAATTTACTGTCAACTAACTCTCAGTGACAGTTGCAGTACTGTGTTAAATATCTTAATTTCCACAGTGAGGAGCTGTTTGAAAAGATTTTTTTACCTGACCCGGAAGTCCCACCCTTCTGGAAAAAAAAAAGCTTTATTCAGATTTAAGTCTGCCCTTGTATAGACATTGTGAAACTATTTCATGTCTGTTGAAAAAATAGGTAGTGCTAGAGTCTGATTTATTATCTCGATTAACAAACCATAATACCTTTGTGGTGATAGACTCTTTGGGGTGTATGTGGTGTCAGGGAAGGGTAGTACCCCTGACGGGAGGACGTGTGGTGCTCTTCAGGGTAGGCTGCCTGCTTTGGTCCCCACCTGGCACTCAGCTCTCACCAGTGGTTCCTCAAAGCTGTTTGCATGCAACGGCTTCCACTGGCCGGCTAAACCTGGTGAGGGTAGCCGACAGATCTGAAACCCTCGGCGAGTTAGGGACTTGTTCATCCTGCATGTGAAGCCTGCTTTGGCAGACCAGGGGGATGAAATCCACTAGGATTCATCTGCTGAAAAGGCACTGCCGCAACGCACTGTAGATTGCAAAGGGCACGTTGGAGCACAAAAGAAGACCAGGACATCCACTGCAGCCAAAGAAATCCCCAGACGTAACATTTTTTCCGTGCCACTAGACCTAGGCTTCCGAGGCCGAGAGAGTGGGATCGTCCCTGTGCAATGGCTTTTCCACTATAATATCTCTCATGCATGGGTTACGTTGTGCACTTTCATCTTTCATCTTCAATTGGTGACGGCACAACACATCGTCTTCCTTGGCTCCCAAGAGACAACCAGAGAGAGCGAGATAGACTCTTTGTTTCATCTGAAAATGCAAAGTGAACGAAGTGTGCTAAATCCCTAGCATGCTAACTACTAGCCACCGGCTAGCTACCAGCATTGGCTACGGGTCTTGTGCAGTACCGACTCATCAGGTATGTTTTATAAACACTTATTACTTTTGCACTTGACAACATTTAATTTGTTTACATGTGTGTGAAATGACAATAGACGTCTTCATGCTGATTGAGATGTTTAGCAACAATTACTGGCTACATTTAGAAGGGACTACTTTTTTCTCAGCTGCACAAAATAACTGGTTAAACAAACAAATCATTATATTTTGTCCAGTATTGCTGTCATTTAATAAACTGTGCTTGCAGAACTGTTGTATAAAAGCAAGGTTGTTAAGGTATCATGGATATACTAACACGGATAACATTAGATGTATCACACCTGCAGTTACTATATTCATTGATACTGTACTCCCTTTTGTGTAATATTGCTTAATTTTAACATTCATTCATCTTCAACTGCTAAATCCTTTTTGTGCCACAGGAGCCTATCCCAGTGTCTTTTTTTGGACGTACACCCTGGACAGATCACCAGTCCATGGCAGGGCCAAAACAGACAGACAGACAACCATTCACTCTCACATTCATACCTAAGGACAGTTTATTAGTAGTCGATGTCAATTAATGTGTATGTTGGATATGAACATGTTAACAATAGGCAGCACAGATATGACGTCAAACGCACGGGTGATGTCAGTACGCTGTGCCTACTTAAGGGGACTGTCGGCGGGAGTAATCCTCTTTGGTGCTTCACCTCCGTACAACCAACAGCCTGTGTTAGGCTAGAGTTAGCTGGGTAGTTAGCATCTCAGAACACGGGTACCATTATTGTGTGTCTGTAATACAGTTCTTGTTTGGTACAATGCCTGCCTCCGTTGTCCTGGTTTCCAGACATAACATTGGAGACGAGGAGAAAAATTGGTCTTCTGGAGGAAAGTTAACCATTTTCCTGAAGATGGACATGCATCTGGCACTCTAGAGGAAGTTGTCAAATAGGTGAATCAAGTTTGGCCAGCGCCGACAACAAGCGGGTGAGTCGGTCCAGCAGTTTTTCACTGACCTCCGTCGTTTGGCTAGTAAGTGTGAGTTCAGACACTTGAAGAAAGAATGTGTGTGAGACAAGCTGGCAGAGAATATTACAAATAGGAAGCTGCGGGTGATATTGTTCATGGCCCCAGCCGGCCTGATGTTAGCTGAAGCACTGGAGATAGTGTCCCAGCTAGAGCTAGAAGAGGCTGCCCAGTTAGCATTGCAGCTAGCGGGCCCCGGCCCGCGCTCTCCCCAGTCAGCGCCGCTGGTACAGACAGTGGCCCCAGTTGCTGAGCGTGCCAACCCCACACCTTCTCGGGAGGGCCCCAAGGTAGACACCACGGGACAGCAGGGGACCACAGCGCAACAACTCAGCGGTAAACTCAGCTTGGACAACGACGACTCGAGTTCACTGCATGCAGACGTGGACACAGCCACTTGACCCGGAGCCAGTCCCTGCTCAGCACGAGTGTTCTCGTGCCACAGCGTCATCGCAGGAGGGAGAGTATGCTTTTGCGACTGAGTACAGCCGAAGACCAGAGCATGGAGAGAGAACACAGCACAGAGAGAGAGCACAAACCGGACTCAACTCCGATCCTTGCCCAGCACGAGCTTCAAACAGCCGCAGTGGAGCTGCAGGAGAGGAAGTTCGTAGCGAAAGGGGAAGCCGGTGAACAACGACAACTTGGCACGTGTCCTGTCACTGACAACAGCGAGACACATCACCACGACCACGGCCAGCACGAGGAGCGAGAGAGCAGAGACCAAACTTGTCTCGCATCCTCGCAGAGTACTGGCCTTGGGGAACCACCACAGCGCAGCAGGATAGAGAGGTCGTGGCCCAACAGAGGCCAGCAGAGCATCGCCAATTGAGGGTACGTCCTACCGCCGGCGACAAAAAAGCAGCAGCGCCGAGTGCAGCCAAACAGATCGCTGCGAGCTCTACTTGATTGGGTTCAGGTCCAACGATCCGACCACCAGACCCACAGATGGTCCCGTTATCACAGATGAGAATCACCGCACGGAGGAGACCAGCCACCGTCCAGATGGACGATGATTTGAGATGGCACGCCAGCCATCTGTGAGGGGTAAGAGCAGTTGCCTTGGATTGGGACGTGGCGCTGGAGCCGACCCAGCTGGTGTGGGACCTGGGCTGGGACGTTACAGACGAGCAAGTCATGACTCTAGCAAGATGGCATCCAGGTCCGCTGCAGCCAGTGCCTCTGGGGGCGCGCCCACCGTGGGCTCCACTGAGACCTCTGAAGGTGAACTGTTGAAAATGACTCAGCTTTGCATTGCTTAACAGAGCAGCACTGCTTCAGTAGTGGCAGAATAATCCACATAGTCGCGCAGGGTTAACCAGCAGTCCACCTGGTGGCCCAGGTTCTGTTTTCTCTGCTTGTTGTAAAAAAAAAAAAAAAAAAAAAAAAGCTTTTGCGAATGCTAAGCTGCTGTGAATTGAAGGAGTTCATAATATTGATAATATTTTGAGCTTTTCCAGGGGGGAGGTAGATGTTGGATATGAACCTGTTAACAATAGGCAGCATGGATTTGACACTGGACGCAGAGGTGATGTCAGTACGGCATGCCTATTTAAGGGGAATGTTGGTGGGAGTCATCCTCTTTGGCGCTCTGCCTCCGTACAATCAACAGCCTGTGTTAGCCTAGAGTTAGCTTGCTAGTTAGCATCTCATAACACGTGTACCATTATTGTGTGTCTGTAATAAAGTTATCGTTCGGTACAACGCATGCCTCCGCTGTCCTGTTTCCAGACATAATAGCGTATGTCTTTGGACTGTGGGAGGAAACTGGAGTACCCAGTGAAAACCTGTGCAGACACAGGGAGAACATGTAAACTCCACACAGAAAGGTTACTGCTGGAGGGATCAATCTTCTTGCTGTGATACCACAGTGCTAACCGAGCAGCCCTATATTTAAACAAATAAATGCAAAACTTTCAAACATTTTATGGAGCCAATACATTCAGTCTAAACAAAGATATATGATGACAGAACATTTAAGAACAGTAATTCATATTCCAATTGTCACAACGGCCCTCACGGACCGTCACAAGACGCCTCAGTCACCAGTGAGTTTGCAGTGGTAATTTATTGTGGATAAGGATGAACACACACAGAACACATACAGTGGCTGGGTGAAGTCTGAGCCGGGGAACACCCGATGCGCCAGACGACAACGTTAGTGATGAGCTAGGCAAACAGGAACATACCTGAGTGTATAGGAGCACCATCAGAACGTAACAGAGCATAACAGCACGTAGCTGAACTTGACAGGTGAACATAACAGAACATAACAGAGACTGCCGCGTTGGAGGACATTTAGCACCCGCTTATATCTCTGGTGGCTAATGACCCCAACGCGGCACAGCTGCTGCTAATGACAGCAGAGCAGCAGCTGACTTTGACAGCAGGGAGCTCCCCCGGGCGCCTTCACAATAAGAGCCCGAGGAGCTGGAAGGAATCCTCAGCTGCCAAAGCCAGAGAACAAAAAGATATGAGACCCGAGTGTGGCCAGAACCGACACTCGGGTTATGACAGTACCTCCCCCTCAAGGCCGAGCTCTGAGCGGCCTGAGTAACACCCAAGCCCCCCCCACCCCAGGGTGGGTGGATGGGGCGCTGGCAGGAGGGAGAGAGACAAACAACCAACAAGGCTACAAAGGTAGGGAGAAAAAAACCCACAATAAGTACAAAATAGGCAACACACCCTTTGGCAAACAGAGTGACACAAAAAACACAAAACAATCCCCCCCCCCCCCCACACACACACACACCCCAACAGTCCCACAGACGAGATCAGGAACCCGGAAAGGGCGCAGTCCAGGCCCGGAGGGATGGGGGCAAAAGGTTCGGGGGGGTTGTCCGGCAACAAGAGGCCACAGAACAGGGAGGGGAAAAGAGGACAGTTCGGGCGGCCTACCCCAGTCCCATGCTCGGGGGAAGAGAGTTTCAGGCGGCCGGAGCAGGTCGCCGCACAGGAAGATAAACAGGTTGGGGGGCCGACCCAGAGAACCAAACCAACGAGACAGCCCTTCAGGCGGCCGCCCCGCAACACCAGCCCACCAGAACCGTTGGGAAGAAGCAGCTGGTGGTCCCGCAGAAAAGGGGGGAGATGAGGGGAAACCGGGCGGAGCGTTCGGGACCCTAACGGCCCCAGGTGGAGATGGGTAGTGCTCCTCAGGGAGACGAGGAGGATGACTGTGGAGATGAGGGTGATGAAGAAAACGAGCCTGTCCAGCATCCGGTGGCTGGGGATCTGCAGCTCCCTCACCGAACCTAGGACCTGCTGGTGCAGCACCCACGGTGGACCCCGATTGGGCCTCCGGAACCAAACCCACGGTGGACCCCGATTGGGCCTCCGGAACCAAACCCACAGTGGACCCCGATTGGGCCTCTGGAACAGCACTCCCGGTGGACCCCAACTGGACCGGAACAGCACTCGTGGTGGACCCGGTCGGCGTGGCACCAGACTCGACCTCCAACCCCGAAACCGGAACCTCTGGCGCAGCAGGCGAGAGCAGCCCCTCGCCGGCGACCCTGGGAGAAGACTCACACAAGAGAGAAAACCCGGGATCAGGATCACCGGCAGCGCCAGAACCCGGCGCGATAAGCTCGGACGCAGCAGGCGGCTGCACCTGGCTCATCTCCCCTTGAGACAGGCAAAAGTGCTCTAAAAGGTGAAGAAGAAAGATAAAACAGAGCACTTGCCTGAGCTCGGGTTCTGACGCCGTCCAGGACTGCGATGATCCGGGCTCAGAAGTCAGGAGGTTGTCCTCAGGCTCCCACTCAGCTGCGTCGGGCTCCGCAGCTGGCATGATGGTGCGTGCAGCTAGAGAGTCCTCCGGCACCGATGTCCACGCCGGTGGCCCGCATGGCATGGTGGCAGGAGAATCTTGCCCTGCTGGACCGGACCGCTCCTCCGTGGAACCCCGGGGACGCTTCTTCATCGGCGATGGCTCCACGCTGCAGTCCGCTCTCCTCCTCCGCCCATGGCGTGGCTGCGGAACCGGAACCAGGCTCTCCAGAACCGCAGGCCCCCTCCTCATCCAGCGACGTTGGCCTGACGTCGAGGACCGCTCAGCGGGGGGAGACACAGAGGAAGCAGGGTTATTACTTTCATCCACAGCGGGTGGAGGGAGCTCGGGGGGCTGCATACCCCGAACTCCACCCCCAGGAGTCAGACAAGGCAAAACAATATCCAAAGAAGAGAAATTATCATGCACTTGCCTTTCCCCTAAGGGTAAGATGGTCCTCGCTGTGGGGGACGTCATTCCTTCCTTTCCCCGCTGGATGGCGATAGAGGGCCCTCTGGGAAGACGAGATGAGGCCACTCGAGGCGGATCCGGGATGAAGCTCGCCGAAACGGAGCTCTCGTGACACACAGCAGCCAGGATAGGCGACGAGGAGGAGGGGGCGACAGCCGGGGTCAGTCGGGCATGGAGCGCTGACGGGACAGCAGGCGAGGGCCCGGGAGAAGCTGTCACTCTGACGAGGCGCAGGAGTGACAGCTGTGTGGGGGGTCGAGCCCCTGCGGCGACCCGGGACTGCATCCAGACGGGGGTCTAGCCGAGGTTGGAAGCCGGAGTGACGACGGTTCCTTGTAGGGGGTGAGGTGAAGGTGAGGTCCGGAAATCGCCGTTCCTGAGCAGAAACGGCGGCAAGCAAGTCAGCAAACTCAGGAAACTCACGCAGCGCTGGATTCCTCTCCACCAGTCTGACCGCCGCCACCACATGCTTCATACACGACGGAGGATTCTTAGCGGAGCAAGCAGCAGCCACCCGGTCCCAGATCTTTTCTGCTGTCATCTGCAGCTTCTCTGGGGGAATCCCGAGTGACGACATGCCCGATGGGAAAAGACCTCCGGGTGGTGCGAACTCCCGGGCCGGAACGGAGGCAGGAGCGGGATCCCGAAGCGAGGGGCGACGTCTCCTCCGCTTCAGCTTCCTGCCAGGATTTCCCTCCAGCCCTCGGAGTCTCTCACGCTGGGTGGCGATGTCATCTCTCCTCATGCTTACCTCTGGATGATCGGTGAAGCGGGGAAGAGAATCCAGAATCTCCTCGGCTAGGTCCAGGTATCTACAAATGTCGCTGGGAGCGTCCAACAGCGTAGCGGTGAAGATGGTGTAATCTACCTCCTTCAGAACCTCCGCTTGCTGCCTGCCAAGGCGCCGACAATGGCCCCTGGATGACGACATACTCCCCGCTGCAGACACTCAGACAGGTAGGAATTAACAGTCCACTACTGCAAACTACACGGTGAATGGCGTCTCGATACAACGCCTCCTCTCCGGGCGTTAGGCGGTAGTCTACTGTCACAACGGCCCTCACGGACCGTCACAAGACGCCTCAGTCACCAGTGAGTTTGCAGTGGTAATTTATTGTGGATAAGGATGAACACACACAGAACACGTACAGTGGCTGGGTGAAGTCTGAGCCGGGGAACACCCGATGCGCCAGACGACAACGTTAGTGATGAGCTAGGCAAACAGGAACATACCTGAGCGCATAGGAGCACCATCAGAACGTAACAGAGCATAACAGAACATAACAGCACGTAGCTGAACTTGACAGGTGAACATAACAGAACATAACAGAGACTGCCGCGTTGGAGGACATTTAGCACCCGCTTATATCTCTGGTGGCTAATGACCCCAACGCGGCACAGCTGCTGCTAATGACAGCAGAGCAGCAGCTGACTTTGACAGCAGGGAGCTCCCCCGGGCGCCTTCACAATAAGAGCCCGAGGAGCTGGAAGGAATCCTCAGCTGCCAAAGCCAGAGAACAAAAAGATATGAGACCCGAGTGTGGCCAGAACCGACACTCGGGTTATGACACCAATATCTTTTTCCTGCTTGTTCTATACAGTCAGCCATATTTAATTTTTCATTCCTAACCCTTGCAGTTTCTTAGATGATCTAAAAAAAAAACTAAGGTGCTAGAATGGAACAGCATGTTCTGTTGCATCTCTGAGATGCTTTATATTTTGTTTGTGATCTTTAGCTCATCCCATTTAACTTTAGCAAACCAGTTATGCGCCTGTTTTGGGAATGTGGTCATGTTTATGGCTTTTAAAGAGGCAAAATACTGGCTTGGGGTGACACAAAGGAGATGACACTCCACCCAGTACTTTGGGGTGTTGGGGGTGCTAGCCAGGGGCACCAGAGCACCGGGAAGTATGTAGTAAATAAAGATGTACCTTTCACTCCCGCTGTGCCAGGCTCACACCTGATGACGCAGGGGCGCAAATGTGTTGTGTATGTTGATGTGTGTTCACACTTGGTAACTGGTATGTAAATGTGTTTACCCTGAGTGCCAGAGGTGGGAAGAAAATGTATAAAGCAGTTCGCTTTGGCACTCAGAGGGAGTCTGTTTCTGTGTTGGAGGAGAAATAAACCTCTGTGTCGTCAGCTTGTGTCTTGACTGCTTTCGTCCTCCACATTGGTGACCTAGAGACGTGAAATGGAAAACGGACCGAGCACTACCATGGAGACACTCCCGCAGGAGTCTTCCACCGCTGCATGTGCCATTGCAGTCAGACTCCTGGACTTCTGGCTTCACGACCCGGCTGCTTGGTTTATTTATGTGGAAGCTCAGTTCGCCCTTCGCAAAGTCATGGCAGACGACACAAAGTACTATCATATTGTGGCATTACCGGACGCGCGCGCCACACAGCACGCTATGAGTCTACTCCGAGCCCTGCCAGCCCAAGGAAAATATAGCGCTCTCAAGCAACTACTGCTGCGCTGTTATACCCTTTCAGACGCAGAGAGGGCAGAAAAGCTGCTCACCTGCTCGGAGCTAGGAGACAGAGCGGCTGTGGACCTGATGGAGAGCATGCTTGCATTGATGGACAAAGACAACGGATCTTTCCTTTTCGCCCACCTCTTCCTCAGAAACCTACCAGCTTCTGCGAGAACGATTCTCGCTAACTCATTGCAACTGGCGGCCAGGGACTACCGCGTGCTGGCAGAGGAGGCACACCACATCATCCTGGCAAACCAGGCTTTCAGCGTTCAGGCAGTGAGACTGGGATCTCCAGCGGAGTCCAGCGAGGTTGAGGAGCCGATGGTGGTGGCCGGGATTGCCACCTGGAGAAACAGGACTGCGACGCTATGTTTTCATGACCGTTGTTTTGGCAAGGAAGGGCAACGTTGTCTGCTGCCATGCCACTTCAAGAAGCCGGAAAACAGGACAGCCAGCAGTCAGTAGCAGCTGCGACCGCTGGCAACAGGGAGAAGCTGCTTTTCATCACGGACACACGTTCGGGGAGATGTTTTCTGGTAGATTCTGGCTCACAGAAGAGCCTCATTTTGCCAGTCAGCGTAGGCAGGCTGGCAGAAGGTTGTGGGCCATCTTTAACAGCCGTAAATGGATCCCACATCAGGACGTTCTGAGAAAGATTGGTCACTGTATGTTTACATGGACGCAATTACCAGTGGGACTTTGTGGTAGCTGCATGACCCCCGAGCGGGTCCAGGCCTTCACAAATGCCAAAACGACGCTTTGCTGGCCCATGCAGCCCTGTCAACGTGGATAGCGCTCACCACAGACGTGTCTGATGTCACGATAGGAGCTATAGTGGAACAGTATGTCTCCAGTTCATGGCAACCCCTCGCCTTTTTCAGCCGTACTTTGCGGAACAGCGAGCATAAGTATAGTGCTTTCGACAGAGAGTTGTTGGCTCTCCACCTCACTACATGTCATTTTCAGTTCTGGCTCGAGGGTCGCGAGTTTACCGCATTTGTTGATCATAAACCACTGACCTATGCGATGTCCAAAGTCTCGGAATCGTGGTCAGCTCGGCAACAACGGCACTTGGTCTCAATTTCGGAGTTTACAACCAACATCCAACATGTAGCCGGTAAATTGATCACTGTGGCAGACTGCTTGTCACGTGCGCTGGTCTCTTCGGTATACAATAGATTTTTCCGCAATGGCTGCTGACCAAACCAGGGACGCAAATATTTGCGTGCTCCAGTCCGCAGCTACTGGATTAAAACTTGAGAGCAGGATGGTACAAGAAGAGTGCCCCCCCTTGCTCTGCGACATCTTCACCGGCCGCACCCACCCCGTGGTTCCGAGCTCCTGGCGCTGCTGCATTTTTGAGTCCGTCCACTCCCTTTCACATCCTGGTGTGCGAGTCTCAGTTAAACTAGTGGGGTCCAAATTCGTTTGGCCTCACTTACGCAGGGATGTGAAAGAATGGGCTGCAGCGTGCGTTGCGTACCAACGGGCTAAGGTGCACAAGCACACCAAAGCCCCCCTCGAGCCTTTTCAAATTCCAGCCAGGAGGTTCGACCATGTACACGTGGACTTAGTGGATCCCCTTCCGCCATCACAGGGGTTCACACACCTTTTAACAATCGTGGACCACACTACGCGTTGGCCAGAGGTGGTTAAGCTGAGTTCCACCACGTCAGCCGAGGTAGCCCGCACATCAGCCGAGGTAGCCCGCACGTTTTTGTCATCTTGGGTCGCACGGTTTGGATCCCCATCGGACATCACTTCCGACAGGGGTCCGCAATTTGTTTTGGAACTTTGGTCCACGATGGCCGACAGCCTGGGGGTCAAAATCCACCGCACCACGGCGTAAAATCCACAGGCTAACAGTTTGTGCGAGCGTTTTCACAGGTCGCTTAAAGCACGCTCAGAGCCTCACTAATGGATGCAAATTGGGTCGACTGCCTGCCTTGGGTCCTATTGGGGTTGAGCTCCGTAGCTAAGGAAGATATGGCAGCTTCCCTGGGAGAACTCGGTTTTGCAGCTCTTGGGGGAATTTTCTTGTGTTGCGGATCTCGGGGGAATTCTTGCCACAGAGCCCTGCGCCCGGTACCAATCCGCTCGTGCACTTTTTTTTCCCGGTACAGTGGTTGCCAGTGTTCTGGTGCCAGCGCACCATTGTTTTCCCCGCACTTTTTTTCCAAAGTGCTTAGAGAATGCCAAATTCATTTTTGTCAGGCACAACGCCCCAGAATCCTGCTGCATCCGCCGTATGACGACCCATTCAGAGTGCTGGAAACTGGGGAGAAACATTTTGTGTTAGACTTGGGGGGGGACGTAAGGAAACTGTCTGCATAGACAAGCTGAAGCCTGCATATGTGTTGGCAGATGAGCAGGTGGTGTTGGCTCAAGCTCCCCGGCGCGGGTGCCCTCCTACAGTGGGTTCGCAAGTTAGTGTTCCCCCGACAGAGGGCTGTTTTCAGGAAACTAACTTTTTCCCCTCCCCACCCTTTTCCCCCTCCAGAGACCAAGTCTTTTTTTCTACCCGCCTTGACAGGAATTACAGCTGCTACGGGCGCTTGCTCAAGCCCAAAGGTCCGAAGGGTTAGGACCCCTTCTGGGTGTTTGGGGGGGAGCTGTGTGGTGACACAAAGGAGATGACACTCCACCCAGTACTTCGGGTGTTAGGGGTGCTAGCCAGGGGCGCCAGAGCACCGGGGGGGGGGGGGTATGTAGTAAATAAAGATGTGCCTTTCGCCCCCGCTGTGCCAGGCTCACACCTGAGGATGCAGGGGCGCAAATGTGTTAATGTGTATGTTGATGTGTGTTCACACTTGGTAACTGGTATGTAAATGTGTTTACCCTGAGTGCCAGAGGTGGGAAGAAAATGTATAAAGCAGTTTGCCTTGGCACTCAGAGGGAGTCTGTTTCTGTGTTGGAGGAGAAATAAAACTCTGTGTCGTCAGCTCGTGTCTTGGTTGCTTTCATCCTCCACAGGCTGCTGAACGCAGGCTGACAGACAAGCGTGACTGTGGCACACAAACACATCAGCCCCTATGTCCCAAACAACAACCACATGACACATGCGCCGCATACTTCCAGTAAGCCAGCCAGAAAGCTCGCCCTGGGGCCTGGTGCTCTGTTGCCCAACAGACATAATCCCCGGGCTTACTGCCTCACCATCTCACTAAAGTCTCTCCTTTGTAGTAAACACAACTCATCCGGCCAATGAGGCTGACTGACTTTGCACACACCCACACACTATAATCCCTCACCATTCTGTCTTTTCATCGCTGTCTCCCACTCTGGCTCTCTCCCTTTCACAAACACACAACACTGTGCTGCATAGACATGGGTAACCACGCGAATACCAGCATTTGTGTGGACAAACAATTGTCCTCATTCCCTTGTTCTCACTCTCACCCTCTCCCTTTCTCACCCACATGCAAGCAGATGATGGAAGCATTTCTTCTGACTTGGACATTTTCATATGCAGCTTGCTGGAAAAATAGTAAGAGTAGATGGAGATACCTGACACACATCAAGAGTAAACAAGGAAGCTTGATTGAAATGTTACAGTTGTTAAAAATAATATAACTTTAAAGTGCACAACAGCAACAATCTGAAGTCTGCTCTGTCTTGTCTCATCATTTATTTAATGAATTAGCTAACTGAAAACAAGAACAGAATGTGTTTGCTCTCAGCAATTGTCTCTATTCTTTTCAAATCTGTGGACTCTGGTGCCTTTTGGTTTGGACATGCCTCCCTTTATAGAAACCACATTTTATTCTAGTGGCTCAATTAAAGTGCTTATTCAGGCTTTATTTTTCACAGTCTTGGAACACAGAGTTTTCCCGAACAGTGTGCGTACGTGTGTGTGCGCATGTAAGTGGATGGGTGTGTTCAAAAGTGAAAGAGACAGAGAAAACCAGAGCATGAGTGAAGCGTGAGGCATGAGAGAGGAAGAACACGATGCACCCTGGACAAAGACAAAGCTCACAACCTGCAATGAGTCCTCATGGTTTACTTACAAGGAGGATTGCAACTGTTTATTCCCAGTTATATATTATTATGTTTTCACTGGCACAGTCAGTACCATGAAAAAGTGATTTAGTGTCAATATTATATGAATGCTGAATATTTCCCCTCCCCCCAAAATAATCCCAGACATGTCACAAACCAATTTTTTTTTTTTTCAAAATGCCAACCTTCTGGCTTTAAGAAATCTTAAAAAAAAAAAAAAAAGAATGAAAGAGAGTTGTTGTAGTCCACTGCATTTTTTTTTTTAAATTTACAGTGGTGCTTGAAAGTTTAGGAACCCTTTAGAATTTTCTACATTTCTGCATAAATATGACCTAAAACATCATCAGATGTTCACAGAACTCCTAAAATTAGGTAAAGAGAACCCAGTTAAATAAATGAGGCAAAATATTTTACTTTTTAATTTATTTATTGAGGAAAATGATCCAGTATTACATGTGCATGGCAAAAGTTTGTGAACCACTTGGATTAGCAGGGAATTTGAAGGTGAAACGAGAGTCAGGTGTTTTCAAGCAATAAGATGACAATCAGGTGTGAGTGAAGAATTTTTTATTTAAAGATGTTCTCCCCGTGTCTACGTGGGTTTACTTCGGGATTTCTTCAGTTTCCTCCCGCATGCAAAAAACATGCAAGTTAGGTTAACTGGCATCAAACTGGGGATTCTAAATTGTCCTTAGGTATGAATGTGAGAGTGAATGGTTGTCTGTCTCTCTGTGTTGGCCCTGCGATCGACTGGCGATCTGTCCAGGGTGTACCCTGCCTCTCACCCAAAGATGCTGGGATTGGCTCCAGCCCCCCACGACCTGAAAAAGGATTAAGCGCAAGAAGATGGATGGATGGATGGATGGATCTTTCAAAGTGTCAGCACATGTCTGTGGAAGTGTATCATAGCATGAACTAAGGAGATTTCTGAGGACCTCAGAAAGGGTTGTTGATGCTCCTCAGACTGGACAAGGTGACAAAACCATCTCTAAAGAGTTTGAACTCCACCAATCCACAGTAAAACAGATTTATTTAAGATGACTGTTACCCTCCCCAGGAGTGGTCATCCAACTAAGATCGCTCCGAGCAAGACGTGTAATAGTCAGCGATGTCACAAAGGACCCCAGGGTAGCTTCATGTTCATGACTATGTTCATGAGTCCACCATCAGAAGAATACTGAAAAACAATGGTGCCCATGGCAGGGTTGCAAGGAGAAAGCCACTGCTCTCCAAAAGGGAACATTGCTGCTCATTTGCAGTTTGCAAAAGATCACGTGGACAAGCAGTCTGAAGGCCATATTGGAAAGATGTCTTGTGGACAGATGAGGCCAAAATAGAACTTTTTGCTTAGAATGAGAAGGGTTATGTTTGGAGACAGGAAGACAGTGAATTCCAGCATAAGAGCCTTATCCCATCTGTGAAACATGGCGGTAGTAGCATCATGGTTTGGGCCTGTTTTGCTGCATCTGGGCCAGGACGGCTTGCCATCATTGATGGAACAATGAATTCTAAATTATACCAGCAAATACTAAAGAAAAATGTGAGGACATCTGTCCATGAACTGAATCTCAAGAGAAAGCAGGTCATGCAGCAAGACAACGATCTTAAGGACACAAGCCGTTCTACCAAAGAATGGTTAAAGAAGAATAAAGTTAATGTTTTGGAATGGCCATGTCAAAGTCTTGACTGTAATCCATTTTGAGATGTTGTGAAAGGACCTGAAGTGAGCAGTTCATGTGAAGAAACCCACCAACATCGCAGAGATGAAGCTGTTTTGTACAGAGGAATGGGCTAAAATTCCTCCAAGCTGATGTGCAGGACTGATCATCAGTTACTGGAAACATTTAGCTGCAGTTATTGCTGCAAAAGGGGGTCACACCAGATACTTGAATCAAAGGTTCACAAACTTTTGCCACTCACAGATATGTAATATTGGATCATTTTCCTCAATAAATAAATGGAAAAAGTAAAAAAAAAAAACAAAACTCATTTATTTAACTGGGTTCTCTATCTACTTTTAGGACGTGTGTGAAAATTGAAGATGTTTTTGGTTATATTTATGCAGAAAGGGTTCACAAGCTTTCAAGCATCACTATCAAGCAGAGGAAAAAAATATGGATTCATTCAGTTCTGAGGAAAATATTATGGAATCATAAAAAACACTACACCACTAGTACTTTGTTGTACCGTCTCTGGCTTTTATTTAGCTTTTATTAATTTGATGCAAGTGTTTGTTTTAGGACTGCAAATTACAAGATGATTCCATAATATTTTCCTCAGAATTGAGTGATTCCGTATTTTTTCATCTGGTTGATCTAATAAAAGAAAATGCAACTGACTACAACTTTCATTCTTTTTTTAATGTTTCTTAAAGCCAGAAGGTTGGCACTTTGGGAAAAAAGTAGTTTTGTAACATGTCTGTGATTAGTTTATTTTTTAGATTTTTAAAAAAAACAAAACTAAACAACTGAATGAACATCCTCCAAGGGTGGTGATTTCATATTTTTTGCCAGGGGCTGTAGTTTTTTTTGTTTTTTTTTTTTAACACAACAGCTATAGTGTAGACTAAGCAATTTAACAATGGGCATTCCGGGAGTGTATATTTCACTATTCCTGTACTTTGATGATTGGCATGATGTATCACTCTGCTTTAGAGATGTTCTAATAATCCTAACCACAGTAAGTAGTGTATAAGAATATAGTACTCATATATATATTTCTTTTACAGTATAGTACGGTATAAGAAAGTCCTCAAAAATAGATGTCTGCTTGTGTTCTTCCTGGTTCCTACTGAATTTTGCCTCTTACCTGGGTGTTTTTTAATGAATTTCTTTACAGTTTTCCATTAAAGCCTCAAAGCTTAATACATGCCCCTGACTCATTACATCATCTGAAGATGCCAAGAATATAGTGGCAAAGAGAAATGAAAGAAGCCAACTTTATTGTCATTCAATCCATACAGCCAATCATGTACAGCAGAACAAAATTACATTTTTCCTATCTACAGTGTTAATCACACATGTAGAATCAGAGGGGCCACTATCATAAACAACTTTTCCTTCCCCCATTCTATTACACGTACATCTCAAAAAATTAGAATATCATGAAAAAGTTCAGTATTTTTGGTCAGTCATTTCAGAAAGTGAAACCCAAATATTATGTAGATTCATTACACAGAGAGTGATATATTTCAAGTATTTATTTATTTTAATTTTAATGATTATGGCTTACAGCCCATGAAAACCCCAAATTCAGTTTCTCAAAAAATTAGAATATTACATAAAAATAATTTTAAAAAATAGTTTTTTAATAGAAATGTTGGCCAACTGAAAAGTATGTCCATGTACACACTCAATACTTGGTCGAGGCAAATTTTGGATTAATTACTGTATCAATGTGGCGTGGCATGGAGGTGATCAGCCTGTGGCACTGCTGAGGTATTATGAAGGTCCAGGTTGCTTTGATAGTGACCTTCAGCTCATCTGCATTGTTGGGTCTGGTGTCTCTCATCTTCCTCTTGCCAATACTCCTTAGATTCTTTGTGGGGTTTAGGTCAGGAGAGCTTGCTGGCCAATCAAACACAGTGATGCCATGGTCGTTAAACCAGGTTTTGATACTTTTGGTATTGTGGGGGAGTGCCAAGTCCTGCTGGAAAATGAAATCAGCTTCTCCATAAAGCTTGTCAGCACAGGGAAGCATGAAGTGCTCTAAAATTTCCTGGTAGACAACTGCGCTGACTTTGGTTTTGATAAAACACAGTGGACAAACACCTGCCAGTACACCTCAGCTGCTTCGGGAGTCCCACAAGCCAACCAAGCTTGATAGGAGTCCTTCTTCAGCTTAATGGCCCCCCTCACCATTGGTGTTCACCACTTGGTTCGGGGGTTACCACCACGAGATGCACCGACAACCTTGCAGCCACAGCTCTGGACAGCCGCTTCAACAATGGAGGTGGAGAGCATGGCCTATTCAGACACCATGTCTCCAGGTTCCTTCAAACCATCGAAGGAACCTGGAGACTGTGTTGACATCCTCCCCTGCCATCGGATCCAACTCACCACCAGGTGGTGACGAGTGGACAGCTCTGCACCTCTCTTTACCCGAGTGTCCAAGACATACGGCCGCAGGTCTGATGACACGATAACAAAATTGATCATCGACCTGCGACCTAGGGTGTCCTGGTGCCAGGTGCACATGTGGACACCCTTATGCTTGAACATGGTTTTCGTTATGGACAAACTGTGGTTAGCACAGAAGTCCAATAACTGAACATCGCTTGGGTTCAGATCAGGCATACTGTTCCTCCCAATCATCCCCCTCCAGGTTTCACTGTCGTTGACAACGTGCGCATTGAAGTCCCCCAGTAGGACAGTGGAGTCTCCAAGTGGAGCACTCTCCAGCACACTAGTCAGAGACTCCAAAAAGGGTGGGTACTCTGAACCATCACATGGTGCATAGGCACAAATGATGGTCAGTGCGGCGGCATGAAATAAAGTGGCGTTGTTGGAGGTTTTAAGTAGAGTTTTATTATATCATACCACCGTCACGGGCTCCGCTCCCGGAGCCGTGCATGAGCGCCGAGAGCGAGCCCACGGCTCTCAGAGGAGAAGAAGACACAGAGCGCGTGTCTGCAGCAGAGGTTGAAGTGTGAGTGAGAGGAAGTGTTACAGGACCTGTGCAGTATTTATACCCAACTCAAACAATACATAAGATAAGATAAGATAAGATAAGATAAGCCTTTATTAGTCCCACAACGGGGAAATTCCAGGATTGCAACAGCACAGGGATAGCAACACTCAGAGCAACAATCAGAAGGCAAGAAAAAACAAGCAAGCAAGAGCAGCTAATATACATATGTACATATTACTATAAAATATATATATACACACACACACACACACAGACACACAGTGCAGAGCATTGTAGCTGGATGGAATAAATATATGAATATATGAACACAGTGCAGAGCATTGTAGCTAGATGGAATAAATATGTAAATATATAAACACCCACAGTATGGAGCATTGCAGCTAGGTGGAATAAATATGCAAGTATATAAACACACACAGTGCGGAGCAATGTAGCTAGATGGAATAATATGTAGATATATAAAAACACAGTGCGGAGCATTGTAGCTAGATGGAATAAATATATAGATATATAAATATAAACACACCCAGTGCTGAGCATTGTAGCTAGATGGAATAAATATGTAAATATATAAACACACACAGTGCAGAGCATTGTTGCTAGGTGGGATGAAACAGCATAACCGTCTATTTAGTTATCCTACATGGTATGATTATGTGCCCATACATATTCTCACCCTCCATAGCGACCGGTATGTTCCTAGTTGTATGCCGGAGAGGACCATTGTGTAAGTCTATTGCATCTTTTGCATTCAAAAAAACAAAAAAACAAAAAACAAACAAAAACTATTAGTTTGTTACGTCTTTTTGCTATCTCTGCGAGCAGCCCTGCTTAGGTTGTACAGTCTGACAGCCGTTGGTAGGAAGGACCTACGAAACCTCTCGGTTGTGCACCTGGGATGATGTAGTCTGCTGCTAAATGAGCTCCTCAGTGCATCCAGTATGTCCTGCATAGGGTGGAACTCGGACTCCAGCAGAGATGACAGTTTAGCCACCGTCCTTCTCTCTCCTATCTCCTCCATCGGATCAAGGCGTTGCCCCAGGACAGAGCTAGCTTTCTTAATCAGTTTGTTCAGTCTCTTCCTATCGGCTGCAGTAATGCCACTGCCCCAGCAGACCACTCCAAAAGTGATGGCTGATGCCACCACCGTGTCATAGAATGACTTCAGCAGCGCCCCTTGTACACCAAAAGACCTGAGTCTCCTCAGCAGGAACAGCCTGCGCTGTCCCTTCTTGTAGAGTGCGTCAGTATTGTGTGACCAGTCTAGTTTATTGTTCAGATGAATACCCAGGTACTTGTAGGATGTCACCATCTCGATGTCTGTTCCCTGTATATTTACTGGTGCTGTGAGGGGCTGCCCATGCCTGCGGCAGTCCACCACCAGCTCCTTAGTTTTCCTCGCGTTGATCTGGAGGCAGTTCCAATGGCACCAGTCCACAAAGTCCTGGATAAGCCCTCTGTACTCAGCTTCATCTCCGCTGGAGATGAGACCAACGATCGCAGAGTCATCAGAGAACTTCTGTAGATGGCAATGTGTTGTGTTGTGTGAGAAGTCCGCAGTATAAAGAGTGAACAAGAAGGGAGCCAGCACCGTTCCCTGGGGGGGGAAACGGTGCTGCAGATTCACAGCAGTTTGTCTGATCAAAGGGACTGCAGAACAGGCATGAGATATTTGCATTTGTGAGACACAGACAGGATGCATGAACACAATGCATGGGTGGCACATTAACCTCACAGCAGTGAAATGCATAAATGGCTGATTAGATCACAGCATGCAACGGAAAAAACCAGGAGTAGCGAGTTGTCTGTCCTTAGTCTGTTTGTGGGGGTTTTCCCAAACCGCCACAGTCAGCACCCATTTCCCAACCCCAAGGCACAGGGAAACAACCCTTTCATCCACCGGGGAAAACTCCAATATAGAGGCAGCGAGGTGGGGGGGATACAAGAATACCCACCCCTGCTTGTTGCCTCTCGCCAGGGGCAACTCCAGAGTTTTCCAAGCTCCAGCCCCTCTCCAGGAGACTGGTTCCAGAACCGGAGCTGTGTGTTAAGGTGAGGCCAACTATATCTAACCGGTATCTCTCAACCTCATGTACCAGCTCAGACTCCTTCCCCACCAGAGAGGTGATGTTCCACGTAACGAAAGCCAGTTTAGGAAACTTGGGATCAGACCGCCAAGGTCTCCCCCTTTAACCGCCGCCTGATCCACATAGCACCGGACCCCCATGGTCCCTCCTGCAGGTGGTGAGCCCACTGCAGGGCAGACCCATGTAACTCCTTTGGGCTAAGCCCGGCTGGGTCCCAGGAGTGGAAACCTGGCCACCAGACGCTAGCCATCGAGCCCCTCCCCCAGGCCTTGCTCCAGGGTGGGGCCCCGGCAACCCCATACCAGACCGGGTACAGAGTCCTTGCTGAAACACACACACACACACACACACACACACACACACACACACACACACACACACACACACACACACACAGAGTGGATATAAAAAGTCTACACACCCCTGTTCAAATGCCAGGTTTTTTGTGATGTAAAAAAATGAGCTCAAGATAAATCATTTCAAAACTTTTTCCACCATTAATGTGACATAACCCATACAACCAAATTGAAAAACAAACTGAAATATTTTAAGGGGAAAAACAGAAAATAAAAAACTTACAATAACCTGGTTGGATAAATATGCACATCCTTAAACTAATACTTTGTTGCAGCACCTCTGGCTTTTTTTCAGCACTCAGTCTTTTTGGGTAGGAGTCTATCAGCGTGGCACATCTTGATGTGGCAATATTTACGCACTCTTCTTTGCAGAAATGCTCCAAATCTGTCAAATTGCGAGGGCATCTCCTGTGCACAGCCCTTTTCAGATCACCCCACAGGTGTTCAATTGGATTCAGATCTGGACTCTGGCTGGGCCATTCCAAAACCTTAATCTTCTTCCGGTGAAGCCATTCTTTTGTTGATTTGGGTGTGTGCTTTGGGTCACTGTCGTGCTGAAAGATGAAGTTCCTCTTCATCTTCAGCTTTCTAGCAGAAGCCTAAAGGTTTTGTGCCAACACTGACTTGTATTTGGAACTGTTCATAATTCCATCCACCTTGACTAAGGCCCCAGTTGCAGCTAAAGAAAAACTGCCTCAAAGCCTGATGCTGCCACCACCATGCTTCACTGTAGGTATGGTGTTCTTTTGGTGATGAGCAGTGTTGTGTTTGCATCAAATATACCTTTTCAAATTATGGACAAAAAGTTTAACCTTGTTTAACCATAACACATTTTCTCACATGCGTTTTGGAGATTTCAAATGTGTTTTTGCAAAATGTAGCCAAGCTTGGATGTTTTTCTTCGTAAGATAAGGCTTCCGTCTTGCCACCCTACCCCATAGCCCAGATGTATGAAGAAGATGGGAGATTGTTGTCACATGTACTAAACAGCCAGTACTTGCCAGAAATTCCTGCAGCTCCTTCAATGTTTCTGCTGGCTTCTTGGCAACGTCCCTGACCAGTTTTCTTCTCATCTTTTCATCAATTTTGGAGGGACATCACTGTTTGTCTGGAACCTCCCCAAGAGACCAGCCCACCAAGGGTAACTCCACCAGGAGCAAGCTCCGGATGGTAATGCTCTTCGGATCATTGGAACACAAGCTCCCTTGCCACGACAAGGCCAGACCCAAAAGAGAGCTTAAATAATATCCAAATATATAAACTTTTCGATGCTTGCTTTCCCAAAGCAACATTTATACACATAAGGAATATTAGGTTGTTCTCGGTGACTGCTGCTTTCTAAGAATTTTTCAGAGAATCTGAAACAAATCCTCCACATGCAGCAGAACTGGATACACAGCTGATACAAGGGGAGGATATGTAAAAGTGTCCATGTTAAATGCTAATATAACATTTAGGTCTACATTGGGGAATGTGGGTCAGTCATATGAGTAACTAGCGCTTCCTTTTTTAGGACTCTGACCAATCAAAGAAAAGCAATTTGTTGTCTGTGCATAATACAGCCTCATAATACAGTTTCTCCCCCATTCCTTTACCCATTTTTCACTGAATGCATTATTAGCAGTTTCTGTCAAAGTCAAGCAACAGTGGGATGAGTGTGTTAGCTTATAGAAACCATTCTCTGCCTGGATGATTATCAGATGGTCTTTTCTTCTCCTTTTTATGTAATCCCATGTTGTAAGCAGCTGACACTCTTTCATACAAACAAGATAAAAAAAAACAGAATTGGATAAAACAAGTAGCAAACACACAGCATTTTGAGAAAGAGTTTTTCTCTCTCTTCCCATAAGTCACTTTCTCAAAACATTCTCCTGACCTTGTTCATTGTCTGAGGAATTTTTGGCACAGAGGCAGTGGAATTTCTACCAATAAAGTGTTTTACAACTTGCCCAGACAGTAAATATGTGTCAAACAAAATTTGTTTTGTGTGAAGATGAACATTCTGTTTTCAAGTTCACACAAGAGTAAATATTTAAAAGTTTTCAACAGCAAGTGTTACTTCCCATGGCCATGAGGAAGCTTACATGGGGATGTTTATCTTACGTAAAAACATTCAAGCAAATGCAAAGTCTGCATGTTTGAACTGTACATGATCCTAATTATTTAAATTATAAGTTACAAACACATTTTTTGTCTAAGGCCTGCTCTGTATGAAAGCTAAAATAAAGTGTTTTATTACCTCCGCCAAGGGAGGACAGAGGTAATGTTTTTAGTGGTGTTGGTTTGTCTGTTAGCCACATTACTCAAAAAAGTTATGAACGGATTTTGAATAAATTTTCAGCAAAGGTGTGTAATGGCATGGGGAACAGATGATCAGATTTTGGTGGTGATTTGGATCACGGTCTGGATGCAGGAATTTTTTGAATATTATTTTTACATATTAATATGGCGCTTTTCATGTACTGCCCCTTTAATACATGTCCACTGAGTTACGTGCATGGCCACGTGCCTCGGCAACCTGGAAGCTAAACACTGCAGAAAAATTATTAGCGGCCGTGTCCACCAAACTCATTTTTTCTGCTGTTGGCTACTATTTTCTATTCATTGTCTATGTAGTCCAGTGTTTACAGTGCTGAGTCCCCCTTGGCACTGAAGCGCTTTGAGCGGTGGCCGCTTTTTGTTGCAGTGCTCAGGGCTGAAAAAAGTTCAACTTTTCAGACTACTGTACAACTGCGCTTGTCAATGTCAGACTTTTCTAAGCAGCCAATCAGGATTAAGGAAGGGTGGGCCATAGGACGCCGGTACAGGAAGACGAGAACAGGAGGTAATGGCGGAGGAGTTGGAGGCTGAACTTTGCTGCATCAAACACCCCGGTACTCTTTGATCTGACACTAAAAGAATATCATGATCAAAATTTGAAAGCAAACGCTTGGAGGAACATGTCTGCATCTGCCGTCATGCCAGGTGAGCGTTTGTGCCTTTGTCATGGTCATATTTCTTACAAGTTTGCTGCAGTAGATAATATGGATACTATGTGAATTTGTAGTTGATAACTACAAAAAAATGATATGATACTGCACTGTTGTGTAATATTGCTTAATAATTATGAACCTTGTCAGTAAACTGTAAGGAAGAAGAGAGGAGGAAAAAAAATAAGAAAACCGACCTGATTCAATAAACCATGATGTTGATTTAAGGTGGAATTGCCCAGTCCCAACGTATGGTCAGTACAATTATGACAATCTTGTTATTATTATTATTATTATTATTATTATTATTATTATTATGTAGTCATATAATGTAGTCATATTGTTTTTGCTGTTGTTTCTCTGTCTGTTAATAATAATAATAATAATAATAATAATAGATTGCATTTATATAGCACAGTTCATTCAGATTTTCAGGAAAGGTGTGTAATGGCACACTGAACACATGATTAGATTTTGGTAATGATCTGAGAATGCATGCCTCCGCCAAGGCTCCTATCCTTTCACAGAGTGTTAGCAACAATACTCTAAAACTACTGGATGGATTTTGATGAAATTTTCACCAGCGGTGGTTCTTGGGCTACACACAAACCCATTACATTTTAGAGGTGATCCATGAGGGACAGAAGGAGCCTTGGCAGAGGTCCGTGCTCTCCACGTGCTTTCTAGTTTTGTCATTTTTCAAGGCTTGCATCTTTACTTTAATGACCTCAGCCAAAGAGGTAATATAATTTGTCTGTTAGCAGGATTACTCAAAAACTGCTCAACAGATTTTGATGAAATTTTCACCAGAGGTGGCCGTTGGCCTAAGGATGAAGCCATTAGATTTTGGAGGTGATCTGAGAGCACATACCTCTGCCAAGGTCCTATCGTCTCGCAAGTTAGCAGGATATTGCAAAAACTACTGGATGGATTTGGATGAAATTTTTGTTGACCTGAGGCGGCCCTTGGGCTATGGGTGAACCTATTAGAATTTGGAGGTGATCCATGAGCACATACCTACACAAGGCCCTATCTTGTACAGATGGAGATACAAAGGACAGACAGATGAATGAATGAATGAATGAATGAATTTATTTCGGATAGTACAGTACAGGTTAAAAGAAACTGTATAATATAACAACAAGGTCAAATTAGACAAAGACTCCTCCTACTATACAATTCCACATGAGTTATCCGAAATGGGTGATGGCTGAAGCCGCAGCTTATATTGCCCACCCATATTCCCACCCAAGGACAGACAGATGGAGGTATGGGCAGACAGATGGTTTAAGGGAGGGAGGGTGGGACAGCCTTGGCAGAGGTATACGTTCTCTGAGTGCCCTATAGTTACTATTTGGCATGGATGTCTTCATAAGACATCCATCCTCGTAAGAGGAACATTAAACATGTTTTGCATTCTCAAAGAAGAAACTGCCATCACCGGGTACTTAGGCCACAACAAAAAACAGAGGACACATGCATGTTAATGTTTGCGTAAATTAAAACATCATAACACAATAAGAAAAATGAGACAAAATAAACTAAGTTGCGACAAGCTCAGTCTGGTTCCCCCAGGAAAAAAAGAGCAGCAGGGACAGTCCGCAGGGCCCTATTGCAGACAACTGCGTGCAGCCCAAATTTTATGACCGCGCAGCCTGCCCATAACCTGAAGGCGCTGACAGCGCATGCACAAGACTGAATGTACCATTCACGAGGTGGTGCTATCAACACAGCATACAAAGACAAAATAGACAAGGAAGATAACGAGGACGCAGAAGATGAGAATAAACATACAGGAATCCTTTTGCAGCAGCAGCAGCTTGAGCGGAGAAAAGCACTGGAAAACGGTAATTCCTCCTTTTCCTTGAAACAACGCCATTGTTGTTGCTACAAAAAAAATGTGCGTCACTCTAGTGTTTATAGCCAGTGAACAAACTGGCGTGTTACCGCTTTTGCGCTACCCATAGGGCTGGGGTGAAACTACAAATAACAGTTGTGTGCATGCGTCAACAGCTTGGCCTGGTAGACGAAAAAAAGTGAGGATGTACAATGCGGTGTGTGCGCCGGGCTCATCCAAAGTGCACGAAAACCAAAGCGGACCAGAGGGGAAAAGCAGCATGAATAAGGCTTTAGAGTGCAGCGTGTCCACATGCTGCTAATTAGTCATCATCCCTCAGCTAATTGCCGAAAAAAAAAGTACAGAATAACGTGCAAGCCCACATATCAAAAGGCCAAAGGAGGTGGAGCCATCATAAACTAAATATTCCAGTGTAATTTAAAGAACGAGGCAATATAATGTAAGGGTGGATTCACACTACAACGTTTGGACCAACTTCTACTGACGTTTTGGCAAATGTCTGTCTGACTCTGCTGGCAAATGTTGGTAAAAATTAATGATAGTTGGTGTTTATTGGCAAACGCTGGTGAAAGTTGTGCTCTTTGAAAATTTCCAGCATGCTGAAAATTTGTCTACGTTTGGAAATGCACGTTGGTGAAAGCTGTGCTCATTTTATAAAAGTTCCTGAGTGCTGGGCTAAGTTATGCAGGGTTCACCTAAGTCGGCCTAAGTTAAGCTTCATTGGCAAACATTAACTGAAATGCTGGTGAAAGCAGATGTTTTTAGACCGAAACTCACTTCACACATGCATGGACACAAGAGAAATGGAGAGAAGGGGGAATTTAAAAAAGAAAAATTATATATAATCTTCACAAAATATGACAGCCCAAAAGAAAAAAAAATCTCATTGCCAAATTGACTGTTCTTAATTTTCTGCTCCATGCGTAATCATTCTCCAGGATTTATTGGCTTGGCTTCCATTGTGTGGAATCAAAAAAGTACTGCTGTGGTGTCAAAAAGTAAATGGCATTTAATGGGATTTTATGTTATTTTAATGGAGAGAGTTGAAACAGTCAAAATATAATCACCCGTCATTTTATTTATATGATGATACACTAGTTTGTTTGTTTTTTATTCCATCTACATTCACATTTTAATTGCAAACTTACTGTTGAGTTTATCGAGAGGCATTATTGTATTTTTTTTTGAGGGATGTGTCAGGATTGCGAAGGAGAGGAGGAGAACCCACATGCAAAGTGGATTTGATAAGCCATCTTTTAATATTAAACTGAACAGAAAACAAAGCAACACTTGGGCTAAAATAAACACAAACTCACAGTGCGGGAATACAAGCAGGGTTACTCACAAACAGAACAGAAGCATAGGTGAAACGCTGACATTAAGTTAAGGACACCGCACAGGACTCAGACTCAAATGTATATACAGTATAGACATGAGGGATAATTAACACAACGCAGAACAGGTGGCACAATGAAGGGCAGCACGGAAGTGGCTGCAGGTGAGGAACACAGGATGGGCAGGGCTGTACAGACAAGCACAAACAGAGGATGCACATGAGACATAATAATGAACCAACAGGACAACAATGCAGGAGTAATACAGAGTGGGGAGTTATTATGGGCATAGAAAACATGAGGAGCTGCAACAATAGGTAAACAGATACACACACAGACCCAAGACCAACCAGGAGATGACACAGAAAACACTGACAAGGGACTCAGGGGAGCACAGAGGGCAAGTGGTACAAATAATAATCATAGGAAATCACAGAAAGCATAATAATATGAACATATGGCGCAGGCTTGATCCTGTGATCAGCCCAGACTATGACAGAGCCCCCCCTCAAGGGCAGATACCAGACACTCTCAAAAATACAACAAAACCCCAAAAAACAAGAAAAAACCTGTCCCAGGGAGGGTGGTGGGGTACAAGGCCAGGCAGGCTGAAACAAATCCTTCTCCCCCCACAAAGTCCAAAACAAAAACACAATTCGGGGGCACCTCATGCTGTGCTTTCAGAAACACAAACACAAGTTACAATCCCTTCTTTTAAACAAGAATTACAAATTATCCATTGGAGCAACAGTCTGAATGTCAAAAACGAATTTATCAAAACAAAGTTCATGGCCCCAAAACACATTACTGTCAACCAGGGGGTCTACCCCAATCCAGAGGGCCTCAAATTGAAGAACATGGTGGGTCTGGCAGCCTACCAAAGTCCATAGCCCACCAGACTGGAATGCAAGGACGGTCAAGCGGCCTGCCACTGTCTCTTGGCCACCGAACCGGGAAACAGAGTGGGACAACAGGTGGAGGTCTCCCGACCTCTGAAGCAATGGCTGGAGGTCTCCTGATCTCTAAAACAATGGCTGAAGGTTTCCCAACCTCTGAAGCAATGGCTGGAAGTCTTCCGACCTCTGAAGCAACGGCTAGCTGGAGGTCCCCCGACCTCTGAAGCAATGACTGGAGGTCTCCCGACCTCAGGAACATCGGCTGGAGGTCTCCCAACCTCAGAAACATCGGCTGGAGGTCTCCCAACCTCAGGAACATCAGCTGGAACATGGTCCTCCTGCAACCCCATCCTCAACACCACCTCGGACGATGGAGGGAAACAGGAAGTCAGTGAGGCAACACCACAGTCATTAACAGCAGAGACTGGCGGAAAGGACTCAGCAGCTGGGTGAATCTGCGCTTGGGTCCCCCCACCAGAGCAAGACAAGTTTTTTCAAAAATGGTGTTTGAACATAAATGAAAAGGTACTTGCCTTAACTGCTGGTCTCCTGCTGCCAGGGTGACGATGTCACGATCAGGAGCTGGAATGGCGAGCTCTGGGTGAGCTACAGGTGGAACAGTTACCGGAGCTGGAAGGCACCATGGAGCATGTACAGGAACAGGGAGGCACCGTGGAGCAGGTTCTGGAGCTGGGTGGTGCCGTGGAGTAGGCACAGAAACAGGGAGGCGCTGTGGAGCAGGTTCTGGAGCTGGGGAGCAACGAGGAGTTGGTACATTCGTTGCCAGCTGGTCCCAACCCAGCTGGGACACATGCTCTGGAAGAAGCCATGGTTTGTAGTCCAGCATAAGCTCCTTCTGGTCGAGCACAGCCTCTCGGCGCTCCTCCTGCTCCTCCACATCAACCGGGCACTGAGGCTCCAACGTCGCAAACCCAATCCAGCAGACCACTGGGCTCTCAGGAACTGCGGGCTCTTCCCAGATGATCCGGTTGCCACCCAGGATCGACAGACACTCAGAAAACACACGAGTGGACACAGGAAATGCAGGTGAGGATGAAGGGGTGGAAACAGCGGCAGCAGAAATTGCAGCAGACAATGGTGGAGATGGCTCAGCAGTGGTGGCAATTAACTGCTGCTGAGCCCCCTTACCTGGAACAGAACAAAACCTTTCAGTGGCGGATGTAAAAAAATGGAAAAGTAGTTGCCTCTGTTCCCGCTCTGCAGCCGCGGGGAAGTCGGATGAGTCCTCCCGGGAAACGCTGGAGCTTGTCTTACGAAGAGCCAGAGGTACGTGACACTGAGAGGAGTGGCATCTCCCGGCACTTTTCTTCCACCCTGACCCGCCAAACGCCAATCGAAATTGATAAACCTCTTTCTCGGCGGCAGACTCCACAGGGAATAACAGTGGCGGGGGGGGGGGGGCAGCTGGCTCCGGCGAGGAGGAGACAGTGGGAAATGGTGGTAGTGGAGGGATAGGGAGCTCCCGCACCCAGGGATGGGAATGGATGTCCGGCTTTGCCTCCATCAATGCTGCGGGAGCCTCTGAATGCTTCACAGCATCCTCAGGATTAGAGCAGCATCGTACCGCGGCGGCACAATCCAGTATCTGGATGACCACACAAAGCTGCTCTGTTCTTCATTTCTTGTCATTTCTCCACCTTTTTTCGCCTGCTGGGTCCTGGATTGGCGATGTCCTTCTGTCAGGATTGCTCTTCCGGGGCAAAGGAGAGGAAGAAGAGGACCCATATGCAAGGTGGATTTGATAAACCATCTTTTTCATATTAAACTGAAAATAAAACAAAGCAGCACTTGGGCCGAAATAAACACAAAATCACAGTACAGGAATACAAGCAGGGTTACTCACAAACACAACAGAAGCGCAGGTGAAATGCCGACATTAAGTCAAGGACACCGCAGAGGACACAGACTCAAACGCACATTCAGTATATAGACAGGAGGGATAATTAACACAACACATAACACGTGGCACAATCAAGGGCAGCAGGGAAGTGGCTGCAGGTGAGGAACACAGGATGGGCAGGGCTGTACAGACAAACACAAACAGAGGATGCACATGAGACATGATAATGGACCAACAGGACAACAATGCAGGAGTAATACAGATACACACACAAACCCAAGACCAAACAGGAGATGACACAGAAAACACTGACAAGGGGCTCAGGGGAACACAGAGAGCAAGTGGTATAAATGATAATCATAGGAAATCACAGAAAACATAATAATATGAACATAGGGCATTGGCTTGATCCTGTGATCAGCCCAGACTATAACACAATGAATGAATGAACAGGGGAAAAGGGCATGCAGAAGTAACTACATAGGAATATAAAATGAAAATAAATATTGAAACGTATGCCCAAGGGAGATGTGTTCACTCTATAAGCAGGTCCAGAATACCTCCAAAAACGGTTATTTTTATATGAGCGTTGCCCGACGCTGATGTCAGCTGACCTGTGCCGAGTATTCGTTTGCTTAAGTTAACCTAAGTTGGCCACAGCTAGCAAAAGTTTTTAAAAGTTAGTGTGCACTGGTTTAAAAAAAAAAAAAAAAACCTGCTCACTCACATAATTTCACAGCTTGGACTAATTTCTTTGATTTTTCTGATTTTTTTCAACATTTTTCAACAATCAAAACAATAAAATAATAAATTCTAGCTTCTAGCTTCTACAGGTAGCCTTTGTTACCCTTGGTTATAAAACTTTTGTTTGGCCTAAATGCAATTGACTAATGCAAAAGTTCAAACAACCTGTGTGAAATCTGTTGTAAATGAAGCAGAGAGAGAGAGAGACTCACCTGCCTGGAATTTTACAAAGAAAACATCAACTCTGCTGTGGTTAAACATTTTTCTTCTCAACTGCTTTAACTGTGCAAACAAGTCGGTAAAGCCCTCTGCAGGAAACTAGTAGGAAGAAGTATGTGAAGTTTAAAATTAGCTTTTAACTATAGCACCTAGTAGTAATGTTTTATTCATGGCTGAAGTTCAATCATTGGCTTCAAGGTTCTTTTAAAGGTATGTTGATGGTTTACTGTCACACGGGAAAATATACTGTGGAATTAAAGGGCAAATCGCAGCAACAAACTAGAAAAGCACTCACTCTGAGAGCGCATTCCTCTGCCAAGGCTCCTTCCATCCCTTATGGATCACCTCCATGGATGTAATGGGTTTGTGTGTAGGCCATGAGTCAGTTCTGGTGAAAACTGCATCAAAATCTATCCAGTAGTTTTGGAGTATTCTTGCAAACACACTGTGAGATGATAAGAGTCTTGGTGGAGGTATATGTTCTTGGATCATCACCAAAATGTAATGGGTTCCCCTCTAGGCCACGAACCACCTCTAATGAAAATTTCATCCAAATCCATCCAGTAGTTTTTGCGTAGTTCTGCTGCACGAATACAAACAAGGTCCTTGATGGAGGTATGCACTTTCAGATCCATCCATCCATCCATCCATCTTCTACCGCTTTTCCGGAGGTCTGGGTCACGGAGGCAGCAGTTCAAGCAGAGAAGCCCAGACTTCTCTCTCCCCAGCCACCTGCTCCAGCTCTTCAGAGAGGATACCAAGGTGTTCCCAGACCAGCTGGGAGACATAGTCTCTCCACCGAGTCCTGGGTCTGCCCCTGGGTCTCCTCGTACCTGAAACACCTCAAGTGGGAGGCGTCTAGGAGGCATCCTAATCAGATGCCCATACCACCTCAACTGACTCCTTTCAATGTGGAGGAGCAGCGGTTCTACTCTGAGCCTCTCCCGGATGACTGAGCACCTCACCCTATCTCTGAGGGTGAGTCCAGCAATCCTACGGAGAAAGCTCATTTCAGCCGCTTGTATCCGCGATCTTGTTCTTTCGGTCATTACCCAAAGCTTGTGGCCATAGGTGAGAGTACGAACGTAGATTGACTGGTAAATTGACAGCTTTGCCTTAGAACTAAGCTCCCTCTTTACCACAACAGACCGGTACAATGTCTGCATCACTGCAGATGCTGCTCCAATCCGTCTGTCGATCTCTCGCTCCATTTTCCCCTCACTCGTGAACAAGACCACAAGATACTTAAACTCCTCCACTTGGGTCAGGAGCCTGTCCCCAACCCAGAGAGGACAATCCACCTTTTTTCCGGCTGAGGACCATGGATTCAGACTTGGAGGTGCTGATTCTCATCCCAGCCGCTTCACACTCAGCGGCAAACCGTCCCAGCAAGAGCTGTAGGTCATTGCTGGATGAAGCCAACAGGACAACATCATCTGCAAACAACAGAGATGAGATCCTGTGGTCACCAAGCATGACACCCTCCATTCCCTGGCTGCGCCTAGAAATCCTGTCCATAAAAATTATGAACAGGATCGTTGACAAAGGGCAGCCCTGGCGGAGTCCAACTCTCAATGGGAATGACTCCGACCGAGTGTTGGCAATACGAACCAAACTCTCACAACGGTCGTACAGCGACCGAATAGCTCGTAACAACAAGCCCGATACCCCATACTCCCGAAGCATCCCCCACAAAAAACCACGAGGGACGTGGTCAAATTCCTTCTCCTTTCTTTCTTTCACTTTCAGATCATCATCAAAATTTAGTGGGTTCATCCTTGGCCCAAGGGTTATCTCTGGTGAACATTTCATCACAATCTGTACAGTAGTTTTTGTGTAATCCTGCCAACAATCAGACACACAGACAAACCACCCCGATTACATTACCTACTTGGTGGAGGTAATAACAAAACAGCAAAACAGAAATCATAAAGACAAAACAGAAAACACTACAACCAATCACAAATGAAAGCACCGAGGTGCTGATGCCTCGCTGCCAGAGCCTTGGCGGAGGTATGCATTCTCAGATCACCAAAATGTTATGGGTTCCTCTGTAGCCCAAGGACCACCTCTGGTAAAAAAAAAAAAAAAAAAAAAAAAATCATCTAAATCCATCCAGTAGTTTTGGAGTACATGCATGCGCAGTGAAAATAATCTGCAGTTCACATGCCCCTACTGTCGGCGGCAAGAGCCACCAAACTGATTTGAACAACTGCAATCCAAACACAAAAGAAGAGCACAGTGACAGATGTTTTAAATGGCAAAAACAGTCTGTCGTCTGTTTGTGTCAGTTGTTAGTTTGTCTTCTTTGTCTGTTCCTCTCCCTTTTCTTTCCCCCTCCCCACCCCTTCTTTCTCCATTCCCCCCATCGGGTCCTTCATTGGTGGAACAATTTAAGTTTATAACAGTATACAGTATACACACACACACACACACACACACACACACACACACACACACATATACAGTATATATACACTACTGTTCAAAAGTTTGGGGTCACCCAGACAATTATTTTGTGTTTTCCATGAAAAGTCACACTTATTTACCACCATGAGTTGTAAAATGAATAGAAAATATAGTCAACACATTGACAAGGTTACAAATAATGATTTGTATTTGAAATAATAATTTTTTCCAGATACTCAACCTGCTCAAAGGAAGGTCAGTTTTATAGCTTCTCTAACCAGCTAAACTGTTTTCAGCTGTGCTAACATGATTGCACAAGGGTTTTCTAATCATCCATTAGCCTTCTGACGCAATGAGCAAACACATTGTACCATTAGAACACTGGAGTGATAGTTGCTGGAAATGGGCCTCTATACACCTATGTAGATATTGCACCAAAAACCAGACATTTGCAGCTAGAATAGTCATTTACCACATTAGCAATGCATATTAGATATTAGAGTGTATTTCTGATTAGTTTAAAGTTATCTTCATTGAAAAAAACAGAGCTTTTCTTTCAAAAATAAGGAAATTTCTAAGTGACCCCAAACTTTTGAACGGTAGTGTATACACACACAAACACACACACACACACACACACACACGCACTGTATAAAGCTCTTTTTGGCAAAGTAAATCTGTTTGGCACAATAAGGGAAGCAGATTTCTGTTCTGCTCACCTAGCTGCCTGACAGGACAAGGGGAAAAAATAAATAAATAAATAAAAATATAATGGTGGAAGCAATGGAGTTACGTGAATACAGTGACAGTCAAGATGAACAGAAGCTTTTGCTGTTTAGTGGCAGAGGAAGAAAACAGACAAGCAAAAAGACACACATTTGTTCTCCCAGTATTGGCAAATTGCTCAGTACTTTCCTGTGGTGGGAGTTTCTGAGCACATGCTCAGTTCAGTCGCCCTTCCTCTGCAAAACTAAACAGCAAAACCAGTCTGAAAACAATTGATGCAATGAATAAATGGTGTAGTTGCTGAATATGTGGGGTTTTTTTCAGTAACCACTTTTTTGTAACAGTTCAGCTCTACGTACTGTAAAAAAACATGTGTTGTGCTGTAAAAAAGTCGCACTGCCACCTCTAGTGGCCCGGCATAGTTATTCCAAAACACTTTTTCCCAGCTCCAATGAAGGCACAGGTGAGTTAAATTTGTGTTTATTTCGAAAACAAAGCCTAATCTCGGAATTCTGGCAAATTAAAAGTCGAGAAAATATTGCGATACAATGATACAAGCCTTTAGTTGCACTTAATTTTGACTGGGTGAGCTGAAACAGAGATGCAGATACTACAAACAAACAACCACACACACACACACAGATGCATTGAGCGATTACGTATGCCTCTCCATTTCACGGAGGCTTAATCACAACAGCTAAACAGAACTGTAAAGGCTGCTTTGGCATGTAGACATAAGCACTAATGAAGATTCAGCTCTTGTAATAATCTCTTTTGCCGCAATGAGGGTAATACATCCCAAAATTTCTGATTCCTGAGTTGTTTTCTTTCGAGAGGTGTAAAATGAAAAGTATGTGGTACAAGATGGACAATGTGTCCTCCCAGTCAGCTTCAATCCTTGTCTGTGGCAGATATCCAGGCTTCTGACTTAGGCTAACGTGAGTGTGTAATATGAACTGCATGCGGTTGTATTAGTGGAGTGTAAATGCAGTGCAGCCAAGTTGGACAGCATCATCCTGCTTTTTTTTTAAGATTTTTTTTTTAATTTATTGGAAACAAATAATTCTCATGCTGTTACTGGAATACAACATGTTTTTAAAAAAATTCACCATAAGTCAATAAGTTACCTTTTTTATTCAGCAGTGATGAAATAAACAAAATACTGTCAACCCCTTAATCATAAAAATGTATTTATTCTTGTATATGATATATCTGTGGTTCTGAATTATCTGTTTGTGTGGAGAAAAATGTTTGTAAATGAGAAGCCAATACGTAAGAGCCTGTTCATGAAAATTTGATAACTGCAAAGTCTGTTTATGTCATAATTGCATGAAAAGAATTATACTACCAATTTTGTTGAAGATTACATTTTGGCTCAAATGCCAGAGTTTTTATATGTTTTTCATCCATCTTCTACCGCTTATCTAGGGATCCGGGTTACGGAGGCAGCAGTCCAAACAGAGTAGCCCAGACTGTCACCCAGTTCACCTATTGTACCATGAGCCCCATGATCCCTCATGCAGGTGGTGAGTCCACTGGAGGGCGGACCCATGTGCCTCCTTTGGATACAATGGGTCCTTGATGTAACGTTTTTCATGGAGATCCACTGGACTGCTCTTCGTCTGGCCCTTCACCCAGGACCAGTTTGCCTTGGGAGACCCTACCAGGAGCAAGTTGCCCCCGACAGCATAGCTCCTGAGATCATTCAGGCATTCAAATATGAGACTGTGGCAAGATGAGAACATACACAGGAGCCGAAGTTGAGTTCAATCTTTACTCCTCAACTGCCATCAAACATCTGGTCTCTTACAACACAGGGAAAACAAACCACGCCCCCAATCCCAAGTCCCGCTGGGTGAGAGGCTCACTCCCAAGTCTGCTGCACAGCACCCCCCTCCCCCGGAACACCCAGAGGTGACTTCAGGAGTCAAAGTCAGTCTCTCATGGGAGCCGAAGAAGCCTGCCATAATGATTGCGCTGTCCTCCAGCCGGAACAACAGGAGAAACCTGTTGTGCAGGGCATTCACGTGGATGACAGGCAGGTGAAACACAGTCCATTGCAGACTAGAAACCAAAGCACTCATCTTGTGAAAACATAGCCAGGGTCCCAGAAGGGGGGCGGCCCCGACGGGGGACCTGGGCCGGAAACATAACCTTGACCGCCATAATGTGCGCCGGCTTAAGCCTATCTAACATGATGTGCTCCCTGCACCCACCCATATCCAGCACAAAACTCTTAGGGCCCAGCTCGAGAACCCGAAATGGGCTGTCGTATGAGGGTTGGAGGGTTGAGTGGTGAGCATCATTCCGCACAAAAATGAAATGGGATGAACTGAGCTCAGTAGGTATGCACGATCGTGGGAAACAGTGATGAACGGGGCTCAGAGCCAGTGTACAGTTGGACGATAAAGGGTAAATGGTGGGACCGGGCTGTGGAGCGGAACTTTTGGGCAAAAATTCTCTGGGGGTTGACCAAACACCAGCTCAGCAGGTGAAGCATCAAGGTTTTCTTTAGGAGCCGAACGCAATTTGAGCATCACCCAAGGCATGCAATCTACCCAATTACCATCAGAGAGCGCAGCACGCAGAGCCGCTTTAAGCAGCTGGTGAAAACTGTAACATCAGGTTCAGGTTCAGGTTCAGGTTACTTTATTTGTACCCGTAGGTAGATTTGTTTTGCAGTCAGGTGACATCCATATTTACAAACCACAATTACATTCAACATAAACACAAACGCAGGCACACATGTAGCTGACTAAAAACATGATAAAAGTACTCAAGGCTCCACCAATCAGGACATAAGACAAAGAGATAAGAGAAAAAAAAACAAGGAGATAAGAGAGAAGGGTCATATTAAAAAGTTAAAGACTAGTCAAAGAGGTTAAAGACTCAAAAGTCTAAAACTCAATAAAAGATTTAGAACCCAAATAAAAAACCTACAAAAATAAGTAAATATAAAATCAAATTAATAAATAGGTAACTAAATTATGTGCAATATATTGTTACATCTTGTTCAACTCTTTAACAGCAGCAGGAACAAAGCTGCTTTTGTTGCGCTGGGTTTTACTTTTTGGGACAGCACACCTCCGTCTGGAGGGAAGAAGCTGAAAGTGGCAGTGCAAAGGGCGGGAGTCATCATTTAAAATGGAGGTAGCAATCCTCTGTACCTGTCTGGTGTACAGGGATGTCAGGCTCAGCTGTGACTCACCAAGCAAACGACTGGACCATCTAACTACTTGGTCTAAGGATTTCCTCTGTTTCAGTTTTATCTGACCAAACCATAACACTAAAGAAAAGGATAAAACAGATTCAATAAAAGCCCGATAAAACATTGTCATTATGGTTCGGTCAATTTGGAAGCGTGCAAGTTTCCTTAAACAATGCAAATGTTTCTGACCCTTTTTGCACACCCTTTCACAGTTCTCTTCAAAGTTTAAATTACTATCAATAATCGTCCCAAAATATTTGTAGGATTGTACACATTCAGTGGTCTGGCCTTTTAGTACGGTGACTTCGTGCCTGGGAGTTTTCCTCCTAAAGTCAATAATCATGTCTTTAGTTTTTGTCGTATTCAGCTGCAGGTAGGAATCCTCACACCAGTGAACAAAATCATCATACGCTGGATCCAAATTTATAAAATTATTCCTTGCTGAGGAGAAATCGCTTCAACCAGAAGTGTGCTCGTAAAACTCCCCTTTTTCAAAACACACAAGACAGCCAAAGCTGTGAAGCCTTATGCCATCGGCCATAAAGCGGATAAGTTACTCCCTGCTCAGGATCTGGAGTCATTTCCCCTTAAATCCACTTGCCAAAGTGACACATTTACGATGATGTTCCACAGACTCTTGACCAGCAAGATTCCTCTCATTTAAACTCAAAAGCCCAACATTGCCCTCCAATGGATAACACAGGAATATTTATCCTGAGGACTAAAGATTTTCTCTCTGATCCTTAAAACTATTATTTGTGAACAATGAACTAACTAATCCTTCTCCACAGACAACATCAGCTATTGAAGATATGGCTGGATCCTGTGATGGACAATTATGGTTTGAAATGCTTTTATTGATATGATTTCATATGTGTTCCTTGATCTTCACAAAGAATAAATTTTGCATGCCCACTATAAAAGAAATTATTACACTTACAATGTAAACACATTGTTTGTTCCTTTATTAATTAGAATATCTTAGTCACTAAAGTTTTAAAGAATTTATGCTTTAACAGGAAGCTTATATGTTTTAAGATGATTTCACTCTTCATATCAAATCCTATGTACATCTATCTTATGTACATAAAGTACATCTATCTATCTATCTATCTATCTATGCATCCTTCTGTGGTGTATGAATACAGTGGGGCAAAAAAGTATTTAGTCAGCCACCAATTGTGCAAGTTCTCCCACTTAAAAGATGAGAGAGGTCTCCAATTTTCATCATAGGTATACCTCAACTATGAGAGACAAAATGAGAAAAAAAATCCAGAAAATCACATTGAAGGATTTTTAATGAATTAATTGGTAAATTCCTCGGTAAAATAAGTATTTGGTCACCTACAAACAAGCAAGATTTCTGGTTCTCACAGACCTGTAACTTCTTCTTTAAGAGGCTCCTCTGTCCTCCACTCATTACCTGTATTAATGGCACCTGTTTGAACTCGTTATCAGTATAAAAGACACCTGTCCACAACCTCAAACAGTCAGACTCCAAACTCCACTATGGCCAAGACCAAAGAGCTGTCAAAGAACACCAGAAACAAAATTGTAGACCTGCACCAGGCTGGGAAGACTGAATCTGCAATAGGTAAGCAGCTTGGTGTGAAGAAATCAACTGTGGGAGCAATTATTAGAAAATGGAAGACATACAAGACCACTGATAATCTCCCTCGATCTGGGGCTCCATGCAAGATCTCACCCCATGGGGTCAAAATGATCACGAGAACAGTGAGCAAAAATCCCAGAACCACATGGGGGGACCTAGTGAATGACCTGCAGAGAGCTGGGACCAAAGTAACAAAGGCTACCATCAGTAACACACTACGCCAACAGGGACTCAAATCCTGCAGTGCCAGATGTGTCCCCCTGCTTAAGCCAGTACATGTCCAGGCTCATCTGAAGTTTGCTAGAGAGCATTTGGATGATCCAGAAGAGGACTGGGAGAATGTCATATGGTCAGATGAAACCAAAACAGAACTTTTTGGTAAAAACTCAATTTGTTGTGTTTGGAGGAGAAAGAACACCATACCTACTATGAAGCATGGGGGTGGAAACATCATGCTTTGGGGCTGTTTTTCTGCAAAGGGACCAGGACAACTGATCTGTGTAAAGGAAAGAATGAATGGGGCCATGTATCGTGAGATTTTGAGTGAAAACCTCCTTCCATCAGCAAGGGCATTGAAAATGAAACGTGGCTGGGTCTTTCAGCATGACAATGATCCCAAACACACTGCCCGGGCAACGAAGGAGTGGCTTCGTAAGAAGCATTTCAAGGTCCTGGAGTGGCCTAGCCAGTCTCCAGATCTCAACCCCATAGAAAATCTTTGGAGGGAGTTGAAAGTCCGTGTTGCCCAGCGACAGCCCCAAAACATCACTGCTCTAAGGAGATCTGCATGGAGGAATGGGCCAAAATTCCAGCAACAGTGTGTGAAAACCTTGTGAAGACTTACAGAAAACATTTGACCTCTGTCATTGCCAACAAAGGGTATATAACAAAGTATTGAGATGAACTTTTGTTATTGACCAAATACTTATTTTACCGAGGAATTTACCAATTAATTCATTAAAAATCCTTCAATGTGATTTTCTGGATATTTTTTTTTTCTCATTTTGTCTCTCATAGTTGAGGTATACCTATGATGAAAATTGGAGACCTCTCTCATCTTTTAAGTGGGAGAACTTGCACAATTGGTGGCTGACTAAATACTTTTTTGCCCCACTGTATGTGTGTCTGGGATGCTGTGCCCACCCACAGGGTGACGTCAGGCGGGCATGGCCCATTCTGTATATAAACCCCAAGTTCAGTATAATAAAGTTAGTTGTTTGCTGCATGAAGACTTGCCTCGCTCTCCGTCATTTATCAGACATAACATTTGCCGATGAGGAGTACAATGGGTGCGTGCTGATTTGAGCAGCGGCTGTGGCCGTTTCTAGAGAGCCCGGGTGAGCCGTTGATTTTGTGGCCGTAGTGGAGACGGGAATTCGAGGGGTACGTCGCCTCGTTGGGTTTCCCTCGGCTTGACGGGAGACAGTGGCGGGCCCTCCTGGCCTGTATCCTCAGCGCAGAGGGCCGAAGGATTCTCGACTTGCTGGGCATGAGTGAGGGCTACGTGGAGGCTATCGGGCTCATGGAGGCGCACTTCGAGGAGCGGACAAGGGCCAGAGAGTTGCGGGCAAAGAGGCTGGTGGCTTTGGACGCACCGGAGCTAGTTAGCTTGAGAGAGCTAATGGCTCAGTCGGAGCCTATGGACAGGCTAGCTGACAGGCTAGTTTCGCGCTGAAACAGGCCTAAGGGCGCGAAACTGGGCCTCGAGGCAGAACCGGGACCACATGTGGAGGGGCCCCTGGCCATTGACGACAGTGGACAAGGTGTCAACATCACGTGACCTGAAGGATGGTCTGGACCGCAATGGGTAGTGGAACTGGACGGTGTGAGGGTGCCCATGCTGTTAGCCACCGCCACCCCGCGCTCCGTCGTGAGTGGGGCCTGGGTTCGGAGGCTCACACCCCAGCGCCCAGATGCAGCGGAACTGCCGAACAACGAGGACCCCGGGAACGGCAGGTGTGTCACGCTGGTGGTGCAGTATGGTGAGAAGACCATTTCTGCGTTCAGGTTCCAGGTGGCATGCCGGGGTGAGAATGTCATGTGGTGAGACCTGTTTGATGAGCTGGGTTTCACTTTTGAGATTGGTGGACAGATGGTCAGTAGCCCAGAACCGGTTTACACGGGCTTTGCGGAGGTGGGTGCGGCCGAAGGTCTTAGTGTGAGTGAAACAGACAGCGAATGGGACTCAGAGAGTGACTACGGCTCGGATGATGATGAAGATGAGATGGCGGATAAGCAGGACCCGAAATTGCCCTCACCCCTTGAGCAGTGAAGATGGAGAGAGCCCGAGTTAAGCGAGATCAATGCCGGCGGAGAGGTGATGCAGCAGGACGGAGAAGCAATGCAGCAGGAGTCAGCCCTGTTGTTGGAAGCTGTACAGCGGGCGAGCGGGACAGTGCAGGCCGAGGTCTTCAGGGAAGAGCCGCAGCCGGTCATGATGACGGCACAGTGGAGCACCAACGCCGAGAGTAAGGGATGCAGCGGTGAGGAGCCGACAAGAGTGATGGTGCGTGTCCCGAGGTGGAGCAATGGCCGCAGGACGAGGTGGCACACCAGAAGTTAGCCCCGCAGCTGGAGGCCATACAGAGGGAGAGCACTGGATGCAGCGGCGAGGAGCCCGGGTCAGTGAGTGAGCCCGGCGAAGGTGATGGTGCGGGCCCCGGAGGTGAGCGACTGCAGCCGCAGGACGTGGTGGCAGCGAGCGGCACCGACAAGTGGGTTTCGGCAGTCCCTGGAGCACGACCACGGGAGTTCGGAGTGTTCGAGGCTGGAAGAAAAGAGAGCAGAGTGGGACATTTTGTCACGGTTTTGCTGAGCGCCAAACGCCATCGTCAGAGCAAGAATTTGGACCGGGTCGGCGGGACGGCGCAACGCAGAATGAGGGTCCGAGGACGACGTGGCGGGCATGGGAGACCGGGTCAGGTTTCCTGTGGGTCGACAGTTGGGTTCGGCCCAGGGTTAAGAAGAAGCCAGTTTGGAGAGGTGGAGACAGGCTGCCCAGAAAGGGGTGTCTCGACCCTGGAGGGCGGCGGCCAGACTTGGGGATGCCGTGGGGGTGCCCAGGCCCTCCGTGGCTGCTCTGTGAATGGTGGCTGCCCAGAGACTATGGTGTCACTTGAAAATTCTTTTGTGTAAATAATGATATGTATATACTGTATATGTATACATATACATATACAGTATATACATATACATATATGTATATATATATACATATACATATATGTATATATCTGATGCTGGTGAGCATGTGAGTGAGTGAGTGAGAATATGGGATTAATTTTACTTTTAAGAGACAAGGTCCAGTTTGGTTGTTTTGTGTGAATGTGATAGGTTGTTTTATTACTATGTGTTACCCTCCTTGTTCTTAGTGTGTGAGTCGGGTTACCAGATTTGGGTGGGTTTCCTGTGTGCTTGAGGGGTGTATGAATATGTGTGTCTGGGATGCCGTGCCCACCCATAGGGTGATGTCAGGCGGGCATGGCCCATTCTGTATATACTGTACAGGCGTGGACAAAATTGTTGGTACCCCTCTGTTAATGAAAGAAAAACCCACAATGGTCACAGAAATAACTTGAATCTGACAAAAGTGGTAATAAATAAAAATTCTATGAAAATTAACCAATGAAAATCAGACAATGCTTTTGAATTGTGGTTCAACAGAATTATTTAAAAAAAAAAAACAAACTCATGAAACAGGCCTGGACAAAAATGATGGTACCCCTAGAAAAGATTGAAAATAATGTGACCATAGGGACATGTTCAACCAAGATGTGTCCTCTAATTAACATCACAGGTGTCTACAAATTTGTAATCAGTCAGTCGGCGTATTTAAAGGGTGACAAGTAGTCATTGTGCTGTTTGCTGACATGGTGTGTACCATCCTAAACATGGACCAGAGGAAGCAAAGGAGAGAGTTGTCTCAGGAGATTAGAAAGAAAATTATAGACAAGCATGTTAAAGGAAAAGGCTATAAGACCATCTCCAAGCAGCATGATGTTCCTGTGACTACAGTTGCACATATTATTCAGAAATTTAAGATCCACGGGACTATAGCCAACCTCCCTGGACGTGGCCGCAGGAGGAGCAGGATAATACGAATGGTAACAAAAGAGCCCAGAACAACCTCTAAACACATTCATGGTGAACTCCAAGGTCAAGGTACATCAGTGTCAGATCGCACCATCCGTCATTGTTTGAGCCAAAGTGGACTTCATGGGAGACGACCAAGGAGGACACCACTGTTGAAAACAAATCATAAAAAAAGCCAGACTAGAACTTGCCAAACTGCATATTGACAAGCCACAAAGCTTCAGGGAGAATGTCCAATGGACAGACGAGACAAAACTGGAACTTTTTGATCACAGACGCAAAAATGAAGCATACCAAGAAAAGAACACTGTCCCTACTGTGAAACATGGAGGAGGTTCTGTTATGTTCTGGGGCTGCTTTGCTGCATCTGGCACAGGATGTCTTGAATCTGTGCAGGGTACAATGAAATCTCAAGACTATCAAGGTATTCTAGAGAGAAATGTGCTGCCCAGTGTCAGACAGCTTAGTCTCAGTGGGTCATGGGTATTGCAACAGGATAATAACCTAAAACACACAGCTAAAAACACCCAAGAATGGCTAAGAGTGAAACATTGGACTATTCTAAAGTGGCCTTCTATGAGCCCTGATCTAAATCCTATTGAACATCTGTGGAAGGAGCTGAAACATGCCATGTGGAGAAGGCCCCCTTCAAACCTGAGACAACTGGAGCAGTTTGCTCATGAAGAGTGGGCCAAAATACCTGCTGAGAGGTGCAGAAGTCTCACTGACAGTTACAGAAATCGTTTGATTGCAGTGATTGCCTCAAAAGGTTGTGCAACAAAATATTAAGTTAAGGGTGCCACCATTTTTGTCCAGGCCTGTTTCATGAGTTTGTTTTTTAAAATAATTCTGTTGAACCACAATTCAAAAGCATTGTCTGATTTTCATTGGTTAATTTTCATAGAATTCTTATTTATTACCACTTTTGTCAGATTCAAGTTATTTCTGTGACCATTGTGGGTTTTTCTTTGATTAACAGAGGGGTACCAACAATTTTGTCCACGTCTGTAAATCGCGGGCGCTGTCCCTTCCCCCCCACCGCCCTTATGACTGCGCTATTAATCTCCGGGCTGGTGCCCCGCTTCAGTCGAGCCGTTTGTACAGCCTGTCTGCTCCGGAGCGGGAGGCGATGGACACGAATATCAAGGAGTCGCTCAGCTCTGGGATCATCCACCCGTCTTCTTCAGCGGTGGGGGCGGGATTCTTCTTCATGGGAAAGAAGGATGGCTCCCTGCGACCATGCATTGACTTTAGGGGGCTAAACAACATTACGGTGAAGGACAGGTATACCTTGCCTCTCATGGACTCGGCTTTTGATTCTCTCCAGGGGGCCTCATGGTTTACTAAATTGGATCTCCGCAACGTGTACCATCTCGTGCGGATCAAGGAGGGAGATGAGTGGAAGACGGGCTTCCGGACCCCAAGCAGCCACTTTGAGTACCTGATGATGCCATTTGGGCTGACCAATGCTCCGGCCGTCTTCCAGCGCTTAATTAATGACGTCCTCCGGGACTTTCTGGGCACTTTCGTCTTTGTCTATCTCAACGACATCCTCATCTTCTCCCGATCGTTTGAGGAGCACCAGGAGCATGTGAGGCGGGTCCTCCAGCGACTCCTGGAGAACCAATTGTTCGTGAAGGCCGAAAAGTGTGAGCTTCACGTTCAGCAGACGTCCTTCCTCGGCTTTGTGATCTCACATAACCAGGTTCTCCCCGACCCGGCCAAAGTTAAGGCAGTGGTGGATTCCCCCCCCCCATCCAGGAAGCAACTGCAGCAGTTCTTGGGGTTTGCCAATTTTTACCGCCGCTTTGCGCCTAAGTATAGCACGGTGGCTCGCCCGCTGACCTGTCTCACGTCCCCGAAGATCCCTTTCCACTGGACGGAGGAGGATGCGGCTGCGTTCGATGCACTCAAAAGGGAGTTTTCATCGTCCCGCATCTTGACGCAGGTGGACCCAGCTCTCCAGTGCCTGGTTGAGGTGGACGCATTGGACTCCGGGGTGGGGGCAGTACTCTCTCAGCGCTCTCCAGTAGACGGGGTGATCCGTCCCTGCGCCTTCTTCTCGCACCGCCTGTCGCCAGCGGAAAGGAATTACAGCATTGGTGATAGGGAGCTGCTGGCAGTGAAGCTTGCATTGGAGGAGTGGCGTCACTGGCTGGAGGGTGCTGCCCAGCCTTTTGTAGTTTGGACCGACCATAAGAACTTGGAATACCTGAGGACGGCCAAGCGGTTGAATTCTTGTCAGGCCCGCTGGTCCCTCTTTTTCGGTCGGTTCGACTTCACCATCACCTACCGCCCAGGGTCCAAGAATGCTAAACCGGACGCCCTCTCCAGGCAGTTCTCAGCGGAGGTATCTGTGGACCAGGATCAGACTATCCTTCCCCCATCCTGCGTCGTGGGCGCCCTCTTGTGGGACATCCGGGAGAAGGTTGTGAAGGTGCAGGAGGCTGAGCCCGATCCAGGAGGCGGCCCCGCGGGGCAGTTGTTCATTCCCACGCCGGTCCGGGGTGAGGTCATTCAATGGGCTCATGCCTCGAAGTTGGCATGCCACCCTGGGGTGTCTCGCACAATTGTGCTCCTCCAGAGGGCATTTTGGTGGCCAGGGCTGCGGAAGGACGTCAATAATTACATCCGGGCCTGCGCTTAGTGCGCCACCGGGAAGTCTTCCTCCTCTCCTCCGGCCGGATTGCTCCACCCCCATGTTGCTCTGGACTTTGTGACAGGCCTCCCACCACTGAATCACTTCACGACGATCCTGACCATTGTCGATTGCTTCTCCAAGGCGGCCCACTTTGTTCCTCTCCGGGGGTTGCCGACGGCGCGGGAAACGGTGGACCTGCTGGTTCAGCATGTCGTTCGCCTCCATGGGATCCCCACGGACGTCTTCTCGGATCGGGGCCCCCAGTTTGTGTCGCAGGTTTGGAGGGCGTTCTGTCAGGCGTTAGGATCAACGGTGAGCCTGTCATCTGGTTACCACCCTCAGAGTAATGGGCAGTGTGAGCGAGCGAATCAGGAAGTGGAGGCCGCCTTGCGCTGCGTCATTGCCTCCAGCCCCTCTTCATGGAGCAGTCACCTGCTGCGGATTGAGTACGCCCACAATTCCATGGTTTCTTCAGCGATTGGGATGTCCCCCTTCAGGGCATCTTTGGGGTATGACCCTCCACGGTTCCCGGAGGAGGAGAAGGAGGTGGTGGTGCCTTCTGTCCATGCCCATGTCAGGCGCTGCCGCCGGCTCTGGACCACCACCCGCAGAGTCCTCCTCGGAACCACGGAGCGCAACATCAGGATGGCCAATCGCCGCAGGAGACCGGCCCCCGAGTACAAGGTGGGTCAGCAGGTATGGCTCTCAACTCGCAATATTAATTTGAAGGCAGAGAAACGCAAGCTGACCAAGCATTTCATTGGGCCTTACCCCATCGTTCGTGTAATCAACCCTGTGGCTGTTCGCCTAGCTCCCCCCCCCCTTCGCATCTGTCCCACCTTCCATGTTTCACAGGTGAAGCCTGTTGTTGCCAGTGCCCTCTGCCTGCCTCCCGCCCCCCCCCCCCCCTCCAAGGATGATCAATGGCCACCCTGCATGGGCAGTCACTACCATCTTGGATGTCCGTCGGCGGGGTCGTGGCCTGCAGTACCTGGTGGACTGGGAGGGATTCGGCCCCGAGCATAGATCCTGGGTACGTCCGTCTCTGGTCCTCGACAAACAGCTCATCCGTGACTTTCACCGGACGCACCCAGGTAAGATAGGACAGGTGCCAGGAGGCACCTCTGGGGGTTGGGGAGCACTGTCATGGCGCCCGCAGGGCCATCATCAGTTTCAGCTGCGTGCACACCTGTCGCCAGTCATCAGTGGGCTTTAAGAGCCAGGCCTGCCAGCGACTCAGCACGGAGCCGTCTGTCAAACCTACGGAGACACGTCTCTTGTCATCAGCTACAACTTGGCTTCTCATCTGACCAAGCGCATCATGTCAAAGCACGTAAGCATTCTCAGCACTCACCTTGTCGAGTTCCTTTCCCCTGTGCACAGGTGGACCCCCCAGATGGTGGATCCTCTCTCCCCGGCGGCAGCGCAGCTCCTCCCCGGCATCAGAGTCTCTCCCCCGCTTCTCGACACAGAGCTGGGCCCTCTCCCCCTGGCAATCGCCCACAAGGAAAACAGAAGCGCAGCATCGCCACCTGTAAAGTAAGCGGCAGTCTTTATTACGCCCTCTCCTCTCCAGTGCAGCGCTAACACCTCTGCTTTGTCTCCTTAGGGTTGCCAGGCAGAACGGAGACCTGCTCAGCTCCAGCACGACACCAGCACTCCACACACCACCAAGCATACACGCACTCACACACAACACATTGGGTAAATAAAAGGATAATTGTATCTTCTTGAGTCTGTCTTCTGTCCCCTGGGTCCAGAAATTATGTCACTCTCCCTGGATGAGGTTCACATTTCAAAAACTGTGAACTGACCAATCAGCTTCCAAGTCTCCATGCATCTCCTTTTTGGAAACTTTACAACCATTTGGATTAAACAAAGGAACTCAGTGCAATTGGTCAAAGGTTTAAGCTAATGGGCAGATCCAATCCTAATCTTTGAATGGAATTGGTCAGGTTCAGCTGTCATTCATGGGCCCTGCGCTATGCTGCCACACCTAACAAGTTGGAAAATTTTCCTTTGTCCCCAGCTGAGTCTTGAAAAGTCGGGGGGAGAATCTGTCTCTGCTTTCCCCTTCCTAAGCCAGGCCCAGAGCATAAGCTCTGTGTTCCTTACCTGCAACCCTTTCAACTTTTTTCTTTAGAAATCGCCTTTATCAATTTTTACATTTTTTCTTAAATTACTGTGCAAAGAAGATTTTGTTTGAATTTCACCAAGCTTAAGTTAACTTTCTTCTGATCACAACACATCGGAAGAAACAGATTTGTGGCTTTTTTTTTTTATCAAGTTTGATTTTCTGATCGGACTTTGAATGATAAACAAATACTATCAGGAATTTGATAACCTGGCCAAACATCAGATTCCTTTTTCTGTGTATGAACTGAGACATCGACCAGTGTGGTGAGCATCCAGCATCGACGGTTGTGATTCAAAGGAGCAGTGCTAGTACCGTTTTGTGGCAAAACCTGCCCTTTTCTCTCAACTTCAGCAACGCACATCCATCTGGACCAAGGTTGGTACCTGAAGGCCTGCTACCAAGCCACAATCTGACTTCATCTACTGAGCTTAAGGTCTGTTGTCCAGAATAAGTTTAATTCTTCAGAATATTCCTTGTATAAGTTCTATAAACCTAACATCTTCAAATTCCTTTCAGAACTTCAAATACATTTATCTTTTCATTAATCTCCGTTCCTTTTCAGAGTAACACAAATGTTGCTTTTTATGAACTAGTTTAATCATCATTTTCTTCATAAAATTGCATCCATTTTTCTTAACCATTGCTATTTTTTGGTTTCTCATTTTCCATTATAGTGCCAATTTAAGCTATGTTTTTCTTTGGTTCCACAAATGTTTGATAAAACAAGTTATGTTCAGTAATCCATTAACAGTTTAATGTGCTCTTGATACATGTTGAATTCACTGTCTTAAAGTCATCTGAATGTGTTCATCTATCCTGGAAATTTCTTATTAAACTGTTAAAAAGACATATGGGAGTTATTCTTTAATTTCACGTCCATCTTCTTGATTAAAAATGAAAAGAACTCATGGGTTTTTGAAACTGATTTATTGCTGGTAAAAATATTGAATTGTTAATAAAATTGTCCATTTTTTGGACTGGTGCACCCTAACGAGTTTATGTGTGCTGGCAATGAAAAGAAATTTTCATTCCTACTCATATGTACAGTGGTGTGAAAGAGTGTTTGCCCCCTTCCTGATTTCTCTTTTTTTATGTTTGTCACACTTAAATGTTTCAGGTCAAATAAATTTAAATATTAGACAAAGATAACACAAGTAAACACAAAATTAAGTTTTTAAATGAAGGTGTTTATTATTAAGGGAAAAAAAATCCAAACCTACATGGTCCTGTGTGAAAAAGTGATTGCCCCCTAAACCTAATAACTGGTTGGGCCACCCTTAGCAGCAACAACTGCAATCAAGCATTTGCGATAGCTGGCAATGAGTTTTTTATAGCACTGTGGAGGAATTTTGGCCCACTCATCTTTGCAGAATTGTTGTAATTCAGCCACATTGGAGGGTTTTCGAGCATGAGCCACTTTTTTAAGGTCATGCCACAGCATGCCAATCAGATTCAAGTCAGGACTTTGACTAGGCCACTCCAAAGTCTTAATTTTGCTTTTCTTAACCCATTCAGAGGTGGGTTTGCTGGTGTGTTTTGGATCATTGTCCTGCTGCAGAACCCAAGTGCGCTTCAGCTTGAGGTCACAAACAGATGGCCGGACATTCTCCTTCAGGATTTTTTGATAGACAGTAGAATTCATGGTTCCATTTACCACAGCAAGTCTTCCAGGTCCTGAAGCAGAAAAACAGCCCCAGATGATCACACTACCACCACCGTATTTTACTGTTGGTATGATGTTCCTTTTCTGAAATGCTGTTACTTTTACACCAGATGTAATGGGACACACACCTTCCAAAAAGTTCAACTTTTGTCTCGTCAGTCCACAGAGTATTTTCCCAAAAGTCTTGGGGATCATCAAGATGTTTTCTGGCAAAACTGAGACGAGCCTTTATGTCTTTTTGCTCAGCAGTAGTTTTTGTCTTGGAACTCTGCCATGCAGGCCATTTTTGCCTAGTCTCTTTCTTATGGTAGAGTCATGAACACTGACCTTAACTGTGGCAAGTGAGGCCTGCAATTCTTTGGATGTTGTTGTAGGGTCTTTTGTGACCTCTTGGATGAGTCGTCGCTGCGCTCTTGGGGTAATTTTGGTCAGCTGGCCACTCCTGGGAGGGTTCACCACTGTTCCATATTTTTGCCATTTGTGGATAATAGTTCTCACTGTGGTTCACTGGAGTCCCAAAGCTTTAGAAATGGCTTTATAACCTTTTCCAGACTGATAGATTTCAATTATTTTGTTTCTCATTTGTTCCTGATTTTCTTTGGATCACAGCATGTCTAGCTTTTGAGGATGTTTTGGTCTACTTCACTTTGTCAGCCAGGTCCTATTTAAGTGATTTCTTGATTGAGAACAGGTGTGGCAGTAATTAGGCCTAGGGCTGTGCAATATGACGATATGTATCGGATGACGATAAAAAAATGTCTATCGTTTCATAGAATACTCTACCGTTTATATCGTGTTTAAAATGCCAATACCCCCATTAATTCAGTAAAGCGCCTACCTCACCACTACTTGTCAGTGCCCTGTCTCTTCCCTGCAGTTCGCGATTGCGTGCAGCGGAACAGGTGTGGTGGGTGACGAGGCTTCAGTCCGGTGGTTGCTAATGCTAACTCCAAACCAACTACCAGTTCAGATAGTTGCTACTCCTGTTTGTCAGGGATGTGGGACCATTTTTCATTGTGCTGTGTCAGAGAGGATAGTTTGCTAGCCTTGTTTTAATAGGAGGTAAGTAGCATTTAACACCATGTCTAATTATGAAATGCTAAATGATCGTCATTTAAGCTAAGTACAAGTGTACAAAAAGCACACACACACACATTGACCCAGTCACAAATCTGCAACATCATCTTCTGCACATTCAGAAAAAGGGTGTTAGAGGCAGACTGACCTGAGCAAACAGGCCTGTTTGGTCTTAATGACCCAAAGCACACTGAAAAAAAAAACAAAAAAACAGGTAAATGTCCTTGCACAGCTTAAACAGAACTCAAACTTAGACCTCATTGAAAATCTGAGGAATGAGGCATGTCTTTATGGGTCATCCTGTGCATGTACAACTGTAGTGAGACCTTGTCTGCACTGCTGCCAATAAAACAGACACATTTGCTGCTGCTGCTGCTGCAGTTGTATAGGGAGAGGGAGATTGCTCACAGCGATTAATTCACACGACTCTTAGTGTTGCAATAGTTTACTTGTTAGGCTGACTGACTAGAAAAGAGATAATATACAAATTCCACTTCTTAAACACATATTTTGCATTTCTGAGTGACTGTAGGATGTTTGCTGAGTCAGTAGGAGAAAAGGAGCAAATTTGTCTCGGGAAAAAAAGTGCCAGAGGGGTGGTGTGAAGCTTTCCTAAGCAGGTGCCACCGTGAAACCAAACACCAGCGATAATCCCCAACTCTTCCCTCACACACACACACACACACACACACACACACACACACACACACACACACACACACACACACACACACACCATTGTTTTTGTGCTGTGGTTCATCCACACTTCAGAGGTTTTTTTCAGCAGGGGGTCTCCCCCCGCTGTAGCATACGACTTTAAAAAACTTTCACCTGTATGCTTGTGGCAATTAGAGTTTATTTTGTGCTGATGCTAGGAAATTTAATATTTCTCCTATAAAAGCATTTTATATTTTGTGTTTACATTTTTAAATGACCATACAACAACCTTCTGATCGTCTGATGAAACAATTCTGTAAAACATCCCACAACTCGCACGTGATATTTACCAACAGTTAAATTATTTTTATTCAATCAAACCTTTTATCATCTGCTGTGATCTGAAAAAAAGTTTTATAACTTTAAGGCAGAGTTTTTTTTCAACCACTCATGACAGCTTTAAACCAGAATTTGGAGAGGGTTTTGTGTGAATCAACAAATATCTTGTCAACCTTTTTTTTGTGCTTGTAACTCACTGTATGAATATGCGTTTAAAATCTGAACAGAGGTCCTAGGCTAAATCATGGGAGGAAAAAAATAAGCCTTTGAATCATTAAATATAGTTTTGATGGGTATCCCAGAGATTTTCTTGTAATGAAATGATGCAAGTGAATAATTTTACAAAGATGACCATTTCAGGACTTTATCAAGAGTATACAGGAAGGAAGATGTCATCTTTTTTTTTTTTGCCACCATTGCAGAGCCTTGAAAAGAGGAACCTCTTGTTAAATTTGCTTTTAGATAAGACAAAACAGAACTTCATCTACAACAGATTTTTCAATTAGAGCATGGATGGTCAACATCTGCCCCAGACAGCCAAGGCTCCGTGTTATACCTACACAACCGTACAAACCAATAAATAAATGATTTTTTGTATGTTCTTATTATTTTTTTATTCTGTCTGTATTACGAGGAGCATGAACAAATAAAATGGAATGATATTAAATTCTCAACAGCACTCGGTTCAATTAAGTTGTCCACACAGACAACGTGAATTTTTTGGTCAGCCACCAAGCTCCAGAGTAGTTTCTGGTTAATATTTTGAAACAACCTTCATTCTCATGAAAAAAACACCCAAACAACAATCTCACAGTATTTTACCGACAGGCATATGCAGTCAAAACCTCAAGTGTACAGAAAAATGCATCTGCATGGCAGTTTGTTTTTTTAAAAATAAAACAACAAGATGCGTTAAATTTAGCTTTTAGATTGGGCCTTGTGTTTATAGTTTGTTGTTTTTTTCTACAGAAATAAATATTGCACGACCAACTGCATTCTTTTTGTTGAGGCAAATCTGATTTAGGACTGTATTTCGAGTACTTCCAACCATGAAGTTGGCATTTTCGGCTCCTGAAGTTGCAAACTTTTTTTCTCTGCCAGCAACTCAAATGTCATGAGATTTGCTTTCAAAGACTTCTCGTTCATTCAGAGAAATCTGAGGTCAGAACATCAGTGTTTATTCCTTCCTGCTTTTTGAGAGAAAAGTTTAGCGGGCCGTGTCTACCAGATCCTAAGAATCAACACAACTCTACAGTTAAAAAACAACGATAAAGAACTAAAGCTAACACGCAGCATCATATCTCAGTTACCATGGACTTTTTAAAAGAATTACCTCGGGTCTTTGGCTGATTCTTGAAGGCGTCAAACACTTACTGCATCACCTGCATTAGGGCTACCAGATTCTGAAAAAATTAATTTGAAATAACAGTGTATTTACTTCTTTGAATAAGAATAGTTTTTTTTTATCTTTTGTAATAACAAATGACATGTTGCATAGTGTTGACACAAACTCTGATTTTTTTAAAACTAGTATATTCACACAAAGTTGCATCACTATGTGGTTAAAAAACATTCACTAGTTTCAAAAAAAGAAACATTGAAACAAGTATTTGTTTGGAAGAATTAAAAAAAACACTTTATTTAGCTGTACAGAAGCATTTAAGGATAAACTAATTTGCATTACCTTTCCTTAAACATTTTTCATTGAAAGGCAGTAGTAACTCCATCAGTTGTATACTTGTTTCTCTGCATAACACCTATTAGAGACCTCTTTTTTTAAATCACACAAGTACATGTGTGAAGTACATTTACATATTTGAAGAAAGAATTTTTAACTCCCTTATTTTTTGTAACAACTTACTCCGCTTGTACTAGACATTTGTTTATTAAACACCTGACACAACTTTGTAAAGAGTTGACATCACCCTGTTTTTATTGTGGTTGCAGTTTTTTTAAAGTGTTTTTGTACAAACTAAACACTGTCTGGTATATTTGCGTTCATTTGCGTTCATGATTAATTTAACATAACGCCGTCCATATTGTGTCATACAAATTTTTTTGCTTTTCTGTTGACAAAAACTCTATTTTTTTAAACGCTACATGAAGATAAACCTGAATCAAATGAAACTATGTTAAACAAAGTTACTTCAACCTGATTAATGTGTAATGTGAAAAAACACAAGTACCCCAGAATCTTACTCGATGACTAACTTTTGATTTAGTTTATTCTTTTTCCACACAACTTTTTTTGTTGTAGTAACACTAAAATATTTCACTAACCCGTTTTTGGATAACAGATTTGTTGTAGACAAGTGATTTTTCTTTTAACTCTCGACGGACTTGATAGACAAATATTCATGATTCTCGGTTTGGTTTCATAATACATAAAAAATATAAGAAAGGGCATCCGGACGGTAAAACATTGTACACGATATTTGCCAGTGGGTAAATTATTTTATTCAATTTATTTCAAAAACTTTATCATATACAAATGTACTTACAGTGGCAAATTCTAATAAAAAAACCATTATCTTTAAATAAATAAGGCGATTACCTTGTTTTCCGAGTTTCTAACTCAGACTTTTAAAAAAGCATCTGACGCGCTAGATCGTGCCATTTTACCATCTACATTAGAAAAATGTGATATAAGAACCCACCCATTTACTCAACAAACGCGGGGTCGTTCTATTCAATGAACGGAGAGGGAGAGTCCTCCCCCATAATGGTCTACAGGCAGGCCTCTACCGTCGACCAATGAAACTACAAGGGTGGAGCGTGTGAAAATCGTAGAAATAAGTAGCCTGAAATCGGAAAAATGAAACAAACTTTGGGAAAAAGACAGGAAAAAAACTCCACCATGACTAAGAGGCCGAGCGATCTTCATCTGATCAGCGAGACACCCGTCTCCACCTTGCTACAGAGCGCTCCGGGATTAGCGCCGAAAAAGAGAATGTTGTATCTTTGGCGCATCCAGACCCCCGCGACCGGGAGTCTTCAGGAGGAATGGCAGTTAGAAGCCGGAGGTAGATGGGGTTACGTGTTCAACTACGCAAGTAGGAACTGTGTTTTTACCAGTTGGATGAAAGAAAAACTTTTGACCCACTCTCCAGAAAAGCCATACTTTCAATTGTGGACTGGAGCGTACTGCAAAACGTGATTTACCCCGATCTGAAAACAAGCGACGTACATTGCCAACAGATGGGAGTGGAAGACGAACCTGCTACAAAAGACCAACAGACACAGACACCTGTGCATATGAAACGAGAGCAACCAATGGTATTCATTACTGGAAGAGTGTTGGCTAGTAGTGTTTGGGAGACAAAGGCGTCCCCGTCTGGCAGGTGGTACTTCCGAGCCACGAGTCACGTATCAACGGTTGACGCCCCATCCGAGGATGAATTCATCTTGCAGTATTTCAATTCCGAATGCGGTGTGTTCCAGACAGCGTTACGCTTACCTACAATGGCGTGGGTCCAAATGGTTGATAAGAAAGGCGAAAAGCTCAAGGCCCTTTTCATTTCCAGACGTACTGCGAGAGATATGGTCATGATGAAAAAAACCCTAGCTTTTCCAGATGACGCCACTCCCACGACCTCCCGCACCTAACCCTGCCCCGCCTAACGATTTTAAAAGAAGACCGCCGACCACCTATCTAACTCCCAACCAAAATGGAGGCAAATCCACGTGTGACTGTCCAAGGGTGTTTTGTACCAGGTCCTTGGGAAGAATTATCGTCTCTGAAAATATTGAGCGAGGATGACCACCCACCTTCACAAACACACTCCCTGGATACCGAGGGTCCTCCTCAACCGTCTTCACCCACCCCCCTTCTGCAATGGAGAAGGGAGGGTGGGTGAGATATTTACTTTTTTACCATTGTGATGTTATTTTTTTTTGTGGTGATTTGTAATTGGCTGTTTTGATCTGACCCGCAAGAACACTTTACTTATGTATGTCATATTTAATATTAGCTGATTTGTCTTTTTTATGATTAACTCTAAACTCAACATTATTGTTCAATTAATTTGTATTAAAATAATTTCTAATAAGTAATAGTTCTAATAATAGGGCGACACGGTGACACAGTGGTTAGCACTGCGGAAGCACAGCAACTCACCCTTGGCCGGGGATCCTGGGTTCGATCCCAATCCCCGACCAACAGTGATCTGTGTGGAGTTTGCATGTTCTCCCTGTGTCTGCGTGGGTTTACTCCGGGATTTCTCCGGTTTCCTCCCACATGCCAAAAACATGCAAGTTAGGTTAATTGGCATCAAAACTGGGGATTCTAAATTGTCCTTAGGTATGACTGTGAGAGTGAATGGTTGTCTGTCTCTCTCTGCTGGCCCTGCGATGGACTGGCGATCTGTCCAGGGTGTACCCTGCCTCTCGCCCAAAGATGCTGGGATAGGCTCCAGCCCCCCCGTGACCCGAAAAGGATTAAGCGGAAGAAGATGAATGAATGAATAAGTAATAACTAATTGTTGTATACAGCTATGTTCTCCCTGCATGGTTTACTATGTATATCTGCTGCTACTTTTTTTTTAAATTTCTCCTTCCCCCCTGCCTTAGGAGGTCTTTCCCTCCTTCCAGGCTGTTGCTTTCCATCCATCCATCCATCTTCTACCGCTTTTCCAGGGGTCCGGGTCGTGGAGGCAGCAGTTCAAGCAGAGAAGCCCAGACTTCCCTCTCCCCAGCCACCTGCTCCAGCTCTTCTGAGAGGATACCAAGGCGTTCCCAGACCAACTGGGAGACATAGTCTCTCCAGCAAGTCCTTGGTCTGCCCCAGGGTTTCCTCCCAGTGGGACATGCCCGAAACACCTCAAGTGAGAGGCGTCCAGGAGGCATCCTGATCAGATGCCCAAACCACCTCAACTGGTTCCTTTCAATGTAGAGGAGCAGCGGTTCTACTCTGAGCCTCTCCTGGATGACTGAGCTCCTCACCCTGTCTATAAGGGTGAGTCCAGCAATCCGATGAAGAAAGCAAATTTCAGCCACTTGTATCTGCGATCTCATTCTTTCCGTCATTACCCATTGCTCTTGACCATAGCTGAGGGTAGGAGCATAGACTAACCGGTAAATCGACAGCTTTGCCTAAGAGCTCAGCTCCCTCCTCACCACAACGGACCGATACAATGTCCGCATCACTGCAAATGCTGCTCAAATCCATCTGTCAATCTCTCGCTCCATTCTCCCCTCACCCATGAATAAGACCCTGAGATACTTAAACTCCTCCACTTGGGGCAGGAGCTTGTCCCCAACCTGGAGAGGACAATCCACCTTTGCTGTTGCTTTCCATAAGAATATATTCTTTGCTAACTTGCCTGGTTAAATAAAGGTTCATGATGATGATGATGATGAATACTTTTATATGTATTTAATCAAAATAGGCACATTTTAGCTTAAACCCACTGTATTTGATAAACAAATTTATATTCCAATGCAGCAAACCTCAGCAGTACCAAACAAAGTCATGTGTACAGGCTTCAGATTACTAATATACTTCACCATGGAAACACACAGGCAGGAAGACAGGCTTGTGTGCAGATTTATATGTGGGCAGAGATGTATCGACAAGGTCACTGCAGGCTTTTCTTTGTGTGTTAGTATTTAGATATGTGTGTGGGGGGGGGTATGCATGTGTGTGTGTATGCGTTTACTGTGTGTGCAAGCATGCAAGTTGATCTAGATCAGACCTTGATGATGAAAGATAAACATCTGGGTCATGTAGGTGACCTATTCATTTATAAATCATCAATAAAATGGTAAATGGCATTCACTTATATAGCACTTTTCTGTTCATCTCTGGATGACCAAAGCGCTTTGCAGATCCTGCTCTCCACCCAGTCACACGCTGATGGCGGTGGAGCTGCCATACACAGGTGCTGGCCTGACCCACAAGGAGCTACTGGGGGTTCAGTGTCTTGCTCAAAGACACTTCGACATGCAGACTGCAGAGAGCAGGAATCGAACCCTGAACCTCCAATCAGTAGTCGGCCACACTACACCAGCACCACAGCAAACTGCAAGACATTATTAGTTCTGACCATCCTGACAGTTCAGTGCCCTGACAGGCTAATCAGTGGGAGGAGATAATGCTTTTCTGAAATATTTAAAGGTGCCGAATGTGAAATTTTGCGCTTTCTAAAGAAAAAAAAACTATTTCTTTGCGGTGTCTGAATGTTGCCAGCCACTGCTGAGAGCTGACTCCCCCTCCATCTCCTTCTATTTATTCTGAGATTCTTGTTTACATAACTGACACAGCTGCTCACTTTTCTAGTGCAGTCCCCTTTAAATCTTTGTTCCACCTCTGTTGCTTGCCAATGTGATATTAAGTACCACTGTGCCACAAAGGCTTATGGGAGCGATTTGCCATATTGCTCAACTAGTGGGTTGTTTACTCAGGTCATTAACATTTACCCATTCCTAATACCACTACATAGGCTCTTATGAACCTGTAAATCACAATGAAACATACTGTAGCTTACTCCCAGTTGTTATGTGGCTTATTTTATCATTAACTTATGTGCTCAGCGTCCCACGGCTAATGTTGATGGCATCCTTACTCTAGCCTAGCCTAGCCATCGCGTTGTTTTCATCATTTACTCATTCAAAAAAAACACTGCATGGGCTCTAATGAACCTGTGAAAGAAACCAAGACATTGGATTTGGTTGATTTCATTGCTGTTAGCCTTACTGTTAGCCTAGAGAAGGAGGTTCCTCCACTAGAAAGTCGGCTCGCTCATTTTGGGCCTCTGCTGTGTCCTGTTTTCAGCCCATGGGTCTCTTGAGGTCCCTTTCCTCCATCTGTTACACATTGTAGTGCTGTAATGTTCACGAACGTTTCATTCAAATATATTAGTCTTTATGGGTGAACTGTACTGAATCACTTACCTGAACTATACTGGAAACCAGGGATTACCAGCTGAATCACCCACCTATGCAGTGAAAGAGCATCGCCCACTCTCAGTTCAGTGAGCAGTGGGCAGTTAGAGCTCCAGTACAGCACTGAGTGATTCAGTGTACGAAAAATCCCAACTGCTTCTTCCAGTATGCATGGTGTTGCACATCTCGCACTGCAGACGTGACAAATTAAGCTCTAAAAAACAGCATGATTTCAATTTTATGTACAGTATGTCTACTCAATATCTTTCTTTTCCATTTAACATATAGTCAGGACATTTATTAATCCCATAATGATATCTGTGTTTTGCAGTTTGTTGCTGCTTTAAGCAGGATTTTTAAAAGATCAACCAGATGACTTTTCATGAAAGTTCTGAAGCCTGAGAGCACATAAAAAGCAATATACTGCCCATCCATCCATCCATCCATCCTTCCATCCATCCATCATCCAGTGTGTGCTGCCCATTCTAAATTTTGAATTTTGCAAAAATTCTAATGCTGATAGACCAAGCCATGCATAAGAACATGGCTTCAGACAAATGTAGCAGAGCTTTCATCTATCAAATGAAACTGATTTCCTTTTGAACTTACAGTATTACCCTCCACCAAGGAGGTTGAAAAACAAAGGAGTGACCTCATTTGAAAAACTCCAACCTGTCCTGGACCTCACAGTGTTTGTTAATATAAACACGGTGAAGTGAGACTTTTAGAAAGGATTCTAAGAAATGAACAATTGTTGTTTGGGCCAAAACATGGGATTGTATTCAAAATATAAACTCCACTATTTATTACAGGAATGCACACAAGGAAGTAAACCACACTGCTTTCTATTAAATCAATACTCTTTTTATCATCTCTAATGTTTTATTACCTCCGCCAAGGAGGTTTTGTTTTTGCTGGCATTTGTTTGTTTGTCGGTTAGCAGGATTACGCAAAAACTACTGGACGGATTTGGATGAAATTTTCACCAAAGGTAGCCCTTGGCCTAAGAATTAACCCATTAGATTTTGGTGGTGATCTGAGAGTGCATACCTCTGCCAAGGCCTTTGTTTGTATTTGTGCAGCAGGATTACACAAAAACTAATGGATGGATTTCGATGAAATTTTCACCAGAGATGGTCCATGGGCTGCAGAAGAGCCCATTAGATTTTGTTGGTGATCCAAGAGCACTTACCTCTGCCAAGGCTCCATCTTCTCACAATCATGCACTTTGTTGAACAGATTATGGACGCAACGGGTAGAAGAGAATAAACAGTTGGAATATTTCTGGACTTACAAAAGGCATTCGATAGCTGACCATAAATTACTCCTCAGTAAATTACACAAGTATGGCATCAGAGGAATTGCTTTTGACTGGTTACACAACTATTTCTTCTTCTTCTTTTAGATTTGATTGGCAGTTTGCAACCAGCCCACAGGTGCACCACTGCCACTGACTTGATTATCATCACTCTGTATCTTTGTATAAGGAGTTCTGTACAATTCCTTATGTGCGAAAAAATTACCCGTCCTTGGACTGTGTCTGAGGTGCAGCGTCTTTGCCTACTCAGAAGACCGGTATCAATATGTTCATGTGAATAATAGACTCTGAGTTGCTGAAGACGACATGTGGGGTACCACAAGGTTCTGTACTCAGTCCTTTGCTGTTCATTTTGTATATTAATGATTTATGTTCTGTGTCTAAATTGCTCAAGTGTATTTTATTTGCAGATGACAACTTTTTTTGTAGTGAAGAAAATCTTAAGTAGCTTCTGGATTCAGTAGAAAATGAACTTAAATCAATCAGTGGTTCACTGCCAGCAAATTATCTATTCACCTTGAAAAAACAAAATGTATAGTATTTGGAAACCGCAAATTATATAATCACAGAAAAATTAGAATAAGCAATGTTGAAATTGACACAGTTTTGGAAAACAAGTTCCTAGGGGTCACTGTTGATAACAAATTAAACTGGAAATCATTCATAAATTATGTCAAAACTAAAATGTCTAAATCCATTGCCGTACTGTATAAAGTTAAGGATTTCTTTTGTCAGAAATCTCTTTGCATTTTATATAATTCACCGATAGTTCCTTATACTGTATGACTACTGTGCGGAGATCTGGGGAAGCACATATAAAACAAACACAAACTTAATGTTTTTACTACAGAAAAAAGCGGTACGCATTGTATCAAAGAAACCTTACTGTGAACCAACAAATCCAATATTCATTCAATTACATACTTTTAAATTTAGAGATCTAGTAGATTATAACGTAATTCAAATCATGTACAAAGCAAATAATAACCAATTACCTGTTAATATTAAGAGACTGTTTAAAAAAAAGGGGGACAGCAAATATGAGCTAAGAGGAAACTCTGTTTTTAACAAACCAAAGGTCAGAACAAATTCAAGGTATCACTACATGTATGTCACTGGAGTTAAACTTTGGAACTGTTGCTCTGAAAATATTAAAACGTGTTCTACTCTGAAGCAATTAAAAAAATTGTACAAAGATGAGAAAATCTCTCAGTATCTCACTGTAAATGCTAGGAGATGAACTTGTAATAACTTAAAAGCTTTTGTTTGTTTTTTGTCTACTTATTCTATTTGATTTTCTTTGTTGATTTTTGGGTATGACTTAAATTTGATGTTACTGATTTTGAAATTGTAGCGGGGTAGGCGCTATATAAGCACTAGCTTCAGCCTACACCCTTTCAGTTCTATGTGTCCAACATATTTTTGTTGTTTTTATTGTATGTTCATTACCAAATAAAATCCACATTCATTCATTCAATAGGTTTGCAAGATTACTCAAAAACTAAAGGCTGGATTCTGTTGACATTTTCACGAGAAGTGGCTCTTGGGCTACACACGAACCCATTACATTTTGGAGGTGATCCATGAGTGCATACCTCCACCAAGGCTCAATCTTCTAGCAGTGGTTTAGCAGGATTATGCAAAAACTAATAGATGGATTTTGATGAAATTTTCACCAGAGGAGGTCCTTGGGTTACAGATGAGCCCATTACATTTTGTAGCTGATCTATGAGTACATACCTCTACCAAGGTACTATCTTGCAGTGTATGGTGGGATGGAGACAGGGAGGTATGGACAGATGGATGGACAAAGGGAGGGAAGAAAAGAGCTTTGGCGGAGGTGTGCACTCGGAGTGCTTTTCTAGTTGATAATAAAGCCATAAAAATGTAGGCTTCCATTTTCGCCTTCGCGACCTGGACCTCTGGAAAACTGGTAGAGGATGGATGGATGGATGGATGGATGGATGGATGTCTTTACTTTGATGCCAAGAATAAATGTTTTTTGGAGTCTTAAATCTTAAGATTCTTCAAATTGGTTATAAACATTGTTACCATAAACCTGCAAGTATTCAGTTCAAAAATGCAAAACAAATGTAATAATTATAAAAGGTAAAGCCAACTTTATTGTCATTCAATCCATACAGCCAATTCTCTCTTATCTACAATGTTAATCACATCTAAAATCAGAGGGGTCGCTGCCATGCAAGGCACCACCACAGATTTCCCTTCTCCGTTCCATTACTGCTGAGTACCAAGCTGGACGGCAGGAAGGTCCACTTTTATATGGTCTTCAGCATGACCCGGCCAGGATTTGAACCCAGGCCTCCAGGGTGTGGGACGGATGCTCTACCAACTAGGCCACCACTCCAGTCAGTATTATTATCAATATACACTGATTTCTTTCAGCTTTATTTGCTAATTGTCAATTTAAAGTTCATAATTTGTATTTGTGAAGTGCTACATGCATATATGCACCAAAGTCTTTTTTTTTTTTCTATTTAGGTCAACACAGTCACCCACGTTATGATCCTATTTCTGTCATAAATATTATGGTATTCCATGGCAGAAATGGCATGCTGACATGTGCTGTTTGTGTAATAAAACACATCATGTGCAGCAATGCCCAGATGAGAAGCTGTTTGAGTCACACAACAAACAAGTTTATCATCACATTTCTCAGAATAAAAGCACACATTCATTAAGTGCAAACATATAGTATGATCACAACCACAGTACCTTTTTGTTACATTATCATATACTCTAGAAACATACTCTGTCAGCTCTTTGTTCTTATGGACACATTCGCAAGTGATAACAAACAGTAATCACATCAACATGCATTAATAGTTCAGTCTGTCTTGAGAGCTAAATTACCTTCTCTATATACTAGACAGTATATGTCAAGGCCTCTTTTGTTGCAGCATATCTCAAACGTATATCATATCGTATCATATCTCACATGAATATATAATTCAGTATCATCTGCCTTCTCAGTGATGCTCCTCTTAACCTGAGCAGACACTGAAGTTTTTTTTACTAATTGTGGCATTAAGATTCGTACTTCTCAAGTTGCACTGATGCCTGTATTTACAGGTTACTAGTGCATCTCAAAAATTAGGATATTGTGAAGTTTTTTTTAAACAATTACATTTTTTTTTTAAAAAACTTTCATATTCTGTATATTCATCAATGATAAAGTGAGATATTTTAAGCCTTTTTGTTTCAAATTTGGTGGTTATGACTTAACTTTTTGAATTAAATTACGGAATCATGATATTAAATTTTTTTATTAAAATTTTTTTAGTACAGCTTTGGTCATTGAAATGGCCTTTTAGCTTTCAGCTATGTTCAATCTATGCAGCTAAGCTGTCCTCAATGTCTGTATGAAATATACTTCCTCTTTTTTTAAACCTCTGCAAAGGAAGTAATGTGTTCAGTTTGTCAGTCTATTTGTATGTTTGTCTGCAGAATTATTGAAAAAAGATGCCATAAATATACTTTACCAGAACTGTAGTTTGAGTGAGAAAAAGGTGTTTCCTAAATATAAGGAGACCATTGCTCACATTCCCTGCCTTTTTTTTCCAATCCCCACTGTATTCTCATTCACATTTCAATTCTGCATTAGCATTTCACCTTTAGCTTATATATCACTTGCACATTTTTAGGTGATAAAGCTTAGAGTAGGGTGAGGGTCTACTTTAATCACATTACACCTATGAGCCTAACCCTTCACAATCACTAGAGGTCACTTTTTCTCAACACGTAACTCTAGGTTGTCATACCAGCTGGTAAAAAACCTCTTATGTTGTAATTTTCTGTTGGACTGTTTCATCTGGGGTCTTTGGGATATTTTCACACTCACTACTGTCTCAGTTGAGTTAACCTGTGTCTCATTACTCCTCTCACTGTTACCTATGTGTGACTACCTCATCTTTGTCATCATCACCACTAAACATTTTGCCCCTGTTCCCAACTTTATATGAATTACTTTGTTTGTTTGTTTTCTGTAGTGCTTTAATTTGTGTTTTAAGTTGCTGTAAAGCAAATTATCTGCTGCACACTTGTTCGGTATTTGGCTGTTTGCATCAGAACTGTGGTGTATACTTCCTTACACCATTTTTTTCAGTCTTGCGGCTTTTAGAATACAAGCCCAAAGCCTCAAGTTATGTTGCATGCTGCACATGTGTAGCACTCATTTTGTGAACCTTTAACTCAGTTTTTTTTTTTGTTGTAAACAGCACTATCCATTGGTCTCTTGACTAATTCTGACATAAACTTCTATATTCACAGAAGAGATCAAATCTCAGTTTTCCAAACATATAATAACTGTTATCAGTGCAGTTAGATTGTAAGATGAATATTTGTAAGAAATACTTTACTTTTTACTGTGGTGTTGTGGATATTTTCAGCCTTGGTGCAAATAATACAACATAACAAAAATAATTTTTTGTAAGTTGTCTGTGTTTTTTCAGCTGATTTAAGACAGTTTTGCACCGCTGAATATGAAAATGACATCCGTTTCTCTCGATCAGGTCAGGTTTTTATGTTAAGTTATAAGCAGTTGTACAGCAGTTGTACAGTTGTACTGTAAATTGAATAGTAGACATTAATAAAGGTAAGTACATGTAAATTGAATATTATGTCATCGTTGTTCAAAATTCAGAAAATTTCAAGAAATAAAAAAGAATTTTGCATCATATAAAGCGAAAATACCCGTACATGTAAACAAAAACGTAAGAAAACATGTGGCCATAATTCAAAAAGTTGACCTGATTGAGCAAAACCAATATGATTTTTGAATTCAGCACATCAAAATTGCCCTAAATCAGCTAAAAAACTTAGACAGTAAATTTGGCGTTGACCAGTGTAATAAATTACCCTTGCTTCTGCAACTCTGGTGGTGTGATCTGTCAATAACTGGCTTCATCGGGATAAATGTAACTGGGGTTGAAATAATGTAAGACTGCCTATCAGGAAATAAAATGGTTACATGTTAAATCCTACTGAGGGGCAGAAGTTTGATAATGCTTGCATGACTTTATCTATGCATGTCTTCACCATGTTTCAAAGCTTATGGAAATTTTAGCTTTGATAATATGTAGGTCACATTATATGCACACCTATTTTACGGTTAACCCTGAAACAGATCAAACACAGTTCCATCCTGTTGCTTCATCAGCAGCTGTGCTTTCAACCCCAGCTGTCAGAGTTCATCATACCCACTCAGATAGAGGTAATTTCCCTTTGCACAACTTTGAGTGCGAGCAGAATAATGATTAACTGCATGAGGTGTGCAATCCATGTTCTTGTTGCAAGTTTGACTAGCTTTTTTTAAGTGAATGAAACAAGTATTTCAGTTTAATTGTTAATCTTTACGTACCAACTTGTTATGCTGCTTTACGGAATTGAAGCGGCATGAAATAAGGCGGCGTTGAGAGTTTTAAGTAGAGTTTATTGAATCATACCGCCTTCACGGGAACTCGGCTCCAGCCCATAGTGTGAGCAGGCTGAAGCCGAATTCCTCAGGCTCTCAGAGAGGAGACACAGTGTGTGTCTGCAGCAGCAGCTGAAGAGTGAGTGAATGAGTGAGAGTGAGCATGGGTTACAGTGCAGTATATATACCCAACTACAACAATACATAAAAGAGCATTCCCCAGCAGTTGGTATGATCAAAGAGATTGCAGAACAGGCATGAGACATTTGCATTTGAGAGACATATTGATCTCGGTCTCTAGGTCACAGTAAGGACAGGACGTATGAACACAATGCATGAAAGGCACATTAACATCACAGAAGTGAGCCAGAAGAAGCGGGGCTGCCTGTAGACATTAATACACACATTTCACTGTTCTGTTAATTGCTCTAGCCGAGCGCTGTGTCTGTCCAGTCTGTTGTGGGGGTTACACCAACCCGCCACAGAATCTTATATATAGATTTATGTGCAGGGTATCAAACTATGTTAATCACATCATATTGTCTCTTAGCAGTCCTCAGTGGAGCTCTGTTAGATAAGAATCCAGTGCTGGCGTATTTGTTTGTACAATATATGAATTTCGCTTATGAAAGTTTATCATTCTTTTAGCATATTTATATTTGTATTTTATATTTCATTTTACTTTTCCTTGCTCTGTGGACCACTTTTTCTTGTTGTGCCCTTAACATAGCTTGAATGAATTATTCAGGAAGTTGATTTGTAGGTGCATTTCTCTCTTTTCCGTTCTGGGCAGCTATTTTCCATTCATTCTCTATGTAGTTCAGCGTTTACAGAACTGAGCACCCTCGTCGCAGAAATGCTCTCAGCGGTGGTCGTTTTTTGTCGGGCTCTCAGAGCTGAAAAAAGTTCAGCTTTTCAGAGACTGCAGCTGAGCTTCTCAATGTCAGACCAAGCAGCCAATCAGAACTGCTGCATGGGCGGGACATAGGATGCCGGTACTAGCCTGTACTCAGACTCCTGCTTTTCATGTCATCATATTTTACGTCCAGAGCTGCTAGAAAACGTGTCCTGTCCATTGTTGTTTAGAGACTGCTATTAAAAAAAATCAGTAGAAAGTCTGGCAATAGGAAACGTGGAAGTGCTGAGCTGAGAGTGACAAGCTGGGACACAGGGCACAGAATTTTTTCCCAGAGTGCCGTGCACAAGTGCTGAAAAAAAAAATGCTCAGGGCGGTTGGGCGACAAAAAATGCGTTTGGTGGACACGCAGCCTTATGGACTCATTGTAAAGTGCTTTGGGTATCTTGAAAGGCACTATATAAATGCAATCATTTAAAGAAATAAAATATTTGCCAAGGCCCTATCTTCTCACAATGCACGTAAAAATTACTTGACGGATTTGGATGAAATTTTCACCAAAGGCAGCCCTTGGGCTACAGATTAGGCCATTAGATTTTGGAGGTGATCTGTCAGTGCATACCTTTGTCAAGGGCCTAACGTAATTTGATTGCCTGTCCATCCGTCAGCAGGATTACACTAAAACCACTGGATTAATTTGGAGGTAGGGGGGAAGGTACGGGCAGACAGAGGTACAGACAGAGGGAAGGAGGGATGGAGGGACAGATGGAGCCTTGGCAGAGATATGAGCTCTCTTAGAGCCCTCTAGTCAATTAAACAATATTACACCAGAGGGAGTATGATATCAATGGCTATATTAACTGCAGGTGTGATACGTCTAATGCCCAACACGTAGCGTTGGACTAGGGCTGCATCTAACACTTATTTTGGTAGACAACTAATCTGACTATTTTTTTTTTTGATTAGTCGATTAATCGCGATTATTTCTGTCATGTCCGCCAACTCAGCTTCCTGCTTGCACAGCTCCTGTTCGGGGATCCTGGTCATGTTTTACCTCACCTGTTTAAGCCCGTACACCTGTGAAAATCACTTTGTTGTCAGTCTCTGATTTAATATAATGTAGCCTATTATAACAAGTTCCCATAACTAAATAAAATAATGACCCATCAGACATGAGTTGGAAACTTGAACTTGACAACTTAATCAGACGTGTTTGTAGCAACACAATTAAATGATAGATGTTAAAGTGTAAAAACTCAAATAGCAGTTCTGCTGCTCCATAAAAGCTGTTGTAACTGTGTGTTAAAAACAAACTAGAGTAATATTCAACTCCATTAAATTAAAAAAGAAAATAAATCTAGTCCATCCTGTTTGGAACCTTGCTGGGTCTAGAAGTTTAAAAGTTTAATTAGGCTTCAAATGAAAATTGAAAGAACTTCTTCCAGCCCAAAATAAAATAATAAAAAAAACCTAAATATCAGTGCAGGAATGTGAGCCTTCACTACACATACAGTGAAATATTTAAGTTGTTTTAAATTTATTTGTGATGATTATGGTTATCTCTTTTTAATTAAATTACAAATCATGGTATTCTAATTTACCAAGATGCACTAATATTCAGAATGAAGGCTGACATTACGGTGACAATAACAGAGAATACGAAAAAGAGTAAGCTGCTCATGTAATTCACTCATTTACTGCAGTTAACATATTAGCCAGCATAACAGAAGCAGCTCAGCTGTCAGCAACTATCGTCAGAGAGATTATTGTCCGACAACAGGTAAACTATTTAAACAGCGTGTACTAATAGTGTGGTCAGTTTTCTAAAGCTGAGAGAGTCACTCATTGAAAATAAGAAGTGCTAATGTTACTTGCTAACCTTACCGGTGCAGTCTGCTGACAGATGGAGGAACGGAGAGGAGGCGGGAATGGATGCATTGCTGTAGTGCAGCTCTGATATGACAACACTACTTCACAGTCTACATTTAACTGGTTTCATTTATTAATTTTTGGTAAAATCCCCCAATACTTTGGAAACTTTTGGCCTTCTCCATGATTTTCTCTCCGTGTTGCCATGATGCCTTCCTCTTCTTCTTCGCTGGAACAGTTAAACTGAACATTTCCGGCATGCATATAAACTTTGTAATTAAACGATTTGTCGACAATAAAAATCTGCGTCAACAAATTTTTATGATCGACATTATCGACAATGTCGCCTAATAATTTCAGCCCTAATGAGGACTGGTGACCAGAGGGTTGCTGGTTCAATCCTCGGACTGGCAGGATCAGATCTGGGACTGATCCTGCCTAGAACATGTTTTAACATTTTCAGAGCAACAGTTCCACAGTTTAACTCCAGACATGCAGTGATACTTTGTATTTGTTCTGACCTTTAGTTTGTTAAAAACAGAGTTTCCTCTTAGCTCATATTTGCTGTCCCTTTTTTTTAAACAGTCTTTTAATATTAACAGGTAGTTGGTTATTATTTGCTTTGTACATGATTTGAATTACATTATAATCTACTAGATCTCTAAATTTAAAAGTATGTAATTGAATGAATATTGGATTTGTTGGTTCACAGTAAGGTTTCTTTGATACAATGCGTACGGCTTTATCTCCACTACAACAAAAAAGTTGTCATCAGCAAGTAAAATACACTTGAGCAATTTAGACAGAGAACATAAATCATTAATATACAAAACAAACAGCAATGGACCAATTACAGAACCTTGTGGTACCCCACATGTCATCTTCAGCAACTCAGGGTCTGTATTATTGTCATGGTCTGGTGAGCGCACTCTAGTGATGGGATGGCAGGCACTGGTACTCTGAATGGTGCTTCACTCTTATCCAGGAAATCTTTGGTGAGGTGTGCATCGTGACGTATGTGTTGATGTTGAACCACGTGACTGGGTCAGGAAGCCGTTCATGATTTTGCACGCAACATGAAATAAAGTTAGCAGCAGTACCCAATTGAAATCCCCGTCCCTCATGTTATGTTTTGTCATGTTTGACTGTATAAGGGATTTGTCACAGCCAATTTTCAGATGGAGCCAGCACCAAAAACACAGACTTCTCCCGTTTGGGAACAGTTTGGGTGCATTTCTCCTATTGATGTATTTTTGACAAATAGTGGCTTCTTATTGCAACTGAGGCAATGGCTTAGTGGGAATACATCTGCTTTGCAAGTGGGAGACCTGGGTTTGAATCCCACCTGTGTCTCTTTTCTTTTCTTTTTATTTGCAAGGCAAAGTGTCTCTTGTGTTTCAAAGAGCTTGGATACAACAACAACACATCATTATGCTGAGGCACTATTGTGCCCTGCATGACATTAAGGACAGAGATGAATGTACTGAGAAAGACAGTATGACTGTTGAAAAGTTATTTCATTAAAAAAAATGGATAAGTAACGCAAGCACATTCACTGTAGTCATCTGTTTTATTATTTTTTTTGCCTTATGATCATTGATATTTCTTAAAAGACAGTACATTTATTGAAATTGAAAAAAATACACATTAAACCAACAATACCCTTGTAAAAATCAGCATGTTCTATACATTTTGTCCACTAGATGGCCTGGTAGAGAAAATGAAGTCCCACATGAGGCCTTGTCTATATGAGCCATTTTGATGAAAGGCCTCAAGTCCTCCAGAAAGCCTCATTTGGCCATCACTAGCGCACTCCTCCCCCACCCGTCCGGTTCAACCTTCACCTACTCCGCGGGTAATCATCTCCACCTGCGTGATGAGATGCACCTGCTCCTCTGACTCGCCAGCACTTAAATAGACCTCTTCATTGCCTCAGCGCTGGCTCGTTGGGTATACTACCTGCTTCAGCAGTGAATATCTATTTTCCTTAAATCTGAAAAACCCTTTACTCCTCTGCTTACCTTTTCACAGGTTGCGACCTCTTTTGTGATGTGTCTCCAGGGTTGTTGTGTGCTCACTTGCCCCGTCATTATCACCACATCAGCGACATCACCCGGTCAGACACCTCACCCATCTCTCCTTTGCCATCCTGCTTCATCGGGAGGTTCGCTGTAAGTGCTGGGTTCTTCTGCCGGGTCCTCTATTACTCCCACATGAGTGTGGTCTTATTTTCCCTTTGGCTTGTCTCCCTCCTAATTCACCTGCTCTCATCTCTCGTTTCAGGCTGTGTGCTTCCCCTGGCGAGTGGTGTTTTTCTCATGTTGCATATGTAAGTGAAGGATTTAACAATACAATCAATAATGCATTTAACCAAGAACATACTGAAATCATTACAGTTGATTTTTTGCCTTTGAATTTAACAATGTCAAGAATTTCTTTTTCATTTGTTTCTTTAATAAACACTGAGTAAGCGTTTATGTTGACGACATTGTTAACACCACTTACATTTGCTGATGATACAGTGGAGTTGGCAATCTTTTTACCTATATTAACAAAAATATTCATTAAACGTGTTGGAGATCAAGTTATTTTCATTGATTCCATTTTCTGAATTTAAATAAGAAATGTGGTTGGAATTTAGTTTTCCTCTTTATTATATTATTTAACACCTTCCATATATCGCATGTATTAGTTTTTTTTATTTTCCAATAATTTACTGTAATATATTTTTTACTCGATCTTAAGATACTGATGAGTTTATTTTTATACGTCTTGTATTTCTTTTCAGCTTCCACAGTTCTTAGTTTCAGAACCATTTTGTATAACAAGTTTTTCTTTTTACAACCAAAAATTTTGCAGGCCCTTGGTGATCCAAAGTTCATCTCTGTATTTAACTTTAGTTTTCTTTACCACTAGAGGGCACTGTTTATTATATAGTTTGGATAAAATAGAGACAAATTCTCCATATGCTGTGTCAATGTCGTCAACATAAACACTGCTCCAGTCTTGTATATTTTTAGATCATTTCTAAGATGGTTGCAGTTTCTGTTACAAATCGTTTAAAAACCTTATGTATTTCAACGTTGTGTTACACCAGTGTCTGAAGAAAAAAAAAAAAAAACAAACAGGAAAATGGTCTGTCACATCATTGATAATAAGGCCAGCAGTTAGTCTCCTCAGTAACATTTGTGAAAATGTTATCAATAAGCATTGCTGAATTTGTTGTTTTTCTAGTGGGGTACGTTACTGAAGAGTAGAAACCCATACAAAACAATGAATTTTTGAATTCTGTATATGGCCATTTGGATTTAACGAATCAATATTGAAGTCTCCACAAATAAATACCACCTTCTTATTGCCTACTGCACTGAATAGCTCAGACAATTTCTCTTTGAAAATGTCAATATCAGTACCTGGTGCTCTATAAATACAGCATACTATGATGATTTTGTAGTTGTGATTAATTCCAGTTACACTCTCCATGATGTTTTCCATTTCAAAAGACATATCTACAACTTGGCTTTGGTAGCAGGACCTGATATATAAACCAACACCACCACCTTTTTTTTTTTTTTTGACCCGTTTGTGGTATATACAGTAATTCATAGCTTCTCATTTGCACTGTATGAAGTTGGTCATTTTTTAGCCAAGTCTCAGAAATTGCGACAGCAGAAAAATTTGTTATATTGCAACAAACTGTCCTGGATTTTGGAAAAATTCATGTTGAGACTTCTATTAAAGTGTATTATTGACAATGATTGGTAAGAAATAGTATTTTTTTTAGTTGGTCTGAGCTAAAGTATTTACACGGATGTTTTATACTGTTGAAAAGTGATTTTCAGGATCGGTTTCAACACTGTATGGCTTATGCTCAGTATATTTGTACCCTTTAAAAATGGGGTCATTTCCTATAAAAGCTTGTATGTTAATTATTCCAGTGAATGGAAACAAATGCACAGTTTATCCTTCAGACAATAATGAAATGTTAATCGTTTCTGGTTGATTTTTGGCTCTGTTGACTTTGGTGTACTGTTACGGGGATGACGTGGATGAATAATGAGTCTGTCATACCTTAAATAGGCCATGTCTCCCCGTACTCTTTTAGCTCTGGCATTAATTCTTTTCTCTTTCTTCTCACTGCATCAGTGAAGTCTTCACTGAAGATTTTTGTTCCTTTGAGGGACTTGGCTTTTTGAATGGTCATCTTGTTCTTGTGCCACAGGAATTTGACCACAGTGGGTCTCTGTCTTTCTCCTCCAGGTTTCTCGGTGCGGTGGGCTCTCTCCATCTCGATCCCTGGTGGTAAATGTAGTTTTTCTATGAGAATATTTTTAATCTTCTCCTCCGTGTCAGCCCAGATCACTCCTGGTGCCTCCACAACACCATCAAATACCAGATTATTTCTCCAGGATTGTCTTCCAGGTATTCAAATTTGTCAGTGACAGTCAGACTGTCACACACTTTAAAAACATCTGATTGCAGTGCAGTGTTGTGGTCTGCTTGCTTAGATAAATCAGCTTTTATATCATCTACATCTTTATGGGTGAACTGTAGACTGGTTTTAATGTCCTGCAACTCTCTCATCATCGTGTCCACTCTTGCATTAGCTGAATCCATGATCACTTTGATGAGGCTTTTGAAAGTTTTCTGTTGTTGGTTTAACAATGCAGAAAACAGTTCTTTTTGCTGTTGCAGTAAGTAATTTACCAGTGCAAGGGACATGTATTCCTCCTCGGATTTGGTCTCTGCTTTCGCCTTAGGTGGCTGTTTGCCATGGTTTTGCAATAATTTGCAGTTGACAAGGAGACAAGAGTCTGTTTCCAAGAATATTTCAGTGTCAAGGAAAAATTCCAGCAGCAACAACAGGAATGCATGTAAGGCCTGGTGCCAGGCTTGAAGCCTGATGGAGATGGCTGCCTGTGGAGCCTATTAGTTGTGGCTGCCTGTGAGGCCTAGTGGTAATGGCTGCCATTCTGCTTCTAAGGCAGAAAGGCCCAACCCCAAATCCACCAGAATCTTCCCCAAACCACCAATCCACCACCAAGTGTCAATTAAATCACCTCCAAAAGTCTAGAACTAGCCACAGGTCCTTGAATTGAGGTCCTATTATCTCTTGAACATGTAGTATTTTAATGCTGCTGCTCTATAACTCTATAATGTTATAAATAACCAACTAATGCTTAGTGTGTTGGAGACATTCACAACTTATGTGTGACAATAGTCTAACTTCTGCATAGCTTATCCTAACTTCTACATTGTGCAGTCATGTCAAACTGCCGTCGGCTCCCGATCCATGAATCCTAGGTGAGCGAGAGATCATCTGTTAAACAGAGATGAGTCTCCCCTCCAAGGACCACGGCGGGGGTGTGTGACCAACCTGGCAGAGCTGTCAAATCTGTCAGGTCGGTCACATCTAAAGCAGCTGATGTGACACATCAGGAACGTCAGATGACAGCTGTCACAACCTGGCTCAAAGGCACGCTAACTGATGGCGATTTAAAAAAAAAAAATATATATATATTTTCAATAAAGTGAAAAAAAACAAGATAATACATGGAGTGTGCTTTTTCCAGGAGGCGCAGCCAACAGCAAAATGTGATTTATCATGGAAAACAGCTGAGCTCTGTACTTGAGGCAATCAGCTGATTGGATCCTCCTCCTCTGGTGTTCTGACATATCTATCAGAACAACACTGGACAGCTGATGATACAGACTGCAGTTAAAGATAAAAAACAAAACAAAAAAAAACATGGGGGGGCTAAACCGTGATTTGGATCTTTATCCTGTAGCTTCAAAGTGGTCAGACACATCCCCGACAGGTCCCATTATACGAAAATATATGTTTGGTTAGCTCTGTGTGTGTGTGTGACCTAATTGCCCAACTGTTCACAGCTGGGAAACAGACTGAACAGCAAATGGGAGCGTCTGAGAGAGGGCATATAAATGACAAAAAACATATATACAAAAAACTGACAACATAATAACAGACGAACAGAAAACCCCTACCCCTGTCCTGACTAGTGACATGGGTACAGGACATAAATAACACTGTTAAGCTGGTTAAAAACGAACATAGCCTTATTTTTCCATAATTGTATGAGATAATGAGGGTAATTCAGTATGTTGTGTGTGTGTGTGTGTGTGTGTGTGTGTGTGTGTGTGTGTGTGTGTGTGTGTGTGTGTGTGTGTGTGTGTGTGTGTGCACGCTGCAGGCACAGCTCTGTATGGTTTTTTTTTCTTGTGAACCAGCACTGCAAATATGCCATTATAGGGTAGCTGTAAGTTAGAAACCCATTCAGTAAGTTACACATGGGTTCAAAGAGTGTTACTCATGTTAGAAATAATTTTTGGGTACGTAAGACACTACTCTTGACATATTTCGACTTTTGAGTAACTATGAGTCGCTGACAAGTAGTGTGTTTAAACGAACACATAACTTCCCTACAACCTTTGCACCGCGAATGCAGGACGTATCAGCCATATGCTGGATACGTCTAAAAATTTTCAGAGGAGCTCGGCGAACTATGCCATATACTTTACCAGCTGTCATGATTGGCTTCTCTGGGGCAGAGAGACAAACCCAGTTGCTGAACTGCATAGTGGCATTTATTAACAAAAGAGAACAAAAAAAAACAACAGAGCAGTGCACTAACACAAAAATATAAACAAAGTAACTTACAGAAACAGCACTCCAGAGCTGAGATCACTCTGGAGGAGATGAGTCCTAATAACACCAGGAGAAGTCCTTAGGCATTGTACATAAGACACTGCTACCTCACTGAAAGAACAAACAGCAGTCCTCAAATAGTGGTCAACAAATGAGTGGCAGGTGAATGAGCAGCAGGTGTGGGCTGAGCTGGCAGGTGACCTAATTGCCCAACTGTTCACAGCTGGGAAACAGACTGAACAGCAAGTGGGAGTGTCAGAGAGGGCATATAAATGACAAAAAACATTTATACAAAAAACTGACAACATAATAATAACAGACATACAAAACTCAAATAAATTGAGTCTGAGCTCAGAGCGGAAATTGGAGCTCAGACTCATGACACCAGCGTGCTTCAGCATGTTCTTAACTTAGCCATAACTGATTCAACGTATGCCAGCATAGTCTCCAAATTTTTCATGTTTTTCAAACGCTGTCTAGATCTTCTGGGTCTTTCAGCCCACTGTGGTGCCTTCAGTAAGGCCCTTAACCCCAACTTGCTCTAGTGGAGCTGCTCAGTGGCCACAAGTCAGGCTGGGGATGTACTGGGCAGCTTCCAGGTGTGAATGTATATCTGTGAATGTGACCAGGGCATCCTTAAGAGGTTCCCTCTCAATGGACCCTCCCTGTATAAATAAAGGTTAAATAAATTAAAAATAAATAAATTTGATAGTTTTCTGGCATGGACCTTGGTCTTCAGTTCACTCCAGATTTTTAATGGATTTCAAGTCAGAGCTTTGTGCAGGCCAGTCAATAACATTCACTTCTGAAGGTAGCTCTTTACCAGGAACAATGTATTGTAACGTCAGGGCTGTGATAAGGGGGCAGGGATTCTCCCGGCATGCTTTGGCAGCGGAGGATTCAAAGGGTGTTATCATTCGTGTGTTCTAAAGTGTTATTGCTGTGTCATTATAACTGCGTTATAATTACACAGCAGTGTTATAAGAAGAGTCAGAGCAGTGACTGATCATGCGTTTGTGTCACCCTCAGTGAGACGGAGGTCTGTGTGAATGACCTCCCCTCCTGTCTGTGTTGAGGAGGTGTGTTTAAATAAAGCCTGTTTCGTCACAGTCATCTCTCCTTTCTTGTGTGAACCCTCACAGCGTCCCACAGGTGTCAGAAGTGGGATTACACAGCAGGTGGTCGAGGAATTGTTCCAGCAGAGCTGCAGCGGGCTGGAATCGGGACAGACGCCAGCTGCGGGAGCTGTTGGACTGCTACATGGATGTCTTCGCTGCGAAGGATGAGGAATGCACCCGAACCAGCTTGGTGCACCATGGGATCGACACTGGTGAGACCAGGCAGATCCGGATCTGCCCCCGCCATCTGCCTTTTTCAAGGCGGGCAGCAGCAGAACAAAAAATACGGGAAATGCTAGAGGCAGACATTATTGAACCCTCCAGCAGCCCCTGGGCGGCGCCGGTGGTGCTGGTTAGGAAGATGGACGGTTCGTGGCGGTTCTGTGTGGATTACCAATGCCTGAATGTCACCCACAAGGACCCACTGCCCCGCATTGATGACGCGCTGGATCACATCGCCGGCTCCAGCTGGTTCAGCTTGCTGGACCTCCACAACAGCTATTGGCAGGTAGAACTGTCACCTGAGGCCTGCCAGAAAACGGCCTTCTCCGTCGGGCAGGGACTGTATCAGTTCAAGGTGATGCCGTTTGGACCTTGCAACGCCCCGGCCACCTTTGAACGTCTGATGGAGCGAGTGTTGGCTCACGTGCCCCGGAACCGCTGCACTGTTTATCTGGATGACCTGCTGGTTCATGCAGCTGATTTTGACAGCGCCCTGTCCAACCTCCAGGAAGTATTGGATGCCATCTGACAGGCCGGGCTGCGGCTACACCCGCGGAAATGCCACCTATTTCGGCGGGAGACCATCTTCCTGAGCCATGTAGTCAGCGCAGCGAGAGTCGCCACCGATCCAGAGAAAGTGGTAGCGGTGAAAAACTGGCCAGTGCTACAGGATGTGGGAGAGCTACAGAGTTTTCTTGTACTAGCCTCCTATTATAGGAGATTTGTGAAAGAGTTTGCCACCATCGCCAGCCTGTTGCATCAGCTGACACAGAAGGACCGTGCATTTCAGTGGAGTGAGAACTGTGCTGCTGCTTTTTCCCAGCTTTGCTCAGCGCTCATCGGAGCCCCCATCCTGCAGTATCCCGACCAGAACTGCCCTTTCATCGTGGACACGGACGCCAGCAACCAGGGCATTGGGGCGGTGTTATCCCAGGAGGGAGAACACGGAGAGCAGACAGTTGCTTTTTTTCAGCCGCACTCTCAGCAGAGCTGAAAGGAATTATTGCGTTACTCGCAGAGAGCTGTTGGCTGTCATCCAGGGGCTTCGCCATTTTCGCCCGTATGTGTACGGGGGGAGGTTCCAGCTCAGGACGGATCATGCTTCCCTGACCTGGCTACTGAACTTTAATACTGATTAATACTGAACTTTAAATGAATACTTCACTTGAATGTTTAGCTGTTAATGTATGTCTCTCACCGGTAATGAATTTCAACATTGCAGTATTGTACAACCCACCCTCACACAATTCTTCTTTTTATAATGAATTAAGTGATCTGGTTAAACAACTTGAGAGGAGCAGAGAAACAATATTTTATGGTGACTTTAATATCAACTGGTCTGATAAAAAGGACAAACAGAAACTGAAAAGCCTCATGACTAAATTTAATTACCAACAAATGATCAAAGGACCCACCAGGATAACCAAACAATCTAGAACACTTATTGACATGGTATTTGCTAATAAACCAGAACGAATAACCAGAACCTATAATCTTGTAACTGGTCTCTCAGATCATAACATGGTTCTTGCTGTCAGAAAACTTACTAAAAAGCGACTACAGTATTTTGGGGGAGTCGATATTGACAAATCAAATTTGATTATTCCCAAATCAAAAAATGAGGAGTTTGAACATTACTTAGAGAATCAAAATTGGGAGCAGCTCATGTCAATATATGAAGTAGATGATTGTTGTAATTTTATAACTGCAACAATTAAAAAGTCCATAGAAAAATTTACAAAGCAAATTAAAAGTAGACAACAGAAGATTAACCTACCATGGCTAAATAACGAAATAAGAAAACTTATGAAGAGGCGAGACTCTGCATTGAAAACATCATTAACCTCTAAACTACAAAATGATCACCTTGTGTACAAAAGTTTAAAAAATAAAGTGGTACAAGAGCTGTGAAAATCAAAAGTATCTTATTACAATAAACTGATAGATCATGCAAAGGGTAACAACAGTTCCCTATGGAGGCATTTAAACAACTTGACTAATAAAAAAAAAAAAATGTTCAGAAGGGGGTAAAGGAACTTAGAATCAATGGCAAGACCATCAGTGACAAGGCTACATTGGCAAATGAATTTAATTCATATTTTGTGGACTCTGTGGAAGACTTAACAAAAAACTTTGTGCTGCCAAATGTGCTCAACAACACAAAATCAATACTTCCAACAGATTCTTTTCACATCGATGAGGTAAATGAGGAGTTAATTGCTGGTATTGTTAAAACACTGTCAAACTCAAAAACTGATATCTACAATATACGCACTTCCTTTCTCAAAACGCACAGCAAAATATTAATCAAACCACTGACTCATCTCATTAATCTCTCCATTAGGTCTAGTACATTTCCATCTGGTTGGAAAAAAGCTGTCGTCATACCAGTTCATAAATCAGGCAGTAAAGACGATATATGCAATTACCGCCCAATCTCTATTTTACCAGTCCTGTCTAAGGTTCTTGAAAAAGTTGTAGCTACACAGCTGATAGACTATTTACAAGACAGTCAACTTCTTCATCCACATCAATTTGGTTTTAGACCAGGATACTCAACAGAAACCGCAAATTGTTACCTTATTGAAAATGTCAAACAGTCCTTGGACAGGGGTAATGTGGTAGGAGCTGTTTTTCTAGATCTCAAAAAGGCTTTCGATACTGTAAACCACAGTTTGCTTTTATCCAAAATGGTATCTTTTAACTTCTCTCCAGATACATTAGAATGGTTTGCATCTTATCTCCAGAATAGAGAACAGTGTGTAAAAGTTCACCAGGATAAATCCTCATTTTTAAACAACCGCATGGGTATCCCACAAGGGTCCATTCTTGGTCCTTTACTTTTCAGCATTTTTATTAATGACTTGCCGCTACACTGCTCAGCTGCAACATGCCAACTTTATGCAGATGATGCAGTTATTTACACAGCTGCCAAGACTCCAGCACAGACTGCAGATGTACTGTCTACAAGTATGGTTGATGTCCAAGAGTGGCTCCTCCAGAGCCATCTATTGCTGAACCTTCAGAAAACAGTTTCAATGTGCTTTTCAATCAAAAAATGTAACCTGCAACGTTTTAAAGTTAATATACATGATCAAGACATCAGTTTATTTACAGAATTCAAATACCTTGGCATTGTACTAGATCCTCAACTCAAATTTAATCTTCATATAAAGAAAATTTCAAAAACGGTAAAAAAAATCTGAACTGCTTTAAATTAATTAGATATTACATACCATACGAAGCAGCTGTACTGTATATGCATTCTATGGTTTTTTTTCTCATATATCATACTGTTTGACAGTCTGGGCTCAAGCAGCCCCTTCCACAATAAGACATATAGGTTCATTATATAATCAAACTCTAAAAATCTTGGACAAAAAGCCCATTAGGTGGCATCACTGTAATACTTTAAAAAAATACAACCTATTGAGTTTTGAGAGTTTCATTGACCTCTGTTTTCTGAAATTAACTTTCAAATGTTTCCATAAATCAGCACCCGAGCCACTTGCTGGTTTCATCCAAAGACAGGACAGCAGCAGAGCCACCAAGAGTTCTGTTAACAACTGTAAAATATTCCACCGCAAAACCACATTTAGAAAAACAGCTTTCTCTATAAAGGGCAGTCACATCTGGAACACAATGCCAAATGAAATTAAAATAATAAAATAATAACGGACTTTAAAACATTCACTAAAAAGGTTAAAAACTGGCTGAAAAATAAACAAGAATGTACCCATGTATGAAATGACTGTCTGCAAGGTGAGAGTGAATGAAGGGAAGGAATGAATGCGTTTGTTTATAGTGAGTGACAAAGAGAGGGAGGCCTGAAATAGGCAAATGTGAGTCAGGTTGTTATATTGTGTATTTATCTTTATAATCTTTATAATTGTGTATTTATAATGTATTTACAATCTTTTTTGCATTGATGTATGTGGTTATTGTTTATTCTGTTTTCATTTTTTTTTATCTTTTCCTTTCCTTTTTTCTTTTTACTTGTTTCTCCTTTCTAAAGCCCATCCAGGGACAAGAGTTGCAAATTAGCTAATAGCTATACACTCTTTGTGCAACACATCAGATTGATTGTCATTGATTGTCTGTTTATTGCACTGTCCCTGTCAAATAAACAAATAATCTAATCTAAAGAGCCGGATGGACAGTTGGTGAGATGGCTGGAGGCACTGCAGGATTATGATTTTCAGATTGTACATCGGGCAGGCCGCCTCCATGCCAATGCTGACGCGCTGTCTCGACATCCCTGTGCTGCGGAGGACTGTCGTCACTGCCAGCGGGCAGAGGATCGAGACCAAGCCGTCTCACAGGCTGCTGCTCTCCAGACCGCTGTGAGCAGGAATAACACAGTGGCGCACAGCTCCTCCTCGGATGATCAGGCAGCTCTCCCCAGCGATGATGTCACAGAGGCCCTCAGCCCGCAGAAGCTGCAGAGCGAGCAGAACAGAGATCTGGTCATTTCCTGGGTTCGGCAGTGGCTGGACGCGGGCCAGCGGCCCGCCTGGGAGGCTGTGTCTGCACTGGACCCAGAGACCAAGGCCCTACACTCCCACTGGGCCAATCTCCGCTGTCACGAGGGCGTTGTGTATCAGCAGTGGCAGACTCCAGCTGGGCAGCGTCACGTCTGGCAGCTGCTGGTTCCCCGGCAGCTCCGGCCCAATGCACTCCAGCTGGTCCATGGGGCGGTAGGAGCAGGCCACTTCGGGGTGACAAAGACTCTGCAGCATCTTCAAGCCCAATTCTACTGGCCCGGATGTCACCAGGATGTAGAGCTCCACGTCCATCGCTGCGACACCTGCACGGCTCAGAAGGGGCCGACTCAGCGATCCCATGCCCCCTTGTAGCAGTACTGGGTGGGAGCACCGATGGAGTGAGTAGGGGTGGACATTCTGGGCCCTTTCCTGATGACAGACCGGGGGAACCACTACGTGCTGGTTGCAATGGATTATGTCACCAAATGGCCAGAGGCGTACGCGGTCCCTGATCAGAGCGCCGCCACCACAGCATCAAACCTGGTGGACAAGATATTCTGTCGGTTTGGCGCACCAGAGGAGCTGCACAGTGATCAGGGTCAGAACTTTGAGGCAGAGGTCTTCGTGGAGGTCTGCAGGCGGCTGGGCATCCGGAAGACCCGGACCACCCCGCTGCACCCACAAAGCGACGGCCTGGTCGAACGGTTCAACCGGACCCTTACCACCCAACTCGCTGTCCTAGTGGACCAGTGACAGCTAGACTGGGACCTGCATTTGCCCTTTGTTCTGTGGGCGTACCGGACAGCAGCACAGGAATCCACCCGTTGCACTCCCGCAGCGCTGATGTTTGGACGCGAGCTGCGCACACCAGTGGATTTGGTACCCCCCCCCCCCCACCGGAGCCAGAGGTGGAGGGCAAACCGGGGTTGGATTATTTGTTTTGCTTGAAGGAACGTCTCCACACGGTGCACAGACTGGCTCAGGAGGCAGCAGTGGGGAGCCGGCAGAAGCAAGCATATGACTCCCGCTGCCAGGGAAGGGACTTTGCACCAGTAGATTGAGTCTGAGTTTTCTGCCCGGAGCGAAAAAGGGGACTGTCACCAAAACTGGCGAGCCATTGGTCAGGACCGTGCAAGATCCTACAGCGACTGTCAGATGTGGTGTACAGGGTGAGGCTGCAGAAAAGGGACCGGGTCATGGTACTCCACCGTGACCGTCTTGACCCGTACCAGCCATCCGCCCCGCGGGTGGTCGAGCCGGAGCATTCACCCCGACCAGATACTCCGACTGAGGCACAGATGAACACTAGTGGGCCTGTGCGCGCTGGTCGTCGACAACGGAGGCCACCCCAACACCTAGGCAGATTCGTGTTGGACTTTTGAGCTGGACTTTTATTATTCTGGGGACAGAAACCAGTCCGGGGGGGAACAGTGTAACGTCGGAGCTATAAGGGGGCGGGGATTCTCCCAGCATGCTTTGGCAGCGAAGGATTCAGAGGGTGTTATCATTCGTGTGTTCTAAAGTGTTATTGCTGTGTCACTGTAACTGCATTATAATGACACAGCAGTGTTATAAGAAGAGTCAGAGCAGTGACTGATCATGCGTTTGTGTCACTCTCAGTGAGACGGAGGTCTGTGTGAATGACCTCCCCTCCTGTCTGTGTTGAGGTGTGTTTAAATAAAACCTGTTTCATCACAGTCATCTCTCCTTGTGTGAACCCTCACAATGTCACAGTATGTTTTGGGTCTTTGTCATGTTGGAAGACAGAGCAATGACCCAGACATAGTTTTGAGTTTTCTTTCAAAATCTTCACATTTTTTTTTCTTCATGTTTCTTTCCACCTTGGTAAGATATGCAGAGAAGCATCCCACAGCATAATCCCATTACAGTGATTCACTATGAAGACGGTGTTCTTTGGGTTGTTCGCCTCGCCCTTCATTCTCAAAAAAATAAGCAGTGTCTCTATGACCAAAAAGCTCTAGTTTCACCTCATCTGGCCAAAGGAGTGTTTCTAAGATGGAAAATCTTTCACCAGGTTGTCCATACTTCAGTCTGGCTTGAAGGTGTTCTGCAGAAGTGGAGTTTTTCTATGTCTGCAACCTTGCAGTCCATTCCTGTGCAGGGTTCTAATGACTTCTTTGAGACTACAATTCCTGACTTGGTTAAGTCATTCACTAGTGTCTTGAGAGTGACAGGAATTCTGAGACCAAGACCCAAAAGCAATACTGAGGAAAATGGTAAGTTGAGTTTAACAATTATCTTTATTACAATGATAATGCAATGGTTCAGGTTACTTTATTTGTACCCGTAGGTAGATTTGTTTTGCAGTCTGGTGACATCCATATTTACAAGCCACTAATTACATTCAACATAGACACAAACACAGGCACACATGAAGCTGACTATAAACATGATAAAAATACTCAAGGCTCCATCAATCAGGGTATAAAAAGACAAAGAGATGAGGGAAAAACCAGAGGTAAGAGAGAAGGGTCATATTAAAAGTTAAAAACTAGTCAGAGGTTAAACTCAAAGGTCTAAAACCCAATAAAATATTCAGAACCCAAGTGACATCCTATAAAAATAAGTAAATATAAAATGAAGTTAATAAATGGGTACCTAAATTATGTACAATATATTTTTACAGCTTGTTCAACTCTTTGACAGCAGCAGGGACAAAGCTGTTTTTGTAGCGCTGGGTTCTACTTTTTGGGACAGCAAACCTCCGTCTTGAGGGAAGAAGCTGAAAGTGGCAGTGCAAAGGGTGGGAGTCATCATTTAAAATGGAGGTAGCCATCCTCTGTACTTGTATGGTGTACAGGGATGTCAGGCTCAGCTGTGGCTCACCAAGCAAACGACTGGACCATCTAACTACCTGATCCAAGGATTTTCTGTTTCAGTTTTATCTGACTAAACCATGACACTAAAGAAAAGGATAAAACAGATTCAATAAAAGCCCGATAAAACATTGTCATTATGGTTCGGTCAACTTGGAAGCGTGCAAGTTTTCTCAAGCAATGCAAATGTTGCTGACCCTTTTTGCACACCCTTTCACAGTTCACTTCAAAGTTTAAATTACTATCAATAATCGTCCCAAGATATTTGTAGGATTGTACACATTCGGTGGTCTGGCCTTTTAGTATGGTGACTTTGTGCCTGGGATTTTTCCTCCTAATGTCAATCATGTCTTTAGTTTTTGTCGTATTCAGCTGCAGGTAGGAATCCTCACACCAGTGAACAAAATCATCAACTACTGGGCCATGGCCACTCTCACCATCCTGGAGGAGACTGACAATAACTGAGTCATCAGCATGCTTTATAATGTGTCTGTTGTCATGTCTGCTCCGACACATGTTTGTGTACAGGATGAAGAGTAGTGGTGACAACACACACCCCTGAGGAGAGCCAGTAGAAGAGCACTTTAGGTCAGACAATGTACCATTGACCCTTACTCTCTGCGTCCTGTTGGTTAAGAAATCCAGAATCCAACCCACCAGATTATTGCTCAAATCAAATTGTTGCAGGAGCCTTTCAACTAAGATATGAGGTTGGATTGTATTAAAGGCGGAAGAAAAGTCCACAAATAAAAGCCTGGCATGTGTCCCATTAAAATCCAGATGTTTGGTGAAGTAATGTGCACAATGGTGAAGTAATGTGCACAAAGATCTGGCAACCCTGAGGGGGAGAGCAGAGACAAGAGGATAAGTGGGTGGACAGTGGTAATGAATAATATTGTTTTATGTAGGCACTTCTGGGGAAAAGCTGTGGTGGTAGGGCAGGGGTCCTCCAGAGGTGAAGAGTGGGTTGCCAAAAGTGGTGGTGAAACAGTGCTGCAGGGAAGTTTCGGGGAAAGTGCAAAGGCAGGTTAGCAAGGGCCAGATGCTGGGGAGTGAGGATCAAGGACAGTGAGGACAAACGTGGGTAAGTTGACTTACTTGGGGGGGGGGGGGGGTGTAGTGCACTTATCCGTGTATTTCCAATTCCAATCCTTAAGGTGAATTCCAGAATCCAAGAACAGTGAGTCAGAGCACAGCAGGCAAGAGCAGGGCAGACAGAGATCCAAGACATGAAGCTGGTAGCAGGGTGTATGGCAAACAAAGGTCAGACACGGCAAGCAAAGAACATCAAGCAAAACAGGAACCAACAGATGAGTGCAATGCTACGCAACCAGACAGAGCAGTGGAAGAGCCTCTCTTATAAAGGGCACTTTTAACTGGCCTCTGGTGGTGACCAAGGCTGAAGGAAGGGCACTAATTAACAGGAGGAGAGGGAGGTAGACACACATGACAGACAGGGATCCTTACAGAGAGTTGTTCTAGGGTCTTTAGACACATCGCTTACAGAGTCTTTAAAATATTTTGCTTCCTGCCTCAGGCTTGTTCTGTACTGTCTGGATTTCTTTGAATTTCTTGAAGATGCTTCTCACTCCAGTTCTTGACACTTGAAAATGCTGTGATAACTTTGTATATCCATCTCCTGCTTTATGAGTATCAACAGTTCTTGGTCTCAAGTCTAAGCTGATTTCCTTTGTTTTTCAGCATGATGCTTTCTCAAGTGACCACTCAATCCCTTGCTGAAATTTTTATACTGTCTGTAAATTGGAAGACAACCCTCAGTTTTAGCTTGATTTTACAAGCTTTGAGCATTACAAAGTTAAAGACCATGAATGCACAGCAGTGGTTTGTGCTATGACTCAATAAAAAGGTTGTTTTTTCAGGGGGTTAATAATAGTGATCCTTGCAGTTTTTGTTTTTAGTGAAATAATGTTTCTGTGTGCAAAGTAAAATAATTATCCCTTCTAAAGAAATCTAGGATGTTTGGAAAAGCTGTGTTAAAATTCTTCGCACTATTTAACAGCACTTGGAAAATACTTTTTGAAAATGAAATTTCCATAATTTTGTCCTCAACTGTATGCCTAGAACTTTGCATGTACAACTCCTGCACCCAAAAAAATTGTCAGTTCAAAAGTTAGTCTCTAGATTGCCTTAAAATTTGCAATCCTGACTCCAACTTGTCTTTTCAAATTCAGTCAACTTAAACTCTTAAGGCAACCTGGATACTAGCTTTTATATTGACACAGCTGCTTATTTTTACAGTGAAGTTTGGAGTTGATAGCTGCAGTCATTTATTTTTTTTAGACTCAAACAAACATTCAATGACTTTGACCATTGATCTTTTGAGCTCAAAATGGTATGCAGTTGCTACTCCAGCACCAAGTTATCTGTAGTCATTCTTGTTTTAGTCTATAAAAAAACAAACAAAAAACAGACGGACATAAAACCCCTACCCCTGTCCTGACTAGTGACATGGGTACAGGACATAAATAACACTGTTAAGCTGGTTAAAAAACGAACATAGCCTTATTTTTCCATAATTGTATGAGATAATGAGGGTAATTCAGTATGGTGTGTGTGTGGGGGGGGGGGGGTGTCACAAAGTTGACACACATCCTAAGTCCTAAGTGCAACAGCTCAAAGGAGTATCTGGGCTTTTATTCACTCTCTCAGTACCACATTTAAATGTGAGAGTGACTCTGTCTACTTCCATCAGACATTCCTGTGCATTGTGCTAGAACAATGAATTTATAATTAAATTAAATTAAATCATCCTTTATTGTCATTCAACTGTACAACCAATCATATACAGTAGAACGAGATTGTGCTTTACCTATTTACTGTGTTAATCACACACACCAAGTGTAGAATCAGAGGGCCGCTGCCATGCAAGGCGCCGCCACAAATTAAATTAATAAAGAAATCTTCAAGTTTTCCAGAAGCATGTGTAAAAATGTGTTATTGTCTGATGAAAACTAAGGTTGGATTTTTTTTGGCCATAATGTCAAAAGGTATGGAAAGGGTTAGGGTATGTTTGGTGCAAAAAGACTGACCATCACCAAAAGAACACTATACCCACGGTGAAGCATGGTGGTGGCAGCATCATTCATTGGGGTTGCTTTTCTTCAGCTGGAACTGTGAATTTTGTGCCTGGATAGTGAATTTTGCCTCAAAACCTTCAGCTATGTTGTTGGGGCCAATTTGTCCCTGGTAGGGTCTCCCAAGACAAACTGGTCCTGGGTGACAGGCCAGACTAAGAGTGATCCAGTAGAATCTCATGATGGATGTACAATCAAGAATTCAGAGTAACCCTCTCAGTATGGGGTTACTGATCCCCGACTTTCTAAACTAGCTTTTGGGACGTGGAATGTCACCTCCCTGGTGGGGAAGGAGTTTGAGCTGGCACACAAGGCTGAGAGATACCGACTATACAGTTGGTCTCACCTCAATGCACAGCTCTGGTTCTGGAACCAGTCTCTAAGAGATGGGCTGGAGCTTGGCCTACTTTGGAGTTGTCCCAAGCAAGAGGTGGCGAGCAGTGGTGGGTATTCTTGTATCTCCTTGTCTTGCTGCGTCTATGCTGAAGTTCTCCCCAGTGAGCAAAAGGGCTGTTTCAGGCACATCCCACTGAGAGATAACTTGGCAGACCCAGGATGTGCTGCAGAGACTATAGGTGCATTCCGATCGCCCAGTAGTGTACTCCAAAGTGGACTGCACGAGGTATTCTGCCATATTAAGTGAGATTCCAAACCGAAGGGAGTGAACAGTCTTCAGTTCAAAGGGAACTGAGAACTGAGCAGGGAAGAAGTGAACAACCGGACATCACCTCACCGGAAGTTGACAAGAAGATTACCCATAAGCTATTGTGCCTCAAATACGAGTAAAAAACTATTGTTGCTAACATTATTAACAAGCTAAACTGACGTTGGTTATTGTTTATATCAACTTATAGCAATAAAAATATATTTGTATTAATATTTTATTTAAGAAATATAAATTATCCACCATAGTATCAGTACATGTTCATGGTTACTGTGGTAATGCATGGAGTAGGGAAGGGCAGTTAACTTCACTGATATTCCCTGAGAACGGAGCGGGGAGTAGGGAATACAGCTGAAGTGCACTGTGGATCGGAACGTAGCTTATGTCTCCCAGCTGGCCTGGGAATACCTTAGTATTCCCTCTGAAGACCTGGAACAGGTGGTGGGAGGAAGGGGAGGTCTAGGTGTTTCTGCTTGGACTGCTGCCTCTGTGATCTGGACCCTCAGATAAGCAGTAGAAAATGGATGTATGGATGGAACTTTTAGGTGTCTGCTAGAAAACTGAATATGAAAAGGAATTTCACCTTACAGTACAACAATGACCCCAAGCATATACCGAAATAACAAAAAAATGGCTTCATCAGAATAAAATTTTATTTATGGATTGACCAAGCCAGAGCCCTGATCTAAATGTATGGAGTGACCCGAAGAGGGCTATACACAAGAGATGCGGTATCTCAAAATCTTCAAAATCTGACAGATTTTGAGCTAAAGATGTATGTTACTGATAGATTATTACAAAAAAGACTGCATGCTGAAAAAAAATCAAAAGGTGCTTCAAGACAATATTATTTTTATTTAAATATGTTATATTTTCTCCTTATCACATTTGTTTTTGTTTGTTGGTTTGTTTATTTGTAAGTTAAATTGTGCAGGTATTTTTTTTTTGTATGCTCTGTAAGGAACATAGTGTATTTGACTAATTTTGTGACATTGCATGCCCTTCTCTTTTAACCTGACAAAAAAGCAGATCATATTTGTGTTGACAAAACACTGCAGGCTGAATTCTCAGGAAATAATCCACATTCTCTGAGCTGTTGTGCCATTATCACAGGCCATAGGATTTAAAAGCATGCGCCATAAACTAACCTTTGTTCTGGACCAACTATGCACCTGCGTCCTCTGGTTTGTCAGGGTTTTTTTTTTTTTTTGTCTGTTATGAGAAGGATAACTTTGAGCTTCCTAGGTTATCAGTGTCTTATCAGAAGACTACACACCTGCACACTCACGAGGTAACCTACTGTTCTCAGTTTTCATTGCCTCAAGGATGAACACAGGGAGGTGCTGATGACATTTCCCACAGTTACATGACTCTGAAAAGCTGGATAATTTTAATACCCTGAACTTAGTAAACAGAGAAGACTTACAGGACAAAAGAAAAGGCAACACATTGGTACCAGTGTAACCACAGTAAGGAAAGGTTATTTTGGTTTAAATTCATGGGATTTCAAATACAAATTAAATAGTGCCACATTTAACCAAATTTGAAATGAGTAAGTAGTTGCTAAGAATATAACTGGAATTAAACTGCTATTTGTCTGATTTTATATTGTTTTTTTGTTTGTTTGTTTTGTATACTTGAATCAGTCATGTGGAGAATTTCAAGTTTCTAAATTCCAAGTTTCTTAATGCTGCAGTTTCATTCTGAAATCGTGACAAAACTTTTTCATCCATGCCCAAGCAGCAGTACCAGCTACGTGTTACTGCTGGGCCCAGATACCTAAAATATTCATAGTGTCCTTGTCAGAATACATTAATGCAATCTCACTGAACAAATCTACAAGACGACTCAGCAGAATGAAAGTCATGTTCTTTGTACTGGATTTAGATGAAGGCAGTACAAAGTCATGTTAGGATTTTTGGGAGATGACTTCATTACTGATAATAACAATGCATGATACTGTATTAATAAATGTCACATAAAAGAAAAAGCAGTGGTGTTGCAGAATAGACATTGTGTGAATGACTCAAAGATACTGGCATTTGTTGATAGTGATTTGGTTTTTCTTAGTAACTAGTACATACCCGTCCATGCCCGTAGAAACCAAGTGTACTGCTTGAACCTGAGGTGTTTCATCTTCACGGCATCTTTTCTGACGTGCAGCGGTTCTCCTCACTCTATTGCTCTTCTTCTTCTTCTTCTTCTTCTTCTTCTTCTTCTTGACCACTGGTTGAGGGATAGGTGCCTTGTAATTCCAGTTCATGGACAGGATCATGAAAATAGATCTGACTAAAAAGCGGCTTTCGACCCTGTTCAGAAAGACTTGTGCATGCCCGTCAAAACCCAGAAACCGGAGCACCCAGAGAAAATCAGCGCTTTGCTTGGCATTTTATACATTTGTAGTGTAGACTGCCATTCTTCATGGGTACTGCTTTGAATGGGTGTGGTTTAAAGTAATGTGTCCTATTCTTAATTGGGTGACAGACTGACACACTGACAGAGATTTCTTGAATTTATAGAGTGTCTTCTGCCTTACTGAGTGAGATTTCCAGATTCACTGCTTTGAATGGGTGTAGTTCTTCTTTTAGATTTGATTGGCGTTGGTTTAAAGTAGTGTGTCCTATTTGGTCTCAGCTTCTCTGTGCCTTGCCTGGCGTGCAGCATTGGCGGCCAGCCAACTATTCCACATCTCCTTGGCCTCAGCTTGTCTGTGCCTTGCCTGGTATGCAGCATTGCTGGCTTTGCGGGCATTTTGGGCTTCAAGTGACTCAGCACGTGCATGGCACACTGCCACATGTTTCCTGTCTGTGCATCCCTTGTCTGTCGTACCCTATGCTGGTGAAGGGTCTCCTCCTGTCTCAGACGGGTGTGTTGTTCACAGTCATGCCTGCAACGTACTGCTCAGGTGTTTCATCTTCACGACATCTTTTCTGACGTGCAGCACAGTCATGCCTGCGACATACTGCTCAAACCTCAGGTGTTTCATCTTCACGGCATCTTTTCTGACATGCAACACAGTCATGCCTGGGAGGTACTGCTCAAACCTCAGCTATGTCATCTTCACAGGATCTTTCCTGACGTGCAGCAGTTCTCCTCACTCTATTGTTCTCCATTTATGTAGCGTCTGGTTTAAATTAGTGTGTCCTATTCTTAATCGGGTGATGAGTATCTCTTCTTTCCTGTTTCTGGCAACTCCCTTTCCACAGTTTACGTGCTTTTGAATTGCGGTTGAGGTTTAAAGTGCTGTGTCCTATTCGTAATCGGGTGATGAGTATCTCTTCTTTGGTGAGTGATGGTCTATATGACATCATAATGACATCAAGGCAGGCATCATAAGACACTACATCATAGGTAGCCAGTCATAAAATATATCAAGGCAGGCATCGTGAGTGATAGTCTATATGACATCATAAAAACATCAAGGCAGGCATCATAGACACTACATCATAGGTAGCCAGTCCTATTGTCTATATGACGGCATTGCAAGTCCTATGTAGTCCGAGATCATAGGATCATCATAGGCTGTCCTATGATGTCCTATGATCATGACAGACAGATACACAGAGATTTCTTGAATTTATACTGGAGTCAGTTTGTCTTGGCCTGTCCTTGCCACTGATAATATCTCCATCTGCCAAGAATGTGCCACTAGTCCAGCAAAAGCTAGCGGTACTCAAATACCTTGCAAGCAGTTTCATGAAATGGACAGTCAGAAAGAAAATCATACCGGCTCGGACGTTGCCTGGGAGTTCCTGGCAGCAGAAGGCGAAGGACAGAGGTGTATGGAGGAATCTGATCAGACCTAAATGAAACAGTCATTGTCGCCTCCGACAGACTGCTATGATGATGATGATGATAGAGTGATAGAGTGTCTTGAATTTATAGTGATGAGAGATGTCTAACATTTTTGACACTTTGGTATGGATATGATACAAAACATCAGATTTTCAAAGAACTGAAGAAAACAAGCAATGCAGGGGGAAAGAGAGGGAAATTTGATTTCATAGTTTATTTATAACAGAGAGAAGACTTACAGTGCAAAAGAAAAGGCAACACATTGGTACCAGTGTAACCACAGTAAGGAAAGGTTATTTTGGTTTAAATTCATGGGATTTCAAATACAAATTAAATAGTGCCACATTTAACCAAATTTGAAATGAGTAAGTAGTTGCTAAGACTATAACTGGAATTAAACTGCTATTTGTCTGATTTTATATTGTTTTTTTGTTTGTTTTGTATACTTGAATCAGTCATGTGGAGAATTTCAAGTTTCTAAATTCCAAGTTTCCTAATGCTGCAGTTTCACTCTGAAATCGTGACAAGACATTTTCATCCATGCCCAAGCAGCAGTACCAGCTACGTGTTACTGCTGGGCCCAGATACCTAAAATATTCATAGTGTCCTTGTCAGAATACATTAATGCAATCTCACTGAACAAATCTACAAGACGACTCAGCAGAATGAAAGTCATGTTCTTTGTACTGGATTTAGATGAAGGCAGTACAAAGTCATGTTAGGATTTTTGGGAGATGACTTCATTACTGATAATAACAATGCATGATACTGTATTAATAAATGTCACATAAAAGAAAAAGCAGTGGTGTTGCAGAATAGACATTGTGTGAATGACTCAAAGATACTGGCATTTGTTGATAGTGATTTGGTTTTTCTTAGTAACTAGTACATACCCGTGCATACCCGTCCATGCCTGTAGAAACCAAGTATAAGCAAGTATTTCTACATGCCCGTTGCTGAAGGGTCTCCTCCTGTCTGAGACGGCTGTGTTGTTCACAGTCATGCCTGCGGCGTACTGCTTGAACCTGAGGTATTTCATCTTCACGGCATCTTTTCTGACGTGCAGCAGTTCTCCTCACTCTATTGTTCTCCATCTCTTCTTCTTCTTCTTCTTCTTCTGTGGTGCCTTGTAATTCCAGTTCATGGACAGGATCATGAAAATAGATCTGACTAAAAAGCAGCTTTCGACCCTGTTCAGGAAGACTTGTGCATGCCCGTCAAAACCCAGAAACTGGAGCACCCAGAGAAAATCAGCGCTTTGCTTGGCATTTTATACATTTGTAGTGTAGACTGCCATTCTTCATGGGTACTGCTTTGAATGGGTGTGGTTTAAAGTATTGTGTCCTATTCTTAATTGGGTGACAGACTGACACAATGGCAGAGATTTCTTGAATTTATAGAGTGCCTTCTGCCTTACTGAGTGAGATTTCCAGATTCACTGCTTCAAATGGGTGTAGTTCTTCTTTTAGATTTGATTGGCGTTGGTTTAAAGTAGTGTGTCCTATTTGGTCTCAGCTTCTCTGTGCCTTGCCTGGCGTGCAGCATTGGCGGCCAGCCGACTATTCCACATCTCCTTGGCCTCAGCTTGTCTGTGCCTTGCCTGGTATGCAGTGTTGCTGGCTTTGCGGGCATTTTGGGCTTCAAGTGACTCAGCACGTGCATGGCACACTGCCACATGTTTCCTGTCTGTTTGTGCATCCTTTGTCTGTCGTACCCTATGCTGGTGAAGGGTCTCCTCCTGTCTCAGACGGGTGTGTTATTCACAGTCATGCCTGCAACGTACTGCTTGAACCTCAGGTGTTTCATCTTCACGCCATCTTTTCTGACGCGCAACACAGTCATGCCTGCGACATACTGCTCGAACCTCAGGTGTTTCATCTTCATGGCATCTTTTCTGACATGCAACACAGTCATGCCTGGGAGGTACTGCTCAAACCTCAGCTATGTCATCTTCACAGGATCTTTCCTGACGTGCAGCAGTTCTCTTCACTCTATTGCTCTCCATTTATGTAGCGTCTGGTTTAAATTAGTGTGTCCTATTCTTAATCGGGTGATGAGTATCTCTTCTTTCCTGTTTCTGGCAACTCCCATTCCACAGTTTACGTGCTTTTGAATTGCGGTTGAGGTTTAAAGTGCTGTGTCCTATTCGTAATCGGGTGATAAGTATCTCTTCTTTGGTGAGTGATGGTCTATATGACATCATAAAGACATCAAGGCAGGCATCGTGAGTGATGGTCTATATCAGTGGTTCTCAACTGGTCTGGCTTTGGGACCCACCATCACCCCTCAATGACAAGCCGCGACCCAAATCAAAGATTTTCAAATTCTCAAATTTACTGAATGTAAAGATTGTGCATTTTGAACCTGAGGCAGAAGAACAGAATATCACAGTATACAAACACAAAACAAATTTAATGATTACCCAAAATGACCAGTAAGTGGCAATACAACAGAGGGAACAATTCCCTTTAATGCTGAATCAGCTGCATTTTAAATTAAAAATTAAACAAAAAGTGCAATTCAAAACAATTCAAGTCTCAAAACTGACTTTTCTTCTGATTGTTTTTTCAGTATTTACCTACTGATAAGGTTATGTGCTTTGAAGAAAATGAAGGAACACTCACTAAAACCTGTAACAGTGACATCATAGACCTGAGTCTGGAGGAATTAATGGGAGAACTGGGGATGTTTTTTGCTCTTGGCAAGAGTCTCAATGTCTGGAGTTATATTAGACCAGGGGTCACCAACCTTTTTGAAACCAAGAGCTACTTCATGGGTATCGAGTCATGTGAAGGGCACCAGCTTGACACACTCCTCTAAAATAACAAATTGTGTATATATACTGTATATATATATATATATATATATATATATATATGTGTGTGTGTGTGTGTGTGTGTGTAAATAATTATCAATAACTTAGAGTGGGTAACAGACAAGATCAATATTCAACACTTTATTTTTATTAATCTCAGCAATTGTTCAGATGATCACTTCTACATTTCATTAAAAAATTGTCCAGTTTTCACCAGTCCCTTTTAACCATAAAAAACTAAACCCTTTTAATTCATGAACTATGTTGAACCATGTTTGAAAAAGTTATGCAACATTTAAGAAAAATCAACTTTCATATTAAATAAATCTTATCACATTTTTAACTGAACAAATCTGCTGCAATTCTGCTCAAAATCTGTTACATTTAATAAACACACTTTTGTGTGTTCTTCTTCACTGGAATTATATCCATACAGTTCTTGCCAAGAATCACGCTTGAGTAATAACCAGCGCTGTCCTTTTATGAGAAGCTAAACAGCGCTGAGAGTGCTTATATGCACGGTGGCGCAGTGGTTAGCACCGCGGCAGTTTACCCTCGGCCGGGGGATCGCGGGGATCGTGGGTTCGATCCCTGCCCCCGGCCAACAGTGATCTGTGTGGAGTTTGCATGTTCTCCCCGTGTTTGCGTGGGTTTACTTCGGGATTTCTCCGGTTTCCTCCCACATGCCAAAAACATGCAGGTTCGGGAGTTAAGGGGCGCTTGCGCACGCAGCGACCGGCAGCTGGTGGCTTGTCACCGGACTGCAGAAGAAATCTACCTACGGGTACAAAATAAGTCAAAAAAAAAAAAAAAAGAGTGGGCAGCAGTGGGCCACAGTCGCCCCGCAAATGAAACACCCGCAGCTTCCTTTCACGGTGGTAAAAAAGAACTCTTCCTCCCGCTCACTTTGAAAATGATAAATTTTCTGTCTTTTTTTTTTTGCCATGTTTTTGGGCTAGGAAACTGCACTCACCATCTTCACTGGCCGCTAGCTTACGCTCCACAAGCGCGAAGGTTTTGTCATGCGCACAATACTGACCTTTGAACTAGGTCAGAGTTCACCTTAACATAACGTATAATAAACATATTTTCATTTTTTTTTATTTTTAAGACATTGTCATTTTAAAATCTATATAAATGCAAGTGTGATTTTAAAAAATAGCGGCAGAAAAAATTACATCTTAGAAGCAGCTCACTTGCGAGTTGTGCTATTTTTAGAACAGGCCTGCGGGCGACTCATGTGGTCCTTGCGGGCGACTTGGTGCTCGCGGGCACCGCTTTGGTGACCCCTGTATTAGACAAAGCGACTCTGAGGTCATGCTCAATGTCCAGTCTGTTTCTCTGTTTTGTCTTCAACTGAACCAGAGCTGAGAAGCCACACTCACAGAGATAGGTAGTGCTGAAGGGTAGGAGGGTTCTTACTGCTCGAATGGCAAGAGAAGGATACTCGCTCATCACAGTGCTGCACCAGAATTGCGAGAGGCTTACCTCTGTGAACCTCTTTTTCAGCGTGCGGTCACATGATAGCTCCACCAGCTGACTTCATTGCTTGGCAACGTAACGCTTTCCATGTCGATTCCAAAGGGATCACGTATCCAGTCCGTTTCGCCATGCTCAATTAGCATATACAAACAAACGTTGCGAGTCTTCTTCTATGGTGCGAAATATGGTGTCGCCCGCCACCTACTGCCATCTACTGTTACGGAGTGTGAATGACACTATGCTGATTTATTTCTTGATATTTTATTTGCCCAGGCAAAGGCCCGCGACCCACTGAAAATAGGTCTGCGACCCACTTTTGGGTCGCGACCCACCAGTTGAGAATCACTGGTCTATATGGCATTGCGAGTCCTATGTAGCCTGAGAAAATAGGATCATCATAGGCTGTCCTATGATGTCCTATGATCGTGACACACAGACACACAGAGATTTCTTGAATTTACACTGGAGTCAGTTTGTCTTGGCCTGTCCTTGCCACTGATAATATCTCTATCTGCCAAGAATGTGCCACTAGTCCAGCAAAAGCTAGCGGTACTCAAATACTTTGCAAGCAGTTTCATGAAATGGTCAGCCAGAAAGCAACTCATACCGGCTCGGATGTTGCCTGGGTTTGCAGGATCAGGAGTTCCTGGCAGCGGAAGGTGAAGGACAGAGGTGTGTGGAGGAATCTGATCAGACCTAAATGAAACAGTCATTGTCGCCTCCGACAGACTGCTATGATGATGATGATGATAGAATGATGGAGTGTCTTGAATTTATAGTGATGAGAGATGTCTAACATTTTCGACACTTTGGTATGGATATGATACAAAACATCAGATTTTCAAAGAACTGAAGAAAACAAGCAATGCAGGGGGAAAGAGAGGGAAATTTGATTTCATAGTTTATTTAGTAGTAATCCTATGATATAGTGAAAACTGAAAAGCACAGTAAGTCAAAAGTACTGTGGGTCAACCTTAACTTTCAGTATGTGACTCATGTAACCAGAACTTAACGTTTCCAACTATGTAAATGTTACACTCCCCAGAGGAATCCTAGCTCACTCCCAGTGCTGGACATTAACTTTTTTACCATTCAACCACATTAGCTAGTTGTTTCAAAAGGTACTAGCCACTTATCATTTCCACTAACCATAGGTTTGTAGTTTGAAAGTTACTATGTATTTCATTAAAGTTAGCAATGATGTTTCTCATCGCTACCAAATAAAAATGGACTGAGCAGGCATGGGAATTCTGGGTTTACTATTGTGGTGCTACTTGTGCAGTTGGTTTATTACTCCGGGTGTCTTTTGAATGGGCTTGTGGAGAAAGGAGGCAGGTGAGGCAACAAGCTGGACGACACAGTAACTTTATTCTTTCTCCAACATATTTTACAGCTAAAGAGAATGCCCGGGACACTGTGCATTCCTCTTTTATATCTTTATTTCCATGCACCGAGACCCGGAACTTCCGACCATAACACATTGTTGTTTGAACAAAGAACTGTGTGGCACATTAACATAACATAGCACCAGCGCCGCTTCAACACTCTTCTTCTCCCAGCGGCTCCGGCATTTACTCCTCTACCTGGGGGGCGCATAGTCCTTACTGTCCCATCTGATATCCCCCGGTGACACCTCCTCTTTCAGTCCATTGTTCCCTGGGTGGAGAAGTCCAACACCGTGCTCCCACAGGCTGCTTAACACAATCTGCCACTCTGTGCAGTGGCTAGTAATACTGCATTCCCTTTCTTAGAGCAAGTTGGATTTAGAAGTCGCTCTAGTACTTCCACTGTGAAGTCAGTTTTTCAGCTCATGAAACGAGCCTTGACAAGACCATTGTGAAGGCCTATACTGTACATACTTCCCAAGAACAGAATTTTTTTCTTTTTCTTGAGGTGGCAAGAACAAGAACAAAGTTCTTTCTGGCCAGGACATTTCATACTTCACAAGAAACTCAAATACAGATGTAACCCTTGCCTTACGTTAATTAGGTAAGGGAAATTATTAAGTGTAGACCAGTTGCTAGGTTCGTAAGGATTACAATAGGGAATTAAAATGAGTGTGGAATGAAATAGCTGGAGGCAAGAAATGAGCAATAATGGCTGTTATTTTTAAAGATAAAGGGAACAAAATATACAAACAATTTACAAATATACAAATATAACAACGGCCGGCATGAAATAAAACTCCAAAAATGTCCTACTGAGCTCAGTGTTTGTTCGTCTTCTTGTTTTAGTCATTTGACCAGTCAAGATATCTTGTATTTCCAGACTCAGGTTTCTTTTCATCTTTTAAAGTGGTGGCTTGAGTTGTTACCACTTTGAATTTTGTGCACTGGAGAGAGGAAGGATGTTCTTCAATCGAGATCTTGGTTCAGATCTCGGTTCAGTCTCGGTTCAGGTCTCAGGTCAGGCTCGCCATCTCCATTCGGAGAGAATCCAGGATCTAGAAGGTTCTTAATCAGCAACCAAAAAAAACCTAGCCTGCACAACAATAATGGTATTATTGTTTACAGCTAGAGTAATTCATTTTCCAATCTCTTCTTATGCAACACTATAGCTTAGTGTTTAAATTCTTCCCTCATATTACTATTGTTACAATCCAGTAATATAGTAATATCTTACAATTCACATCTTACATCTTACATGCATGTGATCTTTTCTCACAATCTCTCTGGTAGTACATGAAATACTTTTTTTTTCTCATGTAACCAATTAAATGAATTCCTCGTTTTATCTCTACATCATTTAGCCATGAAATTATGATTAATCCTTTTCAACCTTTCTTTGTAAATCATGAAATGAAATACAATTAATTTATCGCATAACCAGGGAATATACTGTCCCATTACTTCCAATATTCCCTTTTAAAATCAGTAAAACCCTGTCTGAGCTACTGGGTTTAGCATAACCTATGAATTTACATAGAAAACCAACACAATGTGCTTTTAGCATCAAACTACACATTACATTCGACAGAAATAGTGCAAAAGAACTAAATGTACTTCAGCATACTGTTGTGAACTGAAATCACATTTAGGAAAACCATACAGACACAAAAATAGCCTTTTCCATTGCTTTTAAATCCACTCGCGATTGTCATATCCCGAGCGCTTTGTCCGCGCTCGGGTTATTCCTCATCCCTGTCAGCTTTTGACAGCTGGTGTCGTCACACGGGTTTCCCGGGCTCTGATTGGCCAGACGCTCGGGAGCTCTCAGCTGTCAGAACCTGGGCAGCTGTGCCGAGTTTCCAATCATGAGCAGCTGGCTTTAAATGTCAGTGCGAGTGAACTGGACGGCGCGGCTGTCTCGTCAGAAGTCCTATGACTTTCCCCTGTCTCCTTACCACATGCTCCCTGGGTTCCTCGACGTATCCCGCGGCATGTAAGTGATTTATTTGGAACTGTCTTCTCCCTCGCTGACGTTCCTTCCTATTTACGGCAGACGAGAGCTCCTCGTCACTGCCTCAACTCTCTATTGTGAATTTATGTTGTGTTGTGTAACGAAGCCTGCGTGGCAAAGTTATGTTGTACACCTAAGTCCTGTGCTTTATAAATAAAAGAACTGAACTGCAATCTACTGAACTGAGGCGTCTTATGCTGGCTCGTGAGGGCCAGCCGTGACAGTAGACAGCCGCCAGAAGGAGACGCCGTTCTCAGTAAGTTGCGTTCTGGGAACTTTGTCCTTCCTGTCCAGGTACGCGGCGTTGGAAATATGCCATCTCAGCGGAGTCATTCTCGGGGTTCCCACGTCCTGCTGACCAAGGCGCTGGAGGAGGTAGATGAAATCCTCATTATCGCCTCCGACCTCGATGGGCATCCAGACACCTCCCTCGCCCCTCCTCTCCTCGGTTATCAGCCCGATGAACAGTGGTATTTAGACCGGGCTGAGGAGGTGCTTGACCGTCTGCCTTCCCGCTACAACGGTCACCCCGAGGTCGACGCGAGGAGACTCGACATCGCTGCCCAACGCCAGACAATTCTGATGTACGAAGAGGAGGAGGCTGCAAGGTGGAGTGATCTCTGGCTCCAGCTGCCTGATGCGCTGGAGGAGGTGGATGACTTCATCAGCGCTTCCGCCAGCCTTGACGACTCATCCGAAGCGCACTACTACCTGGACTGTGCTGAGAGAACGCTCGACCGGTTGTCTTCCCGCTACACCGACCACTTGGACGTCCAAGCGAGGAGACAAGAGATCGCCGTCCACCGCGAGGTGCTCCAGGAGATCGAGGAGGAACGAGGCCAAAGGCGGAGTGACCGGAGCTCCCGCTGCCCGCTCTGGAATCCGGATCCTTCCCTCGATCCAGTCCTGGAGTTCGCACCATCCGGGGCCCATCGTAGACGTCGACACCGTGGCCAGAGACGTTCTCAGCGTGACTCCCCTCCGGAATCCGCTCCGGTTCACTGGGCTGACCCCATTCATCCCACTGCTGTCTCTTCGGCGTCTCACCTGGAGGAGACCCCAGCAGCCTTTCCCCCCGGGCCTGCTTTCCCCGCTGAGCTGTCAGCGCGTCACGCCCGGACTGACTTGGCTGTTGCCCCCTCCGCTTCGACGCCTTCTCCAGCAGCTGGGAGTTTGAGAAGTTTTGCTCCAGTGGACAGCGCGGCTATACCATCCCGAGTGGCCCCCTCTCCTCTAAGAGAGTCTCCGGCCACCACCCGGTGGGAGGAGGATGGAATGACGTTCCCAACGGCAGGTTCCACCGCTCCTCCGGGGGCCAGGCAAGTTCAAGTTCACTTTTTTCCATCTAATAGTGATTTGTTCTGTCTGACTCCTGGGGGTGAGGCTCGGGGTTTGCAGCCCCCCGAGCCTCAACTCCCTGCTGATATGTTAATTAAACCCGCTGCCTCTGTGTCTCCCCCTGCTGAGCACGCTTCGACCTCTGAGGAGCGTCACCAGACAAGGAGTGAGCCTGCGGCCCTCGGGCAGAAGACCCCAGCCCCGCAGCCATTTTCTGGGCAGAGGAGGTCGGACGATTGGTTGGAGCCTGTGCCGACGACGGAGCGTCCCCGGGACTCCGCAGATGATCAGTCCGGTCCAGCGGGCCGAGAGCCCCTCACCTCCACGCCACATGAACAACTAGCGTGGACGATGACGTCGGGGGGTCCTCGAGCTGCAAGAGCCCCTCTTCCAGGGGCGGATGACGTCGCGACGGAGTGGGAACCGGACGACGACCTCCTCCCGTTTGAACCCGGAGCATCGAAGTCCTGGATGGCGGCAGAACCCGAGATCAGGCAAGTGCTCTATTTCCTATCCCTCCTCTTTTTTCTGGAGCATTATTGCCTGTCTCTCGGGGGGGCGAGCCGGGTGCAGCCGTCTGCTGCGCTCGAGCCTGTCTCGCCGGGCCCTGCCGCTGCCGGTGATCCTGATCCCGGTTCCTTTTGTCCCTCTGAGCCTCTCCCCAGGGTCACTGGAGGCGAACCTGCTCTTGGTGCCACCTTGGAGGGTCCGGCTCTCGGCATGGGGTCCACCAGGAGTGCTCCGCCGGTTCAAGCGGAGCTTGACGTCATGGAGGTTCCGGCCCAATCGGGGTCCGACGCGGGTGCTGCGCTCGCCCGATCGGAGCTTGACGTCATGGAGGTTCCGGCCCAATCGGGGTCCGACGCGGGTGCTGCGCTCGCCCGATCGGAGCTTGACGTCATGGAGGTTCCGGCCCAATCGGGGTCCGACGCGGGTGCTGCTCTCGCCCGATCGGAGCTTGACGTCATGGAGGTTCTGGCCCAATTGGGGTCCGACGCGGGTGCTGCTCTCGCTCGCTCGGAGCTTGACGTCATGGGGGTTCCAGCCCAATCGGGGTCCGACGCGGGTGCCGCTCTCGCTCAATCGGAGCTCGGCACCATGGTCGTTTTGACCCAGGTGGGTTCTGGAGACTGTGTAGCTGACCCGCCGCTGAGCGCTTTCCAGGCCATGCCCCGTCCTCGCCGTGGCCCCTTTTTCCCCGCCTTTGAAACTGCGGGGGTAAATTCTGGCTGGCCCGGTTCGCCGACCTTCCCCCAGCCGTTCTGTTGGCAGGCCGATACTGCCCGACCACCCAGTGACCGGCTCTTTCCTTTTGGCGTTCGGGCCCGGCCTCCTGACAAGCTGGATGGTTCTTTTGGCGCCCTGGTCCGCCCACCGGAGACATGGTTTCCCTCGGCCCGGGGTTTGGCTGGGCCGTTAGGGCACGTTCTGCTGCTTTTGCTGGCGGCCTGGGTGCTGGGAGGCCTCCTGAGCGGAGTTGTTTTACTCTATTCCCCAATGGTTTTTTTTTTCCTCTCCTTCTCTTGCCCCACCACTGACTTGTGACTGAAATACCCCACTGGGGATTGGACTTCATGTTTAAGGTGACTGTTTTCCGTTGATGGACATGTTCTCTTGCCGTGGCTATCATGAGTATTGCATGTTTCTTTAGGGTGTGGTTGTTTATTTCCTATGTTACTCCCTTACTCGGGTCTAGTTCTCCTTTTTTTTTGGCACCTGTGTTGTCTTTTGGTTTTGACGGTTTTCTGTACACATTAACTTGGAGAAGAAGGTATTATTTGTCCTTTTATTTCCTTGATCCTGCCTTGTGGTATTGACTGGTGTTCCTTGTACCCTCATCTTGGCTTTCTTTTTTGTGGTTATGTGAGTGATGTCAATCTAGCGTTGACTTTTCTTTTTATTCATCTCTGTCCCCGTTTATGTACGGTTTCTGCCTTTTTTTTTCTCTCTCCCTCCCTTCCCCGATGTTTTTGTTCCCTTGTTGTGAGTTGGCCCTGCTCTCCCTCCACCTGCTTCCCCCTCCACCCTCCCTGGGGTGGGGTGGGGGGGTCTGGATGTTGCGCGCGACCAGGAGTTCGCGTAGAGGGAGGGGCCCTGTCATATCCCGAGCGCTTTGTCCGCGCTCGGGTTATTCCTCATCCCTGTCAGCTTTTGACAGCTGGTGTCGTCACACGGGTTTCCCGGGCTCTGATTGGCCAGACGCTCGGGAGCTCTCAGCTGTCAGAACCTGGGCAGCTGTGCCGAGTTTCCAATCATGAGCAGCTGGCTTTAAATGTCAGTGCGAGTGAACTGGACGGCGCGGCTGTCTCGTCAGAAGTCCTATGACTTTCCCCTGTCTCCTTACCACATGCTCCCTGGGTTCCTCGACGTATCCCGCGGCATGTAAGTGATTTATTTGGAACTGTCTTCTCCCTCGCTGACGTTCCTTCCTATTTACGGCAGACGAGAGCTCCTCGTCACTGCCTCAACTCTCTATTGTGAATTTATGTTGTGTTGTGTAACGAAGCCTGCGTGGCAAAGTTATGTTGTACACCTAAGTCCTGTGCTTTATAAATAAAAGAACTGAACTGCAATCTACTGAACTGAGGCGTCTTATGCTGGCTCGTGAGGGCCAGCCGTGACAGCGATTAGCATTTGCATAAGGCTAACATTAGCATGGCGTTAGCATGCTTCATTTAGTACACACTCGGTTTTCACTCACCAAGATGAGATATCAGCATGAACACAGCAAAAGTCACAGCCTCACGGCCTCTCAAGCTCGTGCTCCCATCAACTTAAGACAATAAAGGTTTCAAATTAGCGTTTGGACAGTGTTTAGATCCATTTATAGCACCTTTCAGTAGTAACTTACCATGAAGACCCACAGGCCTCCACACAGATCGTCCACAGCCTCTCTCGTCCGCTCTCTGATCGCAAAAGACCGAAAACCCGGGTGCGCGCCTCGGCACTCTGCTCGGAAGGCGGGGCTAATATCGCTCTTAACGAATGAAAAGACCGAGCTCGCCCAACGTGACCATGAAACAGGAATTTAAAAGTTGGATAATGAGGATCACACTTCCTCTTCCCAAAATAATCGTTTTTCAAAATAAAATCACACAATTGTATTAATACAAATGAAATCTGAGAAAAAGGGTCATTTTCTCAGCTGGGTTACACAGAACTCCTGGGAAATTCGCATTTCTGACCAGTCATACTATAGTTTTTGGACACCACGCGAGAAAAAGGCTCTGCCACAACGATGTGTCAAGAACAAGCTGCAAGAACTCCCAAACCAGGGCTGCAAGAACAAAATGATGTCATTTTGTTCTTGCAGCCCTGGGAGAGAGAACAAATTTCTCTCTTCTTGTGGAGTAGGTACAGGCCATGGGTCACCAACTAAAACTGCAAAAGGTCGGATAAGTCAGTCCTCGTCCTCAGCTGAGGTCCGAACTAGGTATGGGAATCTTTAGGCACTTCCTGATTCATTTATGATTCAGAACTCCGACTTGATTCTAAAACCATTCTCAATGCATCTTGATGCATTTTTTTTTTCTATTCAGGATTTTTCCCTCCCACTGTGTGACAACTTGGCCCTTTTAAAGCGAAGTATTTGCAGTGACCCATGAATTTACTTGAAACACTTTCATTAAAACAAATGGAAGAGAAATCTGACACATGGACAAATTTATCTCAAAATGTGCTTTTAAGAACTGTCATCCTGTCATGGACATTCTTTCAGAAGACCACAGCTGTCTACAGACAGGCCAACATCATTTAACTTGCTTTGACACATTATTTTATCAAGCTCATGTTTTAACTGCTTTTAGCTCTGTATTAATTTTTAAACAGAAAAAATTAAAATGAATTCTTTGTTCAATTTTGAACAAAACGTAATATAAAATTTTATAATACAGGAGAACACTAAATGTGTTTGTTGACTCCAAATAAATAAGCCTAAAATTCTAAAATCTACAACTAAAATCCTAAAAATGTTTTACAGGAGAACACAAACTAAATTTTATTGCTTAAAAAAAAGATTAATGGTCAGTCAGAAAGCAACTCATACCAGCTTGGACGTCACCCGGGTTAACAAGGTCAGGAGTTCCTGGCAGCGTAAGGTGAAGGACAGAGCTGTGTGGAGGAATCTGATCAGACCTAAATGAAACAGTCATTGTCACCCCTGACAGACTGCTATGATGATGATGATGATGAATATCTAAAAAAAAAAAAATTCACAAAAGGTCCACCTCTATACAATATTTTCAGTGCAGAAAAATTGTTTCAAACTGTAAGACAAAAGAAAACAAAGAAAAACAGACACAAACTATAACTCTGTACTGCAGAATTCCTGCAACATTTAAAAAAAATCTCAACAGTAAACTCTTTTACAGCATGGATGGAGCTGTAATTCCATGATTACAGGCAAGGGGGAGGTGGAACTTTTTATGTTCAGTAACACATGGAGCTTTTACCGAGTTTATACATGATATCAGAGACTACGAAAAGGGCCTCCAGCAGCGACCTCATCCCTGCATCCCAGCACGGACCACTCTTGGCAGAATAGAGGAAGAATAGCCATGGTACATACACTCAGTTTCACAACAGCACTTCATTTTGTAGATACGGACCTGAAACGAAGCGTGGATTTCCTGGCTGTCGGCATTGCGTGTGTGTGTGTGTGTGTGTGTGGCGCCTGCAGCGATCCTCTACATAGTCTCTGGAGCGGCTGGAGCCGCAGAGTGAGTGGTGTTCGTGGGACAGCTGAGGGGGAGTCTGCAGCAGGAGAGCACCCAAGGGCTTGTGCCATAATCTGTCAGGGTGGTTGCCAACGCAGCAGTTCAGTTCCACTTTTTTCCCATCAAAACAAAACAGTCTTCCTTTTTCCCAAATTGTATCAAAAGGCTTCGGGGTCCGGACAGAGGACTGTCGGGGTCTGGATTCAGACCAGAGTCCACAAGTTGGTGACCCCTGGTATAGGCCTTGAGAAGTCAAGATGGCTGCGCCCACATGCTATGCATCACCAGTAGTGAAAAATGTACTATTTATTAGCACTTCTCTTTCACACAGGCTTAATGTTTTGCCTTGTCTAAAATACTAAAATAAAAAACTAAAATACTAAATTGAGAAGAGTTCAAGACTGGTTTGAGACACCTGCAACGACTGTGTGACTATTAAGACTGGTTTGAGACACCCGTGACGACTGTGTGAATATTTTGAGAGAAAATTTGCTGTGCAAATTTTTTGAACATGTTCAAAATTCCAGCAACACCAGAGTGAGGCCCTGCGACTCATGAGGGGAAATTACAAACATTTGTAGAGATTTTGGAAACTCCTTTGCAAATGCTGTTCAACAACTAGTCGCTAGCTGTTGTAGTGCATTGAGCTACTACTACCCTTAACAACTGCTCCTGTCTGGGTTTTTTACATGAGCTATTTGTCTTGGGCCCAGAATCAGGAATGTTATAAAAGGATCCTCATTCTTTGTTTAAATTTTCTAAGTTAATTCATTTTTTGAGCTTTACATTGTTACCCAGCACTTTTTGGGGTGCAGTTCACAGTCGTGCCTTTTTTAAGAATAAGCTGGGATACTTCAGTATTCAATTGCCCTATCAGTGATGGGCATCTAACCTGATGTAGATGAAGTAAACCAAAACCTACTACTATAAGGCAATTTTTTTTGCTATTTTGGTCACATTATGCTAACAGTCTTCTGGAAAGTCCACATGATTTAAGCAAACTGCACACATGCAGCAGAAAGTAATTCTTCCTCCTTGCAGCCCTGCATGCACACCAGTTTTATTCAGTGTTTTTCTGATAGTATAATGTGTATATTCTGTATCACAGAACCTTAAGCTACAGTATATGACAATGCAACCAAATTCTTAAGTCATTGTCTTCAGTTTAAGCCAAGTAAAAAGGCCTTCTTAAGAAGATAATGTGTCAGCTGGATTAGTTGGCTGCACTCAATTAGCTAAAGTCATCATGTCTTGTCTGTAGCTCCAGACAGTGTGTTGCTTGCCAAGAGACCTTTGCAGACTGTCAAGTGAATGCTGGAAAAGCATATGCTCTAAAAAAAAAAAAAAAAAAAAAAAAAAAAAAAAAAAAAAGCTTTAGCAAAGGCAAACTTAATGAGTATTGAATGCTGCCTTGAACTATTTCAGTAGGGATGCATTTGGCAATTTCATTTAAAAAAAAAATACAGATACAAACAATGCCCTGTCTGAAAACTTTAAACTCTATCAAATCATCATTTAGGTACTTTCATTTTAGTCCAGGCACAATTGATGTGAGTTGGCAACCAACCAATTATTTTCCTAAACTGAGCCAGAAATAATCAGTATTAGAATTTAATGTCATCCCCATATAAAGCGCAGTCATACCAAGAACAAGAAGCAAAGAACCATTATGTATAGATGACTTTGTGTTAGCATACCAGTCTTTGTTGACTAGGCCCCTGGTTTCCAATACAATTGTCAGTGTGCTTTGCTGCCTTTGATAATGGGGATTTCACAAACAGATGCAGGCAAACAGATACACCCATATGCACGATGCAGATACAAGTGTGGCTGACATTTTAGTACTGAGGCGATTCTCACTTCCTAATCTATTTACTGACATACTGAGTTAGTGCTAAGCTCTGTTCACTGGAGGAAGGTGAATGGGTTCTTCTTTCTCTACCATGACGTACACACAGTAGTAGGCAGGATTTAGCCCGGATGTTCCTTTTAATTGACATCAAATGATTATGGAGTGGTGATCAATCCAACTTACTGTTATGACTAATACAGGGCACAACAAGCAGAGAAGTGGCAAATGGCAAATGAAGATGGCAAAGAAAAAATTTGAATGAATGAATTTAAATGAATTTATTTCGGATAGTACATTACAGGTTAAAAGAAACTGTATAATATAACAACAAGGTCAAATTAGACAAAGACTCCTTCTACTATACAATTCCACGTGAGTTATCCGAAATGGGTGATGGCTGAAGCCGCAGCTTATATTGCCAAAAAAATCAAGTTACCTTTGCTTTCACAGAGAAGTGACATTAGAAAATATACATATAATAGGACACAGTTGAGGACAGAATTATGAGCCCCCCTATGAAAATTTAATTTTTTTAAAAAGTATTTCCCAAGTGCTGTTAAATGGCACAAAGGATTTTTAACACCGTTTTTTCCCCAAATATGCTAGTTGTCTTTAAGAAGGGGAAGCCAGCTTTGTCATTCAGTCCATACAGCGAATCATGTACAGTAGAACGAAATTACGTTTCTCCTATCTACAATGTTAATCACATCAAGAATCAGAGGGGCTGCCACCACAAACAACTTTTCCTTCCCTTGTTCTATTATGCTGACCACCAAGTTAGAAGGGGGTATTATATACTAAAAGAGTGAGATGTGAGCCATTCTATGCCGAACAACAAACTGAACTTTATTGTCAACAGATACAGTGGCCATAGCCCGCCTGATGTCACCACGTTGTGCGTCTGGCGCTGGCTACGGAAAGCCTCAAGGGCCAAACTCACGCACAACATTCCTACCCCCTTCACAAATTGTAGAACCACAAATAACAGTTAATAAGCCCCCCCCAAAAAAATTTAGCAAACTAAACACCCCCAAAATTAACACAAGTAAAACATAAGCATCTCTCTCTTTCTCTCACTCACTCACACACGCGCGCACACACACACACACACACACACACACACACACCAATTAACTGGGCATCTGGGTGGACTGCCAACATGCCCACATGTTGAGGTGGATTATTCTGCCACCTATTGGTCAACACGTCCTGACTACTCAAGTCCCACAACAAAGTCTTTTAGGTACCTTGGCCTCTGACGGTTTCTCACTGAGTGCCTCACAGATGGAGGTCCTGCTACAGGCTCCGTCGGCCGTATCCGGGCACCCCCCAGTGTCCCGTCAGTCAAGTCCCAGCCAGCGTCCGTCTTGTCCGCTGGAGCCCCAGGATCCTGGGTCAGTGCAGATTTCCTAAGGTGACTAGAATGCCTCCGCGACCGGTCCAAGAGGCGAAACGTGTCCAGGCTGAGCTGCTCCACGATTTGCAGTGCTCCCGTCCAGAACAGCTGCAGCTTGTGCATGCAGTTGGGGTGCCTGATCCTAACCCATTCCGACACACCAAGTCCATGAGTCCATGTCCGCCGGAGGCGGGGTCATGGGGGGCCACAGCCGTTCCAGGGGCAGATGTAACTCATGTCCCAGCATGAGCATCACTGGGGAACACCCTGTTGTGGCATGGGCTGTCGCCCTATAATGGAGGAGCGTGTTCTCAAGGGCATCAAAGAACGTGAAGCCATCCGCCAGGTGTGCTCATAGTTCATTCTTTAACGTCTTGTTGAAACGTTCCACTCCCCCATTAGCCTGAGGATGATAGAACACGGTTCTAATGTGCTCCACGCCCCTGTTATGCACCCCTCCATAGGGAATTAGTCAGTGGTGCAGTCCATGGCACCTTAGAGTACACCTCCGTTGCTGGCCAAGAGCTAGTGAGAAATTCCTCTTTGGCTCAGTGGAAGAGTAAGAGCTTTTGAGATCACGGTGTCATGGGTTCGAGACTCAGCCTGGGATATTGGGGAGGTGTATGTCTACCTTGCCTGAGGATAAAAGTGACTTAGGTCTACCTTGACTGACCTTGTCTACCTTGACTGAGGGGGTCAAAATGGGCTTGGTGATTCGTGATTCCAGGCTGAAGTAGGCAATTCTGGCCTTGGCCCAGAAATGGGGGCTCCCGGGATTGGACACCTGTACCACGTCCTTAAGGGGGGAGGTGTTACGCACCCCTCCATAGGGAATTGGTCAGTGGTGCAGGTCATGACACCATCAAGGTACACCTTCACTCCTAGCCAAGGTGCTAGGGAGGAATTCCTCTTTGGCTCAGTGGTAAGACTGGAAGGATTTAGATCATGGTGTCATGGGTTTGAATCCCAGCCTGGGATGTAGATGTAGGTGTAGGTCTGCCTGCTGTGAGCAAAAGAGACCATGTAAGTGTAGTCTCCCTTGCCAGTGGGTAAGGGTGACAGTGGGTATGTCCACCTTGACTGAGTGTCGAAATGGACTTTGTGATTCCAGGATCAGTAGGCAATTCTGGCCTTGGCCAGAAAGTGGGTTGTAACAGAAAAGTGGGGGATCGTCTGGGTTATTTGACACCTGCACCACTTCCTTAAGGTTGGAGATGTTACGCACCCCTCCATAGGGAATTAGTCAGTGGTGCAGCCCCTGACACCTTAGAGTACACCTCTGTTGCTGGCCAAGAGCTAGTGAGAAATTCCTCTTTGGCTCAGTGGTAGAGTAAGAGCTTTAGAGATCACGGTGTCATGGGTTCGAGACTCAGCCTGGGATATTGGGGAGGTGTATGTCTACCTTGCCTGAGGATAAAAGTGACTTAGGTCTGTCCACCTTGACTGTGGGTCGAAACGGACTTGGTGATTCATAATTCGTGATCCCAGGCTGAAGTAGGCAATTCTGGCCTTGGCTCAGAAAGTGGGTTGTAACACCCCTTTCACCCAAAAACTCCTCAAATCCCCCCAGAGATGAATTGCAGCCCATTGTCCATCGTAATACCGCTTGGAACTCCCCACCTTGCGAAAGGCAACGCGAGAAAACTGGTGACCACGTTGGTTGTGACCGAACTGGTGGGCAACAGCTCCGGCCATTTTGAAAACAGAGCATAAGCCACCAACAGAAAATGGCTCTTCACGGGGGCTGCGTGTAATTCACCACAGATGTCCAGTTGGATGTGCTTTCAGGGGACCTCTGGGTATTGTAGTGGTCGCAGGGGTGGGGGAGGTGGTACCCCGGTTTTCCCGCTCTCCAAGCATGGTACACAGTTCTTTATACTCTCAATGTCTTTGTCAATACCAGGCCATCAAACATAGTCCCTGCAGCGTTGTTTTACCATAACCACCCCCAGATGGCCCTCATGGAGCATGGCCAAAACGTGAGCCCTTAACGACACCGGAACCGCTGTGCAGTGTCCTCTTGCCACACACACGTCGTTCCAGCGGCTCAGTTCGTCCTTGACCATGTGAAAAGGTGCCAGATCACCCTGCATCTTTGTGGGCCACTCCCCCAATGAACGAGCACAGTTAAAAGTTGGGTCCCACTCCGACTCCGCCTGGAGTTCCTGGAGGGACACCGTGTTCCAGAGGGGCTCATGCAGCATGCTGATCAGGTCCACCTCCAGGGGATCACAGTTGTCAGGTTGCACGGTGTTAAGTGTAGCCTGGGACAGGAGGTCCGCCACCACGTTTTCCCTGCCTGGAGTGAACTGAGTAGTGAAATTGTAGGCCCACCTGTCGATCAACAGGGGTCTGTGTCCCAAGCCGGTCATCTCCAGCAGGGTTGTCAGCATCCTATGGTCCATGCGCAGGGTGAAGTGGCTTCCATAGAGGAAGATGTGCCACCTTTCACATGCCCAAACACACGCGAGCGCCTCTCTCACCCACTGCGTACCTCTGTTCTGCCGGTGAGAGGGACCTCGATGTGAACGCCACCGGGTGCTCCGTTCCATTCTGAAGTTGAGACATGACTGCCCCCACTGCTGAGCCAGATGTGTCACAAGTCACAAAAATGGGGCATTGAGGGTCAAAATGGGCCAACACCGGCGGGGATGGGAGCTGAGATTTCAGTTTAGCAACAGCTGCTGAGCAGGCCGGGGTCCACTGCCACGGAGCGTTCTGCTTCAGGAGGGCTCGAAGGGATTCTATAGTGTCTGAATATTGGGGAATGAAACGTCTGTAGAAACTTGCCATGCCCAGGAACAATGAAATTTGTGTGGGCATCGTGGGATCCGGATGTCGCAGGACTGCCTCCACGTTTGAGTGCAGGGGGCTCAGGCCCTCAGCAGACAACCAAAATCCCACAAACTCAATGGCCTCAGCTGTAAAGATGCACCTTTCCTCATTCAACGTAACTCCGTGTTCCAGCAGCACCTCCATCACTTTTTCCAAACATTCGTCATGTGCCACCTGTGATGCACCGTGTACCACAATGTTGTCCAAATACACCACCACAGCTTTGAGACCAGCAAGAATCATGGACATGATTTTTTGGAAGCAACTCGGGGCTGAGCTAAGGCCAAAAGGCATGCGGGTATATCTGTAAACGCCCATGTGGGTCACAAATGCCATCAGGTTGTGGCTGGCTGGGTGAAGAGGCACCTGCAGATAACCGTGATGGAAGTCCAATTTTGAAAACACCTTGGAGCCGCTGAACATCATGGTGAGCTCTTCCATCGTGGAAAGTGGCTATTTATCCAGGATGATTGCTTTGTTAACCATTCTGCGGTCAGTGCATGGTCGAATGCCACCTGACTTCTTTTTAGCCACCACAGTATTTGAGGTCCACGGCGAAGTATCCACTCTCAATAATGCCAGCTCTCAGGAGTTTATTCAGCTCCGCTGTGATGTCGTCCCACAGGGTGAGGGGCAACCAGCGAAGAGGCTGAATCTTGGGCGTCACCCCTGGGTCAACAAGCAGACAGTGGTTGAAACCTGCTATGCAGCCCAGGCCTGCAAACAGCACCGGCCAGCAAACGTGAAAGGCTGGTGAAACTGTTAGCACCATTGAGCCCATCGGGACCGTAATGGAGAACCCTAACTCTCCCAACAAATCAATACTCAACAAGTCAGCCCCATGGCGTGAAACCTGAAAGGTGAATGCGGGAATAGTCTTTGGTCCACACACCACAGAAAAACAGACCGTGCCCACCATGCCAGTCTTCGCATGTCCATAGCCAAACATGTTAACAGCACCCACTACAATTGTCTTTTTTGGGAAAAGTTTTCTTACCATGGACATGCTCAATATGGACTTCACAGTGCCTGAATCCACCATAAGCGGCACGTCGAGCTGCTCCACATACCATTTTAGCGGCCAATTCTTGGCACCTGCTACACAAACAGAGGCTACACCCATGGGTCCCGCATCCACTGTCTCATCGGCGGTGGTGCAAGCTCTAGCCAGGTGTTTATCTTGACCGCATTTGTAGCACTTTTTCACCCTAGCGGGGCAGGCGGTTGAGCCCATCCAGTGATGAGAAGAGCCACAGCTGCCACACAGTCTCTGGGTTCCCGCTCCTGCCCGTGCCACGGTCCGCCTCTGTGTGGAAGTCCTCCCCGAGTAGCTAGATGGGCTGCTATCAGCCTGGCGTGGAAAGGGAACTTGGACGGCTAATTGTTCATTAGCTAGTATCTGCTTCCCTAGCTGGGTGGCGGATTCAGTTTGGCTAGCCAACTGCATCACCTGGCTTAGCGCAAAATTGTCCTTTGTTAGCAGTAGCTTCTCCTTTAGCCACTCATTGCTCGTGCTACATGCTAGTTTATCCAAATTAGTTCCTCTTCTAACAGCTCAAAGGCGCACGTGTTTGCTAGCTTTCGGAGCTTCATAAGATAATGTTGCGTGGACTCATCCACTTCCTGGCAGCGGATGAAGAATCTGCATCTCCGTGCCGTGATGTTGCACTTTTTGGCAAAGCATTCGTCCATTAGGCTCAAGCACTTGTCCAAGGAGTCCGTACTGCCCAGCACGCGTGTTATGTCTGAATAATTACCTTATACAAGGATGAGGCCAGGTGAACGTGTGAACTCAGCTTTATTGACAGTCGGGCACACAACACAGCCACCAGGCAGGGACATTTGCAAGACAGCCTAAAATGGATGCCCCCTGGTATTTATAGGGTGGTGCAGTGGCGGAAGAGGAAGTGGTCGCCGCTACACCGCACTTCACACTAAAGGCACCAAACACAACATCACATCCCCCACCCCCCTCCCGTAGAAAGTCCAAAACCACACACACAATTAAGATCCTTCCCAAATTTAGGACCCAAATCACACACTAAGAAAACTATAACTGAAATCATTAAATGGCCTACCACATTCACACAACAAAGCCTAAAATAGGGAGGACGGGTGGACTACCATCGTGCCCCATACGGCAAGGTGGATTATTCTGCCAGCTGTAAACTAAACAAAGTCCATTAATAACTCAAAATTACTGCCGTGTTCCTATACTAACCAAAACACCCAAGACCATAACATTTCTATTTTCTTCTTCTTCTTTTTTTTTTTAAACATGTACAAACATATGAATACAGAACTAATTGTTAAATTTACACTACTGCCCTTCTGGCAGAAAAGGGTAGAACTGGCTTGTGGGGGGCCCAGGGCAGCCCCTCAGCAGACCCGCCTTTGGAAGCAGCATGCCCCCAAGGTCACAGCTGACCTCATGGACGAAAGCGCCTCTTCTCATCGCCACCGACCGCCTCTCTTATCCAGTCCTGCCAACAGAAGCCTCCTCTCGGACATGCCGCAGCTCGTTGGCATGCCTCCTCGAGCCGTCCGACCGTTCAAAGTAAGCTGCGCCCCGCTTAGCCATGATGCGCAGGTGCATCATGTGCGCAGATGTCCTTGGTGTTCCGCTGGCTGTTGCTTAGCTCATACCTGCTGTGGACGGCCCTCTCCTTGAGCCTGAACCAAGTCCATAACTCTAAGAGGGGCCCTGCTTGGCCTACAATGGTGCTGTTTGGCACGTGGACTCTCCGTGCTTGTCGGTCTGGCCCCAACCTCTTCTAAAGCCATTACAGCAGTCGCCATGGTAGCTGCAGATTCTCCAGCCCTCTGTGGCCAAGCTCTGGAGGAGTCTGAAACTAGCACGTTGGCGTCACTCGCCGATGCAGGTGCCTCCCCGCCACGCTCGGTGCCCTCTCCTACCGTTCCCCAAGCACCGGCACTGAGACCCTCCTGCATCGAACCTGAGTGAGGCTGGTCCTGCTTGACCACCTTGGTGTCCGTTAGGTCTTTGTCCCACACAGCGTCGTCCTCCACCACCGGAACTGGAGAGTTCCACTGACCACAACTAGACTATTCTTCCCCAGCATCGTCTTTGATGGCGAAACCCAGTCTGTAAAACAGGTCAGCGCCCATGATGTTGTCGTCTTGGGGTGTGACGTGGAACGTGAAATCAGCCATCACCGCCGACTTGTACTGAACTGTTAACTCCAACTTTCCAACCGTGCACAGACTGCCACCTCCATAACTGTAAAGTAACTGGGTTACCTCTTATCCTGTAGTGGGGGAAAAACTTCCTCACCGTGGCCCAATTCAGCAGCGATCCCTTCGCCCCCGTGTTGAGCAGCAGTGGCACTTCAACGGCGTCTAGGATTACTCTACAAAACATGTACCCATTGTTACTCGGGGACACCGTGTGGATAGTTGTCGGTGACGGGCAGAGTGATTTCTTCCGTGGGCTCTCCAGCTCAGATACACGGCACACTCTAGCATAATGGTTCAAGCGTCCACATTTGTCACAACGTTTTGCTCTTGCCGGGCAGTCCCTACCCTTGTATCGGTGTTTCACGGACCCACAACAAAGGCACAAGGGTTTTCCCAGGGCAGACCTTCGGCTGGTAGCATTTGTTTCCATAACATCTTTGTCCATGCTATCCTCGCTGTCCGGGTCCGCTACTAGTGCCATGGTGGAACGGCAGCTGCCATTGTGACCGGCACCAATTTAGCTCCGAGGCTAGCTTGTCTGCCGTTTCTAATTGAAGAGCTAGCTCGATAGCCCTGGCTAGCGTTAAATCACCTGGCGCCCTGAGTAGCTTCGCTCATATAGCGGTGCTGTTTGTGTGTTCCCCCATTTGGTCGCGCACCATCTCTTCCTCCAGTGGCCCAAAATGACACTCACTGGCTAGCTGCCTCAGGTCGGCGACACACTGGTGGATAGGCTCACCCGCCCGTTGGTGTCGCTGCTGAAACCGAATCCTCTGGACAGTCACGCTGGTGTGAAAAAGGCACGCTAGCAACTTGACTATGTCCTCATACGAGTCTGAAGCCCCAAGTGTGTGCAGGATACGCTGGCCTTCAATCTCCAAATTATGCACCAAGTGTGCATGTGCTCTCAGCTTATCTAGCTCCCCCAGGTCGAGCACGATGATGTAGTTTTGAAAGGCCGCGAACCATCTTGGCCAAGGCACCAGCGGCTCACCCGGTAGCTCCAGAAAGGGGCGAAGCGGTGAAATGCATGCCTCCTATAGTTTATTCTCGTCGCCAAAATGTTATGTCTGATTAATTATCTTATACAAGGATGAGGCCAGGCGAACATGTGAACTCAGTTTTATTGACATTCGGGCACACAACACAGCCACCAGGCAGGGGCATCAGCAAAAGAGCCTAAAATAGATGCCCCCTGGTATTTATAGGGTGGTGCAGTGGCGGAAGAGGAAGTAGCCGCCACTACACTGCATTTCACACTAAAGGCACCAAACACAACATCACAGCGCAAAGTACTCACTGTCCTTCTTTGCCCAGACAATGAAATAGGATGCTCTTCCGTCTTTACTCATCGGCGCTGCCCAGGCCAGCTGCGATGATATGGGCATCAAAAGCCTCCAGCCAGCGGCACCACGGTGTGCCTGGCATACATAGTGACTCCAGGAATGGAGGTGGTGGTTTCGTGCATGCCCCAGTGATTTAATCCTCAGTCGCCAAATGTTTTGAACTAAAAGAGCGAGACGTGAGCCATTCTATGCCGAGCAACGAACTGAACTTTGTCAATAGGTAAACATATACAGTAGCTGTAGCTCACATGACGTCACCACGTTGTGCGTCCGGCGCTGGCTATGGCAAGCCTCAAGGGCCAAGCCCACACACAACAGACGGGAAGTACCATGTGTATATAGTCTTTGATATGAGCCGGCCGGGGCTTGAACCCCCGACCTCCCGGCTGTGGGGCGGATGCTCTAGTGGTAGAGCATAAAGTATTGTAAGTAGTGGTAAGCATGAAGCATTTTACTTTGCACACAGCAACAAAATTATTTCACAAAACCCAAAAACTACCCGGGTGAAAATTATGAACCCCCTGAAAAACTGACCTTTTTGAGCCTTATACAAACCCCTGATGTGCAATGTGTGGTGTATAAAGATGGCACCAGGTATACCCTGGGTGTAGTGGGAAGTGACGGCCTGCATTTCCAGTTCCGCTGTCACCCGGGGTATAAAGGGGACGGCCGGAAGAGACAGGGTCTCTTTGGCCGTCGACCATCTACTTGTACGGAGCATCTAGTATTGTGTGTGGTTATTAATAAAGTGACGTTCAACTGCAACCTGAGCCTCCTCCTTGAATACCAGGATTAAGACATAACACAATGATGTGCTTATTTAACGTTGCAATGCTCTAAATGCTCGACGCTTGTAAAATCAAGTTAAAACTGAGTGTTGTCACACAGGGCAAAACAAGCCTAGTAGAGGTAAATAACTATCCAGGGCCCTCAGTGCTTACACTGCAGAAACTTGGGAGCACAATTTGGCTTTAGTTGAGGTAGCCAAAACATTGCTGAATCTTTTTTGTGAATTTTAAAGCAATAAATTTGATTTTTTCCCCCCCTCATAAATTAGTGACTTTGTAGGGAACCCACGCTGTGATATTCATCTCAGACTGGAAGCAGAGGGGAGGGGAATATTCCTTCTGCCGGCAGAGCGTGGGGGATTTAACGGAGAAGGACAGTACGTATTGTAATGGGAAAAGATGGTAATGCAGCAGGAAGGAGTAGCTGCGGGGACAGTAAGGGGTGGATGTGTGAACGTATTATAATGCAAGTTTTCAGGCAGAAGGGGGAAAGAATGGAGTGGTATAAAAGGAGAGACCCTGGTGTACTGAAGGATTCTTTTCTGTGTATGAATGAAGTGAGAGTGAGAAATAAGTTTGTCTGTTGTGTAAGTCTGGTTCCTTTATTTGTACTCTCCACACTGGTGACCCCTGACGAATTATGGAACACGAGGCAAGAACCCCGGAGTCGGCCCAAACAGGAAGCCCCAGCAACGCAGCAAGCATCCCAGAGACGGCCCGGACGGAAAGCCCCAGCAACGCGTGCGCTGTTTCGGTCAAACTACCGGACTTTTGGCTGCACGACCCACGGTCTTGGTTCCTCCACACTGCGGCTCAGTTCGCCCTCCTGGGAATAACGGCAGATGACACCAGATATTACTATGTGATCGCAGCGCTGGACGCTCACACGACTCAGCAAGTAGTGAGCCTGACTCCAACAGCCTCCAGCCCACGATAAATATGGGACTCTCAAGGCCGCGCTGACCCGGCGCTACACACTCTCGGACTGTGAGAGAGCAGAGAGGCTCCTAAGGCGCTCCGAGTTAGGAGATGGGTCGGTGGTCAAACTGATGGAGAAGATGTTGGCGTTGATGGGCACGGATGATGGGCATTTTCTGTTTGTCCACCTTTTCCTCCGGAACCTCCCAACAGAGGCAAGAGCAGTCCTGACCAACTTGCCGTTGCTGGCCGCACGCGACTACTGCGTGCTAGCCCAGGAGGCAGATCGGATCATCCTCACCACCAGAGCCCTCACAGTGAACACGGCAGCGTCGGAACCCAGCAAGACGACCAGCGGAGGCGAGGAGCCAGCGACGGTAGCGGCAGCGGGAGCCAGAAGGCGCCAGAGAGACACGCTCTGCTCCTACCACCGCTGTTTTGGAGAGAACGCACGCAGATGTGTGCCACCATGCCAATTCAAGCATTTGGGAAACGCCAAGGCTGGCAGTCAGTAGCAGCTGTGACTGCCGGTGAAGAGAACAAGCTGCTCTATGTGACGGACTCGCGCTCGGTGAGACGGTTCCTCGTAGACACCGGCTCCCAAAAGAGCCTCATCCTGCCGTCCTATGCCGACCGGCTAGTGGGAGCTAGCGGCCCCGAGCTGATAGCCGCAAACAGCTCGGACATTAAGACTTTTGGTGAGAGGACACTGGCTGTATCCCTACACAGCCGTATGTACAAGTGGACATTCGTCATAGCGGCATGCAGTTTCCCAATCTTGGGAGCTGATTTTCTGTGTGCACATGGGTTGCTAGTCGATGTTGCTAACAGACGCCTGGTTAATGCAGTGTCTTTTGATTCTCTCCCCTGTACAGCTTGAGGGGCTGGGCCAACAACACTAGCCAACGTCACAGCTCCAGGTGGTAAGTTCCACACACTGCTCACTCAGTTCCCAGCACTCACGGTCCCGAAGTTTTTGGCGGCCATCACTAAACACGGGGTGGAACACTTTATCACCACCACTGGGCCACCTGTTTTCACACAACCTCGGTGGCTGGACGCAGCTAAACTGGCCATAGCGCGCGAGGAGTTTGCCAACTTGGAAAGGTTGGGCATCATCAGGCGCTCAAACAGCCCATGGGCATCCCCACTACACATGGTCCCTAAGGCCGAGGGATTGTGGCGACCGTGCGGAGATTTCCGCAGATTAAATAACGCCACAGCGCATGACCGCTACCCGATTCCCCATATTCAGGATTTTTCTGTTCACTTCGCCAGGGCACGCATTTTTTCTAAAAATAGACCTGGTCCGCGGTTACCACCAGGTCCCAGTGCACGCGGAGGACATACCCAAAACAGCGGTAATAACTCCGTTTGGCTTGTTTGAGTTTTTACGCATGCCCTTCGGATTAAACATCGCATGCCCTTCAGAGTGGTGGCTCAGATGGTAGAGCATCCGCCCCACACTCGGGAGGCAGAGGTTCAAATCCCGGCCGGGTCATACCAAAGACCATATAAAAATGGTACTTTCCGCCTTCTAGCGTGGTGCTCAGCACAATAGAACAGGGAAAGAAAAGTTACGCACAGAGCTACCAGAGGACTGACCCCCCACTGTAGCTTTCACTACTTACAGTAGCTGTGTGGCCTAGGGTCAGAGAAACGGAGATAGGCGCCAGCCCATACACCACAAATGGTGTTCTACATGCTGTGGAAGGGAATTAACTAAACTAACTAACTTCAGATTAAAAGGTGTGGCACAGACATTCCAATGCATGATGGATGCGGTGTTGTGCAATCTGCCATTTGTGTTTGTCTACCTGGATGATATCCTGGTGGCCAGTGCGTTCGAGGACGAACACGTAACCCACCTCAGGATGGTTTTCCGGAGGTTGGAAGAGCACGGGTTAATAATCAACCCGGCGAAATGCCAGTTCGGCGTGACGGGGATTGACTTTTTGGGGCACCACATCTCACTGGAGGGAGCGATACCCTTGCTGGACAAGGTGCACGTGGTGGCAAATTTTCCCCTGCCTCAGACGGTCAGGGCGCTGCAAGAGTTTTTGGGGATGGTTAACTTTTATAACCAGTTCCTCCCCCGCGCAGCTCAACTCATGCAGTCATTGTACGCCACGCTCAAGAAACGGAAGCTGGCGGACAGAGTCAAATGGACTCTGGAGCGGGAGCAGGCATTCTCTGAAGTTAAAACAGCCCTGGCAAACACTGCACTGTTGGCGCACCCGGACCCGGCGGCCCAGATAGCGCTCACTACCAATGCCTCGGACGTGGCCATATGGGCCGTCGTGGAGCAACGTGTCGCCCGTTCTTGGCAGCCGCTCACTTTTTTCAGCAGGGCTTTGTGCGACAGTGAGCGTAAATACAGTGCATTCAACAGAGAGTTGCTGGCTCTCCACCTGGCCATACGCCACTTCCAGTTCTGGCTGGAAGGGCGCAGCTTCACTGCGTTTGTGGACCACAAGCCGCTAATGTACATGATGGCCAAGGTTTCGGAGCCATGGTCAGGACGGCAGCAGAGACAGCTGGCTGCGATCTCGGAGTTTACGACCGATATTCAGCATGTGGCCGGTAAACTGAATGTGGTGGCAGACTGCCTCTCGCGCGCAGTAGTGGCCCCAGTCGGCGTAGGGATAGATTATACAGCCATGGCCGCAGAGCAGATTGGCGATGTGGACGTGTGCGCGCTCCACTCTGGACCAACAGGGTTAAGGCTGGAGAGCAGAGTACTGCAAGACGGCAGCCCCCCCCAGTCTGTGACGTCTCCACGGGACGCCCGCGCCCGGTGGTCCCAGTTGCTTGGCGCCGCCGAGTGTTTGAGTCAGTTCACGCTCTGGCGCACCCAGGAGTGCGCGCGTCAGTCAAAATGGTGGGAGCAAAGTTCGTATGGCCAGGCCTGAACAAACAAGTGAAAGAGTGGGCTGCAGCCTGCGTAGCGTGCCAATGAGCCAAAGTACACAGACACACGAAGGCCCCTTTGGAGTCATTTCGTATACCGGCTAAGAGGTTTGACCATGCTCACGTGGACCTCATGGGTCCCCTCCCGCCATCACAGGGGTTCACGCACCTCCTGACAGTGGTGGATCACACCACACGCTGGCCAGAAGCAGTCCCGCTAGCGGCAACCACGTTCGCGGACGTGGCGCACGCCTTTTTGACAACATGGGTGGCACGTTTTGGCATCCCGTCGAACATCACATCCGATAGGGGCCCTCAGTTTGTTTCCGACCTCTGGTTTGCGATGGCCCATAGCCTGGGTGTAGCAATTCATCGCACAACCGCATACAACCCACAGGCCAATGGGTTATGCGAGCGTTTCCATAGGTCGCTGAAATCAGCGCTCAGGGCTTCGCTTACAGATGCAAATTGGGTAGACCGGTTGCTGTGGGTTCTGTTAGGGTTGCATTCCGCACCAAAAGAGGATTTGGAGGCTTCCCTGGTGGAGCTTGTTTTTTCTCAGCCACTGCAGCTCCCCGGGGAATTTTGTCCGGCGCAGGATAATCTGGTAAACTGTCTGTCTCAGCGTTCGCAGCATAGCGCAGACACAGGCGCGCTACTGGGCCCGCCCCACCACTGTTTTCCACGCACTTTTGTGCCAAAAACTTTGAAGAACGCGGCGTTCGTGTTTGTCAGGCACGATGCCCACCACCCCCCATTGCGCCCACCCTACGATGGCCCGTTCAGAGTGCTGGAACCAGGGGACAAACATTTTTTTGTTAGACTTGGGAGGTTGTCGGGAGAAAATATGTATAGACAGACTTAAGCCTGCCTTTGTGGTGGCGGACGAGCAAGTGATTTTGGCTTGGGCCCCTGGGCGTGGAAGACCCCCACTGAGAACTCCCCAGGTAGAAGATTCATCAGAGCAGCCACATGGGCAAGTAGAATGCCCCCCCCCACCGCCATTGTCCACCCGCAGACAGACACACCCACAGGAGCCCCCCACTGGCACAGCAGCACTGCGGAGTCGAAGGACCCTTGTTACAGCAGATATGGGAGGAGACTAAGCCAAAAGGATGTGAGGGTTGAAGCTCAGTCTGAGACTCGGTGGGGGGGGGGGGAACCCACACTGGGATATTCATCTCAGACTGGAAGCAGAGGGGAGGGGAATATTCCCTCTGCCGGCAGAGCGTGGGGGATTTAACGGAGAAGGACAGTACGTATTGTAATGAGAAAAGATGGTAATGCAGCAGGAAGGAGTAGCTGCGGGGACAGTAAGGGGTGAATGTGTGAACGTATTATAATGCAAGTTTTCAGGCAGCAGGGGGAAGGAATGGAGTGGTATAAAAGGAGAGACCCTGGTGTACTGAAGGATTCTTTTCTGTGTATGAAGGAAGTGAGAGTGAGAAATAAAGTTCATCTGTCGTGTAAGTCTGGTTCCTTTATTTGCACTCTCCACAACTTCTTCTTTCTCTTCTTTTTTGTCATTTTTCTCATAATTGTGTAACTTATTTCTTGTACATTTCAAACTTTTTTTCTCACAAATTTGTTACTTCCTTCTGGCAGTTTCTTACTTTATTCTCATATATATCCAACTTAATTCTGGTAAATGTGCAACTTTTCTCAAATATGAATCCTAATAAATACACATTCATGGCCTTTTTCCTCAATAATGTGCATTTTTTTCTCCTAAATTTGATACTTTCCCCCTGTAAATTAGTGACATGTTTCCTTCATAAATTAAAAACTGTTTTCTCAAGACTTTGTTAGTAATTTCATGTCAGTTTGTAACTTTTTCTAATAAATTTCTTTTTTCTTGCAAATTTGCATCTTATATCCATATTTACTCTTCTAAATATGCAGGTTTTTGTCATAATGTGAAACTTACAAGTTTAACTGTTTTCTTTTTGCAAAATTTGCAATCTTTTTCCTCATAAATTGGCATTTTATCAGTGTCTTTTTTTTTTCCACAATATCTTTATTGAACCTTTTTTTTTTTTAACAAACATGATACAAACAATCAAACACTAACACTAAAGTACTACAAAAAAAAAAAAAAATGCACTAAAAACACCAACAACCACCAACAAAATCAAGTCTTCAACAATGCTCCTCTGTTTAGTCTAGACAATCCAATACATAAGTATACATATTATGTTCACCAGTTTGGAATTTACAAGGTCCACACACATCATTCACCTTCTTCTTCAAGAGTTATGTTTAAATTTTTTACAGAATCAATAAAAGGTCTCCATATATTCTCAAACACAATTTCCTTTGATTTCAGTATATATGTTATTCTTTCTAATGGAAGGTTTGTTAACATCTGTCTTAACCACTGAGTCACATCTGGTCTATGAGTCTTTTTCCATAATAGTGCAATACATTTTTTGGCATTAAGCAAACTGAGGTCTATGAATGTTCTTTCACTTTTATTGAAATTATGCTTTTCTGGGTACAGACCCAACAAAAACAGTTTAGGATTCAATATGATTTGTTTTGAGATTATTTTTTCAATTGTTACCCTCACCTCTTCCCAAAACATTCTTATTAATCTACATTCCCATAAACAATGAAATAGGGTTCCTTTACTTTCCATGCATTTTGTGCATGTATCTGGTATATTTTTGTTATATCTATTTAACTCCTCCGGTGTAACATACATCCGCATTAACCATTTGAAATGTATCAATTTAAGGCGTGCATTTATTGATTTGGTTTGAGCTTCTGTACAAGCCAATTCCCATTGTTCCTCTGAAATTTCAATTTGCAGATCTTCTTTCCAGTAGTTTAATCTTTTCAGTGAATTTTCACTTGAAGATAGTGTCAATGAGTTATAAACTCTGAAATAATACCCTTTCTTTTACTATCTTTCATCATCATTTTTTCTAAGGATGAATAAATAGGTCGAGTGAGAGCTTTATTTTGATTTGATCGAATAAAGTTTCTAAGTTGAAGATATTTAAAAAAATGTATTCTATTGAGATTAAATTTGATCCTCAGCTCTTCAAAAGACATTATGTTGTCTGCACATGGCAAATATAAATCCTGAATCTTTTGTATCCCTTTTAAATTCCATACTTTAAATACAGCGTCCGCTCTCCCTGGTTTAAAATATTGATTACCCCATATTGGACTAAATTGTGACAATAACTGTGGTTCTTTTAAATAGTTTTTAGCTTCACACCATATTTTGATCATATGCTTTACAAATGGATTTTTAACTTGTTTTTGTAATTTTTTTGCCGAATCTGAGTATATGAATATGGGAAGAGGTAAAGGTAAATTGTATGATTCCATTTCAGTCCAGTGAGGGAGATCATTTGATGAAAAATAATATGTCATAGACCTCAGTTGTGCCGACCAATAATACAACATAAAATTTGGACATTTCAGACCTCCACGATCAAATGGTAAATATAATAAAGACAAACGTAATCTAGCCCTCCTGTTGTTCCATATAAATTCCACTAACTTTTTTTTTATTCTTGAGAATAGATCTAAAGGTGGTGATAAGGGAATGTATTGAAATAAATAAAGTATTTTAGGTAAAATATTACTTTTAAGTATATTGATTCTCCCGATCATCGACATTGGTAGTGACATCCATCTCTGAGTTAACTCATTGATATCTGACATTAAGGCTTCATAGTTGACACTGGCGACTGATTCTAGCTTAGGCATAATTTGGATTCCTAAATATTTAAACTGATTTACAACATTGAATTGATTTACCTCAGGGGCTGGGTAATTTCTCTGGGTCTCATTTAGCATTAATATTGAAGATTTAGTTTTATTTATTTTATATCCTGATATTTCCCCAAAATTCTTTATTAAATTCAACAAGGTTGGAATTGATTTTTTTAGATTCGACATAAACAAAATTATATCATCGGCGTACAGGGAGATTTTATGTTCTGTTGGTCCAACTTTAATTCCATATATTTGTGAATGTAAACGTATCGCTATCGCTAAAGGTTCAATTGCCATAGTAAACAGTAAAGGTGAAAGTGGACAGCCTTGTCGACATCCTCTATTGATTTTTATTGGTTTTGAAATATTGTTATTTGTTAGGATTTCTGCTGTAGCATTATTGTATATTATTTGAACCCATTTTATGAAATTATTTCCAAGTCCAAACCTTTGTAGGACTTCAAAAAGAAAGGGCCATTCAACTCTATCAAAGGCCTTTTCGGCGTCCAATGATAGGAGAGCTGTATCCGGTGCTTCTTTATTAAAATAAATAATATTAAATAGTCTTCTTACATTATGGAAGCCTTGTCTACCCTTTATAAAGCCATTCTGATCTCGATTAATAATATTTGGTAAAATTTCTTGTATTCGTCTTGCTAAAATTTTACAGATTATCTTAAGGTCGGCGTTTAATAGGCTTATTGGTCTCATATTTTCACATTTATTAGAGGGCTTACCTGGTTTTGGCAGCAGTATAATTAAGGCATTATTTATGTATGATGGTAAATTATTATTTTGAAATGCTTCTAAAACCATTTCCAAAAAAGGTTTTATTAATTTATTCTTAAATTTTTTTATAAAGGTCAACTGGAAGACCATCTGGTCCTGCACTTTTTCCTGATTTCATATTATCAATGGCTAGCCCAACTTCTTCTTGACTAATTTTAGACTCCAATATCTCCCTGTTTTCATTTGGAATACACGGTATAGATAGTTCGTTCAAAAACCCATTTAGTTTTGTTAAATCAGTGTCTTTTTTAAAATAAATTGAGACTTTATTCTCATATAATATCCAACTTTATTTTTTGTAGATTTGATTTTATTCTTATGAATTAATTTTTTCCTCACAATTGTGAAATTCATTTTTTTATGTATTAAATACTTTTTTCTCATACATTTGTGACTTTTTTAAATTTAAATTTCTAGCTTTGAGAGTTAAAAAATATCTCTAATTTAAAAGAACAAAAAAATGTAAGCTTCCTGAACCGCAGAGTACAGATTTCTGCGGGAGAAGAAAACGCATCCTTGGTCTGAGCTATGTCTGAACCTGTTTTAACATGTACTAGTGTATACCCGTGCATGCCCATAGAAACCAGTAGCAGTAGTAGTGAGCCGCCTCCTCTATATATAGGCAAGGAGTGTGTGGAGACAGTGGAGGCTTTTAAGTTTCTGGGTGTTCATGTTTCTCACAACCTTACCTGGGCAGTTAACACCATAGTGTGGAGAGAATAACCAGGCCAAACGTTTCCAAGCAGATGAAACTTTATTCCACTCTCTCTCACATTCACCAGAATCAGAAAACATACCACCAGGTTGCAGGCACTCTCTTTTAAATCACAGCACTAACACTTCTCTGCTACCTGAGGTGCTGCATTAACATATCACTCCCCCACTCCCCACCTTTGATCTGCCACTTCAGTCTGAGGGAAAACTACTGAGTAACTACTGAGTGGGTTCCCTACACTGCCCCCCCCCCCCCCCAGAGTCTCAGACTGAGTCTTAACCCCCATGTCCTTTGGGCTTCAGCCTCCGTCCATAGCTGCTGTGACTGGGGGTCTTCGGCTCCGAGGCGCTGCTGTGCTGGAGGGGGGTTCCTGGGGGTGTGTCCGTCTGTAGGGGGAAAATGGGGGGGACACCTTCAGCATGCTCGTGTGACTGATCTGACGATTCATTTACCTGGGGAGTTCTCGGGGGGGTCTTCCGCCCCGAGGAACTCGGGCCAACACCACCTGCTCATCTGTTAAAACAAAGGCGGGTTTAAGCCTGTCTATACAGATTGTCTCTCAGCGATCCCCCAAGTTTAACACAAAATGTTTGTCCCCGGGTTCCAGCACTCTGAACGGGCCATCGTAAGGCGGGCGCAATGGGGTCCGGTGGGCATCATGCCTGACAAATACGATGTGTCCTTCAAGGTTTTTGGCACAAAAGCGTGTGGAAAACAGTGGTGGGCCGGGCCAGGTAGCGTCCCTGCCTCTGCGCTATGTCTTGAGCACGGGGATGGATCGGTGTTCGGTGCGGGGTTGTCCGGCAAAAATTCCCTGGGGAGCCGCAGCGGCTGGGAAAAAAACAGCTCTGCTGGGGAGGCTGCCAAATCCTCCTTCGGTGCGGAACACAACCCTAATAGAATCCACGGCAACCTGTCCACCCAATTTGCATCCGTAAGCGAAGCTCTGAGCGCTGCTTTAAGTGACCCATGGAAACGCTCGCATAACCCATTGGCCTGTGGGTTGTACGCAGTCATGCGATTAATTGAGACGCCCAGGCTCTGGGCCATGGTGGACCAGAGGTCGGAAACAAACTGCGGGCTCCAATCGGACGTGATGTCTGAAGGAGCGCCAAAACGTGCCACCCATGTTGTCAAAAAAGTGCGTGCCACATCTGCGGACGCGGTGGCAGCTAGTGGGACTGTTTCGGGCCAGCGCATGGTGCGGTCCACCACTGTCAAGAGGTGCATGAACCCCTGCGATGGCGGGAGGGGGCCCACAAGATCCATGTGAACATGATCAAACCTCTTAGCCGGGATATGGAATGGCTCCAAAGGGGCCTTCGTGTGCCTGTGCACCTTGGCTCGTTGGTATGCTACGCAGGCTGCAGCCCACTCTTTCACCTGTTTGCGCAAGCTCGGCCATACGAACTTTGTGCCCACCATTTGACTGACGCGCGCATTCCTAGGTGCGCCAGGGAGTGAACCGACTCAATAAAGCGGCGGCGCCAAGCATGTGGGACCACCGGTCGCAGGCGACCTGTAGAGACGTCACAGACTGGGGGCCCCCCGTGTTGCAGCACTCTGCTCTCCAGCCTTAACCCTGTAGGTCCAGACTGGAGCGCACAAACGTCCGCATCGCCAATCTGCTCCGCGGCCATGGCCGTGTAATCTATCCCCACGTAGACTGGGGCCACTACTGCACATGAGAGGCAGTCAGCCACCATGCTGAGTTTACCGGCCACATGTCAAATGTCGGTCGTAAACTCTGAGATCACGGCCAGCTGTCTCTGCTGCCGGGCCGACCATGGTTCCGAAACCTTGGCCATCGCGTACATAAGTGGCTTGTAATGCAGTGAATGTGCGCCCTTCCAGCCAGAACTGGAAGTGGCGTATGGCAAGGTGGAGAGCCAGTAACTCTCTGTCGAACGCGCTGTATTTACACTCATTGTCGTGCAAAGACCTGCTAAAAAAGGCGAGCGGCTGCCAAGAACCAGCGACGTACTGCTCCACGACGGCCCCTATGGCCACGTCTGATGCGTCAGTAGTGAGCGCTATCCTAGCCGCTGGGTCCGGGTGCGTCAGTAGTGCGGCGTTCGCCAGAGCTGTTTTAACCTCGGAAAATGCCTGCTCTCGCTCAGGAGTCCAGTCGACTCTGTCCGCCGGATTCCGTTTCTTAAGCACGGCGTACAATGGCTGCATGAGCTGGGCTGCACGGGGGAGGAAACGATTGTAGAAGTTAACCATCCCCAAAAACTCCTGCAGCGCCCTGACCGTCTGAGGCCGGGGAAAATTCGCCACGGCGTGCACCTTGTCTGGCAAGGGTATTGCGCACTCTGGTGAGATGCAGTGGCCCAAAAAATCGATCCCTGTCACCCCGAACTGGCACTTCGCCGGGTTGATTATTAATCTGTGCTCCTCCAACCTCTGGAAAACTGTCCTGAGATGGGCTACGTGTTCGTCCTCAGACGAGCTGGCCACCAGGATGTCGTCCAGGTAAACGAACACAAACGGCAGATCATGCAACACTACATCCATCATGTGTTGGAATGTCTGCGCCACACCTTTTAGCCCGAAAGGCATGCGTAAAAACTCAAACAGACCAAACGGGGTTATTACTGCAATTTTAGGTATGTCCTCAGCGCACACCGGGACCTGGTGGTAACCGTGGACCAGGTCTATCTTGGAAAAAATGCATGCCCCGGTGAGGTGAATGGAAAAATCCTGAATATGAGGGATGGGGTAGCGGTCATGCACTGTGGCATTGTTTAATCTGCAGAAATCTCTGCAAGGTCGCCACGATCCCTCAGCCTTAGGAACCGTATGTAGTGGGGATGCCCATGGGCTGTTTGAGCGTCTGATGATGCCCAACTTTTCCAAGTTGGCAAACTCCTCGCCCGCTATGGCCAGTTTAGCTGCGTCCAGGCGCCAAGGTCGCGCGAAAACGGGCGGCTCCGTAGTGGTAACGAAGTGCTCCACCCCATGTTTAGTGACAGTCGCCGAAAATGTTGGGACCGTCAGTGCTGGGAACTGGTTGAGTAGTGTGTGGAACTTACCCCCTGGAGCTGTGACGTTGGCTAGTGTTGTGGTCCCGGCTCCTCGAGCTGTACAGGGGAGAGAATCAAAAGACATTGCGTTAATCAGGCGTCTGTTAGCCACATCGACTAGTAGTCTGTGTGCACACAAAAAATCAGTGCCTAAAATGGGGAAGCTGCATGCCGCTATGACGAATGTCCATTGGTATGTACAGCCGTGCAAGGATACAGTCAGTGTCCTCTCTCCAAAAGTCTTAATGTCTGAGCCGTTTGCGGCCGTCAGCTCGGGGCCGCTAGTTCCCGCCAGCCGGTCAGTGTAGGACGGCAGGATGAGGCTCTTTTGGGAGCCGGAGTCCACGAGGAACCGTCTCCCCGAGCGTGAGTCTGTCACATAGAGCAGCTTGCTTTCTTCACCGGCGGTTGCAGCTGCTACCGACTGCCGGTCCTGGCATTTCCCGAACGCTTGAATTGGCACAGTGGCACGCATCGGCATGTGTCCTCTCCAAAATGGCGGTGGTAGAAACAGAGCGTGTCTCTCCGGTGTTTCTTGGCCCCTGCTGCAGCCACCATCGCAGGCTCCTCACCTCCGCTGGCCGTCTCGCAGAGTTTCGACGCCGCTGCGTTCACTGTGAGGGCTCCGGTAGTGAGGATGATCCGATCTGCCTGCTGGGCTAGCGCCTGGTAGTTGTGCGCGGCCAGCAGCGGCAAATTGGCAAGGACCGCTCTGACCGCTGCCGGGAGGGTCCGGAGGAAAAGGTGGGCAAACAGAAAATGCCTGTCATCTGTGCCCATCAACGCCAACATCTTTTCCATCAAATTGATCACCGACCTGTCTCCTAACTCGGAGCGCGTCAGGAGCCTCTCCACTCTCTCACAGTCCTAGAGCATGTAGCACCGGGTCAGTGCGGTTTTGAGAGCACCGTATTTGTCGAGGGCTGGGGGCTGTTGGAGCAGGTTCGCCACCTGCTGAGTTGTGCGTGCGTCCAGCGCTGTGACCATGTAGTAATATCTGGTGTCATCTGCCGTTATTCCCCGGAGCGTGAACTGGGCCTCGATGTGAAGGAACCAAGACTTCGGGTCGTGTAGCCAAAAGTCTGGGAGTTTGACCGAAACGGCCCACACGATGCTGGCACTTCCCGTCCGGGTCGTCTCCGGGGTGTTCGCCTCGCGTTCCATTGTGCTTCAAGGGTCACCAGTGTGGAGAGAATAACCAGGCCGAACGTTTCCGAGCAGATGAAACTTTATTCCACTCTCTCTCACATTCACCAGAATCAGAAAACATACCACCAGGTTGCAGGCACTCTCTTTTATATCACAGCACTAACACTCCTCTGCTACCTGGGGTGCTGCATTAACATATCACTCCCCCACTCCCCACCTTTGATCTGCCACTTCAGTCTGAAGGAAAACTACTGAGTAACTACTGAGTGAGTTCCCCACAATAGCTACTATAAAGAAGGCTCAACAATGTCTATACCTTTTGAGGCTCCTCAAGAGGAAAGGCCTGAATGCACAGTTGCTGGTTTTATTTTACCGCTCTGCTATTGAGAGCATTTTGTCATATGGCATCACGGTTTGGTATGGGGGCTGTTCAGCCGCAGACCGCAAAGCCTTGCAGAGAGTGATCAAGACTGCGCAAACAATCACTGGCTGTTCTCTCCCTTCTCTGGAGGAGATTTCCAGGTCTCAGTACCTCAGCAGAGCTACTGCCATTATTTAGGATTGTACTCATCCAGGTCATGATTTCTTTCACTTGCTCCCCTCAGAAAAGTGGTACAGATCCTATAAAACCTGGACTACCAGGTTTAATCATAGCTTTTTCCCAATAGCAGTACGTATTTTGAATGGACTTATGTAACACATACAGACTGCTTTTGTGGGACACATATGTGAGTTGCATAGGCTGCATTTGCATATTACTCTTGCTTCACGTCTCAGAATGAACAATAGGTCTGGGTCGCCTGGGGATAACAGGAGGATGCGAAATGTGATCTTTAGAGATGGCCTTGAGGGATTTCCTGACTACCAGTGGTTTTAGGTGGAGGGGAGAAGACCTGGAGGATGATGTATTGTGTCTTGGGATGTAAAGACAATGTGACTCTGTACTTTGATGTCCTGGGTATAAAAAGGACAGATGTGGGAGGATGTGTCTCTTTTTCTGTTTGGAGGATGTTGGAGACAAGTGAATAAATCTGATTTGAGAAATAAACTCAGCCTCATCTTTTCACGCTCTCCACACTGGTGACCTTAAGACGTATCATGAGCGAAAGAAATCCCCCCGAGCCGGACTCACCAGGAACCAGCCAGGCGAACGCAGTCTCAGTCAAGCTACCAGATTTCTGGCAGGATAACCCATGCTCCTGGTTCCTCTTGGCCGAAGCTCAGTTCGCCTTCACTTCCGCTTCTGAGAGAGAGCAGACGCTTTCTTCCCTCTCCCTCCTAATCCTCTCCCTTCTGATCCCAGCTTGCAATGTCACTCTTCTCCTGGCTGAATCTTAATCCAAATGGAAATTATGGATCTGGAAGGCGGCTTATATGCGATTGTCACCACTTTAAAAAGAAGAAGATCGGGTCAGGGGGAACCCAAGGGAGACTCATGGCATTGGAATTCATGTGTCTGTGTGATTCGACTGAGATTGAACTGATCACAGGATCTTCTGTTTGGCCCCTGGAGTTTTCCTAGTGTATCGAAATTATCTGGGTGAGCTAATCAAATGCGGACCCCGGCGTAGCTCCCTTAACAAATTCAACAATTCGTCCAGCTGGGGGGAGCACTGACTGTCAGCGGCAGGATTAACATGGAATTTACTATCTGGCATGCATTGAAGAGAGAACAAACTCTCTGGACATGTTTTACCTATGTTTCGGTAGGTGGATAACATCTGTGGATCGCTGAGTGCTCTCCAGAGAATGATCTAAAGTATGATTCAAGCCTGTATGAAATTGAAGCACAGAATCGAAGAGAGAGAAATTTTTTATTCTCTGAGTGCACTGTGCAGATTTGACCTTGTGTTTTGGTGCCCTTGTTTACATTCCTCCTCGATGAAGATAACGCCGGAGAAGTGGCTTATGTCTACCCATACATCAACAATCAGTTGTTGTCGTCAGCGGATTGGTCTCTCAAGGACAATGCCCATGTGCCTTCTGCAAGGAAGAGGAAAAGAGAGACAGACTCTGATCTCTGGACTTGTTTATAAGTCACATGATTATAACATCTATCCACTGCCAGGAGGCGCCCTCTGCTGCTCACTAACAACTGTTACACTCACACTACACAATGACATGCAAATATACACACACTGCTCTCCCTCCCTCTGCTGTGTGATTGTATCTATTGTCTGCTAATGTGCATAGAGGGTTTTTTTCTGTGTAATCAAAATTTGGCTCATGAGCTTATATGAGCTTATACGAGCGTGATTCTGATAACTATGTTTTTTCTCTCTGCCTATTGTGTTCCCCCCCCCTTCCCCCCTTTACCCCCACTGCAGACAGGCGCCTTTATGGCTGCCGTGTCATTGGATGCGCCTAACGTGCGCGCCCAATGTCAAGTCAAATTCCTTGTGTGTTTACTTGTAAATATACTTGACAATAAAGCTGATTCTGATTCTGATTCTGCTCTCCGGGGAATAACGGCAGATGACACGAAATTCTACCACATTATTGCCATGCTCGACAACCGCACGGCTCGACATGTGCAGAGCCTGGTGCAGCGCCCACCGGCTGAAGACAAATACAGCGGGCTGAAGGCAGCGCTCATCCAGCGCTTCACTCCCTCAGTCCAGGAAAGAGCGGAGAGACTCCTGGCCCTGAACGACTTGGGAGACAGCACACCCGTCGACCTGATGGAAGACATGCTGAGGCTGAGGGGCTCAGACGGTGATGACTTTCTCTTCACCCACATTTTCCTGAGAACCCTACCGTTGGCCACGAGAGCGACCCTGGCCGGTTCACCGTTGTTGGCCCAGCGGGACTTTCGCGCGCTGGCCCAGGAGGCACAGCGGATTCTCAACGCCAGCAGACAGCGCGCGGCCACCGCAGCAGCGACAGGACTCGACACGATGGCCGGAGATGGAAGGGGGCCAGAGGCGGCGGCAGCAGACCCACCGGCAACGGTGGCGGTGAAGGCCAAACATCGCGGAGGAGATGACCTCTGTTTCTACCATCGCCACTTTGCAGAGAGGGCACGCAAGTGTATACCACTGTGTCAGTTCAAGAGCTTGGGAAATGCCAGAGCCGGGGGTCGGTAGCAGCCGCGGCCCTCGGTGAACAGAACAAGCTGCTCTACTTGACTGATGCGCGTTCGGGGAGGCAATTCCTCGTGGACACAGGCTCCCAAGTGAGTTTCATCATGCCAACCTATGCTGACCGGCTGGCAGGCCCCGGGAGTCACGGAGCATCGGCAGCGAACGGCTCGAGCATTAAGACCTTCGGTGAGAAGACTCTGCTTCTGTCCCTGCAAGGCCATACATTTGAGTGGACTTTTATTATAGCTGCGGTGAGCTTTAACATGTTAGGGGCTGATTTTCTGTGCTCACATGGGCTGTTGGTTGATCTTCCCAATAGACGCTTGGTTAATGCACTCTCTTTTTACTCTATTCCCTGTGCAGCCCGAGTGACCCCGCCCACAGCACAAGCCAACGTCGCTACGGCAAGCGGTAAGTTCCACACACTCCTCACTCAGTTTCCAGCACTCACGGTTCCCACATTTTCAGCAGCCGTCGCTAAACACGGAGTAGAACATTTTATTACTACCGCCGGTCCCCCCGTTTTTGCAAAAGTTCGGCGCTTGGATGCAGCTAAACTGACCATAGCGCACGAGGAGTTCGGCAACCTTGAAAAGTTGGGCATCATTCGGCGTTCGAACAGCCCATGGGCTTCCCCGCTTCACATGGTCCCTAAAGCTGACGGCTCGTGGTGACCTTGCGGTGATTTCCGCAGGTTGAACAACGCTACAGCGCACGACCGCTACCCAATCCCGCATATCCAAGATTTTTCCGTTCATCTGGCGGGGGCGCGCATTTTTTCTAAAATAGACTTGGTCCGCGGGTACCATCAAGTCCCAGTACGCGCTGAGGACATACCCAAAACAGCGGTAATAACTCCGTTTGGCCTTTTTGAGTTTTTGCGCATGCCGTTCGGGCTTAAAGGCGCTGCGCAGACGTTCCAACGCATGATGGACACGGTGTTGCGCGATCTCCCCTTTGTGTTCGTCTACCTGGATGACATTTTGGTAGCCAGCGCGTCCGAAGAGGAACACGAAAACCACCTCACGGCAGTTTTCCGGAGGTTGGGAGAGCACGGGTTAATAATCAACCCAGCGAAGTGTCAGTTCGGGGTGACGCAGATTGATTTTTTGGGGGCACCGTGTCTCTCCAGAAGGAGCGGTTCCGCTGCCGGACAAAGTGCGCGCAGTAACAAATTTTCCCCAGCCACAAACGGTCAAAGCATTACAGGAGTTTTTGGGAATGGTGAATTTTTATAACCGTTTCCTCCCCCGCGCAGCGCAGCTCATGCAACCACTGTATGCCGCGCTTAAAAAACAAAAACCCACAAATAAAATCGAATGGTCTCTGGAGCGGGAGCGCGCATACTCAGAGGTTAAAACTGCCTTGGCAAACGCTGCGTTGTTAGCACACCCAGACCCAACGGCCCGCATAGTGCTTACTACTGACGCGTCAGATGTGGCCATAGGGGCGGTTGTGGAGCAGTGGGTTGCCGGGGCTTGGCAGCCGCTCACTTTTTTCAGCAGGACTTTGCGCGATACCGAGCGAAAATACAGCACGTTCGACAGGGAGTTGTTAGCGCTCCACTTGGCCATTCGCCACTTCCAGTTCTGGCTGGAAGGATGCCGTTTCACTGTGTTCGTCGACCACAAGCCGCTGACTTTCACGATGGCCAAGGTTTCAGAGCCGTGGTCAGGCCAGCAGCAGAGGCAGCTGGCTGCAATCTCCGAGTTTACTACCGATATTCAACACGTAGCGGGTAAACTAAATGTAGTGGCAGATTGTCTCATGCGCACCGTAACTACTCCAGTCCGCGTAGGGGTAGATTATGCAGCCATGGCCGCGGAGCAGGCTAGCAGCGCGGAGGTGCGCGCGGCCCCAGTCCGCGTGGGGATAGATTATGCAGCCATGGCAGCAGATCAGGTTAGCGACGCGGACGTGTGCGCGCTCCAGTCTGGACCACCAGGGTTAAGGCTGGAGAGCAGGGTGCTGCAAGGTGGTATGCCCCCCTTAATCTGTGATGTCTCCATGGGACGACCACGTCCTGTGGTGCCGGCTGCGTGGCACCGCCACGTTTTTGACTCGATTCATTCTCTGGCGCACCCGGGGGTGCGCGCGTCGGTCAAAATGGTAGGAGAGAAATTTGTATGGCCGAGCCTGCGCAAGCACGTTACGGAGTGGGCAGCAGCCTACATGGCTTGCCAGCGAGCCAAAATACACAAACACACTAAAGCCCCCTTGGAGCCGTTTCACATCCCGGCTAAGAGGTTCAATCATGTGCATGTCGACCTCGTCGGCCCCCTCCCGCCGTCGCAAGGGTGCACACACCTTTTGACAATGGTGGACCGCACCACGCGTTGGCCCGAAGTGGTCCCACTGGCATCAACCACAGCCGAAGAGGTGGCGCGCGCATTTTTAACGGCTTGGGTAGCGCGTTTTGGAGTTCCGTCGGATATTACGTCCGACAGAGGTCCTCAATTTGTTTCCGAGCTTTGGTCAGCGATGGCCCGCAGCCTGGGGGTAACGATCCACCGCATTACCGCGTACAACCCGCAGGCTAATGGTTTATGCGAACATTTCCATAGGTCATTGAAAGCAGCCCTCAGAGCGTCGCTTACGGATGCAAATTGGGTGGACAGGCTACCATGGGTTTTATTGGGGTTGTGTTCTGCACCTAAAGAGGATTTAAAAGCCTCCCCAGCGGAATTAGTTTTTGCGCAGCCACTCCGGCTGCCCGGGGAGTTTCTCCCAGATAACCCTGCGCCGGAGTGCTCCCCTGCTCAGCGGTTGCAGAGCGACACGGGAGCGAGCACGCTTCCTGGCCCCGTTCATTACAGTTTTCCGTGCGTTTTTGTGCCTAAGGCTTTAAAAAATGCGGAGTTTGTTTTTGTCAGACACGATGCCCATCGCCCAACCTTGCAACCGCCTTATGATGGCCCATTTAGAGTGCTGGAAACAGGTGATAAGCACTTTTTGCTAGATTTGAGGGGCAGAAAGGAAATGATTGGCATAAACAGGCTCAAACCTGCTTTTGTGATGGCTGACGAAGCTGTGCAGTTGGCGAGGGCTCCTCGACGTGGCAGAACTCCTAGGGAGCGTTCCCCAGAGCTCCCACAGGGATTGACTAACAGTTCTCATCCTCAGATAGCAGCTCCACAGCAGGATGGTGCCGCGGGAGTGGTAAAGCCCGCTTACAGCAAGTTCGGAAGAAGATTGAAGCCCAAACAGCACGTGGACTGATGTTTGTGATTTTATCATGATATGCAGGCTGTGTTGTATTGTTTCATCTTAGACGTTTGGGGGGGTTATGTGGGACACATATGTGAGTTGCATAGGCTGCATATGCATATTACTCTTGCTTCACGTCTCAGAATGAACAATAGGTCTGGGTCTCCTGGGGATAACAGGAGGATGCGAAATGTGATCTTTAGAGATGGCCTTGAGGGATTTCCTGACTACCAGTGGTTTTAGGTGGAGGGGAGAAGACCTGGAGGATGATGTATTGTGTCTTGGGATGTAAAGACAATGTGACTCTGTACTTTGATGTCCTGGGTATAAAAAGGACAGATGTGGGAGGATGTGTCTCTTTTTCTGTTTGGAGGATGTTGGAGACAAGTGAATAAATCTGATTTGAGAAATAAACTCAGCCTCATCTTTTCACGCTCTCCACACTTTAACTTCTTTTGGTATCATTGTTTTAGGCATTATTGTTGTAATTATGAGAATGTTAAATTCATGAATGTGAGTGTGATTGTTTGTTTTAGGGAGCAGCATCTCAATTTTGTTGTATTGTTTTTTAACAATGGAATGACAAGACAATAAAGGCACTTTGACTTTGACTTTGAAACAAAGTATAAGCAAGTATTTCTGCATGCTGTAGAAAGCAGGTGGAAGCAAGCACGTCAGCACTGGTTCAGTGATGCCTGCCTTTGATCTTTGATTGTGTCATAGAGAGTCCTATGAGCTTTGATGATGTCAGCAAGTCCTATGACTGTGAGATCTTTGATGATGTCATAGTGAGTCCTATGATTTTTGATGTCATAGTGACTCCTATGATGCCTGCCTTTGATCTTTGATGTCATAGTGAGTCCTATGATCTTGAGTGATGCCTGCCTTTGATACACAGGAACATCATAGGACATTTCACACATAAGGAGTCGTTATACATAGGAACATCAGAGGACATCATAGGCAGTCCTATGATCTTTGGCCATGACACACTGACAGACACACAGACTGACAGAGATTTGTTGAATTATATATAGTGATGAATAACTAGGCCTGGATATTACTGTAGATATCAATAATTCATTTTTTCCTGGTAAAAAATGAATATTTCAGATATCCACAATGAAATTCTTTTTCTCCATAAATTCCACTGTAGATAGGAAAGTCGTTTGCTTTAATGTTAAAACGGCTTGTCATATGAACCCGGATTTCATCATTCTCTCGAGTTGGCGTTCTGGCCCCGCCCGCTACCGTGACGTAGCCTGGCGGATGCGCTCTCTTTTTTCTTTTTTTAGCGGGAGCGCGCGTTCTGCTCTGTCAGAGTGAGCCCAGTCTGATGAGAGTGAGCGTGTTGCTTTTGAGAAGGAACGATTCGTCTCCATTAGCTGAGCCTGTAGCCACGCCGCGTCCTTTCCTTCACCTCAACCTGCTCTGAATTCGCTTTAAATATGTCTAATATCGCTCGTTGTCAAACGCCTCAGGTAAGACATCTTTTACAGCAGCGCATTTCAAGTAGGACCTGGCGCTCTTTGTTACATAGGAGAACATACGGAGCATACATAGGAACATACGGAGAGATGCTAAACGAACTGCAGAGAGTCCACCATTTCTTCTTCTTCTTTTAGATTTGATTGGCGGTTGGCAACCAGCCCACAGGTGCACAACGATGTGTCCGCAGGTTAATGAAATATTCCGTTTTGGTTCTTTTCAATAAACATCAATGTCCCGTGGTTTCCCGCTTTAGCAGCAGGTTGGTTAGCTAAAAGGTCAGCGCGTTCTTCATGCTTCTCCATTGAAACCCCCACTCGATTATTATCTTGAAGTAACCGCATTTGACTCCGTTATTAAACCCTGTAAAAAAAAAAAAAATCGAGACTCCCTGGTCAAACCTTTGTGGGCTTCGGTTCCTGACCCAGTTTCTGATGGCTATCCATACGACTTTTGGCTCGTCGCCAGGCATCGTGGCCCTTATGAAGGCATTGTTGCAGTGATCCAGTGGGGGACGATGGGCTGAATAAGGGTGGGCAACATGGCCACATCGCATAACCTTTAAAAATAAATATAAGTGCGGTTAACACAGGACTGTGCGTGCTCTTCTTCTAACTGTATTTATTAATGAGATATTTAGATCTTTTATGACCAGGCCTCACTCCTCTGTTTCTGTTGTCGATCAGAGTCGATTTGTCTGGTAATTTTCAGGAAACCGCCACATGTCGCCGGGCTGCATCTGGCCCACTGCTCTGCGGCTAATCACGTGGAGAATTCCCCAGCATCACTGGCTCGATCTAATATTTATACGAAAAACAGATCACATTATTTTGGTTCTGTGGCATATCCACAAAATATTTATTTATTTTTTTTCGCTTGTAGGTGGGTGGGGTGTCCCGTTGCGTTTTCTCTTTTTCATTGTTAACTACTGTTGGATTTGATTTCTGCTGATATTATGTTAAGAGATTGTTTTTTTTCCCCGCTTTATCTTACATCAAGAGTCAGTGCCGCGTGTATTGTCTCGTGCGTTTTTTGCTGGCACACCCCTATTAGATTTCCGTTGTAACACGTCTGTTAAGTGGTAAATTTCCACAGAAGTGGGTGAAGTATTTGGCAGCGCCCTCTGTTCACCAGCAGAGGGCTCTCCAACAAGCGTTGATTGTTCAGCATCATGGCAGGACTTTTGTGCCCACCTAATCAGATGGAAAAATCAGGAAAACGCGTCCTTTCAGGGCTGTCCCTGTGACTGAGTTGCACACAGACGCACAATTTCTCTTCAGTATTATGGCTTTTATTGTTCTGTCACAAATGATGTTTGCAAAAAGGGGCAAAGTCAGAGGCAGTTGTCTTTTTGAATAATGCGAGTGCTTTCATGTGCCTGAATGACTATTTGGGAATGGATGGGGTGTAAAATTATTGAATTACAGCAGCGTTTCGGATGGAAACTGTTGGAAGTATCCAGGAATTGTGCTCTTTAGGCCAGAGCTTAGGGTGAATTGTTTTGGGAGGAAATTAAATGGAAAACGGCGCAGTGGTCCAGGCTTTGTGGAGGAGTTAAGCAAGGAATCTTCTGGCCAGTGTTGCATAATCACCGAGAAGTGGGTCAGCTCTGGCCCATCAACGCACACTCTTGGCGAATTATAGCTTTTAATGTCAGCCATGGTGCCAGCATGTTGCACCTTTAAATGCATAACCGCTTAGCATGTGCACATTTAACCCATAAAAATCTCTGGCTTACTTCCGGCTTGTTTATTCAGTTTTCCAGCAGTAAAGAGTAGTTATTTGGGCTTTTAATCAGATACACTTGTTGATTGTGGTTGGTTGAATAAGTTAATATTTAATGCAATCTGAAATAAGCAGTTATTCAGTTGAGTTGCCCAAAAAAAAACTGAACTGGTGGTTTGAGTTTAGTATGCCACAGGATCTGAGCTTTATAGTAGCTTCAAAGTATTTAATCAAATTAGATTTTTTTATTATTTTTTCTGGAAATACAAGATATTCAGCAAAGTCAAATGTAACACTTGTTTTGCTTTTTTTTTTTTTTTTTAAATGTCTGTCTTGTCCACTGTCAAACAGTTACTTGTCAGTGACCTTTTTTTTTTTTTTGTCTGTTCCATGTACCTTTTGGGGCTTTTTTCCCCCATGTTTCAGAGTTGCATGCTTCTCTACACTGCAGAATTGCGTCAACGTGCTCTAGGCTGTAGCCAGTGTGAGAAGTTCCTCACATGTGTATCAGCTGTGCAAATGAAACCTATTTTAAAACTACTGTATAAGTGAGCTTGCACAGCTAGGAAGTATTGCCATGTGATCTGTTGATATTTGTCTGCTCTCTTAGTCTACCCATTATGAGATGGTATCAAAAACTGTTGGAAAATTAGATGGTACAGTTGTGACTTACTTATCCTTTTCGTCCCAGGTGGGACATAAGGCCGCAACAAGCAAGCCCCACTTTGCCCTGTCCTTTACAGTTGAGAAACATAATTAAATTAGTTGTTAGTAATAGCAGGGTTTATTTGTGACCCAGTTTGTCTTGCCTTTGCTTAATGACTGAATTTTGTGCCGCTGTGGTTGTGGGTGGGTCCATGGTGTATAGGGAGCATTCCCTCCTACATTTTCCTCATGCTAATAAGACTTCTACAGGGCGGAGTCATCCTGGCTTTAACTGCGTCATGTAAGACAGAGCTGGTAAAGTGTGAGAATGGAGATGGAGCTGAAGATACGACATGGATTAACTTGGTCTGACTTAACCTGAGGAACATAGCAGCAGGTGTGGTTTTTTTAAGCTAGTTTTGTAAGGGAGTCTTATAAGAGCGTATACTGTACACCTTTTTTTTTTTTTAAAGCATACTTGGATGTAGGAATTAAATGATGGATTCCAGGAGGGGTTTCTTCCCTGAATTTGGTGCAATTGGATGACATGGCCACTATATTCTGATTCAGATCATATGTCATTTTATTTGCAGTTTGAAAATTGAAATGCTTGGACTCTGCTGCATGTTTCGAAGTTAACTGGAGAATAAGAGAGGGCAGTGTTAACTTTCTTGCCACGTGAAACTGAATCATGCAAGCCTCACTTGGTTGCCAAGAATATGCAGTATCAATTTAAAAATGAGACACATAACTGACCCGGCTCACTGTTCCGTCTTTTGTTTTGTTTTTTCCCTAGGTTATAATGTACGACAAACAGAGAATAAGTACAACTCTATAGCCAACGGGACACCGAGGACTTGATTACAGTCGCTTCAAGCCTGATAGTTTGTCCGTGCAACTGCCATCCCTCCCCATTCTGCTCTCGCCTCTGTAGTCAACTGGCATTTCTTCTAACTTTCCCATTCCTCACTTTGGGTGAAGAAGACTTGGTTCCCAGTGACTGCAGTCTGCTTCACCTATTGTCTACATCTGGTTCCCGTTCTACTCCCAGCAGTGGTGCTTTCCTGCATTTGCATTGTTCTCCATTAGGTAAGGCAATGACTAATGCACAGGAGGGATTTTATACTACAGACACCTAATCATAATCCTCGCCATTTATCAATGAATAAATCCACCTACTCCATTGACAGAGCTGAAAGCCTGTAGCAGTGCAAAACTTGTGCATGGTTGGGTATTACTGATTTACATGCTACACGTTTATATATTTTGTCTTTAGGAATACTACCAAAATTACCAAGATGATTCCCAACGGTTATTTGATCTTTGAGGACGACAGTTTCCTGGATTCTACCGTGGCCAAAATGAATGCTCTGAGGAAGAGTGGGCAGTTCTGTGACGTTAGACTGCAGGTATGGTTTCCTGCCAGTGTGTCTTTTATGAAAAACTGTTTAGTTACTCCAAACCAGTCAAGCTGGGCAACAAAGTTGTGCCTAGAGAATAAATGACAAAATTGTGAAAACAGGTTTACATTTAAAAATGTTGATGATCAATTTGCAAACAACCCCTGCGAGACTAACTTGCATAATCTTGCCTAAATGTTTGTTCTGACTTCCTAATTGTGATACCTCACGTTTACAGGTGTGTGGTCATGAATTGATGGCTCACCGTGCTGTTCTGGCTTGCTGCAGTCCCTACCTGTTTGAGATCTTTAATAGTGATATCGAGCCTCATGGAGTCTCACATGTCACTTTTGAGGATTTGAACCCTGAAGCTGTGGAGATATTGCTCAACTATGCTTACACTGCCCAGTGAGGAACTCTTCTGGCTTTACCTTTTGCATCAGGCTTTGGTTCTTAAAAATTCTCTGATTTTGCTGATCTTGACAGTCTTGTGGTGGTGTTGTGTAATGTAGGCTGAAGGCAGACAAAGAGCTGGTCAAGGAAGTTTACTCTGCAGCCAGAAGGTTCAAGATGGAGCGAGTCAAACAGGTTTGTCTTTTTTTTTTTTAGGGCCCGAGCCACTGACAGAGTCAGTGGGTGAAAGCCCTATTGTAATTGCTAGAATTTTTTTTTTTTTTTTAAATTAATTTTTTTTTTTTTTCTTCTCCATCTAAGATTCATTTTTGGGGTAGTGAACGTGCATGAAAACACCATTTTTTGCAGGGACCTCAAGACTGGCAAAAAATTGAATATTTTGGACGGAATATGAATTACCCCACAAAAATGGCTGTACAGCGCCACCTAACGTGAAGTCAATGGGGAGTGCTACACGCTTACTTTCGCGTAGAAAGATTAAAATCGGATATGTTTATCATGTCAAGACATGCAAAAAACTCCATAGAAGTGATGGTCTACACCCAACAGGAAGTTGGCCATTTTGGCACAAAGTGGCAGTGACCTGATTTCCACCTCGCGCTATTGACTCGTATTTGATCGAACTTTTCCTAGGGTTTTTGTCCGATTGAGCTCATTTGTGGTGACAATCGTCTATGCCCATGTGCCATTAAAAGTTATTGAAAGCTTTTTTTTTTTTTAAAGTTGGACGGTTTGGCTGTAGGGGCGTGGCAAAGTTTGATGCCTCGCTATGATCATTCTATGACTATTCTGACGTCAACAACTCTGGCATGCATTGTCGGATTTCAACCAAATTCAGTATTATGGATATCAGTCCAATTCCAAACAGTTTTATAGAAAAATATTCCTAGAAATCTACAGCGCCACCTAGAGGTTAAAGGAAGAATGGCTGAAAACCGTTTTCTTTATTACTCAGGAACCCCGTTCACAATGACGTGAAATTTTATGAGATTCATCAGACCACAGAGATGATCATTACTGCACATCAACTTCACCATGACGTCACACTTGTTACCATGGACACGCTCTCCTCGCCATTCAATCCGTGATCTTGTTGGGGTGGCTGTGAACACCCTGGAGTCATGAAATCTGAAGCATAGGTTCAGGTCACTGTCATATGTTGTCCTTTGTGGGTGGGCAACACGTTACTGACAGGGAAGTGTTGCCGTGGCGAAGGTTTACTCCTCGCCATGGAACATTGAAAAGTTATAAGTTGGACAAAGTTTGTCTGATTTTCACCAAATTTTCTACGATGGATATTAGTCCCGCCCCACACGCTCCAACAAAGTCATTTATAGCGCCACCTATTGCTCACAGGATGTACTGCGCCAAACGGTTTACTTTGTTATTCGCGCAGTGCTTGCTGCGACGACGGGAAATTTTCTGAGCCAGCTAAGTATGACGGGCACCGGGGTCCGCGGTTGCGCGGGGGGCGAGGGCCCACTTACAGCTGCTCGCAGCTTTAATTTTAACTTCTTTCTGTTTCCACTACCATAATGGCCTATCTCAAACGATTTCAATTTTAATGTTTATCTTTTTACTTTTCAGATCTGTGGTGATTACCTGCTGTCTAAAATGGGATCCCAGAATGCCATCTCTTTTCGAAACTTTGCCAGCTCTATGGGAGATGCCAGAGTTTTGGCCAAGGTAGATGCTTTCATCCAAGATCATCTGCTGGAAGTTGCTGAACAGGAGGACTTCCTTAAACTTCCTCGCCTTAAGGTACAGGCATCACCAGCTGACATAAGTTGCTGGCAGTAGTCTTTTCTAACTCTCCTTTCTAGTATCGGAGGTCTCGTGTTAAATAACACCAAGGATTAAGGATTCTGTTTTTAACTTTCTGGCTTTAACATGAGATTAACATCACTTGCAGTATGAAGACGTGCTTCTTATAGTTTCCCCCAGCTGAAGCCTTCTGAATTTAGGGCAGGGGGCTTAAATTATGTTACAAGGCCCAATAGTAGGGTGCTACAGTGAAGCTTTACAGGCTGTTCTAGGTACTTTAGTCAGTTGACTGGCAGAGGTATGGTTACATTTGAGCAGAGGTGGGGCATGAGTAATCCCCCTTCCCTGGAATATTTCAATTCCAGCTTAATTACAATATAGGGTGTGATGACAAAACGGTTATGCAGCACAGGGTGGCAGCCTTAATTTGAATGTTGCAAAAACAGACATGGAACAAAGCATACAGACATGGCAGTTTATGGAGTGCCTGTCTGTAGCACAGAAGATCCTCCTGTTTGCATTAAATTAAAAAAAAAAAAACAAACTCTTAGACAGGAGCTGTTGACTTGCATGTGGTCATTCAGTACTGTTGCGTCACGGTGTGTCATCACACATCCTCACTTTGGACATAACTGCAATCATTTTTCAGACAAGAATAAAAAGGAGATGCTTTTACCGTTACATGTTTCAACTGTCAACTGCAGTCAACAGGTGTATCTTGGAGGGGATGATGTTGGTGCATACCCTCTTATTAATGAAACATTTTGTGCATCTTGATTTTTCTATTGTGTATCCTTTAAAAAAATCCTTTTTAACTCATGTGTATGTTGACAGTTGGAGGTAATGCTAGAAGACAACCTCACCTTGCCCAGCAATGGCAAGCTCTACTCAAAAGTCCTCAACTGGGTGCAACGTAGCCTTTGGGAGAATGGAGACCACCTGGAACGACTGATGGAGGAGGTGGGTACCAGGGCTCTTGATTCTCAGGCCAGTCTTCATTCTTACCTTGCACCCTTCCCCACCCCTAACTCTCCTGCTTTTGACATTAAGAAGTCATTAAGGAGGCTGAAGTAGGTAAGGCATGCCATTGTCATGCTGCTCTGTCAGGATTATTTTCCTCTCATTTGAGGTTTTGCAGTAAGAAACTCTGTTCACCTGACCATACTGCAAATTAGAGGTGAGCCAAAAAGAGCTGTTTGTCTGCTCTTTTTCTTTTCCCCCCTCACTGTTCTTTTTTTGGGTGTGTGGTTAGGTAACATACAACCCCCCCCTTTCCCCCTGAGTATTACAGTGCTCTTCTCCTCTGAAACACAAAAACTGAAATGTTCTCAAAGGTCTGATGCTTGATTCTGCTTTGCCACTTTACTATCTGAACAGGTGCAGGTTTGTTGCTTCAGCACTAACAGGCACTCCTCCCCGTTGATTTTTATCTCCTGTAGGTTTATTAACAGCAGCAGGAGACCAGACTGACGAGCCAGGACTGAGCCACCAGGGTAATGAGTCAGAGAAAACAGGGAGGAGAGGAGCAGTTTCCTCTCATCAGCTTCTCTTTGCATCCAAACACTTTGCCCTCATCTGCTCATGCACATGTTCCAGAACACGTAGTCCACAGCCTTTTAGAAATCAATATCTCATTGAATGTCCCTTCAAGCCACATGACATGTCCTCATATAGGTCAATCTACTCGTTGGCACATTTGAAAACTGTTCAGATCACACATGACACTTATCCTTCAGTGCATACATACTGTATAATAGGGGTGGGAATCTTTAGGCACCCAATGGTTCGAGCCAATTATGATTTAGGGGGCTTCGGTTTGAGCTGATTACAATTCTCAATGTCTTTTTTTTTTTTTTTTAATTCCAGATTTTTTTCCCCTCCCACTGTGTGACAACTTCTTACTTTTAAAGCATTTGCTCATGCCCATGAATTTACTTCGAATATCTTAAGTTTTTAAAAAACAACATAAAAAGTGCAACTGTAGTAGCACATTTGCTGCTATAAAACATACTTCAGAGTATCCTGAATTTTAACAAATAAGACTTGTTACAAACTTTCTGTTATGTGCAACAAGTAACTGAGTCCTTTGGTCCAAAAACCCAGAACATTTTTCTGTATCAAAATCACATTTGCCTTTTGTACAAAAATGTGCAGTTACCATTACAGATGATTCAGTGACAACGGATGTCCACACATCACACGTGATAGCAGTCCTACCCGCTGTCTTCAGTGATTGCATGACTTCAGCTTTGGTCTTATTGTAGAGAGTGGGGATGTCTGTGTCGGGAACAGGTCAAGTGGACCCCGGGATCCAACCTGTACAAGTAGATTTTCAATAGTGATTTACAGACTGAGTCATAATTTTCTAAAGCCTTATTCAGAAAATTATAGTCCCACATACCTTTTCTGTAGACTTGCATCTTTGAGCAGCCAGCGGTGTAGTGGTGCACGATACTGCAAGATTTGGTATCGATCCGATACCAAGTAAATACAGGGCCAGTATCACAGATACTGATGATGTACTTTTTAATAATTAAGGTGGATGCATCATCAAATGACTAAATCTGAATGAATTTTCATGAACTTTAAAGTGTTTTGTGAGGTTTTTTCCCCCTTTGGATTATTAGTTAAAACACAGGACAGAATTTGGATAAACTTTAGAGGTAAATAGAAACTCTATCATAATAAAACTTTGTTCGGAAACAATAGAACAGTAACAACAGTTTTTCCCCATACATTGTCATGTCTGGATTTTTTTGCTTAAATAAACTGCACAAAATTAAAACTCTAGCAAATTTAAAACAATTTTTTGAGGTACAGTGTTCAGAAACTACAATACAAAAATTAAATAAAATGTCTCCCTTCATTTGAAAATTTAGCCACATGGCTCTCCTCTTTCTCTCTGCCATTTTTCTGCTCCGTCTCTGTGCGGCTCGTATGTGTGTGCGCACGCCGCCAACTTGTTTACCTGGTGCTGCTGAGTCACGTGATGGTACAACATAAAAACACAAGAGGGAGGAGGAGGAAGTAAGGAGTTGGTGGCAGTATTGCACCTTTACGCTGGTTGCCAACCGCAGTAAAACCACAATGAGATGAGGAGCAAAGCGTGCCTGCTGCTTCCTGCGACAGGAGCAGCAGACACAGTATTGTTCTCATTGCACTGGTTTTGATCAATATCAATACCAATGTTGGTATCAATATTTGGATTGAGCTGCCCACCACTAGTGACGAGCAGCAGCGGTGGAGAAAATCTTTGAAAGTAGAAACGGAGCCAAAACCTTCTCCGGGTCACTATATATATATATATTTTTTTATACTTGTTGGTGACCAGGAAAAGTCTTTCAAACAGCTTTACACAAAATATTACGACGTTGTACTTTGGCTCCACAGTGCGCATCAGCGCGAATGCCCTGGTTCTCGACAACAGAATATGGGCGTAAATCCTTGGCAATAAAAGTGGCAATAGATTTTTTTTTTTTATTATTCGCGTTACCCTTTGAGTTGTGTGGAAGTTTTGACATTGCTTACTTAATGGTCCTGTTGTCGGTGGCGGCATGTACAACTGCTTTATTCTCTCCGGCCGCCGGCTGGAAACATGCAATGTGGTTTTGCATGTTTGTCGTGTTTCCAAAATATTTTAGTTTAGTCTGACAGAGCTTACATATGGTGTGTCTTGTCAAAGTCTTTCTCCCCTTCGACTTCATAAAAGCCAAAGTAGTGCTATATGTTTGCTTTTAATCTGTGGCACCGACCATGTACTCCACTGTGCCATTTTATTATATTTTGTGTGTGTGTCAGGCCATAGAGAGGTCTGGCCACCAACTTTTTTTGTTCCAGCCCAATTGATTAAAATTGTTAATAATGTTTAATAATCTGAGTCTTTACATTTGTGCATTGATTCAGAATGGTTCACGTCTGTGTCACGATGCATCTTAAAAATGATTTTCTCCTACCCCTACTGTGTGTGTATACTACACACACAGAGTGGTGTGAAAGTGTTTGCCCCCTTCCTGATTTATTTATTTTTTTGTATGTTTGTCACACTTAAATGCTTCAGATCATCAAACAAATTTAAATATTAGACAAAAATAGCACAAGTAAACACAAAATGCAGTTTTTAAATGAAGGTGTTTATTATTAAGGGGGAAAAAAATCCAAACCTACATGGCCCTGTGTGAAAGTGATTGCCCCCTAAACCTAATAACTGGTTGGGCCACCCTTAGCAGCAACAACTGCAGTCGGTCGTTTGCGATAACTGGCAATGAGTCTTTTACAGCGCTGTGGAGGAATTTTGGCCCTCTCATTTTTGCAGAATTATTGTAATTCAGCCACATTGGAGGGTTTTGAAGCATGAACCGTCTTTTTAAGGTCATGCCACAGCATCGCAATCTGATTCAGGTCAGGACTTTGACTAAGCCGCTCCAAAGTCTTCATTTTGTTTTTCTTAAGCCATTCAGAGGTGGACTTGCTGGTGTGTTTTGGATCATTGTCCTGTTGCAGAAGCCAAGTGCACTTCAGCTTGATGTCACGAACAGATGGCCGGACATTCTCCTTCAGGATTTTTTGGTAGACAGCAGAATTCATGGTTCCATTTACCACAGCAAGTCTTCCAGGTCCTGAAGCAGCAAAACAGCCCCAGACCATCACACTACCACCACCATATTTTACTGTTGATATGATCTTCCTTTTCTGAAATGCTGTGTTGCTTTTATGCTGGATGTAATGGGACACACACACCTTCGAAAAAAGTTTACTTTTGTCTCGTCAGTCCACAGTATTTTCCCAAAAGTCTTGGATCATCAAGATGTTTTCTGGCAAAACTGCGACAAGCCTTTGTTCTTTTTACTCAGCAGTGGTTTTCATCTTGGAACTCTGCCATGCAGGCCATTTTTACCCAGTCTCTTTCTTATGGTGGAGGCATGAACACTGACCTTAACTGAGGAAAGTGAAGCCTGCAGTTCTTTGGCTGTTGCAGTGGGGTCTTTTGTGACCTCTTGGATGAGTCGTCGCTGCGCTCTTGGGGTATTTTGGTCACTGTTCCATGTTTTTGCTATTTGTGGTTAATGGCTCTCACTGTGGTTTGCTGGAGTCCCAAAGCTTTAGAAATGGCTTTATAACCTTTTCCAGACGTTTCTCATTTGTTCCTGAATTTTTTTTGGATCATAGCATGATGTCTAGCTTTGGAGGATCTTTTGGTCTACTTCACTTTGTCAGGCAGGTCCTATTTAAGCGATTTCTTGATTGCGAACAGGTGTGGCAGTAATCAGGCCTGGGTGTGGCTAGAGAAGTTGAACTCTGCTTTCCAAAGATGTGATAAACCACAGTCAGTTAATGTTTTAACAGGTGGGGGGCAATCACTTTTTCACACAAGGCCATGTAGTTGGTTTTTTTTTTTTTTTTTTTGAAACTCTTAATAAACAAATTCATTTAAAAGCTGAATTTTGTGTTTACTTGTGTTATCTTTGTCTAATATTTAAATTTGTTTGATCTGAAACATTTAAGTGTGACAAATGTACAAAAAAAAAGAGAAATCAGGAAGGGATCAAACACTTTCACACCACTCTGTGTGTGTGTGTGTGTGTGTGTGTGTGTGTGTGTGTGTGCACTACTGGAATACAGTTAATCTTGCAGCTGAAATTGTGAACTTTTACAACTTGGAGATTTTTCAAAAATTTTGCTTTTGTGGTCAAGTGATAATTTTTTGTTGTTGAATGACATTGTTGGGCTTAAACAGAATGACTTTTATTTCTTTTGCTGGATCAGGTCTGTAGTGCCATGTCATGTAGCCAGTAGCAGTTGGTACCGGCAGTAGCCCACTGGATTTGGCTGCCATCGGAATGACCACCTCCTGCTAGAGGACTGAGAAGGGAAGTGGACATGCTGCACCTCCTTCTCTTCATTCTTCACAGAAGATCTTTTCAGATGCAGCCTCGCAATTTTCACCAGCTCCTTTTTTCATAGATGCAATTATTGGAAGACGTCCTCTGCCACATATATGGAAGATGGCTTCTTGAGCTCAAACACCTAACCTAAAAGTGGCAGCAGCATTTTTTTTTTTTTTTTTTATAGAGCTTTCCATTCAAGTGACTGGCGATCCAGCCCCCCTTCCCCCCTTTTACCTCTTCACAGTAAAGCCTCCCCCCTCCTCTCCCCTTCTTCTCCCCTCATGCTGGGGCTCACATTGTGTTACCATGGAGACGGCCACATAGGTTTGTCGTTCATGTTTGTCTTTCAGGTACAAATGCTGTACTACTCACCTGACCATAAGCTGGTGGATGGAGTGGAGATTGAGGGGCACAGTGAGGTGTTTGGTAGCGAGGAGGACCACCTTCAGTTTATGCAGGTACTCAACAGCTTGTGGCTGGCTTCACTGTCTCTGCCACATTTTGCTTGGCACTGTATCACAGCCCATGCCTGGTCATTCTTAAGTCCTCACAGCCTGTGGCTGGAAGTGTGTGTGTGTGTATGCACAACCTGTTCAGTAGTGTGCATTATCCACAGTATTAGGACTAACCTTTTTTTATGTTATTTACATTAGCAAGGCAGGAGCAAAGATACCCTACTGGTAAAGCTGTTGAGCATCTTAAAGGCACATTTTGATTGCTGGCTAAACTAAACCTGCTGAATGTGGACAGTGGTAGATGTACCCTGCTTTTGTTTTATTTAATCCACCGTTTTGAATAGTATCAATTGTGTTTCAGTCTTCCAGTACAGTTTCCTTGTTGTGAGATTTCAATAAAAGCTTGGAAAAGATTAATGTAGGTTGATTTGACTACAGTTATCTTAGAAAGAATGGATCAAAGCATAGGTTTGCGTGAGTTTAGCTGGTTTTGGCCATTAGCGGGCCTATGGTGCAAGCTTGGCTTCTGTAGCTGCACTGTGCTCTTGCAGAAGAAACCGGTACGGGAAAGCACCCAGAGACAGATGAGCTGCAGCTCTTCAGGAAGCCTGTCACCCACCAATCAAGCATCAAATGCCCCAAAGCAGACTGCCAGGAGAGAGTGGAAGTACATCGCTTCTGAGAAGACCACAAGTAAGTGTGTTTTAACTGCATGAAATTCGAGGTAGTGCAATCACAAAGAATTCTGGAAGTTGTAACATGGATTGTAGTAAATCTAAGCAGGAACTCCTTCAGGTTTAAGGGCAGTCACAATAGATTTTTTTTTAATCACAAAAGTGATGAAGTTGACTCACATTTATCTCAACTTGATCATTCTTTCCATAAGCCTCTAACGATCTGCCCCCCATTCCCCCCCATCCCAGACAACAACTACCTATGTCTGGCCGTGCTGGATGGTGTGTTGTGTGTGATCTTCCTGCACAGTCGCAGCAGCCCTCAGATATCTCCATCTGCCACACCCTGCTTGATGAAAAGCCTCAGTTTTGAGACCCAACCCGAGGAGCTTGAAGAGCACCCACTGTCACCCATGCGTTATGCTCGTTCAGGTCTGGGCACTGCTGCTCTGGATGGAAAACTCATTGCAGCAGGTTGGCACTAAATGGAGTAAAAACTGGAACTAGGTCTCAGGCTGGTTTAAGGGCGCATTGACACGGCCACTATTTGGTCCAGACCAAAGGAATTATGCTCTGCTTCTGAGGATGGTTCGGTTCGTTTGATGCAGTCTGAATGAGCATTCGAACTCTGGTGCGCACCAAACAAGCGAACTCTGGTCTGCCTGAAAACGGAGGGTCTCGGTTCACTTGCAAGTGAAGCCTGGTGTGCTTCGCTTGCAGTGTGAATGCAAACGGACTATCCAACAGACCAAAGAAGTGCCCCTTCGTGTTTGTGTAACCATAGCAACACAGTCTCAGAAGAGGAAGTGGCATGTTCCATAGTGCATTTTGGGCAGAAAATGAAGACAGCCGCACAAATCTGAGAAATCCTTTTACCGGAGAAAGCAGAGGAGAAAAGTTTATCCAAAAAAAAAAAAGTCTTTTGTGGCGGCCAAACAACCCGGCTGATTTCCGTTTTTGATCCTGGCCAATCGATGAGCCGGATTTTTCTTTGCCAAGATTTTTTCTTCCTGGTCAGTAGTGGTTTCGGCCACAGTGCCCCAAACGAGCAGTTGGTGTAAGTGCGACATTGTCTAGGCAGTTTGGTCCGTCTGAGTAAAGGGCAATGTGAATGCAAACCAAATGAAGGTGTGAAAATTCTCGGCATTCAGACCAGGATAGTCTGGGGGTCTCAGTTCGATTGGGCGGGGAATGCCAAGAATTTTCACAGCTTTGTTTGGTTTGCATTCACACTGCAGCAGCCCAAACTCCCTGGACAACGTCACGCAGTTACAACAACTGCTCATTTGGGGCACTGTAGCTGAAACCACTACTGACCAGGAAGGAAAAATCTCTGCAAAGAAGAAGAATGTGGCTCATTGATTGGCCAGGACCGAAAACTGAAATCCATTCCCTTCAGCTGGGTTGTTTGTCCGCCACAAACGAGACATTTTTTAACTTTTCTCCTCGACTTTCTCCAGTAAAAGGATTTCTCAGATTCACGCGGTTGTCTTTATCTCCAAAATGCACTACGTTAAAACGCCACTTCCTCTTCTCAGACTACATATTGTTATGGTTACACAAACGCTGAGGGGTACTTCTGCCCTTTGGTCCGCTGGATAGTCTTGTTTGGATTCACACTGCAAGCGGAGCACACCAGATTTCATTTGCAAGTGGACCGAGACCCCCGTTTTCAAGGGGACCAGACTTGGCTTGTTTGGTGTGCACTGAGTTCCAACGTGCGTTCAGACTGCACCAACCAAACTATCCGCAGAAGCCACTGTTTGGTCCTTTGGTCCGGACCGAACAGTGGCCGTCTGAATGTGCCCTAATAAGTAACCTTTTGCTACTAAATTGTGCCTTTCTGTTCCTGTAGGGGGTTACAACAGGGAGGAGTGTCTGAGGACTGTGGAGTGTTATGACCCCAACGAGGACCGCTGGACCTTCATCGCACCCATGCGGACTCCAAGGGCTCGATTCCAGATGGCTGTCCTCATGGTACGGTTTACTGTCAATCTTATCTCAGGTTTATTTACTCAGCCATAAAAATCACATGGGGGATATTGACACAGGAGTGTGTCTGCACTTGTTTAAATGTGTTTCATTTGTCCTGTGATATTTATCTAATCATTGTCCAAATAGTTGGGCTTGCAAATTCTGTTCAGTAGCTGCTTCTCATGAGTGTCAAATTTACTTGCGTATGATCTAATAAAAATTGCACCACTCACAGGGGCAGCTGTATGTAATCGGTGGTTCAAACGGGCATTCTGATGAGCTGAGTTGTGGGGAGACATACGATCCACATGCTGATGAGTGGACTCAAGTGCCAGAACTGAGGACAAATCGCTGCAATGCAGGTCAACCCCTAGAATAGGCACTATGCTCATGGAAGTACTAAATGTTGTGCTTTTTGGCAAACAAAACTCATGTCTGCTGTCATGTCTCTCTGAAGGTGTCTGCTCCTTAAACAACAAACTCTATGTTGTGGGAGGGTCGGATCCCTGTGGGCAGAAAGGTCTGAAGAACTGTGATGCTTTTGATCCCGTGACTAAAACCTGGTCCAACTGTGCCGCACTCAACATCAGTATGTTCACTTTCACTTAATACCCAGATCTCAGATTGTATTTTTTATCCCTTGCTGGTTGAAGCCCAAAGCGGTTGAAGAGCCCTTTGGGCGGAGACGGATGTAGGATTATGTTATGGGTCAGTCTGTCCGTCCTAGGGGTGGGCGATACCAGCATTTTGTGTTTCAAAATGATACCATTAATTTATGGGACTTTTTTCCAGTACCGATACTTTTTGCCCCTTAAAGAAAAATCGCATGATTGCAAGTTTCATTAACAACTTTATTGCAAGCTTAACATGAAATATGAATAAAACTCATGAACATAAATACTTGAAAGAAATGCTTATAAAATGATAATAAAGTGGAACAATGAGCAAAGTAAATAGAAATAAAATGAACATTTTTTCAGTTATAATAAAAATGGATAAGACTTAAAAGGAATGCAAAATGAATTCAGTTTCTTAATTTGGTGAAGACCCCTCCTCATGGATCGTCACCTTATCGTGGTGGGGGGGTTTGCGTGCCCCAGTGATCCCAGGAGCTATGTTGTCCGGGGGCAATTTGCCTCTGATAGGGTCTCCCAAGACAAACTGGTTCTGAGTGAAGGGCCAGACTAAGAACGATCCAACAGACTCTCATGATAAATTGTATATCAAGGATTCAGTGTACCCCGCCCGGTATGGGGTTACTGGGGCCCCACCCTGGAGCCAGGCCTGGGGGAGGGGCTCGAAGGCTAGCGTCTGGTGGCCGGGTTTCCACCCATGGGACCCGGCCGGGCTCAGCCCGAAGGAGTTACATGGGTCCGCCCTCCAGTGGGTTCACCACCTGCAGGAGGGATCATGGGGGTCCGGTGCTATGTGGATTAGGTGGCGGTCAAAGGCAGAGACCTTGGCGGACTGATCCCAAGCTTTATAAACTGGCTTTTGGTACGTGGAATGTCACCTCTCTGGTGGGGAAGGAGCCTGAGCTGGTGTACGAGGTTGAGCGATACCGGCTAGATATAGTCGGCCTCACCTCAACACACAGCTCCGGTTCCGGAACCAGTCTTCTGGAGAGGGGCTGGAGCTTGGCCTTTTCTGGAGTTGCCCCGGGCGAGAGGTGACGAGCAGGGGTGGGTATTCTTGTATCGCCCCACCTTGCTGCCTCTATATTGGAGTTTTCCCCGGTGGACGAAAGGGTTGCTTCCCTGCGCCTTCGGGTTGGGAAACGGGTCCTGACCATCATTTGTGCCTATGCACCAAATGATGTTTCAGAGTACCCACCCTTTTTGGAGGCTGTGACTGGGGTGCTGGAGGGTACTCCTCCTGGAGACTCCATTGTCCTACTGGGGGACTTCAATGCGCACGTGGGCAATGACAGTGAAACCTGGAGGGGGGTGATTGGGAGGAACGGCCTGCCCGATCTGAACCCGAGTGGTGTTCAGTTATCGGACTTCTGTGCTAACCACAGTCTGTCCATAACAAACACCATGTTCAAGCATAAGGGTGTCCATATGTGCACCTGGCACCAGGACACCCTAGGTCGCAGGTCGATGATCGATTTTGTTATCGTATCATCAGACCTGCGACTGTATGTCTTGGACACCTGAGTAAAGAGAGGTGCAGAGCTGTCAACTGATCACCACCTGGTGGTGAGTTGGATCCGATGGCAGGGGAGGAAGCCATTCAGACCTGGTAGACCCAAACGTATAGTGAGGGTGTGCTGGGAGCGTCTGGCTGAGGCCCCTGTCCGGGAGGTCTTCAGCTCCCACCTCCGGAAGAACTTCAACCACATTCCGAGGGAGTCTGGAGACATGGAGTCTGAATGGGCCACGTTCTCCACCTCTGTTGTTGAAGCGGCGGCCCAGAGCTGCGGCCGCAAGGTGGTCGGTGCATCTCGTGGTGGCAACCCCCGAACCAAGTGGGGGACACCAGTGGTGAGGGGGGCCATTAAGCTGAAGAAGGAGTCCTATCAAGCTTGGTTGGCTTGTGGGACTCCCGAAGCAGCTGAGGTGTACCGGCAGGCCAAGCGGAGTGCAGCTCAGGTGGTTGCTGAAGCAAAAACGCGGGTATGGGAGGAGTTCGGTGAGGCCATGGAACAAGACTTTCGGTCGGCTTCAAAGAGATTCTGGCAAACTGTTCGGCGGCTCAGGAGGGGAAAGCAGCTCCCCGTCCACACTGTGTATGGTGCGGATGGGACACTGTTGACTTCAACTGGGGATATCGTCGGGCGGTGGAAGGAATACTTCGAGGATCTCCTCAATCCCACTGATACGTCTTCCACAGAGGAAGCAGGGTTTGGGGACGAGGGGGATGACTCGCCTATCACAGGGGCTGAGGTCGCCAAGGTGGTTAAAAAGCTCCTTGGTGGCCGGGCCCCGGGGGTGGACGAGATTCGCCCTGAGTACCTCAAGGCCCTGGATGTTGTTGGGTTGTCATGGTTGACACGCCTCTGCAACATTGCGTGGAGGTCGGGGACAGTGCCTTTGGCATGGCAAACCGGGGTGGTGGTTCCTCTCTTCAAAAAAGGGGACCGGAGGGTGTGCTCCAACTTTAGAGGGATCACACTCCTCAGCCTCCCTGGGAAGGTCTATGCCAAGGTACTGGAGAGGAGAGTCCGGCCGTTGGTCGAACCTCGGATTCAGGAGGAGCAATGTGGTTTTCGTCCTGGCCGTGGCACATCGGACCAGCTCTTTACCCTCTCGAGAATTCTTGAGGGTTCGTGGGAGTTTGCCCAACCAGTTTACATGTGTTTTGTGGACTTGGAGAAGGCATTTGACCGCGTCCCTCGTGGATTTTTGTGGGGGGTGCTTCGAGAGTATGGGGTATCGGGTTTGTTGTTACGAGCTATTCGGTCTCTGTACGACCGTTGTGAGAGTTTGGTTCGTATTGCCAACACTCGGTCGGAGTCATTCCCAGTGAGAGTTGGACTCCGCCAGGACTGCCCTTTGTCACCGATCCTGTTCATAATTTTTATGGACAGGATTTCTAGGCGCAGCCAGGGAATGGAGGGTGTCATGCTTGGTGACCACAGGATCTCATCTCTGTTGTTTGCAGATGATGTTGTCCTGTTGGCTTCATCCAGCAATGACCTACAGCTCTTGCTGGGACGGTTTTCCGCTGAGTGTGAAGCGGCTGGGATGAGAATCAGCACCTCCAAGTCCGAGTCCATGGTCCTCAGCCGGAAAAAGGTGGATTGTCCTCTCCGGGTTGGGGACAGGCTCCTGCCCCAAGTGGAGGAGTTTAAGTATCTTGGGGTCTTGTTCACGAGTGAGGGGAAAATGGAGCGAGAGATCGATAGACGGATTGGAGCAGCATCTGCAGTGATGCGGACGTTGTACCGGTCTGTTGTGGTGAAGAGGGAGCTTAGTTCTAAGGCAAAGCTGTCGATTTACCAGTCAATCTACGTTCCTACTCTCACCTATGGTCACGAGCTTTGGGTAATGACCGAAAGAACGAGATCGCGGATACAGGCGGCTGAAATGAGCTTTCTCCGTAGGATTGCTGGACTCACCCTTAGGGTGAGGAACTCAGTCATCCGGGAGAGGCTCAGAGTAGAACCGCTGCTCCTCCACATTGAAAGGAGTCAGTTGAGGTGGTATGGGCATCTGATTAGGATGCCTCCTGGACGCCTCCCACTTGAGGTGTTTCAGGTACGTCCCACTGGGAGGAGACCCCGGGGCAGACCCAGGACTTGGTGGAGAGACTGTCTCCCCCAGCTGGTCTGGGAACGCCTTGGTATCCCCTCTGAAGAGCTGGAACAGGTGGCTGGGGAGAGGGAAGTCTGGGCTTCTCTGCTTGAACTGCTGCCTCCGTCACCCGGACCTCCAGAAAGGCGGTAGAAGATGGATGGATGGATGGATGAATTTGGTGAAGATTCTCAGTCATCCATGCTGTATGAAAGCTCAGTCAAGTCAACTGGATTCAAGTATTTTTTACTTCTGAAATGTTTCACCATTCATCCAAATTCCATGGTAATAGCAAGCGGCGTATACACCACTCAAAAAGTGAGGGATATTTGGCTTTTGGGTGAAATTTATGGAAAATGTAAAAAGTTCACGCTACAGTGATGCAATGTCATGAAGGTAGGGCATCCAAGTAGAAGCATGCAATAGTGATTTCCTCATCTCAAAAACAGTTTATTGAAATAAAAGCCAACAACAGTGGTGGGTACACCACAACAAAAACTGTCAATATCACTGGTTTTTAGACATAAATTTAATGCCTAAAACTCAGAAGTGAAAACAAACTGCGTAATTGATCCTACCGAGTGGGGTAGGATCCTACCACCCTTTATGGTGGTATCACGATATTTTTTTTAAAAAAGTACTCCAAAATATCGACCAGCTGGTATCAAAGTATTGATACGCCCATCCCTAGTCCGTCTGTCTGTCCCACTTTTGTGAAATCAGCTCCTACAGTTTTGGTCTGATTTGTTTTGAAACTTGGGCCCATGGTTTGATATATACCGAGGATGCACATATTGCAATTTGGTTCTGATTGGAAGATTTTTGCAGGAATTGTAGTCTCTGACCTATGGCCTCCTGTTTCACTTCATAGACAGGAACTGTCATGAAATCAACGTCTCCTACAGTCTTGGTCCAATTGTTTTGAAACTTGGGCCCATGGTTTAATATATGTGATGTGCTACGAGTAAACAAGCAACAAGTCAGCCTGACATGATTCCTAAAGTTTGTTGTTGGTTTTTTTTTTTTGTTTGTTTTTTAATTTGTGATTTTAGTTTTGTTTACAAAATATGCTAGTTGAAATCATGAAGCTACTCCATGTTCAAATCACTGTGGGCGATTAAAATGCCTGCAAAGTAGTTGCTTTTTTTTGCAAAAATCACCAAAATGAATCCCAAAATATGTCACTTAAGTGAATCGTGTAGATCCGAAGAGTTTGGGGGGGTGGCGGTTGGCGGCGGTGGCCACTGGCAGTTTCCCTGAAACAGCTTTCAGAAACAACGGGGGACAGTCCTCTTCACAATAAAACGTCTTTGGAACGCGTCATGCGTCATCTGCATCATCTTCCATCTTTTGCCGTGGCCCGCCATAATTTTGTTGGATGGATTACCAGTGGGAGTTTGGAAGTGTCGCTATGTCATCTGCCTTCCTATGATATAATATGCGGTGTAACTTAACGTTGATAAAGTGTGTCATGATCCTTTTCTCTAACAGCACATTTTCCAACACGTCATTACACATCAAAGTCACGTCCCTGTACACCTGGGGTCCATGTGGACTCCAGGTGGAAAGTAGCCATAAAAAATTCTATAACTTTGTTGAATAAATTGTTTAGGTATGGTATATTTTCCCTTATCCCTTCAGGCATAAGGGAAATGCAAAGCAAAACAAAACAGGATTCTAACCTTGCTCTGACTGTGCAAAATGAAACGTGAACTGATACACCCCCTCTCTGGCACAGGAAAAATGGAAAACCAAAAAATCATCACAGTATCTACATGTCTGTCATAAAAAAAGTAAAACTAGTGCAAACGCATGGAAAATGACACTAAAAACATGTTAATTTCAACTTTCTATCAAAAACCTTGAGGTCCAGCTGAACCCCCACTTTCTAATATGATGTATTTGCAGATTGCTAAAACTATTGTCATAAGTGAAAGTTCCAACATAAAATGATCCATTTTCATTAAATTAGATGCTAATTTCTCAGCTTTCTGAATTTTACAGCATAAGTAGATGCTGATTGTATGTAGATACTGGTTATAAACTTGAAAGAATTGTATCATATTTAAATGCATACATATTAATTTTTCCTTCCATAAAATGAGGGGGGTCTAACCGGACCCCAAGCGTAATTTTTTTTTTTTTTTTTTCCTGAGAATTTATCACTGCACATCCAACTTAAATTGATCAATATGTAGTACACATATAGACTGACAATTACGTAAAAGGAAAGATCGTTAGCATTACTCTTTGAAAAAATATCAACAAATATTATCTGGGGTCTGGTGGGACCCAGGTGTACTGAAAAGGGTTGGAAAGCTCGTCTGCTTGTTAAGGGATCAGTTAACATCCGTGAATTGTGTGTTAACGTTAGCACAGTATTGCTCAGTTCAAAGCAAATAATTTTGGGAAGGCTATTTCCACTCCATCCGTATTGTTATGATTTCAACCTGTCCAAGGGTCCCCCGGGCAGTACAGGTAGCTCTGCAAAAAAAAAAAAAAGCATTAAACATTGCACTATCCCTTTTCTACCGCTTTTCCGTCTCTTTCCCTTCTTCCGCTTTTCTCATCGGATGACCTTGAGGTCAAAGGTCAGATCAGATTTTTTCCCCTAAATCTTCTAAACGCAGTAACTACTGAAAGAAATGGTGTAGGCTCTTCAAATCGATACAGTAGTTGTATCTAATACACATCTTGAATGACTTACACCCTCACCTAATTGAGTTTGGGCTCAAGGAGTCAAAGGTTCAAAGTTAACATTCCAGTTGCACTTTGGTAAATGTTACATTTACTATAACTATAAAACAAGTAAAGCTAGGCCACCAAACCTGGTATACAGGTTCACCTTGGGATCCTGAACTCTGACAATGGGTTTGGGGTCAAAAGATCAAAGGTCAAGGTTAACATTTTTATGCCTCATTACTGTACAACGCATAAAGCTAGGGCCACCAAACCTGGTACACAGGTTGACCTTGGAATCCTGACCTTTGACTATGGGTTTGGGGTCCAAAGGTCAAGGTTAAAATTCTCTATGCCTTAATACTGTACAAGTAAAGTTAGGGTCACCAAACCTGGTAAACAGGTTCACCCTGTGACCCTGAAGTGTTACTACGGTTTTGGGGTCAAAGGTCAGCATCAAAATGGCTTACAAACTATATTTCAACAACAAAGAAAGCTAGGGTCACCAAATCTGGTACACAGGTTTACTCTGAGACCATAACCTCTGACTACAGGTTTGGGGTCAAAGGTCAAGATTGGCACTCCCTATGATATCTTACTATAGAACGTGTCAAGCTCTCTAGGGTCACCATACTTGCTCCACAGGTTCACCTTTGGATCCTGGCCTACAACTATGGGTTGTGGATTTTGTTGTATATTCGTGGGTGATGGGCTTATCATAATTTGGTTCTGCCACAGTAATTATATTGAAAAGTTGAAAATTTCTCTGTCAGTAAGTATTGAGATCTTCAAAGAAAACAGAGGTGGGGGACATTGCCCTTGCCTCAGAGTGCTCTTGTTTAAGTAAATGATAGTAGCTCATTTACACAGCCTAAAATGAAGATTTGTGTTTAGGGAGGCACCAGGCAGCAGTGTGTGAGTTGGATGGCCTCATGTATGTGATCGGAGGGGCAGAGTCGTGGAACTGCCTGAACACTGTGGAACGCTACAACCCCAAGAACGACACCTGGACTCTGATGGCTCCGATGAATGTGGCTCGCAGGGGGGCTGCTGTTGCTGCCCATGCAGGTAAGGCAACTGTCTCAGAAGTGGAACCAGGTGTAAAGGGATGTGATGTTGGGTCTGGTAGGACTCAAATTATCAAATTTGGTGGGGGTTGAGGAAAAAAGCAGAATGCAGTAGCTGTCCTGTTTTCACTGACTTATTTCTTCCATTGTTACCCCCAGGTAAACTGTTTGTTGTTGGTGGCTTTGACGGCTCCCACGCCCTCCGCTGCGTGGAGGTGTATGATCCTGCACGCAACGAATGGAGGGTGCTGGGTAGCATGACGTCATCGCGCAGCAACGCAGGAGTAGCCATGCTGGGCGATACCATCTATGCTGTGGGTGGCTTTGACGGGAATGAGTTTCTGAACACAGTCGAAGTGTACAACCCGGAGACTGACGAGTGGGATGACTGCACCAAAGCCCCGTCCCCCCTCTCTGACTGAAGAGCGAGGTGACTGGGAGGAGGGAGGGGGTTGAGTTTCACAGTGCTTCATTCAGCGTTTATCCAAACTAACAGGCTTAGTGACGTAATCGTGTTTCGTGATGTTCTGTGTGTGAGCGGGTATGTGGGGTGGGGAATGTTTGGGAGAGGGGCATCTTCAGTGAAGACTGTCCTATATTGGGGGGAAGGGGGGGTGTTGCCCAAAGCAACATAACTCCTTTGCATATTGCATACCATGGTTTCTGTGCTGTACATATTTCCTCTTTTGTCATATGCCAACATTTATTTCAGATTTAGTTTTTTCTTTTAAGTTCAGAGTTTAAGATGCATTCTACCTGTCACATAGAAAGTGGCTAGACTGAGTGGTAATAATTGGCTTTGAAAGTTAAGGATTGAAAATATTTCTACAGTGGAAACATAATTTTTGCGCACATTTAAAGGTCAGTGGTTTGAAGCCTTATTCCGAGTACAACTTGATAAATGCCCATCATGGCTTTATGTGTCATTTTAATCAAACTGGATTTTTTTTTTAATTGTATGATGGCCTTTTTTATATTTTTATACACTGCTGATCTATCACTAATAATATGAGTAGCAGGAAGCTTGAGTCTATGAATCTAACCAGTGCCAGATTTAGTTTTGGTGCACACAGGTGCACAACCATGCTTCTGCTAACCAAACTTTTGTTATTGTGGTTTGCCTAATTGATGTAGAGATGCGGTTTCCTGAAGAGCTTTTTTTTTTCTCTCTTGTTTAAAGTCACAGGCATTG